>CM032882.1:29978938-31178938 GCA_019176425.1 Megalops atlanticus
TACAGACTACACACCACGCTAAACTCAAACTTCAGCACACTGAATGAGTCACCTCACAGGTAGCTGGAAGCTGGTTTAGGCCTCCAGTCCTGGGGCTGGAAGTGGTGGCTGGAATTAGACTTTCTAGAGAGGGTGAGACACCTCTTCTCTATCACATTCATTCTGGATTTGCTTATGGCAAAGAAAAATATTATCTGAAAAAACACAAACCAGAAAAGAGAGACTCGAATTTGAGTTGACTCCGATTAACGGTCGTACAGCTGGAACATTGACCAGTGACGTGCCTGAATTAAATTAAGTCATTTGCAATGTGAGTGTATGCATGTCCTTTTTTCTCCACTGCGCTAGTGTACTTTAATATCTCGCAAATTGAGCTCAGCTAAAGCGTGGGAGTGTGAGCATTAGCTGCGTGACTTTGAAAAAAAAAGTTAAAACTTTAAAAGTAATTATAAATCAATAAACAGCAGCAGTAATGTATGAGCATTCTTCTCTCCCACACCACCACGAAAACCTCCCAACCCTTCAGTTAAGATTAATTTATCATTGTGATGAAAAGGCAGTCAGATGAGACACAGGTAACATCCAGACACAACCCACGGGATATAAAGTGGCTGTGATGTCATCTCCATGGGACAATGGGTGGTCCTCTTGGAGGGTGGGTGGCAGCCAGTGTAGTGAGTTGTTTTATTCATATATTTATGTGAAAATTGCTTTGGCAATCCTGTACATCTGTACATAAAGCTTGTTTGAATTGAATTGATTCGATTCCCTTGGGGGTGTGGATCTTTGCTCTGCACACCCACTCAGGGCAGGGGTTAAGGGGGATACCGGAGCCAGCCTGCGTAGGTCACCCATGATTACATTACATTGTTTTCACATTATTGGTATTTAGCAGACACTCTTATTCAGTTGTTTGCAATGTCATTTATACAGCCAGTTATCTCACTGAGGTACCTTGCGGTGATGGGGAATCGGACCAGCAACCTTTCTGTCACGAGTCCTGCTCCTTAACCACTGTGCTACACTGCCGCCCCCGTGGTGATGCAGAGAGAAGGTCATGGTCAGTGCGAGGGCCTCACCTCTCCCCCCCATGCCCCCCCCTCCCGCGCCTCTCCCAACTGTACAGACCCCCGGCCCACCTGTGGACATGCTGAGCTGAAAGCCCGTCTCAGGTGCGGGTAGTGGAACGGTGTTAATAATCTTGAAAGTTAAACATGAATATTAATAACGATATAGAGTCGGGTCCCTGTGAGTATATTGTCAAGGGCATGGCGCTGTGCCAGGGAGCGGCTGCTAACCTTTCCTTTCCTTTTCCTTTTCATCCCTTTATCGGCCTTTCATTCTCTCTCCATTTCAGTCTCTCCCCCTACCTTTGCGCACCCAATGTAGCTCTGACAAGACACTGTGTGTGTGTGTGTGTGTGTGTGTGTGTGTGTGCGCGCATGTCTCTGTGTGTGCCTTTGTGTATGTATGTGTATATATATATGTGTTTGTGTGTGTGTCTCCTCATGTATGCATGTGTGTGAGTGTGTGTGTCACTGTGTCCGTGTGCGTCTGTGTGTGTGTGTGTGTGTGTGTTTGTGTGTGTGTTTGTGTTGTGAATGTGTGTGTTTGTCTGTGTGTGTTGCGTGTGCATTTGTGGGTGTGTATGTGTATGTGTGTCTGTGTGTACATGTGTGAGTTCTCTCAGTGAATTCGGTTGTTTGATTGTATGATGCGCTGTTCTGATAAGCCTCATCACAGCACATCACTGCCTGAAGTTCAAGGTCACTCTTCTCTCCTCTCTCAGCACCTGCACAGCTTCCTTCTCTGCTTTGCCTTTCTCACTCACTCGTTCCCTCTGATTCTGCATGCTTCTCTCACCTCCTCTTTCTTTCTCCTTCTGTCTCTCTCCATGTCTCCCTCTCTCTGTGTCTTTGTTTTCCTCTCCTCTCCCCCCCTTCTCTCTCTTTTTCTGTCTTGCTCTGTCTCTTTCACCTGCTGTCTCCTCCTCAGACAGAGACCCGGGCGACAGCAATAATGTGCTTTAACAACACAGGCTTCATTTACACTGGTAAAAAAACAACAAAATAAACCCCCTTGCCATTCTCACCCACGTCCAGCGAACATCCAGGGAGACAGACCTGTCTGAGATGTTCTCACGCCGTGATTTGTCTTGTTGAGAGGCATCAGCAGAGGATTGTGGGAGATTGAGAGGGGAGGAAGTGTCAGATCTTGCCCGGCCGCCTCTGCTCCTTTTGGCCCTGTTGTTTCAAGGTGCTGCTGCCTCGGGCTAAAGTGTAATGGATTGAGGAGACATGGGAGGATGAGCTGAGCCATATGTCATCCTGGAAACACACTGATTATTACCTCATATCTCAGAAAGAGTCTACCTGCCGCCGCTGCCCACATCCTGAATGACACCTAACATCCAGCTGAACACTCCCCAATGCATCATGGGAAGATGAGACAGAACGGGAGAAGGTTTTTTTTTTTTTTTTGATCTGCTAACTTGTCAGTCTCAGACATAATGGAACAATTTTCACCTTGTCCTGAGAGATTTGGATTGGTCATTGGCGTTGACCTTTGGTGCTGCTGAGGAGGAGATAGTGAGAAAATGAGGACAGGAGAATATTCCGGTCTAAAGGATTTACTGTGACATTTATCACCCTGACAGTTTAATCCGCGCTGTGTCTGCTCATCGTTATGACTAATAAATTGTCAGTAAACCAGTCTATTAAGTGTTAAGTCATAAGAATGAGCATGAGAGTAAGGATATAAACAAGTATACAAATAACAAACACAATATCAATAACAGATAACAGACTTAGAATGCCATAAGAATGAATATTATGTTAAGATAAGAATAAGAATGAAAACAAAATGCTAAGAATAAGAATTATATTAGCAACAAGCTCAATAACACTAGTAAGTGTGATCTTTGTATAATTGCAATTTATGTCGTTATCAGGTCACGCTAATCCCAGATGCGCTTTGTGGCTTTGCGATTGTATTTTCTATTACAGAACACTGTGACTGCTGTAGCAGCCCACATATTTGATTGTTAACAAAGGTCAGTGTGAGGGGCCGACAGGGAGAGCTTCTCCCGCCCCCTCCCTGTCCAGCTCCTCTGAACTCCGGGGCCTCGTTCACCTACAGGAAATGGAGAAAGTCAGCCAAGCGGGGAGAGCCAGATGCTGCGCGTGGTCTCCACACCCCCACGAGGAGGGCTCGGATCAGCGGGGCCACGGCGCACCCCCCTGAGGGTTCGGGGGTGGGGGTGGGGGTGGGGGTAGGGGGGGCGACCGAAGCAGCTCGAACGGGACCTGCCGAAGGTGAGAGGTGAAACGCGGACCTCCTCCGCGTCTCCGCCGGTGACAGGCGCAATTACGCACACACAGCCTGGAGTTTCCCCAGGGAGAGAGAGGGGGAGTGAGGCTGAAACAGGGAGACAGAGAGGGGGCAGGAGAGAGAGGGGGAGAGGGAGAAAGAGGGAGTGAGTGAAAGATTATATATAGAGAGAGACAGACAGAGAGGCGAGAATGTGAGTGAGTGAGAGAGAGAGAGAGTGAAAGAGGGAGTGAGTGGACAAAAGATAGAGATACAAGGGAAGTGAGTGAGAGAAAGAGAAAGAGTGAGTGAGTGAGTGAAAGATAGAGATCGACAGGCAGAGAGAGGGTGAAGTGAGTGAGTGTGAGAGAGATGGGGAGAAAGAGGGAGAGAGTGAGTGAGAGATAGAGAGGGGGTGACGCTGAGAAAGGGAGACGGAGAGGGAGAGGGAGCAAGAGAGGGAGATAGGGAGAAAGGGGATGAGGCTGGGGGAGATGAAGATGGAGAGGGAGCAGAGAGAGAGATAGGGAGGAAGAAGGAGGGAAAGAGAGATAGTGAGATAGGGAGTGAGTGAGGGATAGTTAGAGAGGGAGAGAGTGAAGGAGTGTGTGTGTGAGTGAGAAAAGGAGAGAGAGAGAGTGAGAGAAGCTGTGTGTGTGTGTGTGTGTGTGTGTGTGTGTGTGTGTGTGTGTGTGTGTGTGTGTGTGTGTGTGTGTGTGTGTGTGTGTGAGAGAGGGAGAGGGAGAGGGAGGCCATCAGATTAAGATTCTCCTCACAGCTAGCCCTGGCTCTGACTCAGACCTCAGACTAAAGTGTTGGCTAAATGTCAGGCCATGGAGACGAGATGGAGAAGAGGCTTTTTTCTCCTTTTCACCCGCTCCCGTCGGCTCCTCTCTGACGCGGCCGCCATTCCAAATGTCAGCGGGCTTTCACTGATAAACTCGAGACAGGATGTGTATGTGTGAGTGACTGACTGTGTGTGTGTGTGTGTGTGTGTGTGAGAGAGAGAGAGAGTGTGTATGTGTGAGTGTGTGAGTACGTGTGTGTGTGCGAGAGAGAGAGAGAGAGAGAGAGTGTGTGTGTGTGTGTGTGTGTGTGTACGTGTGAGTGCGTGTGAGATTTTCTCAGTCCCAGGTTCTCTCCCAGGCCTTCCTCTCTTCTTTTCAACACTTGCTTATTCAGGCAGACTGTTTGTATTCTGTTGACACTGCAGGGGTTATCAGCCACTGTGTTTTGATTTAATTCAGTTTGATCCATTGAATATAAAGTGTGGAATTTCATGTGCTTTGTGTAGCTTCTTACCGCACTGTGTTAAGTTGCCAAGTGCGTTAGTACTGGACTTCAGGAGATCAGTGTGATAGTGTGTTGGGTTATTTAGTGTGCAAAATATTGTAGATCAGTGGGATAACAATGATAGTGTGCTCAATAGCTGTCTGTAGTATCTGTATTACAGTGTGTTCTGTGGATTGCTGTGTTTGGGTGCCTTCTGTTCAGTTTATTACTTTGTTAGTATTTGCGTTCAGTAACTCGCTGTGTTTGAATGCTCAGGTTCAGTAGCTGACAGTATTCACCTTGGGCTGCAGTGTGTTCAGTAGATCAGTGTGTTAGAGTGTGTGGGTTCAGCAGCTGACAGTATTAACCTTGGGCTGCAGTGTGCTCACTGGATCAGTGTGTTAGAGTGTGTGGGTTCAGCAGCTGACAGTATTAACCTTGGGCTGCAGTGTGTTCAGTAGATCAGTGCGTTAGAGTATCCGGGTGCCTCTCGTCCAGTAGCTCGGTGCCCCTGGCTTTGCAGGATGAATGAGTGGGTCATGTTCTCCCCTCGCGCCATTGGCTGGTCGCAGATAACGCCGGCCTGCACCATGCAGTCGGCCTGCGGGGGCTGAGATGTGCTGAATCCTGGGCTATTTGGTCATTAAAATGAGAGCTTTGAATTCCCCAGAGGACCGGCTCTGTTCAAAGCTGGCCAGACCCTCCGAGAGGCGATTATTATTGCTCCATTACTCAGCTGCGGGCCAAATCGCCAACTTATTAATATACGTCTATTTATTATGTCTCTCCCAGGCCAGACTGCAGGAATTTACATACTCCATAGGTTAAACAGGTAGTCGGGACGGAAGCCATTGACTTACATTGCGACTGAGCAGGATTTAATAGTTTCCTATAGATGCCATGTTATCAGCAGGGGTTACATCGATTACAGGAGCTAGAAATCAAATTCAGAGAAAAGATCGAGGCTAGATAAAGATGTTGAAGGCTACATAATGGTGTTATTGTAATGCCATTTGTAACTGAAATGAGACAGTCGGCACAGCAAACCGAAACAAACCCCCGGGGGGAAATAAAAGTTTGCAGGCTTTTCAGACTTTTTTCCCTTTACTTTTTATGGCTCTTTCTCTCATTCCTGCCCCACAGCCTTGTAGTAAATCAAGATTTTTGTGTCAAAAACAGTTAATGGAATTTTTGTAAACATGCAAATATGGATCAGTAGGAGCCATGTATTCATAAAACAATGAACCAGGTACTATATGCATATTTATGTATGTATGTGTGTGTTTGCGCATGAAGATGGTTATGCATGCAGTCATTTTATGTCCTTTTTAAACCAGCTGGTTTCTCTGGGTAGCACGGAGACCAGAGGAAGGCGTCTGCCATCAAAGTGTTGTTTTATGTTCATTAAAACGCTGCTGATGCTCATTATTTCACACCTACACTGAGTCTCCCTCCCTCTCGCTGTGCGTATGTACCACTACCAAATGCAGATGCCCAAATCCAGCATGAAGGCTACTGTAACAAAGGCTGCCAGCATGTGCTTCATTCATTGTTTTATAAACGACTGAACACACGTACATGAGAACAGAGACAAGGAGCACACGGTACCTTACAGACATGCCACCTGTGGCATCCACAACACCTGTACATTCCTACCTGTGTACAGAGAGACATATGTTCCATATGCTGAAATAATAGTTTTCTCTCATTCTGTAAAATATTAAGAGGTGACTTGTGGACTGGAAAGAAATACACAGTCGAGAAGGGAAAAGAGGTTTGAGTTCATTATCGAAACAACAAAGCGACTCAGGTGGGACATCTAGTGTTAGGACGGACAAACAGCATCTCCCTCCAACCCCCACCCAAACCTCAAGTTGATGTCACATTTTCGGTGATCTTGTATGCCGAAGCAGTGTGTTAATCAAGACCCCTGTGCTGGAAATGGGATGTAAGCTTGTGGTGTCAACTAAAACAAAAGTAGAGATGCAAATGAGTTCTAAAACTTCCAGAATGACAAAATCTTGCAAGTGAGTGTGAAGGTTGCAGCAGAATGTGTCAATCATGTAGGACTCATTTTTTTCAGAAAACATGCTGTCTTATCACAGGCCTGAAAAATTCTACCCTGAAGATAAATAATGAAGCAGTTCAAACTTTTCTGTAATACTGAGCATGGTTTAAAGTAAAAAATTTGCATAAAACTTTTTTTTACAGGAATAGGTTTGTCACAACCACTTATAACCACAACTGTAACTATAGCCTTTGCCCATTGAGTTGAATGTCATCCAGGGGAGGCAATGTAGCATAGTGGTTAAGGAGCAGGACTCATAACTGAAAGGTTGCCAGTTCGATCCCCTGCTAGCACACTGCTGCTGTACCCTTGGGCAAGGTACTTAACCCACAATTGCCTCAGTAAATATCCAGCTGTATAAATGGATGACATTGTACAAAACTATAACTGATGTAAGTCACATCTGCTAAATGCCAATAATGTAATAATGTCATCCAACATAGATTACATTTAAACCTGGAAATGCAATGCCATAAAGATGCATATCCTTTACATGGGTGAAAAGTGTGGACTTGGTGGTTTGATACCCATTGCTTTTCCTTTTAGGAGTTAAATTTAGCTTGCTTTGTGTTTTTCAACAGTTTAGATTGCGGAAAGTTCCTTCTCACTAACAAATTCCTCTGTTGAAAACAACTCATTGTCAGTTTGTTAATTAACAGTTGTGCAGAGAGGTAATTGGGGTTGCCTGTGTCTAATTATACCTGTACGTGCAGGTGGGCTGGGAACAGAGTGAGAGAGTGCTGGTCACAGTGTCTGTTCTGCATTGGTCTCTGTGTTTTAAAATAACATGTACCTGTATGTACTCAAGGGTAGGACACAGCCTTTCACATCTGCAGTGCTGAGGGCAAGAGCCGATCCTATCTGAAACGCTACGGAGGGAGTTTTCACATTGAGTGAGCTCCAGGCTAAAAGCAGATAAACCAAAGGGCTAATTGAGCCCTAGTCAGCCAACCATAGGCTAACTCTAACTTCATCCCACTTATATTACATTACATTATTGGCATTTAGCAGACGTGCTTATCCGGAGTGACTTACATAGGTTACAGTTTTTGGGTGTTCTAGTTATACAACTATATATATATATATACTGAGACAATTCTGGGTTAAGTACCTTGCCCAATGGTATAGCAACAGCACCATAGCAGGGAATCAAACCAGCAACCTTTTGGTTACAAGCTCTGCCCTTACCCCTATGCTAAATTTCCACCCCTTCTTTGTACCCCCCTTCACATTCTATCTGCGGTAAAGCTGTAATGCTGATCTGAAATTCAGTTCATTCTTTGATAAAATCCTCATGATGATGATGAGCGATATTTAGTTCAGTGACCGAATTTTAATGAATTCCCTGAATTTACTGAATGAGAGTGGAACTGAAACCAACAATAACCATCTGGTCATGATACAAGACAGATGTATCATGCAATGACGGGACTACAGGATGAAGCTGGGTCTACTCATCCTCTCACTATCATCTGGTCATTTCTAGAAAATACTGTTCTTTCCTCTTATAAAGAAACGTAAAAGGAAAGGGAGCTTATGGTTTGGCTAAATTCCTCATTGTAACTGTGCATGCACTTGCTGGCCTCGGAGTTCCTGGTCTGTCACTGTTGCTCATCTGACTTGGATGGTACATTTCTGTTCTCTTGTGCTGAAATTTGTGCTGGATAAGAGCATCTGCTAAATGAATGTAATGTAATGTAAAGTAATGTAATGCCATGTAATGTAATGACTGAGTCTCTTAAAGCAGGGTGCTGATAGGTTTCCGCTCCTTAAATTCTGTATGGCAATGATGGAGACAAAGATACAGAAGGTGCATGATTTTCATTTCATTCAATCTCACAACTCAGGCTGGCATTTCCTCTGCTGCATTGCCTGCAGTGGCCAAGGTCCAGTGTGGATCTTGGACAATATTTACCCATGAAATCTAAAAACTATTCTCCATTCTTCAAAGCTTTCTCCAATCCATAATCCTGAGACCATCAGATCACAACCGACAAGTAATGGGAAAAGAATTTACTGCTCAAGAATGTTTCATCTCCAGACAAACCCATCTTGTTAAGCAAACATGCTATCTGCATGAACAAACTACAAAAAAGCTTTTGCAAATGAAAATGAGGTTTTGAAGTCACTTCAAGTTGTTTCTGATGGTTTGTCAACCCTTGTAATAACTGTGACACATCAATTATAGTATTATTAATTCTGAAGCAACGAAATAAATGGAATAATTGATTTGATACTGAGGATGCTTTGAGCTGATATCCTTTCAGGAAAAGCAATCCTGGGTTTATCAAGCTTTGCATTGAAACGCAGTGGCTCTATGCAGAACAGGGTCAACATTGCCCCTATTGGCTTGATGGAGTAGTGCAGCATTCAAAAGGGTAAAAAAGTAAAATTTCATTGGCTTCTCTAAATCAGATTGAAGTCTTTTGTCAGTTTTACTTATGAACTGTATGTGTTTTCAATGGTAAGATAGTCCAGTGGTCCGTTTTTTTAAATCTATTTGAGTGTGCATTCGTGGACTGGATGGTGATTAGTAATTAACACTAAACCTAAATCAATTTCCTCAAACAGTGACATTGTGTTGGTAACCTGACATTCCATTCTCATGTGGGTGAGAAAGAACCGTGTGCGTGTGTGTGATCCCAGTGGACACAACTGCCATTGACTTGAGCCAAAATGGAGGTCAGCTCAAACAGTGTGACACGATGTGCTTGTTTCCTCACTTTGAAATGCAAAATTCCCAAATAGTGCAGCAGTGCCCCTCACACCACCCCCCATATCCCTGACCCCAAACCCCCTTAAATGGCAAAAGAGAGAGAAGGTCAGTCACATCCTTAAAAAGGGGCATTTATGTAATCAATGCACTTCTCTCCCTCCTGCCTGCTCCCCCTCCTCTGTCTCTCTCAGGTCAGTTTCATTCAGTTCTGCTATTGGCACAACTATTTATAATATGGTATTACCAAAGCAACAGCAATTCAGCAAACATGGACATTAATGCAAGGTACACAAATCAACCGTTCATAACACAATAAACATCTGCACATTAACACACATGGTAGCGGTCAAGACGTTCCTGCTTCTGGTTCCTCTCTTTCCCATTTTCTTTCTCTCCTTCCCTCCTTCTCTCCCTCACTACCTCCCTCTGTCTCTCTCTCCCTCTCTCTCACCCTTTCCCTCCTTCTTTTTCTCCTTCGCTTTCTCTCCCTCTCTCTCTCCTTGTCTTCCTGCCCTCTCTCTCTCTGTCTCTCTCTCTTTCTCTCCTTGTCTCCCTCACTTTCTCTCTCTCCCTCTCTCCTTCTGTCTCCCTCCCTCACTCCCTCTCTCTCTCTCTCTCTCTCCTTATCTCCCTCCTTCCTTCCCTCTCTCTCTGTCTCTCTCCTTCTCTCCCTCTCCCTCCCTCCCTCTCCCCTTCTCTCCTTCTCCCCCTCCCTCCCTCTCTCTCTCTCTCTCTCTCTCTCTCCTTCTCTGTCCCTCTCTCCCTCCCTCCCTCCCTCTCTCCCTTTAGCGATTAGATGGTATTTGGTAAAGAGCTGCCTCTGCTTCCTGTTGCTGGCAGATGCCAGGTATCCTGCCAGCGTGTGTTTTCTGTTTATGGTCCAACTACAGTTTGTTTTGCGTCTGAGTGATGTTTTTAATATGGTTTATTTGAAATTGAACTGTATTTCTGGTGTCGTTCTGAAGCTGATTGGTAGGGATGATCTTCAGGGCCAGTGGGCTGAAGGCTGAGTTCTTGGTGTCTCTCTGTCTCTTTGGGAAATAATAAAAGCAAAAAATAGGAAAATAATGCCATTAGCAGAAAGTAAAGCAAGTACAGATACGTTTTTCATAGAACAAATGCAAATGTCTGTAATGAAAATGTAATTTATATGCAAATAATAGACATACTATTAATGTACTGGTCTTTCATATACCTACAAAGTAGATAATAGATAGTATTTTAAAGATGCTAATTAAAAAGTGAATATTAGCTATTTGATTTACTATTATTAGATATTAGTGGTTTATGTGAACCGTTCATATTTTTTTCAAAATCATCTTGTATTTGAAACAAACAAGATACTGCTGTGGTAACCATATTGCAATAGAAATGTGCTGTGTTTTATATTTGAGAACATTTTAAATGTTTTTGTTCTTTATGCTTTGTGTTTTTTTAAGCTTCCAGATGTTCTAAAAATAGGACCAATTGAATTATAAAAGAAAAGATATTTACCAGTTAGTTTTGCTGACAGAACAGTGAGTGAATGTGTAATGTCATACTTTCTGAGCATCAGACTATGGCACTGACTATGACTCTACACTGAGTGTTACTGGAAAACACGTTAATAAATATTTTTAAGAAAAAATGAGTTTTTTCTTAACAATAAAAAGGCAAGTTTTTTCCATTAAGGCAAACTCGGTAAAAATGTTTGTGCGTCTGTGTGCATTCCATCCACAATAGCCTTCAGATCACTCCAGCTCCTAGCCACCGATTTGTGGTCAGTTTGTTCTGAATGACTCGCGTCTAAGCTATCAGAAAATGTTTGTACAGTTTTCAGTGAGTGAATTCCTCCCACTGACAGCCCGATGTAGAAACATCTCTGCTATTTTCAGGTTATTTTTGCAAGATGGTATCACTCTTCTAGAGGTGATTTACCAGGAGCTTTGGCTGCTTTGTGCTGGATGAGTCATCAGGTTTGCCCACGCATAAGATTCTAAACCAGACAGACGGACCGGAATTTCTATGGCATTTATTTAATAATGTGTCTATATTTAGACCCCTGTGTTATCGGACACCAGTCTGTCCTCAAGAGCACCTGGGATTTGCTGGGATTTAACAGGTCAATAAATCTGGGTTCTTTATTGCACACACAGACAGACCAAACACAGAGGGAGAAATAAAAAAGGATTTTAGAGGAAAGTTCAGAAAGAGTTTTCAGACAATCTCTCACCCACTCAGTCAAATCTTACTAAACTATACTTCCTCACTTGCATGAAAGCCCATCCCACTGTACCCTCTTTCTGCCTGTGTACCTGTTCCACCTTCCTCCACAAGCTGAGTTCTGCTCTTCTCTCAGGTAAAGGTGGGGTGAAGCAGTGACCTCATGAGCGGTCAGCCACCTTGACCAGGTTGTCATGTGTGGTCCCTACCTCAGATTCCATGTCAAAGCTGTTACTAACTGCACCCACGCTTATCTGCATAACTCTATGTTAAAGCTCATTTCAGTAAATATATTGAATGCATTGCATTATGTGTCAATGACATGAATGAAGCTGGTGATTTCAGGAAGTAGAATGGAGCA
This sequence comes from Megalops atlanticus, assembly GCA_019176425.1. Classification (NCBI taxonomy): domain Eukaryota; kingdom Metazoa; phylum Chordata; class Actinopteri; order Elopiformes; family Megalopidae; genus Megalops; species Megalops atlanticus. Next base: position 29,990,867 of record CM032882.1, read on the forward strand.
TGCATGCTGATTAGCACAAATATAACCTTGTGGCTTTGTAGCAGACAAGTGATCAATCAATCAATCAATCAATCAATCAATCAATCAATTTGCTGTTTAATGCAGCATCCTTACCAAAGGAAATGCCACAGGGCAGTACAGGCATTAGTACAAATGGTACAGGCATTTGTTTATTGTATGACATACAATGGCAGAACACTCTCGGTTTACAATGTGTTCTGTCTGTGAGTGGCGGAGACTGGTGCAAATCTCTCTCTCTCAGAGGCTGTAGCTTTGAATTACTCAGCACTCATCCTTTTTCCATGTGGATACGCAGTGCTGGATTCAATCGCTTTTGGTGGGATATAATCAAAATGGTGGCTGGAAACAACCAGTTGCTCCCAGGGGCATGAGGAGGGCACTATAACCTGGCTCTTTATTGCAATCTGTTTTCATCATATTATCAGCCTGCTGGGCTCAGCTACCTGCTCATATTGACTTCATTGCTGTAATCCTTCCTGTTCACCAGATAAGCCGGGTAAGTTTATTTTTATTTAAAAAATTGTGTTGACAGGATAAAAGAGGATAAAATCATTTTTTTCAAGGGACTCCTGTCAATAAAAGATAAATATAATTATGATGCAGTAGGAAAAGTGCTTAGCAGTACAAACATATCGGTATAACACAAACCCAGAGTGAGGGGGAAAAGGCAAAAGGTAAGGAAAGGAAGAAAAACAGAGCAAGAGAACAGAGAATGAAACAGACACACACCTGTGCACATGGTGAGTCCTTCACCTGGAGGGAATAGCCTTACTATTCTTTTACGTTTGTCAGCAGGAACGGCTTTCCAAGCAGCTGACTCTCTTAAAAAGTCCAGAAACTGAGAGAAGAGGTCCACTTGACATTGACAAACAAAGCACAGTCGCGTGCCCTGCTTATGAAATGAAAAACAAAACACCTCAGCTGATCATTCGAATTGAAGGCCTGGAAGATAACATACCCACTACAGGTTTTTGGAGTTCTAAAACACCATGAAGGAAGGGGGGAAAACTCGATCAAAGGCAGACGAGAGAGAGAGAGAAGGAACAGGTGCTGATAGTGCTCAATTAACAATGAGCTTTGATTTGGATTCAAAAATGTGTTAATTTCGGTCAGGTCAATTTGCGCTTATCTTTCCACAATTTCAATTCCTAAACTCTAAAGTTTGACTCCTCTTAAAAGAATCAGAATTCTCACAATATTGTTCCTCACCTGCACCTCTTGTTATGAACGGTACCCTGTAATCTGGGACCAAAAGCAAGAGAAGAATGAGTCCAGTCCTGTGCAGCATGCGCTGACACTCATATTTTCTAGATCAACTGAGAGCATCATAGTACAGGAGTCCATCCAGTCCATCCAGTTGGCTTAATCAATAATGATCAATGAATCTGCAAAGCCCCATCTCCAGTTGGCACAGGCACTTTGAAGACTTGCTTCATTTTCTGAAACCTGGCTTTGACCAGAGTTTATCCAAAACCACCAGTACTAATACAGTAGCCTTAATTCAGTAAGTAATCTGTGGGACAGTGGGCAACCAGCTTGCTAACTGCAAAAACAGGTAGATAGTATGGGCATATTTCTCTGAAAAACACAATGAATATACAACTCCAGCACTGCGTTCGCAGTATTTCACTAAACTATAGAGCTGAAGAGACGAAAACACACTCACATTCTTACCAGCGATACAATCAACAAATCAACATCAACCTCCTTACACAGGAAGGAGGCCCCTAGTGAATTAGATAACCGCAAGATGACAAAACTATGCTGGCCGTGTAGATGGCCGTGCCGATAGTCTACCCCAGCTGCCGAGGCAGGGAGCGTATCTGCTGGGTAAGTAGATGTTGTTCTTGGAGGAGAGCAGGAGCCCCCTGACCCGGAGCTGCTAAATTCAGACGGTGTTTGTCTCCCCTGCTGCTCTTCGGAGAGCAGATAACCAGCAGTGCATTGCAGGCAGAGTCCCTCGGCTCCGAGCCAGCAGGACAGTCACGACTCGCCTACCACGGACAGAAACACACCAAACGCAGTCCACACCATGACGTGCATGCACACGAGCCTCGCACGTACTGTCCTCTTGCTACCTGTCAGTGTCTCTTTGAGAGAACTGAGTGATGCAACACCTGGGTCTTTAGTGGAAAGCGTATTCGTGAGTGGATGAGTGGTTTGTATTCATTCAACAATCCTGGGATTTATCTGGGTGTCAGCCCCTGTTCTTATTACAGCCGTCAGGTCATAGGCATGTTCCACATATTCTACACTTTGCTTCAGCCACTTGCATTAAAATACATTCACTAAACTGCTAAATGCCAATAATGTAATGTAATGTACTATACACTATATATATATATATATACACACACATATACACACACATATACACACATATATACATATACACATGGCCTTATATAAGGTAAATTGCATACCTTGAATTTGATATTTTATCCATTTATTGCGATATATATCTAGACAGAAGAAATTCAGGTTAGGCAACCTGCTTAAAGGTACAACAATGCTGATTAAGATGCAATTCAAACTGGCAACCCTGACCACTTGCGCAGTATTATTGGGGTGGTATTTCGCATCAGAGATACAGCCAGCTTTCCATTAGCCTGTTCTACTGCTTGCTTGGTCCGCAGTGTCTTTTAGCTGAAGAGGCTGAAAGGTGCAGGCTGTTTCACCATGTGCGGTGGGCAGGGAAACACAGCTGAGCTCCTGTTGCATGCCTCAGAAGAACAATAGGGAGTCACGGCCGTGAATTTAAGATGCAGCACATTCCAACTGACAAGCTGCTGCCAGTTTGAAACTTCGCATCGTCATGACAACAGACACAGCAAGCCAGGCAATCCTTTGTTGTTCAGTTGTTCAGCAGATCATTTCAAACCCTAAAACTGAGGCATGAATGAGGAATCCCATGACTCCAGCCTCGTTCTTAACGAGCTGTTCTCTCCCTGTCTCTCTGGCCAAGTGCAGTTCCTCTCACAGTATCCCCCGATGCTCATTAATGCACTGAATTAATGCACCATTTCCTGGTATCCACGCTGTTTGAAATCAATTGATCTCGAGGCGTCAAAATGGTGATACTGAACCAGGGTCAGTTTTGTGATTTTTTTTTCCCATATGATCAAGACAGGGTATCAGATCATGGGGGCAGAAATTACCTGGAGCTGGGCCACTTTGTAGCTGTTTCTTTACCTGAACTCAGGGCCCCAGTCTCTGGGGTGTAGGCACTGTGGGAGACCTCTGGGTTTGATTTCATAGAGTCCATGAGTCCCTTCATCTGCTGCTGCCGATTAGTGTAACACAACGCTTAAATTGTTCAGATAATCTGCTTCTTTGTATATTAAAGTAATTCTGATGATTTTAGAGCATTCACACTTGGCTGAAATCCATGGAGAAGCCATCAATCTGAGTCCAAGCACTTCATCATTTCGGGGAACCAAATTCAGCTCTCAGTCTTGGGTGTAAATCACACGCTTCGCTTGACCCCGAGAGTCTGTAAATGCGGACTGAAGTGATCTGTAACACCTGGCATGCTCAGGCCCAGATTATTAGATCATTATTTGTTTGGCAGACGCTCACGAGCACAGGGCCTTAGGAGCCTAACATGGTAAAGCCTGTTAAGTGCATATTACAACAGCAGCCAGAGCAGTGTGGATAGGACACAGCAGTGCAGTGAATCCGTCGGGCTGAAAGCTGTTAAAATGTGAGAGTGCGAACCAAAGGTGCTTGCTACAAACCACAAGCTCAGGCTGACTCCTATGGCCCCGACATCACTATTGCCAGTGTGGGTTATGACTTTAGCTTAATGTGACCAGGAGTCCACAGGTACACCTGCATGGGGTGGGGGGGCTGCCCTTTCTTGCCAGATCAACCATTTCTTAGCTGTGCCCCTTTTTAAAATTTTAAATTTGAACCCCTGCCCTCCAGAGAGTATGTGCAATGCCCTGTGGGTGTGTCCTACCAAGGAGACTGGGTTTATGTTGGCCAGGGTTCTTTTCATAGCTGCTGTAACTGTGACCTCTGCAAAACCTTCACAAGTTTCTGCAAGTTACCACTGTCAACTGTGGGAGATCCCCAGTGGGGGTCTGTCTGTGAGGCTTGTGTTGTGGAAGGTAGCCGGTGGCATTGCATATACAGCAGGGCAGCACTTTGCCTGCAAGCTTTCTGTACTGGTGAGCATGGGCCAGTCCAGAGCATGAATACTCTATGTATATGCACGCAACAGTTACAGTCTCTGCACATAGTACAGTAATCATAGAACATACTGTGCCTGCACCATACACAAGTGCACATAAATCCTTGCACAGGCCCATGAGAGGAACGTTGCCGTATGTTATGGTGATCACATGATGCCTAACAGTTATCCATTAGAGCAGCATTACTGTACTTCACAACATGAGAGGAGAACAGAATTCCAAATTCCTGATAAGAGCTCTGACCTGGCACATCCGTGACCCCGTGATGACCCCCGGCTGCCGTGCTTAATAATTTAATTGGCTGTTGTTTCCGGGCCTCTCATGATTGGCTTGGAGTGGCTGCCCCCAGCCAGCGGCAGCTCTGATTGGCCTGCCACTGCTGACAGGGGCCAGAGGTGTACAGGAGAGTGTGTGTGCAGAATGCAGCTGTGTTTAATGAGCTTCCCCTACCCTCCTGCTTCACCCTGTTTCACTGTGTTACAGTGCAGGGAGATCAGCCACTGGAACACAGTCTGAGAGCTCTCCCTCACTGTTTCTCTGTCCTTCTCTACCCCTCTCTCTCTCACCATCTTTCTCTTTATCCCTCTCTCTTGCCATCTCTCTCTCCCTCTTTCATCTCTCTCTCTCTCTGAATCCCTCTATCTCTCCACCTCACCTCTTGCTCACATACTCTCTCTCCATCTCTCTTTCTATCTTTTTCTTCTTTTTTTCAAAAATGCTCTTTATGCTTTTTTAAACATGCTAAATGTGGAGTGTTTTAAAAGTCAACATTTCTTTCTCTCTGTTTATGACTATATGTCAACTGTGGGTTCTAGACTGCACTTTGAAACGCACAAGTCCTCTCCAGACTCATTTTCAGACATTCTCCATTTGAACTCTCTTGAGTGAATGACTCTCCATTTCCCATCTTGCGTGTTTTGACAGGACCGTGTTTCTTTTTGAAAGCATTAAAGAGCTATGGAGGTTATATGAAATTATACTATTTTCTTCGTTTAAGAAAAATAAATCCATCTATTGAGTTAATTGTGTTGGTTTTTCCATTCCGTTATGCCATCACGAGTTCCAGTTTTTTTCAGTTCACCTCAGATCTTGAACATGTCTTGTACTGGATAGTCTAAAGCAAATCTCCCCCGCTGTGTAACAAAACTTAATTTGTCCCTGCAAACTGGCTTCAACACTTTCAACTGTGCTCTTTCTCTGTCTCGCTCTATCTCTCTCTCCATCTCTCTCCCACGCTCTCTCCCCCTCAAACACGCACACACACACGCACACACCTCCCCCTTTTGCCGCTCACACACATTCACAAACACACACAGGCACACACACACACAGCCGCCTCACACTGGTGGATAATATTAGCCACCGAGAGACAGAAGTACTTTCAGCCCTGTACAGAGCTGGGAAGAGCAGCCTTGCATGATGCCGCTGTGTCATTGGCCGTTGCTATAACAATGGAGGCGGGGCGATGGGCAAGTGGGGGTGGAGACAAGCATTGATTATAAAATACTTGAGAGGAACACGTTTGCTTTTTATTTTTTTGTTGTTTTTGGTTCTTCTTTTTTTTCTTTTTGAAGTCAGGGGAGTCTGTATGTACGTAGCGAGCAGCACTTCCAGGCAGCTGAGACTACAGACCTGTGCATACTGATGGCTCCAATGGGAGCAGTGAGTCGGAGTGAGAATTAGCAGGGACCTGAAGGCCCACTTCACTCGTTAGGGGTACGGCTGCTCTGATCTCTCATCCTCTCTGTGAGTACATACTTCTCACTCGCTGAGCTGCCTACTGTACTTGTGTGAACATGTGTGTGTGTATGTATGTATGTGCATGTGTGTGTGTGTGTGTGTGTGTGTGTGTGTGTGTGTGTGTGTGTGTGTGTGTGTGCGTGTGCGTGTGTGTGTGCATGTGTGTGTGTGCAAATGAGTGTGTATGTGTGTGTAGTGTAAAGAGGAGAATCGGAGATGTGACAATGTCCACCTCTCTCTGTCCTGGACAATTACCTAGGGCCTCTACACAGGTGTAAGAGCATGTTTAAGAGAAGAATCTTGAAATCCACCTGAGCATTCACTGATTCTCCAATGTGTGCTGGGTGACTATATTGTTTTCCTTCATGTAATGATATGTAACGCTTATCTATATATAGTCCTCATCCAGAGAACTTAATTTTTTTACATATTATCTATTCATTTAGGAGGATATTTAGTGAGGCAGTTTGGGTATAGAACATTGCTCAAGGGTACAACAACACTGCACTACCTGGGACTCAAACCTCGAACCTACTGGTTTCAAGCCATGGAAACCACACTGCCTTGCTGTAGAGCTGGGGTTTTGGTCTGTGTGAGTAGACTCTGTAGTGTTGGAGCAGGGAAAGGGCTGTATTTCCAGATGTGTGATCTGTTTAAGTGCTGGGCTACTGTACGGGCAGAGTACTCAAAAGGTGACGGTTTATGTAGTGCTCCAATTCCCTGCAGCGTTGGGATGGAGTGTTATGTTTTGCCTGCTACACTCACTGCGTTGCTTTTCCTCTTGGCTTTGTAGGGGGTGACATGTTCAGTGTAGGCAACATGTGTTCAGAGTTGTGTAGCTCAGCATGGTTCAGGGGTACCGTGCACCACAACACGTTCACAAGTTCCCATCTAGAGAGCGGGGCTCGGCTGTATTCAGTGGAGTTATGCATGAATGAGGAACCAAGATCAAGAATAAACCCAGTTCAAACCCCTCAGTGTAACTGATGCTCTGCAGACGTCTCCGAAGGCGAAAGTCCTACTCACTTCAAGTGGAGTAAACAGCTGGTGCTGGTGTGCTTCAGGCCTCAGGACACAAACCCACAGAAGAGGAAGTCTGCTGTGGATCCTCTCGGCACACCTGTTTGCACCTCCAACCGCATGCCAGAGGAGAGTACCGCTGGCACACAGGCATAATTAGGGGGCCCACCAGTAATTTATCTCTCCTTTGCAAACAGGGGAGCCGGAGAAGAGAGATACCCCAAAACAAGTGCCCCCCAGAAGCCAATGCAATCTTCAAAACCATCCTCACCATATCATTAAATTACTGCCATTTAGCAAACGCTCTTACCCAGAGCAACTTACATGTATTACAGTTTATCCATTTATTCAGCTGGCCATTTACTGAGGCAATTCTGGGTTAAGTATCTTGCCCAAGGGTACAGCAGCAGTGCTCCAGTGGGGATCAACCAGCAACCTTTTGGTTATGAGCCCTGCTCCTTACCACTACACCACACTACTGCTCCTTGTCAATCATTTTCCCCATACAGATGGAACAGGGGACTATGGGTTGAACAGATACTCAGTTTTCTATAAAAAAGGAAGAAAGAGGAAAGCAGGGAAAGGAGAGACGAATGAGAGGCACTAATGTTGAATGTCAGGACTGAGCAAATTCAACTCTCTTAAGTGCCAGGCTCAGGCGACCAGGGTGCTGTTTATTGTCTTTGCCAGTGGAGTCAGTTGTGGATTCTCACAGCCTCTCTGCTGTTCATGACAGACCTCCACAAGCAATACAGACATATTCTGCCAAGTTTACGTGTTGACATAATACGAAGCGCAGAGACCAGTTTTATTTTATCGGGAATCAAAATGTGGGTCTTATGTGAAAACAGCTAATATCTCTGTTTCCCTTATTGTGGGAGAGTCTTTATTTTTAAGAACACTCACCAAGTTTTGAGGAGGTGCAACTGAAGAGGTCTTCTGGAGATTACTTTTTTGTAGGTTAAGAAGTAGGGTGTGGGGATGTATGGCCGGAAGTTCCCTGGAACCTGTCCCTGGCCTGTTTGCTGAAAATGATGTACAAAACACATTCACCATGATGCTAATACGCTCCAATTAATCTGAGGGGAATGGTGGCAGGGGGGAGGGGAGTGTAACATGTTTTATTTATGTAAGTGGACAATTTAGGCACGGGGCCAAAGTCTCAGTCATTGTTCCTGTAATGACCAACACATGACGGAGGCACACCATGTTATCTCATAGCGCAAGGACAGGGTGTTTTAATGAAAATCCACACTCTGAGTAGCCCTGTCAGTTCGATAACCCTCAGACAGAGGGCTGTTGAAACGAGTACATGCATCAGAGCCATTTACAAGTGCAATCGTGGAGGCGCTCGTTTTGAGAGCCACGGGGGTGTTCATGACGATAAAGTATGAATCATCAGGGAATGGTAAAAAAATTTGTTATACATGAATGAAATGAAATATAAGAGGAAAGGAATTATAATGGTATACCATACCCCAGATTCAGATGGAGTAGCAGATAAACGTGGTTCTGCAAGAAATCCAGAAACCAGTTCTGATTGGTTCTCACTGGTTATGCTAAATGACATCAAACACCCCTTTCCATATATTTTGTGATCATAAATATGATCTCCCATCATAAATGAAAATTTATGCAACTGTATTTCAGCTCATTATGAAATGCTTTTTTATTATGGACCCAGGTGTTGAGATCTTCCATTCTCTTATTCTTTCATAAAAAGCAAATGGACAGTTACCTGTTTGAATGATTTATACAAAAAAAGCTTTCACTTCATAATAACTGTACAAAGAGTCTTAAAGAATAATAACCACATTCTGAGTAATAGCAGATGATTACTATACTCATTTATGAAACACTAAATTCCTGTGCAGCTGCATGTTTAATGCACTGTACATTTCCTGTCATCTTGCTTGGTGTCCATCTGGAGACAGCAGGTACATAGCCACAGGGGTTGCAGGTATGAGTCCCAAGTGGGACACAGCAATTACACCCCATTGTCTCGACCAGATGGTGTACTCTGTGGAAGAGTTTGTAAAATCGGATATTTTTTTGCTCCTGCTCAGAAATGGCCACTTAACTGAGCATTACTGCATGCATGCAGAAACCGTGATTGTACTGCTGTAGCAGAGCTGAAATTAGTAGCTTATGTGAGTCCTGTGTAAAGCCAGTAGGGCAGCAGGCAGCAGAGCGGTTTCAGAGGTGACGTCACTCTCTGAGACTTGGTTATCTAGTGTTGTTGCCACTGGAACTAGGGGCAAATTGCCTTTGGTTCAACTGTTAAAGACGCTGGTCATTAGAGTTTAGTTGTCGATGAGAAAAGGGGTTTGAATCTCACTCACGGAGGGGCCACCCTCTTTCACATTCCTTGCACTACCATAAGCAAAGTAACACTGCCGTGGTTTCAGTTTAGTGAATGTCATCTTTTTAAGAGCTGCTGATACAACAGAAGAAAGAAGATTTGCTTTTTAGAGATAATAACAGCTCTCAAGTGGCATACCCAGAGAGGGGCCCCTGAGCATAACAAGCACTGAACTGCAAGTTGCCTTGTGGTGCCTGCAGTAATATGACCACAGGGCCCAAGCTGGTCTCCTCTCAGAGGTTCAAGGACAGGTTAAATCCCACCATCCCACCCAGTCAATCACACTTGCTTCAGAATGGAACTGCTGGTTCTCAGAGACAAAGTATTCTGCCTCAACACTGCAGTAATGGTGAGTTACCGTGTGTTATCAGCCACTCACAGATTTTTGCTGTAGAGAGCAAACATTTGACATGCCATATATGTATCCTGCCATGATGATCTTCTAGGTCCCTTTAGATAATAGTGTCAAATAAATAAATCAAAAATGTCCAAAAAATTGTGTTAAGGCAAAATTGAGGAACATGTTTCTTAGACATAGATAAGAAAGTTTTGGCATGCATTTCTTCCATAATAACTATGACGTAACCATTAGCCAGTTAACTTCCTTTTACGTTAAGCCAGTGGAAAGCATCTATTGGCACACAGAAATGCTGCAGCCAATGGAGACCATGCACCTGCAGATGTTTGTTTCCCCACACTCTTCACATGGATTTTTCCATAAACACAACATAATTCAGCCAGGAAGTGCAACATTACAGTGATTATCTTGGATAGCCTTGTGGCTGTGTATCTCAGAACAGGGACGTCTGTAATATGGTTGGTGTTTGCTTGGATTGCCTTGATCTCAGAATGGGGACGTTTATAATCTGGGGGTGTTTGCTTGGATTTCCTTGATCTCTGAATGGGGATTTTTACAATCTGGGTAACGTTTGCTGGATTAAGAACTGGGCAGAAGTCCCAAATCTTCAACTACTTCTCCACTACCCAGTGGCATGGAAATATTTGCTTGAAATCCTCAGGCATTCCCCAAGTGTTTTACACTATTTCAAAATAAAACTCTGTATTCAATGTTTGTTCATTCCTGTAATTTAAGATGACTTGCAATGATGCTACACATTAATGAGTGTTAATCCATTCAAAGCCAAATCGATCTGTCCATGTTAAGGCCTTCATTTAGTAACCCTGGACTGCAGGTCTGAGGCTGTTGCTGTATTCGACAAGTGTGATATTCAAAAACAAACATTTAAATATCATGGCAGTCACATTTATAGTGGAAGCCAGCTGCAGGCCCCTCTGGAGTTCCCCTATCTGGGTCTCAAATATGGCAGTCTAATCTTCACCCTAAACTATACGCTATAGTAAACCTTGTAAACACAGATGATGGTCCAGGTCTTTCATTTGTGTGATTATCTATCTGAGACATGTGCAGATTTTTGTACTGGTGGAATAAGGGAAAGTAAATCAGAAAAGAATGCTGTATATTAGATAGAAAGTCTGGTGAAAATGTTTTTATTAGCAGCTGACGTTCTGCTCAACTGACTGTGATGAAGGACAGTCAACCAAAACGTCAGCAGCGAGGGCGAGTGTTTTGGTGTTCGCTGCAAGTGTTGTGATAGTTTCCTTTCCAATACGCAATTTATAAATATCAACATCTCCTTTTCCCAGGGGCCCAAAGTATGCACAGCTTCGGTTTCATCTCTGAGCAAGTTTCACTTAATCGCAAGGGACCAGGCCAGCATCTGCTACCCATCTTCAAAGTAACACATTCTGGATGTTCTGCAGATCGGAATTGTGACTAAAAGATGCAATATACAGAAGTTTACAGTTAATTTAGGGCTGTCTTGCAAAAAAGACCCTTGTTATTTGTGTCTATGTAAAAGGGTGAGACACACCCTTTAGCTGTCAGAGAGTATCGTAATATTGATCAGTTGTGAAAAAATCCTCAGTTCAGATCTGAGTATCTGGAGGTTACTGCTACCAACACATATTTTTGAGAAACAAGTGCTTTGACCAGCCGATAAATCAGAGCTATAATGGAAAAGAAGGTAAATGCTGCGGTACTAAATTGCCCATATTTACACTGCGTATTTCCAGAGTCTATGGGTCTCACAGGACCAGAGAGAATATTAAAAGGGAGAGAATGTTAAAAGGAGCAAGGTCCACTTGGTTCCTTGCAGGGAGAAGCCGACGAGACAACAGAGTCGATTTGAAATGCAATAAACAAGGGTACGGGGGAAGGTGTCACCGGCGGAGTAATGAAAACCCACCAAATATCATCGCTATGGATACAGGCTAATTGTGAGGCTTGAATAAAAGGCTTTGATGATGCACCATAATGAGGAGTTTGGGACATAGAGTTTAGTGTTCTCTCACAGAGGTGATTCATTTTGCAGACTTACAGATGAATAAACAGAGAAGACTAAGAATAAGAATTCAGAGGACATTTTTCTTATTTGTTTAGAAGATTAATTGCAACTGAGGGGTAAACTTTTTTTCGCACTTGCTTTTTTTATACTAGAGCCAATTTACAGTACATGTACTGTGAAGGCACTATGATTACATAAGTACTGCTTAACTGAAAGTTAATGTGCAAATACATGGTAGTGTAGATGAGGGGCTGGGGTAGGGTCTAATGGGATTATATTATTGGGGTTTATTTTAAGGTTGGGCTTTGGGGTACAGTACACTGTTGAGGAAAGCCTCAATGGTGTTTCTTGCCACTTTTCAATGAGTTAAGGAATCATATAAATATATACAGTACGTATATTATATATAATAGCAGCTGTGGCTGGTTCTGGTTAGCAGCTGTGCAGTGATGGCATTTATGGTTGTGCTAAATAGATTTCAGTGGATATGAATTTGAATAAAACAAGGGATGTTTCTGATGATGAGGCTATAAGGGTACAGCTCTTTGGCTTGGAGTCTGAGGAAGGAGATCGCACCTTGCCGTGGGCTGAGGTTGTCGACCCCCCTGTTTGGGAATGGAGTGGAAATAAGGGGGAGACAGGGTGGGGGAGGGATGCTGTGAACAGCTGACAGGAAAAGGAAGTGGTGAGTGGGGTTTTTATACTTGAGGATGGGATGCGTTTGCTGACTGCCTGGGCATTGTCCAACAATTCTCCTCCCAAATCTTCATTTAGAACTTCAGTTACTAGAATTAGATAGATTCATTGACAAATGCCAGCTACACATACACATTTGGGTATAAACTGAAATGTGCACAGAAATGTGTGCATGTTTGAATACAAGTGATGATGAAAATCTAGGGTATAGGAGAAGGTAGAGAGAATAACTTTGTTAGCAGGCAGGCTAAATAATAAATGTCACATTCATAACATTCAGAACCGTACGCTGTGTTTAATTAGCAAAGCTGGGTTGCCATGAAAAGCATGCTATGTCATTATCACTCTTACGGCTGTAAACTGATTTTTAAACATCAGATTTTTCTCACCCTGGTTACTCTACTAGACATTTCAAATCCACTTTAGATTTAAAGGACCTTTTTCCAAAAAAAGGTGTCAAAATGCAATGACCTCTGGGATATCAAGCACAAGCCATCTGTTCCTGAAGTGTGCTGTTCTGCAGTCTGGATCTGAGTGAAGGAACAGTGAAGGCCAGTGGGCTGATGAATCCTCCTTCACTTGCCTTGTTGTGGATTGGGACAGCCCACAAGATGGCTGACATTTCATTTCGGAACACTAAGAAAGGACTTGCCAATTGAACCAATGGAGGAACTAATGGACTGGAATTATGGGATAGAATTCTACCAGATTTGGAGGAAGAGGATATAGTGCTAGCCCTGCTTTGGTTAAAATCATGTCGGTTTGGCAGGACAAATGTTTTTGTTCTGTGTCACATGCCTGTTTTTTCACATTGCCAGTGCTCAGATTGTATCTAAATCTTATTGAATTAACAGGATTGGCACTGAAGTCTCAATTTAAGGACTGAAACAGAAGGGTGCCAGCTTAGAAACTGCAGCACGTTCCAAATGTGTGACTTTCAGGCACTGCAGTATTGGGGAATATGAACTTGACTGATATCTCCTGGTATTAATTAAAAAAGAAAACTTTTAAATAAAAAGCAACACACTGGGGACATTTTGCGACCAGCGCTTGATGGTACAGATCCAAACGGTGCATTTGACACAGCTAGTCAAGCTGTGATCATGCCTACCATTTTAACCGTGTTTTCAGATATGGTGCATTGGCCGTTTGAACGCCGGCGGAAATTTTGAAGCATCACAAAGGTTAATCAAGGAAAAACGTTCTTCAGAGGTGTGAGGGCGTCCAGTAATTGAATCAGAAAGGGGGGGGGAAATGTCATTATAATAAACTCATTAGCGTTCAGCAGGGCTGTGGCGTGTCTTGCCGGTCTCTCGGCACACTTTCCTTGTTTTCTCCAACGATACCTCGCCATCAGCACACGGTTTTGCTTTTGCTGCTGTAGCGTGACTATGTTCAGCTTCATAACAGGGAATATGATTATAATAGCCATGTGGGCGAGAGGGGTCAGCTGGTAATCAGAGAGAGAGAGAGAAACATGCGAGCGCAGACACTTCTGAAAAGAACATTGGAGTCGATTGAAAGGAAATCAACACCATTTTTCACCGCTAATGAAGAGGAAATTCTGACTGGCTGAGAAAAGGTGGAGCCGGAGGGAGGAGGGCTGGGCCGAGGTTGATCCCGCTAAAGTAAGAGGAATTCATAAATGCCAAGCCCAGAGTCGCAGGGACTGAAGCCAAATTGATTTGGCAACACAGATGGAACAGATGCCGCTGGAACTGCACAATTAAAGGGATCAGAATTATTACCTAATTATTTTTTACACTCCTCACGTAGTTTGTGGTGGTACTAATTAAGACGCCGTACCCTGCCGTGCCTTTAAGTAATTCCGATAAGTCAATCACCGCGGTCAGTCACAGAGCCTAAAAAAAAAAAAAAAAAAAAATCTTGTGGGCTTGATTCCCTCCTGAGTAGTTTTTGTCCCTCCTCTTTTATACAGAAGGGCAAATGAAAGATTCTTGCCAATTTTTTTTTTTTTTGTTCAGGACTGTTCACAGCATGAATGAAAGCTGAGCAAATATCGCTCTGGGTTGACAGCACAATATGTCAGCGCTCTCCCCTGCAGGCCTCGGCTGCAAACGGTAAACAAGACAAATGCTTTTGCTTCCTGATTGGGAGCGCATTCCTGCCACCGAGCAGCCAAGCAACAAACAGGGACGTTTCAGGATGACGGAAACCCTGTCGCCACCCCATCGCCCCTCACAAACCACAACCCGGAATGAAAAAAAAAGGCCCAAGGAGATTCTGATGGGGATGCAGTTCTCCCCTATGTATTGCGTTTCTTTGCATGCGCTTTGAATTTCACGCTCGCAGGAGATACAGAGGCATCCCCTGCGCAGATGCAGCTGAAGAGAGTCCCCAGGGGAGTGGGTCACAATTAACCACTGTGACATGTCATGTCATTCTGCCCTCGCTTCCTTTACATCTCTCTTTATCCCTCTCTCTCTCTCTCTCTCTCTCTCTCTCTCTCTCTCTCTCTCTCTCTCTACCTTTCCCTCCCAGCATACAGTATTCTTATCCTTGTCCTTAGTTTCCCCCACTTTAATGCAAATTAGGCTTTGGCATCAAGACAAGGCTACTCTGTTAGTGAAACAATTCAGTGCTACAGATGTGGAGTTCATAGAGAATTAGGCGTTATTATTTAAGTTACAGGAATGAATAAATCTTCCCTTTGCTTTATGATTATCTCTCTCTAATCATTTTCATCTTTTTTGTCCCTTTCTCTGTCCTTCTTTTTGTCAATACAAAACATTCCCTTCAGCATCTTTTCAAATTGGAAAGGAAATTCCTCTTTTTAAAAATCTGAAACTACCCACAATGCACTACCTACTCTGCCTCTGCCAGGCACTTGGTCCCCCTCTCCTCACACATCAAGATGCTGGTGTTCCAATGTCGCGGGGAGATGGACTCAGGGAATTTGCCTCACAGGAAAGACTGCTGTTGGTTTGAGAGATTTCATACAAGCAGGCCAGTCGATCTGGCACAGAGCAGAGACCCTGACTGTCAGGGCCATCCCCAGAGAACGCTGCCAAAATGGCATTCCTGCTCGGATTAGGATCGCCTTCCAGAGCGGACATGAGAGATTGGTCTTCATGCCGAGGAAGAGGAAACATTAACCCTGTACATCCTAATAGCAACAGTGCTCAAGCACTGGCACAATTTCTCCTCTTGTCCCCACTGACCCTCAATTAATGAGTGTTATCTACAAACCCTCTGTCCCCATCCCCCAACCCCTCACAAAAAAACCCCACTTTCCATTCAGTAGTGGGAATATATGCTAATAGTCCTGCTGCCAAAGTACTCATATTGATACAAACACCAACACCTAGATTTAATCATGAACAATTAAATGCTATTGGTTCTTTATTTTCTCTGTTAAACACAGCCAAGCTGGCTCAGCAATCACCAGAATTAATGAAAACGTTTGTGTTTATATTGACAAAAAAGGTAGCACCTGCACTCATTTAAATGAGATTTAAGGACCGATGTTGACTGAATCTCGGTCTGAGTCATGATGACTCACACACAACACAGCAGAATATATTTGTCTAAATGATTGCTTTTTACCTCTGTTCCCTGTTAACCTTAGTCACTGTCTACACAGCCCTTCAGAAACAAATTAAAGTTTGTGTGCCAGTATTTTTGTAGTCTCTTGGTTCAATGCAGTATAAATTGGCATGTTAGATCAGAGATGTGGTACAAACCTGTGCAGTGACCTCAGCGGGCCAAAATCTCTATCTCTTAGGAGCAGTGAGCATTGAGTTGCACCCCTTTGGATGTAATTTCCCTCTCTGAATGGCACACAGAGAGGCCACAGCAGTTTCAGTCTAAACGGCATGTACTTCATCTTTAACTCTGAATACCAGATGTGTTGCTTTGTTACTTGCTTTTCATTTATTTTTTATTACAAAACAAGTCTTCAAATCAAACTAAAATCCCTCATTAAAGGGAGCAAGCAAGCAATAATGTTTTGTGTCGAAGGGAAAAAAATGCTTCGGTTCTTTACTCAGTGTTCTGGGCGAAAGGCGACTTAATCTGTGCCGCATTCAGGGCCAATGGCTGCTGCCTCACTCTCCAGGCTGCCGCGGTCTCTTTGTGATGCTGGTAGGACACATGGTAGCATGAGGGATCCTCACCAAGTGGATGAACTATGACCTTTTTTTCTCAGCCTTGTGAAAATGGTGTCTGATGAAGCCCACTTCCTGTTACACAATCTCAAGGGAGATTCGTGGCAGCAGCGTAGCATAGTGGTAAGGAGCAGGGCTCGTAACCCAAAGGTTGCTGGTTTGAGTCCCCACTGAGGCACTGCTGCCATTTTCTTGGGCAAGGTCTTAACCCAGAATTGCCTCAGTAAATATCCTGCTGAATAAATGGATAACATGTTAAAATTGTAACCTATGTAAGGTTATGTGTGTAATGAATGGCAGTAATATAATGATACGGTCTTGAAGAGGCCATATCAAGACCATCAAGAGGATGGTCTTGAAGATTGCATCGGCTTCTGAAGGGCCCTTGTTCTGGGGTATCTCTCTTTTGCGCCTGCTTTTGGGAAGTTTGAAGTAAAAGTTCAAACTTCCCATCACTGTATGTTGTGTCTACCACGTCACCACGTGACTCTCCTCCTGCTGCTTGGTCCCCCCGGTTCCCTTTGATTTCTGGCATGTTGCTGGCTTATTTCCACTCTTCAAGGGCAAAAGGATCCATTCGGCGCTTACAGACTTACAAACTCCTGGGTCCGCTCTGTGGCCGCTTCAGTTGCATACTTCAATAAACGAATTGTCACAGGTGAGCGTCTGGTTTGGGAGCTGTTTCACAAGGAGCTTAAAATCCTTCAGTCCCCGCAGCCCCCCCAGCCCCCTGGCCCCCTGGCCCACTCCCCCCGAGCTCCAGACGTTTGCTGCAGGCTGCAGGACTGACTGTGACAGAAAGATAAGGCCCTTTTTCTCGGAATGACTGCTGAATCCCCCCTCCCCGTCCCTCGAGTCCTCGCGGTGCCGCGCGGTTTCACCCAGACAGGGTTATAAACGGCTGGAGGGGGAGGGAGACGGAGAAGGATCCGGACCGGAGGAACGGCGAGGCTCTTGTTGTAATTCTCCACCGCGGCACAAACACTGCTGTTACACTGCCAATTTCTGTTGGGACAAAGACAGGCTGTCTCTCGGGGGGGGGGCACATCTCGTTAGCGTGGCCTTTCAGAGGCACAGTTTATTGAGCTTCAGTGGACTCTAAAATAGAGCCCCACCATCCCTGGATAAAAGCGTTATATTTAAAAAGAAAAAAACTGAGTCTTGCTCTGAATCGATGCAGATGACAACATCAAAGTCATACCCTTGATAGAGGAGAAAGGCATTTTGGAGGATGGATGTAAACACATTATAACTTCAGAAGACATACAACATAGGAGCACTGCACATTGTAACCCATAAATGGCTAAATCTGGCAACCTTGGCCTCCTTGATAAGCCTTTCAATTACATTTATTAACGTTGGGCTTGACATCAGCAATGCATACTTAAATGATTTGTAATACAATTATTAATGCTCTATTTAGCATTTACTACCAAACTGTATTCTGAAGACTCTTCTGAATCATTTCAGGTCGAGAAGGGATATGATCTGGATGAGCGACCCTCTAGGAAGGAACAAATAGGCAGGGAGAGGTGTGGAGAAGAGTGGTCTGGCAGCAGTGTAGGGTTTGACAGTCAACTGAGAGCCTGGGGGTGCCGCTCTCATTGCTGTTCAGATTCGTTAATGTTTGGTCTGTTCAACCAAACACTCCTCTTGCGTTGCTGTTGCTGTTTACAGGAAGAACTGTAGGTGTTCTGTAAAAGTATTTATAGGAGAGTTCAGGTGCAATGCATCTGTGCCATAATAACAACCCAGTCATACAACAAGCCCTTCAAACAAGAGCCATTTTCTCACTTATTTTCTCACTAATCTCACAGTGAGATTAGAACATCTTTAGACCAGGGCTGCTACTTGCCGTTCTTTAGGTATCTGTTTAATTAATATAGTATTATGTAATTATGGCACTGACACTATGGTAGCCAATAGCAATTTTATATGATATTTCACACAAAAAACCCTTAAGCAATTGATAGAACTAAATATGATTAGTCACAAGTTCCTATGATTATGTCAGACTATATACAGTTTGAGAACTACTCTACACACACACACACACACACACACACACACACACACACACACACACACTCCATTACTTTATCTCTGTTTTCCAGGGCTGTCTGGTAGATGGATTCCCTTGGGGCAAATGGGTTATAAAGTCCTCCCTGATCCCCCCATTAATTACTGAATCAGCCACTGAATCTCCAGCCAATGGCGAACACAGTGACCTTAGCAACCAGCCTGTCAGGCTGCTCGGCAACAACTCAGAGAGATAGAGAGAGGGAGAGGAACGGGGAGAGAGAGGGGGAGTGAGACATTCTTTAGCTTTAAACTTTGTGTCATGCAATGCAAACTGGTATAAAAAACTTCAGATTGGTCATTTGAATGTGATGGTGATAGTATGGTAGTGGTTTTAACTGAAGTCCATACTTTCATATTTTCATTTTCATCATTACATTATTGTCATTTAGAAAACCCTCTTACCCATATCAACTTACATCAGTCACAATTTTACATATTACCCATTTATACAGTTGGGTATTTACTGAGGCAATTCTGGGTTAAGTACTTTTCCTAAGGATATAGCAGCGCTGTCCCCAGCAGGGAATTTAACCAGCAACCTTGTGGTTACAAGACCTGATCCTTACCACTACACCACACTGCCGCCCCATATATATCATATATATCTTTGTCTCAAACTATTTTGTGAAAGCTGTATCTTCTTACCCATTCCCCCAGGTTTGCCCCCAGGCCATTTCCCTCTCGGCACAATGAACAAGATGAAGAACTTCAAGCGGCGTTTCTCCCTCTCGGTGCCGCGGACAGAGACCATCGAGGAGGCGGAGTTCACCGACCAATTCAACCAGCTCAGCATTCGCCGCAACGAAGGTGAGGCCGCCCCCTCCGATCATAGAGTTACCTCTGTTCAGCTCGTAAAAGCAGAACATGCTGGGACAGCTGTCCCGAGTGGCTCAGTGGACACAGGCCCTCTCGCTTGCCCACAATGGCTGGGAATCCACAGTAGCGGAAAATGGTGGCTTTATTCCACCAGGGAGAGGGGTGGGGAGGCCTCATCTCATTGCTCTCAGAGACCCTGTGAATGATCAGGTGCCTGTGGGTTCTAGGATGACATTGGTGGAGTAGCACCTATCCTCCCATGAGCACCCGCTCTTCTGTGGTGCACTGTGTGTCTTGCTGTGTGAAACATAACCTTGGCTGGGTGGGAGTGTATCAGAGGATTGCATCTGTCTCGCCTCAGCGCTCATAAGTGAGTCCAGAGGTTGTCATGGTGAGACGAGCCTACTGCACGATTACAGAGACCAAATGCATTAAAAACCCACAGTGTAATACAGAGCACAAAGGATCTTAAATCCTGCAGTACAGTACGCAGCTGTAATGCCTGTGTTCTTACAACATCCCTACTCGGTTACAGGGTAACTGCACTGCACATACAGATAGTCACATAGTACAAACAAGTACTCACAGCTGTTAAATCTGTTCATGACTTGTGTAATTACACTTGTAATAACAGTGTGTATGTGCACAGTAGTGACTATATAGGTATGCAGTATTACATATGAAGGAACGATATAAGCGCTCATAAATTTTGCCCTTTTGATGTCGTTTTTTTTTTTAGTTCTGGAATTGGTCTGGATTCATAATCTAAAGCCAGGAGAATTAAATCTTTCTGCCACTATACCTTTGAGAATGGAACTTGATGTGCATGGGAAGAGAAACTATATTGAATTGAATATTAAATTCTCACAGTGAATAAGGCCTTTTCCCTGCAGTGCTGGGCACAGACCCACTGTTGTTTTCTGCAATATATTCAAAATATGTGGAGCTCTCAGATCTGTAACTGATTCAGGAAACATTTCTTCAAATTTTTACCCTTTACCCATACAGGTCTTTACTCACAGCAGATCTGAAGGCCTTGCAATGTTAAAGATAGAGCAACAACCAGTTTGTGAGGAGCAGAAATGCTGAATTGAGAGGGTCACGGTGGCCATATTGAATGGCTTGGGAACTTTGCTTGCCCATTATATAGGTGCCTGTAGCTGATGCAGAGACCTAGGGGATCGTGCAAAGTTTGGTCCAGAAGAACTACCTTGAGTGTGAAACAGCATTGTTAGCTACATTGGGAGTGATTTGGGGATGACCACTCCCAAAAAGCAATACCCACATTGTCCTAGAATTTCTTAAAAGCCTTCGAAACATTTTTTTTTTCAATAGATCAGTGTTACACTCTCACACAAAAAATGACAAGCTTGAAATGAGAAATGAAAGCTTCCCAATGGCTTGGAAATGCAATTACATCCTCAAGATCCACTGGCTTTCAGCCTCTGGCTTGCAGCCCTATCCACCAGCTTCTCTGTGGCTTCACACAGAATTGCGAGACTAGCTGGAAGTGCCGTGCCGTCTGGAGCCATGCTAATCTGAATTTCAACACATCCCAATACGCGCGGCTTCAGACATCTGTGGGGGAGGCCCATCTCCTGTGATCGGAGCTGTGGACTGCCATAGAAACAGGGAACTGAGGCATCCCTGGCCGTCTGGGAGGGGGATCTGAAGGCAACCCACGGAGCTACAGAGCTTGTCCTCCTTTCCCTCAGACCGCTAAGCAGGGCTCCCGAGAAGCCCTCTTTGAGCACAGGCTGAGCACTGGAGCCCCGGGTTCGAGCCTAGGCGTGTCATCAGCCAACCATGACCAGGAGCCCACAGTGGCAGAAGAAATCATTTTGTTCCACCAGGGATTGGGGTGGATATGTCAGCAAGCGTTGCTCGTCTCACCACTTTCAGACACTCTGACTCTTCACGAGCCTGTAGGTTGCTGATTTGAGATGATTTCAGTAAAGCCACACCCAACCTCCAATGGCTGCGTAGCCCACTGTAATGGTGACAGATGTAGCTGAAAAGCATTTTAAATCTAATGGTCTTACATCTCAGTGTGAGCCACCTTTCCCATGATCTGAATAAATTCTTTTTGTTACATTCAGCTACATTTGGTTACCTCAGGGACATTTAGCTTGCAGACTTTGAGAAATGCTTGCAGATTCAAGGCTTATCAGGTTTTCCATAGACTTTATTTATGCACGTATTTTAATCCAACACTCATTAAGTATTTTTGCTATGGACAGAAAAGTCATAGCAGTTGTGATTGGTTCATAAAAGTCAGTGATTGACAGCTCATGGTAGCCCAGCTCATTATGATGTTCTAGGAGTCTCATTCTCCTGTCATTTTCTGTGTGGCTGGGATTGAGCAGAAAATACAAGGTTGTGGTCTGCAGACTACAGGGACCTTATGAAACAGTCTGTGATAATCAGATATTTTGCATTACCTCTTTTCCTGGTGTGTGTTCCTCTAGTTTTCATCTCGCAATATAACAAGGCCCACAATTCAGTATGACAGTTAATGGATCATTCAAACTCAGGTGGGAATACGTTTAAAAACATGTCCCCGGGAGTTCAGTTCAGATCCTGTTAATTCCCAGCGCAGTTTGAAGAGATCTTTCCGATACTAAAATTCAGGTTGGTCTTGAATATAAAAGTCAGGAGCTGTCAATCACGCTGATGAGATTCAGCGATTCATCAATGTAGTGATTCAGTCCAGTGAGGCTTTCCCGGGCTGACAGGGGATGGGGAAGAGAGAGATCTCCTGTCTGAGCTGAGCCGAGCTGCATGGGTTGCTGGCTTCCCCTGACTGCGAGAACATCAATCAATGACACCCCAAACCAGCGTGTGGATGCAGCAAATCTCCAGAGGGAAGCACCGGCATCCCTCCCGCACGGATCAGGCAGGGGTTTATCTGAAAACAGAGCTCTTAATAGAGGAGGGGGAATGAGAAGTCAGACAACGGGGTGACGTTGGCTGTGTTAGATGCCAGACGCCCCCTCGCCCACATACAGGAGATTAAAGGGGACGTGTCTCTCCCGTGGAGCATCGAACACAACGCCCCCTCCCCACACACACACACACACACACACACACGTATACACTGACACCCCCCACCTCCACTCCCACACACATACACACACATGCACACACACACACACACACACACACACACGTATACACTGACACCCCCCACCTCCACTTCCACACATACACACACACACACACACACACACACACAGGTACAGACCCTGCATCTTCCACCCCACCCCCAACCCCCCCCCAGTGTGGCTAAAAATAGCACACTGAGATGAAGGTACATCAGCTGCTTTATGTGAGGTGAACCACGGCTGGGCATTTCACACTGTAGACCCCTGGAGCATTCTGGGAGTTGGCTGGAGGCTTGTTCGTGTTTCGCCCCTCCTCTCTCCAGCTGAGAGAACCGCAGTCAAGGCAGCAGAATGCAGTGGTTAAGGAGTCAAGCCTGTATTCCAGAGGTTGCGGGATCGAATCTCAGTTGTGGGGCACAGCTGCCGGACTCTTGAGCAAGGCACTCGACCTAAATTGGCTCAGCTATTAACCAGCTGAATAAACGGATGAAGTGCAGGCAACATACCTGGCTTTGGGTGAGGAGGTCAGTTGAGCAGATGTATAATAAGCTGAGATGCTCTGTGCCCCCTTCCCCCCAACCTTTTTTCTCGATATCTGGTGAGCGACACTTTCCCTGCTCTCTCAAAAGCACCGGTGTCACACAAAGCTGTAATATCACCAGCGGATGAGTCTCCATGGGTGCCGACCCTCTTTCTTGTGTGTGTGTGTGTATGTGATGGGGTTATTTTTAAACGCACATTTCAGTTAATAGCAAGTCATCCAGCTACCATCCACACAAACAAACCTTCAGCCTTCTCTCTTTTTTTTGGAAGCTGTGGCTTCCCTCCCCTTGATATTTCCAGGTCCGGCAGCACACAGATAAAGAAAAATTGACCTCGGCCGGCCCAATTATTGGATTGTCCTTTCAGGCGAGCCGCCTGACAGGTAGCGGAGCAGAACTCCGAGGCTCTCTGTCTGAGAGAGAGACAGCAGGGGGACGTGGGGAAAAAGCTTCCCTCTCAGCTGGGTGTTTGACGGAAGACAATTAAGGCTGAAGAAAGTAAGTGGAGTGCCGTGACCCTAATTACCAGCAGGGAAATCAATGTGTCCACCGCAGCTGTGATATTTAAATTATAAACCCATTTAGGGCCCCGCGCGCACGTCTCCGAATGAATGCACCGCCGGCCTTCCCCCTCCCCCGTGCCTCTGCGGCGTGCGGAAAAGGGAAGAGGGCTGCTGCTCTCACTCTCCTACCTCTGAATATAAATGAAACGGGGGCCAGAAGCCAGCCGCCCTCGCCGGGTTTGAGACACGCTCGCGCGCCTGTGTGGGCAGATAGCTGACTAACTCGGCTCGACCCTTCAGTCAAAGAGGGTTTGATTAAGGACCGAATACGAAACTCTGAGAGGGGGGCCCGGCTGCTCTCGTACGCGGCTACCTGGTCCGCGTCAGGATCCGGCTCGCGGCGGTAACTCTGCTCCTCGGTCTCATTTCGTTAAGAGTGAAAAATTCCACAGCAGACTCATTTTGTTTGAGTCCTTCATGAGCTGTGTCCGCTTCCCTCATTCACTGCTGAGCCCGGCACCGCGGGGCTGATTAAATTAAGGCGTGGGGGAAAAGGCAGGGGTCCTGCTAAAATGTGCGAGGTGCGGTGCAAAAAAAGCAGGACATCGTTTACCAGGCCAGACACTCCTGAAATTGTTCTGCCATTCCCTGACACGAACAATTTGGAAAGTTCTCGGCGTTTCATTTATGGTGTCTGTTTTAATCTGGATAATTTAGCACACAGGACAGCACCGTGAAGAGTTGCTGATTATTTCCTCGCCAGACACCTTCATCCAGAGCAGCCCCATATACAGCTCATATTAGGAACCTCTCATACAGATTTGTATTAAGCGGGTCAATTCAGGAGAAGCACCGGGGGAATCAAACCGGCAACCCTGTGGTCACGATCAGAGCCTCCCCACCATCACATCACCCCACTGGAAGAGCTGTTCGGTAGCCATCAGCCATCAATATTCAGGGATGGATTTGGATTGGCAATTCAACTGCATTGAAGTGCACTACAGCGAATGAGATTTGTTGGAAAATTGCCAGGCGTTTTGGGGGAATGATTCTTGTGGGAAATCAAAATCAGAGAGCCGGGTAGTGGGTAGGGAACGATGACGACGACAGCAACAATGACAAGAAAAAAGGAGAAATGTTTTCCTTCTCCGCGCTGTCGTCTGGGTGTCATTCTGTCCTCAGATCGCAGATCCGAAGCATGCGGCGTCCCAGCAGGTGTCTGTCAGTCAGAGTCCTCCGCGAGCGTTACGATCCCTCCCGCTCCGCTGCAGCGAGCGTCGGCGAGACGGCGCCCTCTCACAGCCCCTCTGATAGGTCAGGAAGGTCAGGAAGGCCGGGCCTGCTGCCGCCCCCACGGCGGAGCACTCTGTCGCATGTTCAGAGATGAATATTTACGCGCTGAGACTGTGTCATTCCAGTGCGCTCCCCTGTACAGCCAATCTGGCTGTGGGTAAAGAGAGAATTGGGGCAGGAGATGGCAGAGGGAGTGGGTTTGAATAGCCGCGGCACTGTTTATGCAGGAGTCAGAGGCCCGCTTTGGGTGAAACACTGACCTACCATAGCATGTGGCGGTGACGCACGCCTCTGGGGTTGGACTGGAGCCGCCAGGCTTGTTATCACAAGACTGTTAGTCAGAAAAGGGCCCTCAGTTCCATATGGGGTTGACTGTGCTGACCAAGAAGTCAGATTCCCCACGACTGAGTAGTGAACAGTAAAGATGGGGAAGTATTTTTAATCTGACAGTGCGGGGCTGACACTCATGACGGTGTGGAAAAGGCATTTTTAAAGCTTATTGACTAGATTCACCTCCTGAGTGCAAATCAAATGGAAATCAAAACTGTAGTAAGAAAAAACAAGAACCATAGCTTAACAGAACTCTGTGTAGAATGCGGCATAAAACCCAATGGTCTACTGTGGTCCTGATGAGCTCCTAGTAATGCTCTAGTACAGTTCTGAAGATACATTTGGTGGTCTCTGGTCTGTATGCCTAAGTGTGCTGTCAGTTCAGACAGGTGATTCTCCATCCTCCAGTCTCAATTCAAGGTTCGCTATTATCCAAATCTGAATGAATCCAACACTCACAAATGTCCAACTCTCAAAGTTAATTCAGGACTCTGTAATCTTCAATTTTACTTGCATGGGGATGGGAAAGTTGAAGATTGGCTCATGTAGCAGATGTCGTACAGACTCCCGAGAGAGGCCCTGACCTAATGGGAGCGTGTTGGGCAGGTTGCCCAAGGTTACCCGGATGTGTGTTCCTGAACCACTGGGAGCGTGTTGTTCAGGTTGCCCAGGGTTACCTGGATGTGTGTCCTAAGCCAATGGGAGTGTGTTGTTCAGGTTGCCTAGGGTTACCCGGATGTGTGTCCTGTTTCCCGCAGGCAGTCTGAGTCTGCGGGCTCTGCATACGGGTCATGGTGCCACACCAGGAGAGGACAGGGCCCAGTCCCCCAGCCAGCTGCACTACCCCTGCGGAAACCAACACTTCTCCACTGAGGTCAGTGTGGATCACACTGTAATCCTGCACCCCCTGCACCCCACCACCCCCCCCTCCCCCATGCCACACACACCCCCCCTCCACCCATGCAAACAGCGTAACTGTGTTTGTCCAGTTGCTATCACGGCACTGACGGTGACCGCTCAGAGATGATCAGACTTTAGCCTGTCTCTTTGTTTCACAGCTCTTGTCCTTTTGTCCTATGACACCCTGGCATTTGATAAACCCCATGTGCTTCCTTTCAAAAGATGTTGTTTTAAGATTCAAGTGATGTGTGTCTTTGATGAAGGACAGAGGACACAGATGCCTGGTGTCACTTTCTTTCTATGCATCTCTACAAAAGGAGACAGACAGCTCCCTGGCATACCCTCCCATGTGTGTCTCTGGTGAAGGACGCAGACAAGGTGTCCTCATGTCACTTCCATTCAACAAAGGACACAGTTTAATGAGATCACTTCCTCTCCATATATTTCTAATGAAGGACATGTTTTTTCAATATGACTATAATGAAGGATACAGTTTAATGAGGTCACTTCCTCTCTATATGCTTCTAGTGAAGGACACAGCTTAATGAGATCACTTCCTCTCTATATGTCTCTAATGAAGGACACAGCTAAGGTCACTTCCTCTGATGTCACTTCCTGGTTTAGGACATCAGCAGGCGCACGTCCCTGCCCATGGACATACGTCTCCCAGTAGAGTTCCTGGAGAGGCTGCAGCAGCAGTTGGATGCTCCCCCTTCTTCCAAGCCCCTGAGCAGGATGTCCCGAAGAGCATCTCTGGTCAGTGCTCCTCAAAACCCTGCCACTTTCTCCCTGGAGAAGGCCCAGGGCCCTCCAGCTGAAACCAGCAGAGTCTCAATGCAGCTGCTCGTGTAACACCTAAGGTTTCCAATGAGAAAAATTAAAGCCCTGAGAAAGTGAACCTAATTAGCACTTCATTTAAATAGCACTTAATTGCTGTTCGTTTATTAAGTATGACTTTGTAAATGTATTATTATTATTACTGTTCCATTTGAAAGCAGCCAACAAATCAGGTACATTGGCTCCTTTGTAATTTCAAAACTCCACACGTTAACAAAATTGGGTTCTGAAAGTAATACTTTTCTGATGTTTTACTTTGCTGATGCAAGAGTTTCAGCATACAGTAGTACGTGGTGTTGAAGCTTTTGTCGGCTGGTTTCTTTCTCAGATCAGTTTAACAATGTGTTATCACGAATCGAGACAGCGCTGCGTGGGCCGAGAGGATTCATCCTCTCCTTCCAATGAGATCTCATTATCACTCTCAATCTCTAACTATTACTTTAATTACCTAGTTGTGAATTGAGACAATCGCAGGTAATTGCAGGCTCGTTAGCGACTAGAAAGTCTGTTTTAGAGCAATCTTCCATTTACGCGGCGGCTTTTAATAGCGTGCCGAAGGAGGTTCCGGTGAAAACACAGTCGTGAGATATTGCGCTGGGAGTGGCGCAGCTTCCCTCCCTGTCATTGTGCCTCTGAAACAAGGGCGGTGTCAGAGATTTTCTTTTGCCGGTGCTATGGGGTCGCTTGACTTTTCAGCGAGGGTGCTCTGAAATTTAGGGTTTCCCATTAACGTGCCGGTCGCCACAGTTTAAATTCTACTGCAACACCCCCGACACATGTACACACACACGCGCACATACGCAGTACCCGCTCCGCAACAGTTACAATGCCATTCTGTGTTAAACACAAGGCTGAATCAGACCACCTGTGTTGGCTTTATGTTTTTAGTCTAAAAATAATCGGTTTGTTTTATTAATGTATTTATTTTTTTTCAAATTATAAATTATAGTATTCAGACATTAAAAACTAAAAATTCTAAATAAACCACAGAAATTTCTTGCGGGTGCTAGGGGGGTGCTATGGCTATCCTAGGGGTAGCTACAGCACCCCCAAGCCCCTCCCTGGCGCCGCCCATGCTCTGAAACGGGTGTTTTTTCTCTCTCACCGCAGTCCGATATTGGCTTTGGGAAACTGGAGACCTACGTGAAGCTGGATAAACTGGGGGAGGTAAGCCCCTCGGTTCGAGCATCTGTCTTTTGCCTGTTGATCGCTGAAATCCCCTCATTCGCATGCTGCGCGCTTACGCAGGGTAGAGCTCCTCAGCCGAAATGAGCAGGCAGATCAGGCTGACAGGACGGTCCCGGTCTGATCCTGTGGGTTATCTACAGTTTCAAAGCCTTTTGTTTTATTTGCCGTTTATTATACAGCAGCCTAAGGCATTGTGGAGGTTTTTTTGCCCTCTACCAGTTGTGAACATGCTCTGTTAATGAAGTCACGGATCTTATGTTATATTATAATTCATATCCCAGTATTTCTGGAGGGGAAGTCAAATTATTTAACACACTGACTGACAGCTATTCGATAAAATGTGTATTAATATGTATCAGAACTATATAACAGAAGACATGCTTATGTCTTTTGAAGTAGATAGATTTGGAGGCTATGCAGATTATATTCAGTGTAACCACAGCAAGCTTTTTACCTAACTTTGTGAAACAATCTCTTTAATCAAGCATTGTTTTGTTTGTTTCCTTGTACAATATTCTTTGGCTGTCACATAAAAACCAAAAAACAAGGGAAACATGAAAATTGCTATAATTAATTATTATTATAATTGCTATAATTAATTACTCAGATGTCAGACGAAGCAGGGCCTAACCAATGCAGACAGGCCCTTCACATGCACACCTGCGAACACGTGCACCTGCACGGTGTGGGTCACAGTCCCTGTCCTCTGCAGAGGGAGGCTCCACCCCTCGGCCTGCCTGATTGGTCACTCAGTCATGAGGACCTGTCTGGCACTCCTGACAGCGCTGCTCTTCAGTGTGTCTGACAGACCAGAGCAGACAGATGGAGGAGGAACATGAGACACAAACAGAACAGTGGGGCACAGAGAGAGAGAGTGAGAGAGAGCTCCCAGCAACAGGATTTCAAAGGAATAATAATGTGAATTAGATGGCAAACACACACACACTCACATATACACACACACATAGGCACACACACACATACACACACACATACACTCACACACAAACACACACACACACACACACACACACACACACGCACACACAAACACACACACACACACACACACACACACACACACACACACACACACACACACACACACACACACACACACACACACATACGCACACAGATTGCGTTTGCTCCAGGCATGTATCCATTTCTGCTTCCCCTCTTTGATGCTCAATCAATCCATTTTTTTCCTCTCTCTTATAACTATTCCAGAAAGATTTTGACAGATTAGACCTGACAGATTTTGACAGGCCTTTTTAAAAATGTTATCCGTTTATTTAAACTCACCCTGCAGCACCCCTGTATATATCTGGGTCCATGTCTGTGACTCCCTCCCTCTGGCTGCCCCTGTCCCTGTTCTCCTGTATAGGGAACCTATGCCACAGTGTTCAAGGGCCGCAGCAAACTCACAGAGAACCTAGTGGCTCTGAAAGAGATCCGTCTGGAGCATGAGGAGGGGGCCCCCTGCACAGCCATCCGAGAAGGTAACAAAGGCAGACCAACATTAGAGGCCGCTGGGCTCACCTCTCGAGAGGCACAGCGTCGAAATGCACCTTGGCATTCAAGTTTCAGCTCTCATTCAACTCTCTGAAGCCTCAGCTTCCTATGCTGTACTCGCCCAGAGAAGTTAGAGAGTTGACGTGTGGAAAGTATACACACTTCATCGCCTTTATGTGCAGTTGGTGTAAGAGAAACATTAGTATCGTTACAGGGGCTCTGTCTTATGGAGTCTCGGTGCCCAGAGGTTAGTGTAGCAATGCTGCCACCTAGTGTAAGATGAAAGTAAAACAGCAGTGCTCGTGTTCTCTGAAAAAACATACATTGCCCTGTGGATGCTGCTGAAATGGTATATTATGGAGTTCAGTATAATACAACAACCTACATATCACAGCAAGATCTGTGTGCAGGAATATGAACAGGCTGTGCTCTGATGGTGTGGTGGTCAAGCAGTGGAGGACTTTGGCAAGTAACCCCTCTCGTTTCCGCAGTGTCGCTGCTAAAGAACCTCAAGCATGCCAACATCGTCATCCTGCATGACATCATCCACACAGACCGCTCCCTCACACTCGTCTTTGAGTACCTGGTAAGAGCTTGGCTTTGGCGTGGTGGCAATCCAGCCTACAGGCAACCAAATATGAGATCTGTTACCTATCTGCAAAGGTCTGGAATGTACCACCTGTTCTGAGTCGTCACTCTAATACCTGCAACAGAATTGTTAGCGACAGCACCAAACTGCCGCACCCCTCACCTGAACACAGGAATGTGTGTGTTATTCCACACAGGACAGTGATCTGAAACAGTACCTGGACAACTGTGGAAATCTCATGAGCGTCCACAATGTCAAGGTGAGCACTGCTTATCATAGTCTACAGAATTATTCAACATCCCTGCTTATTGTCTACAGAATCATCCCACATCCCTTCTTATGGTCTATAGAATTATTCTGTATCCTTGCTCACAGTCTACATTCTTTCCCTGTTCATTGTGTCCAGAATCATGAACTCCCCTGCTTATAGCCTACAGTGTGAGTCAGCATCCCTGCAGTAACACAGTACCTCTATGGCACATTTATTTGCAGAGGTGGTACATTTATTTGCAGAAGTGACTTCATCTGCATATGTTAGTTTTTAGATGGTAGTTGTTAGATGATATTTGTTTGAATCCATTGTGGTCAGTGAAACCCACAAGTTTAGATATGAGTAAAACAGCAGCAGAGGCAGGACCACAGTAACAGCTGTATCCTAGACTGCAGGCCCATTGTTCAGTTAAAACACAAGATCATAAGATTGTACCATACAGGAAGGTCAATGCTGAGGCCTTTGCTTCTTTGTGTGCTCCCATTCTTAATTGCTAATATTTTCACAGGACCTTACATATGCATTAGAGCATTATATACGATCCCAGTGCAATGTGGTCACCACCTTCACTGACAGCGGGTAACCATGGTCGTGATGCAGCAATCCGAGCCAAACGAGCTGAGTGCATAAAAATGGCTGCGTTTATTATGAATTTATTTTATCTTGGTCCCACAGGATCTTAAGTGTGCTGCACTCTGAGATCTCCAAACTTAGAAAACCAAAGCCTTCAGGGCAGCACCAAAACTCTCGGTAAAGTTTCTTTGAGTCATCTGATAAACTTCTTTGAAGAGTTATTGGCAAGTATCTGTAATTAATTGGAGAGCATGCGGCACTAGAGGAGGGGGGGAGTTCAATTTCGACGGAACAATGCAGTATCGCGCCGCTCCCCAGACTCGACCGCACAGATTCTGCCTGTCACCGATTTCTTTTTTTTTTGTCAGAGATTAAAATGATGGTCTCTATGGTTACAAGCATATTTCCACAGAGAGCACAAAAGGAATTTTCCTCACAGAGACATTATCACCCCGACTCACAGGTGGCAATGACTGAGCAGGCAGAGCTATCCTGAGCAACAGAAATAAACACTTTGGAAAGACTTTCAACTATTGTGTGTAAAATAGGCATTGAAAATTGCACATAATTTTCCCCACTTATCGTAATATATTTTTGCAAATGTATTTTCTTGTACTTTTTTGAAATATAATGTTTCCCTTCGTAGCACTGTAAGTAGTTTGAGAGATGAAGGAGGGCTTCTTTTTTTTAAAAAAAGGCCCTTTTTTCTGACAGGTTTCACAACTCCATCGATCGGATTTCAGAATTTCGGAATAGTCTATAGATACCCGTATATTTCCTACCCACTCACTCTTTGATTCATGCATTTAAATGTCCTTTTCATTTCCCCCAACAAAGGCTTTCCAGTGGATAAATTTATGTTCAAATCATGTCTCTCTTCCTTAGAAGTTGGATGATATAACCCAGTGAAGGCTATTGGCAAAAACCCATTAAGAGGATCTCATGCTGATTGGTCTGTTTGGAGAAATGAAGTCATGCTGATGACCAAACAGACACATGCTAAAAATGGGTTCTAGCCCCTGGCTGGTTCCAAAATGAGTGAAATATATTATTTAAAAATGGCAACCTCAGGGTAAGCCAATTAGTCCTGGCTTAGTCCTCATGACATCATCGCTGCAAATAGAACAATCGGCATCAGCGTAGTTTATGCCTCAGAGGGTGAGTAGCCAATGAGGTGCTGAAGTCTCTGATGTTCTCCCCGCTGTCTGTCCCTCTGTAGATCTTCATGTTCCAGCTGCTGCGAGGCCTCTCCTACTGCCACAAGAGGAAGATCCTCCACAGAGACCTGAAGCCCCAGAACCTGCTCATCAACGACAAGGGCGAGCTCAAACTGGCTGACTTCGGTGAGGCCGTTGGCAAGGGCAGGCCGTGTAGATGTACCCTGAACAGGAAGGTCAACGTTGAGGCCTTTCCTCTACCGTGTTCTTCCTTACCTGCATTCTGCATGAAGGAAATGTTAATTTGTTAATTTGAATCAAATCCGTAACATCAAAGAACAAGGAAACACAGCAATGTGTGATAATGTATGCGCAGAAGCTGAGCAATCAAAACCATGCAGTAGGTGTTTTTTATTACCTAAGGAACAAGCAATGCCCATCCCTGCAATTACTGGCAGACTGCATATTTATCTCAGCTAAACCCCTGGTTGTCATCAGGTAAATGTAAGGGTGGCTGAATCAAACACATGAACGCTATGCAAGGCTATCAAATGACAAGAGCTTTGTAGAACCTTAAATAACACATAACTTTATAAATTCAACCCTTGACTGAATTACCGGTGTGATTCATTTCCTCTCTGCCTCCACTTAGGCCTAGCCAGGGCCAAGTCTGTTCCTACAAAGACGTACTCTAACGAGGTGGTGACGCTCTGGTATCGGCCTCCCGAGGTCCTCCTAGGCTCCACAGAGTACTCCACCCCCATCGACATGTGGTGAGTTCCATCAGACGACCATGGCATTACATTACATTCATTTAGCAGACGCTCTTATCCAGAGCAACTTCCAGCACAAAAGAACAGAAGTGTATCCATTCAAGCTGAATGAGCAACAGTGGCAGATCAGGCTAACAACACTCCCAGACCAGTGAGTGTGAGTACAACACTATTTAAGCCCTACCACATGTTATCTGGTGCAACCTGACTAGACTACCTACAAACTAAGGGAAGCCAAGTGCACACACCACCATACAACAAAGTCACTAGATGACAGAATCCAAAACTCATCGGGATACTACATGTAAAATAAACAGCAAGTATTACAAGTAGCAGATGTTAGGGATGGTGTTGTGAAGTGATAGGTCTTCAGTCTGTGTTGGAAGATGGCCAGTGATTCTGCCGTCCTGACCCCAATGGGCATTCTATCACTGGGGGACCGTGGCGTGCCACAACACACCCCTACCCACCACTACCCCTGCTGTACTGCACAGATGGGAACACTGGACTTAAACCACTTTCATTTAAAGAGCTTAATTGATGAATGCTCTTTTCATTATATGTAAATCAACTACATTTAGTTTTCATTTCATTTTCATGTCATTGTCTTTATCGATATAGTCCTTAAAAGAATCCAAAAAGAGTTATAAAACTGTGTAACAAGGACTGAGGGATTGATGCAGATTTGATGTAATCAGTAAAAACTTTTGACATTAGCATGTTTGTTGAAGATAGATTTCAACTCAGCATCCCCAGTCCTGACCTACATTCTCATGGTTGAAGTCTTACAGTTTCCTTTACAGAGGAGGCAGACTGTGATTTTCCAGCAAACATAAACCCGCTGAGTTTTTTATTGACTTTTTTTGGAACGGATTGAGCACCTCTGCAATAAAACGTTCTGAAATGAATGGAGTTCCGTTTCTGGAATGCACTGTGATGGCTTTCTCCTGGTCAATCGTTGACAGAGCGGCCGGATCTGTTGGTGTGCGTGTGTTTGTGCAGTTTGTCTGTCGGTTATGCATTATGGAACACTCGTGTGGTAAAATAAAAAGCCATCATCCTGTCCGTCAGGAGCTCGACCCAGCTGGAGTCATTTAAACCCAGGAACTGCCACTCTCATGTCCTGATGTGCAGAATGCAATTTTAATAGGAAAAATTGCTCTAATCGGAAGTAATAAATTAAAGTAGTAAATTTAATTCAGTGAAAGTTTATGGAAATCATCATTCGCTAAACTTCCACTTTAGCAGTCCCTGCTGTTTCTTATGGCTTGAAGACGTAAAGACCTCAGTCAATACCAAAGGCTCCCAGAACAGATTTTGACCAAGATCTCCAAAGTCATATTTATTTTATTTATCTGATTCAGTATTTCATGCCATTACCATTTGTCTTCCGTAAAAAGTGAAAGTGCAATTTATGTTGCTGTAATTCAGAAAAGCCATTCAGTTGGAGCAATCCACCGTCATACCAGGAGTAGTCACGTTACAAATCAATCTGTGCTCAACATGACCACACATTGGTCGCTGTGTATGACTACTACCTGATCTGTAAGAGTGATGCACAATTGGTCATAAGAATGTTTGCTTTGGTCACCATAAAAACACAGTCCTGATCTGATAATGCTTCCTTAAACACACTCTCTGTGGCCCCCCTTGAAGCTTTGTTCCCAGTGATCCTCGTGGTGTGAGAAGTTCTGACATGGTTCAGTGTTTCTGACCCGGTTTTTAGGGGAGTCGGCTGCATATTCTACGAGATGGTGACAGGACGACCCATGTTCCCAGGGTCCACAGTCAAAGAGGAGCTGCACCTCATTTTTCGGCTCATGGGTAAGCCCGGCTCACTTGGTGAGCCACCAGCACTGGGATTTCAGAGATTCAGTCACAGTGAACAGACTAAACCAACAGACTAAACCAGCCATGAAACAGTTCACTTATGACAGCTGTGATGATCACATTGTGTGTCCCTACCAGGTTCACTTAACTCCAGTGGCTTTGACTGGTTTTTTCCATGAGTACTGAATAGATTCATAACCTAGTAACCTGGAAATCTCTATACAACACAGCAGAAAATAGACAAAGCCAAGCAAGAGGATGTTTCACTGGTAACAGCAGAGGATAAAAGAAATACGGAAATATAAAAATATAGAAAAGATAATGGGCATCTTAAAATAAATTCATTCTAAGTGTATTTGTACACTGTCAGGTCATCAAATATTTATATTACTGAGCATTTATATCAGAACCCATATATACAGTGATGTATGGTGGCGCAAAAAATATCTATTATTATATTTCGTTAATAGCACCAATTGTACAATTAAACCTCTAATCACACCATTAGCAAACTCAATTAGCAAATTATATGTGTAGGTCCTTATTTTTTCCTTTCTGACATCTCTTCAGATAACAAGTATTCATTTCCCATCTCTCAACTTTATTTTGTTTGAGCTTCATTGAATATGTTCAACAAGTGAAACATATATTTTAAAATGGGTAATATAATATAACAAGACATAAAATATGTCAGCTACTGATAGAAAATGGCATAGGATAAGTGCATCTACAAAGATAATAAACTGTCATACTAACATATATTGGTATAAAATAGTAAGAGGATTATTTATATTAATATATAATAGACATTATATTATTAATACTAATATTAATATAAAAGTGAATAGTAATATTATACTATTGATACAGTCTAAAAATATTGTTCAAATTGAAATGTTAGTGTCTATTCCATGTAATGTTTCCTGTTGCAATAGTTGTCTTTTGGAGGAAGGGCATGTGTTAAACGATGCAGCAATAATGAACAATAACTGAGAACATCTGATCTGATCATCATCTTTAAGAAGCTGCCGGAAGTTACACAAACGCAAAAAAAACCTTTTTTATTTCACCTGTGTTGCAATGGGGGCCGTGTGTCAGCACATGCAAAGTAACATCCAAGTCCACCGTCCCCACCGAAGAGCCAGTTTAAATTTAACGAGGCCAGGACGGGTTTCACGGAGGTGAAAAAGACGTTAGTGGACAATTTACCTGACAATAAGTCACCTCTGTGTCACTGGCGCTCCCCAAAGAGGAAGTGACACCGGGCCGATGGACGTTAATCAATGTCCTTTATCAAAACAGCTGTGTTCCAGGGGTCTCTCCCCTCACCCCCGTCTTTCCAAACCTTATTGTCCTTTCCCTGCCAGCCCCTGTCACCACCCCCACCCCCACCCCCATCCTCACGGTTCAGCAGAGAGGATTCACCCCTCCAATTTACGCAACCAGAACAGGAGAAATCTAAACAGGTGGTTTCCGCTCCTTTGGCCAGCCAAAGGCACCAGCTGTCTGGAGATCATTGATTGGATCAAACAGACTCTGGTGGGGGGTCACCGGATGGCTGTATTGCCCAGAGAGCAATGTTTTCACAGCCAGGGATTTGCTATGGCTGGTGCCATATGCAAAACTATGAATAGCTGTGGTTTTCACCTAATTGCACGTATTTACTGTGCAGTCTCCTTTTAATTCACTTGACTGCATGCACACATGCATGTGCACAAAGTGCTGGGTTGAATGCTCCATGTGTACAAGCACAGACCAATGACCCTGGTCGATTCATAAATGCTCAGTATGTACAACCAAACCCTTGCCCTGGGTTTTATTCTCCCTTTAAAAATCTAACATTGCTGCCTTTGATTGAAGAGGATAGAAAAGCAAATAGGAGAATTTTCTCGCCTTTTTCCTCACCTGTGTTCCAGGTACCCCAACAGAGGAGACCTGGCCTGGGATCACAGCCTACCTGGAAATGCAGTCCTACAGCTTCCCTCAGTATAGACCCCAGCCACTCCTAAACCATGTACCCAGGTACCACCGCCCCTGCACAAACCACAGGGACAGAGGGGGAATCAGGACCTTCTCTAAAAGAATGTTACTTCATTATTTAACAGTTAAGAAAACCCTGAATGCATTGACATTTTTGCTGGAGGAGTTTGGTTGTTTTCCAGAGCAGCTCAAATACCTGCTATTGTGTTCCCTTTTCCAGGGAGATGACAGAGAAAATCTCATTTAACATTGTTTTGTTTTCCACACAGTTGGGGTTGCTCAAACTTTAAACAATTGCAGAGTTCCCCCAATGTACTTTGAAACTGCTACAACGAGTAATGACTGTGACAAAAAGCAGAGTGAACCCAAATGCAGAAAGGACACAGGAGGCTTAGTTCAAAAGTAACCTTTACTGGAGACTCGCAAAATACAAACAGGCTTGGGCAGGAGTGCACACGCACACGCACGCACGGTCAAAGACAGGAACCAAAAACAGAACTTAAACAGCAGTAAACACAGGTGCCAACATTAAGTAATCAGCACAGGAGAAACACATGAACTAAACGAGACAGAGAACACAAGGAAATTGTGTGGCCATCTGGTGGCCAACCGGAGAAGCAGCATCTGCATACCTGGCGATGATAGTATTAAAAAACAAGTGCTTTCTGCCATAAATGAATGTGGAAATTAATTGTAGTAAATTAGCACAAATACAGAAGGGGCGTGGTTTGCCTGATATTAAGAATGATCCGAATCAACAGACACACCCCCCCCGACCCAATTTTATGGGACTATTTGTGATGGTGCATCACAACAAGAGCAGCTACTATCTTAGATGTGAACCTGCATCAACACATGCCAGAGACGATGGCCTTGAGTGGAAACTCCATCATTGGAAAGCTGTAGATTGAATATTTATGCTGGTGTTGTTTCTGGAGGATTAACAAGGCCAGTGACAGGGCAATGCTGCTTCTCCCAGCCTGGATTGCTCTATTTCAGGGCTTATTTACTTTTGCATTTTGACAAAAGAGACACAGTAATTTGTTTCTCTTTCCTTTTTAGGTTGGACACGGAGGGAATAGATCTTCTATCTGATTTGCTTCTGGTAAGAGTCCAGTCCAATCTGTTATATCAAGACTTCAATACACATGCTAAGTTCCATGCTGTTTTGTATGTACATTGATTGGACAGACCGTTCATTCTAGAAACTGTCTTCTTTTTGTATATGTAATGTCCCTCTATGTACAAATGCAATCCCTTTCATGCAGGTGACCCCATCAATAGGTGCTACACCTCCTGCACAACCATCCTTACATACACATAACCTGTGTGTTTCATATAGCGGAACGCCTCCTCACAGACCTGAGAGAGAGAGCAGTAATGACCAACACACAAGGAAAATCTCGCTGTTTCGTTATTTATTTTTCTGTTTTCACACAGAGAGCTACAACAGTAAAGCAGTTTAATGAGACAGGCGCAGTGTTTTTTTTTTGTTTGGAGTCTAATGTCTGCCGCCTGCAGAAATGGCTTAATGAGAACGCCTTCTCTCCCTGCGCTCCGCACCCCTCCGCACCCCCCCGCACCCCCCGCACCTCCCACCCACAGCACCCGCTCCAATTTATTTAATGACCAAGAGACGAGGGCATGGGCCTTTTGGAGCCCCCTCCCGCAAACCCTCCGGCCCCCCCCCCCCCCCCCCTTCATCTGCAAGGCAACTTGGGCTACCTCAAATCAAAGCATTCCTGAGGCCGCCGATCCGACAAATGTGAAACACTTTAATAAGTGAAATAAGCTAAACTTTTTTTGTTGTTGTTTTGCTTTAAAGCACTGCGGACTCAGTGGTTAAGTAAAATGCACAGAAAACATCAATACTGTACCACGTGCAGTCACAATTCCTTTGGCAGCCAAACTGCGGTTGAAACGCGGTAATGATGGGGAGAAAAGGGAGGAATGTGTGATAATTACGTCCTCTGATGCGTTTTTGGCCAGGCTGAGTAAACACGGCACAGCAGCGATGCTCAGCGGTGATCTGTCAGGTTGCTGGAGAGCCTGGAAGTGCCTCTGAGTGCGGGATTCAGGCCGTAGGCCTCCGATGACATACTCTGTAATGAAGCAGATCAGACGGCTCTTAAGAGGGTTCTCCCTTAATCAGGCTCTTCGCATTCCGCTCTCCGCCTGGTCACTCGACAGCCCAGTCGACACAAAGCAGATTAATACTGAGTGTGTGACTGACTGCTGCTGACTGCTCTCCAGCTCTCCCCTTACACACCTGTGCTCATCTCCTTCTGGCGCCTACTAAGGAGGCAACACTAATCTCTCACCAGGCATGTACACACACACGCACACACACACACATGCACACACACACACATACACATACACACACACACGCACACATACACATACACACACACACACACACACACACACACACACACACACGACCATGCACACACACACACACACACGACCATGCACACACGAGCATACGCACACACACACACACACACACACACACACACACACACACACAGTATTGGATCTGGACAGGTGAAATGACGGCTTTCTCTTTCTGCTTCTTGCCCCTCCCTGCAGTATGAGCCCAGATCACGGATCTCTGCGGAAGCTTCACTTAGACAGCCCTATTTCAGCAGTCTGGGAGAGCGCATACACAGCCTACCTGACAGTAAGACCAACACCTCACCCTCAACTGCATTGCAGCTCATTGTCCACACCTTACCTGACAGTGAGACCCAATACCTCATCCACACCTGAATACACAGGTTACCTGACAGTAAGAACCCCCCCCCAAAAGAACAGCCTTTGACCCATGTTAGTGCTCTTAGTAGCAGTAACACCAGCCTCATGCACTTTTAACATGTATTCCTCTGCCTACCATTTTAGGGTGAATCAGTTACAGGCCTGTTTTTCCATTTGGTATGATTTTTAGTCTAGTTTATTTAAGTTTTAGTTTAGCTTCAGTGTACACTGCTGATTTAGCCCTATGTCTTTCCTCAGAGTTCAGTATCTCAGTTTGTTTTCATAAATCCTCTTTCTCAATGCTGAAATCAGATACTTTTTATGGTTGCAAGGCTCTTGATCAAATGTTACTTGTACTACTTTGACTTGGTTCTGAAACCCAGTTTCGCTTATATCGCTATGAAAAACTGAGGAATTTCAAACGTCGAATGCATTTCCACATCATCATTTGGACTGGAGGACGACAGGAAATGACATGCCAGCATAAAACCATGGCCGGTCATTATAGACAGGCGATATGAATGACTGCCTTTATTCGGGCATGAAACAATGTACTCATTCAGCCCAGGAAAACCTGAGAGCAACGATAGTGCTCTCCCGTTCTTGAACTTTGACACGGTGAATGCCATTTCTAGAGAGATCTTTGCATCACAGATGTCTCCATTTCCACGTAATGGGAAGGGCAATAATTATTGCTTGGTCTCCGACCAAATTGGTATGGGAGAAATGACACAATGCAGTCAAGTAAAAAAGAAAATCCAGATCAAAGGGTGACTTCCCCGTGGTACTAAACCGATGGTTGTCTGTTGCTCATAAATAGAAATGAAGGTGCATTCCACAAGCACATACATTCCACGCTTTTGGTTCTCCATTCAAGCCAAAGCTCATGAACCCAGAGGCTGAACATCATCATTATTAAAACATGAAGCTTCTCTGCAGAGTTCTTCATGTTTATTAACATCCCGTATTGATGTCTAGATTGATCAATCTGCTGGCTGCTCAGCTGTCTACTCCATGATTTCTCATTATTAGAGAAATGTCAGGCCATCTCTATGGCATTTACACAGTAAGTCACACACTCCCACATGCTGTTGTGTAGGATTGAGTCATCCAGTTGAAAATAAGCCTTAATTAATTTATTTGGACAGCATGTCAGCTAGCTAATGTTAGCAACCCTACACCTACCTGAATTCATTTGCATCATTGTATTGTTTTATAACGATGATTTCTAATCTTCCAGCAGAGGAAAATCAATGATTACAGTCCATGCTGTATTGTTTAAAACATAGATTGTTGCACAGATTTTTAAAAACTGCTTATGTGATAACATTCCAGTTGTCTCTGTAGACCATCAGATCATGTTCTTCATGCCTAAATGTATAAATCTTTTATAAATTGATATCACTGACTGTGACTCCATTTCTCTTTCTCTTGCTCTCTCTCTCTCTCCCTCTCTCCTTCCCTCCCATCTCAATGACTATCCCTCCAACTCTCTCACCATTCCCTTTTTCCCCTCTACCTTTGACTCTCCATCTCTCATCTTTTCACCTGCCTATCTCTCTCTCTCTCTATTCCTCTCTCCATTTCCCTAGACTCCTCTGTGTTTTCCCTCCCGGAGGTCCAGTTACAGAAGGATCCTGGCTGTCGGAGTTCAGTGTTTCAGCATGCAGGTAAGCCCTACACTGGACCCATTCCTCAACTAGCCAACCACATGCTAGTTCACATATGCCATTGGCCACTCAGAAGATAGATATACCTTTAGCCAATCACAATCTGGAGAAGATACTTTACATCCCTAGATATGATATAGAATGACATGAAAAAGGAAAGTAAATTATAAAAGTAAACATTGAGGGGATTTTGTTTTTGTTTTTTTGCAGCTCGTGGAAAGAACCGGCGGCAGAGCATATTCTAAAGTTTGTGAAGAAGGGCTTGTCAAAGGATGAAAAGTAGAGGGCTGTAATCCAGCTGGACGCCAGCATGCAAAGAGGAAGTTGGCTGTTGAGAATCCCCCCATAGCTCCCCACACCCCCAAACCCCCCAGCCCCAACTTGACCCTTGTTCCTAGACACCTCAGTAGAGAGCAAACCGAGGATCTGGGGACAAGGAACGGGAGAACTGGGGAACTTGATCATCTTTTCAGTCCGTAGCACCAGGCCAGGGTCCCCTCCAGTTCAGATGCAGGCAGATTGGAGTTTCTGAAGTGTGATGAGCTCCCCATTACCCTCAATAATACCACTAAAGCCCCTGTCCCCCTGCAAAAGTCGAAATGGACCTTCTGTAATCTCTACTCAGCAAATATCCACACTTCCAACTGCATTGGTGAAGGATGCTAATGTCAGTCTGCTCTCTGACTTGTGAGGTGCCTCAGCAGGCTGTTGTTCTATAACTTCACAAATTTTATTGTTTCCTTTTCAAGGCACTTTCCGTAGGGTACAGAGGGTACCCCCGCATTGTCAGTGGCTTTCCAACTTTTATCCTCTTTTTTGCAATGATGAGTCCAGTAAGGATCTTTGGAGAAATTATGTGC
Organism: Megalops atlanticus; assembly: GCA_019176425.1. NCBI lineage: Eukaryota > Metazoa > Chordata > Actinopteri > Elopiformes > Megalopidae > Megalops > Megalops atlanticus. The sequence goes on from CM032882.1 coordinate 30,032,968, forward strand.
CAGTGAGATTGTTGTGTGGAAAATTAAATTATTCTATAGTATCAATATTTTAGTTCTCTTTTTTTCTTTGTTTTGCACTTTGGTACTCTGTGTACCGTGGTTGAACAAAAAGCTTCATATTAAAAAGGAATCATGGGTGTAAAAATATAATTCAAATTTCAGAAAAGCTGTATACTAAATGTATTCTTTTTTTATAGCTGTGACTATTTCACATCTCCACAGCTGTATGTTATGTAATGACTAAGGGTCAGAACTACACAACCAGATGAAACAGAGTGCTCTATAGAGGTGTGTCAGTAACCCCTACCACACTCATTCATCCCCCTTTAGAAGGTACAGCCTTCCCTTTTAACATTGACCTCTGTGATAAATTGAAAATGTATTTTTGCCTAATTATTATATGGACTGTTACGAATATTATAGAAGACACTGCAAAATTATATTAATCACTACCCTAAAACAAACTTTTGTATGACTTTTCCAAATGACATATAAGATTGTGAGGAATTTTATTTATTTTTGGATTTCATACTTCATACATCATGTATTGATATTTGTTATTATGAGGTCTTACAAATGAAGTAAACTGCTCACCAAACAAAAATGTTGAGCAAATATTTCGCAGGGAACTACCACCAACAAAAAGCCTGTGTTTGGTGGCTTGTAGCTCTCATTTAGTGCTGCTTCTCTCGAATGCTCCCTTGTGCTAAAACATCTCCCTTAAACAGAGCACACTGTTCAGTTTAAACCCTGAACAGCATGTAGGAAATCACTGGAGTAACAAAGCCTTGCCTTACTGTCATCTTTACTCCCTTAAATGTAGCCTTATTCTTCCTGAGGTGGAATCCCACTGTGAATTTATCCTGTTTTCCCTCATTGTGTGCTTGGCCTGTGCAATTCCCCACTCATATCATTAATTTAGTTTTTCTTAGCATATGTTGCACTGCACTTCATTTTTAGTAAAAAAAAATCCACATAAAGATTGCGGTTGGGTATTATTAATATGAACATGTGAGCTTGACAAGGAGCTATAAATGAAAGTATGAGTGGAAAAAAAACATTAAAAGTTACTGTACATTATATCTGTAATATTACACTTCTAAAGAATGAATGAGCTGGAATTTGTGAAGAGCTGGAACTGCCCTTTAGAATTATACTGTCAAAGATAATCAAAAGACAAAGGCTTCCTATGTATTGAGTTTATGACAGTGCAGTTCTAAGGTCCAGTTCCTGCTGTCACAGAATTCCAGATCCTTCATCATGGTTAGAAATGTGTGAATCAATTCCTACACATCCTTTCCAGCACAAATGTTGTAGCTGTTATTCTTGGAGAAACTCACAAGGTGACACAGAAGTGACATAAGAAGCTGTTATAATAAACTAGTGTAAATGGTGTCCAGGATCCAAATTTGAAGGGTAACTTCTACATACATGAAAAATTTCATGTGCTGTTTCAGCTAACTGTAGTTGGTGTCCATATGGAAAACTCTTTATTTGTTTCAATAACTAGCAATATCATCTGATTTGAAATCCTTTTATATCCTGTTAGGTAATGTGTATTGGCCATTTCCTAACCTGACAATCAAACAATTATACCCAGAATGCTTTGCTGCACCTGTCCTACTCTCTGCAGCCTGGCAGCAGATTTTATCGGCCTTTATCACTTAAACCCATAAACATTTGTCTAAGCTTTAGATATATTTGACATTTTGCACTAAGCAGGTCTCTGGCTTACTGTTGGTGATTTGCATTTGTATCTATTTTACCAGTGTGCTAATCTCATGCTAACAGACAGAAGGGGTGTGACCAGGTTCACAATGCATTATGGGAACTGGAGGCAGACATCAACAAAATGCAATTGATTAAAATTTAAATAATAAGGAAATGGCTTAAACTCCAGGAAAACCAACTGTACTCATTCAGCAGTTAGATAGGGTGAAAGTGGCACTCCGCTATTCACTACACATAGCTGCAAGGCACAGAAACATAGGGAATAAAAACATTTTAAACTGTAAGTTTTGGTGAAGTTATCCTTTAATTCAATACATTAACTTACCAGGCAGTAACTTTAGCTTGTAATTCATACATCCATAATTCAAAACTCTCTGTTTAGACAAAATCAGTACAGGAGTCCAAGGTAGCAGTAGCAATCCAGCTAAATTTACAGCTTATTAAGTTGGTGTCTTGTTTTAAACTTAGCTCTAAATGTATTATAAATACAGTATGTTCAGGTTTTTGAATGAATGTGGTTTTCAATATTTTGTGTGATTCAGGTGTACTGTAGCTTAACTTGCTGTGACTCTTCCAAAGTCAAAACTGAATAAAACCACAAAGAACTGATACTATTCTTTATGCCCTTCCTTCTACAGGTGTCGGACTTGTTTATTATAATCACCTCTGCTAACTGAACACGCAAGATATAGCGTTATTTTACAGTCCCCCTGAGGTGCCAGTTTTCCCAGTTTGAAGGGGTACTCTTCAAGCGGGGCACTCTTCTTAGTATTCAGTGTTTCTTGGTAAGACTGAAGTGTGTGTGTGTCTGTGTGTTCTGAGCATATGCACCAGTAGTCACCTTCCTACGACTGGACAAAAGAACAGTGGTTGTTTTGTGGGCTGATTGGTCATCCGCATGCGGTCACGTCAGCTGTCAAGTTGATCAGCAGTAATACAGATGTCCGTTCCAGTTCAATGCCATTCTAATGCCACCGACAAACTCAGTCAAGGCAAATAATGTGTGCTGGGTTACTCCACGACGGTGGGAGGAGACAAACACTGAAGTGATCAGTAAAGGAATCTGTGATGTGTATGTGTGTATGTAGTGTGGCAGAACTCCCATGAGTTCAGTCAGAGAGGCCGTTAGAAGGCTATCAGAGATGACCTGCTCCAGCCATTCTGAAAAATATCATTATAGATGTGGAAGAATACTTTTTAACACCTACACCTGTCTTCCTTGTCGTAGTGTAGAAAACAGTTTGTTAATGTGAATGAGATACGTATATCTGACATTACAACGTGTTCTCTTCAGCCTCAAACCTGGTGCATGTCAGAAACTTCAACTACTATGATCAACATGGCTTTTATTATCATAGCTGTAACACCAACAATCCAGAACTGATTAAATAAACTGTTTGGTTATGATTCTGTGGTACCTTGACCTCAGTGAAATGGCCATATCTTATGAGTCTGAGTGCATGAAGGGTGCAACTCCATCATGCAGCAAAGAAATCCAAAACTAGCAGCTACCAACGTTGTGGAGCTCATCTGTGTCTTTCCAAAGAACGTCAGGGTGTTTTTCAGAGGGAAATTTGGCAAATGTTCCAGATTTAACAGGGAGTTAATCTGATGAACTGAAGACAAAGACAGTGGGCCTCATTCATCCAAATATTAATAGAAATACGTATTTTATTCTTGGGATAAGCGAGTACACAAAAAATCACGTCTACTTCATGAAACGTTTGTACACATCCAATTTCGTTCTTATCCTCGCTCGAGCTTAAGTGTTCTTAAGTTAGATGCTCGTGTATGTTATCTGTAATTAGCAGAAGTAAACGCCCCAAAAAACCCAAATAAAGGCATTCTGACTTCCGAGTCGCAAGGTTAGTTGATGCTGGGAATAACGAAGGTATTTTCTCTGATACAGTGATGGAAACAATTCTGACAGAGATATATGCAAGAAAAAAAGGTATATATTTCGTAGTGTGAGCAGTGGAGTGTCCGGAACATCGATAAATCATTGGTCGAAATAAGCTCGACTTTGAAAAGACTCCATTATCTAAATAAATGTTTAGATGAAAAGGTTTGTTCTTATGTTGTTATGTCTAACAATGAAATTTGTATGAGACACATAGAAAGTATGTGGAAGTCAGCTTTACAGATGTAAAGTGGGGTTAAAAGGTGCAAGGCTACAGGTAATTTATACCTTGACTTAAGGACGCTCATCAGTTCTATGCGAGTCTGAATCGTAACCCTGTCCTCTGGGGCGATTCGGACATGGGGCGCTCTCGTTGCCGTTCATTTGGTGGCGAGCGAATGCCTTGTTTCATGGTCGTGTTATGGAGAACACAGCGGGTCAACATCATCATCACACCCTCTCTGCTGTGTACGAAATTGTGCCGCCTGTTGTGTCCAAACACATCCAGCAACTTTTAGCACACGAAAAGCGGGCTCCATTACCGAGACAGTTTGCATACATAGTTGTATTGAACCTTCCGTGGCGCCTGCGGTGTGACCAGCAGAGTCATCAGCCAGGTTTTTAGAACGTAACTCTATGTAAAATAGAATAGCACTGATGAAGGTCACTTGACCGAAACGTTTGCTAATTTGTACTTCACCCTCCGCACATGGGTAGGCTTACTTCACTTGCATTTTCCTTGTTTCTTTAGCTGGATTTTTTCGTAGTCCCACATAATGACGATGTGTGAGTTTACTTTTGTATCTTACCTCGTTTCCCTCGTTTATCTAAACTCAATCAAATACTTTTCTTCACCATAACCTTTGCAACCTAAAGTATAAACAGAGTCGAAATTATAATTCGGTAAGCAAGTTAATGCCAACAGAATAGTACTTATTAGGTTAGTTGCTTAGTGTATTTTTGTTTATTGCTATTGGATGGCGTTTTCATTAATTTCAGCTACAAAGGGTCATTTTGTTCACATGCATAAATTTGATACTTGTCCAAATTTATCAGAATGGCGAATAAAAACATCTTGATTAAATTTTTTGTCGTTATGTATGTGGTACAAGTGGCCTGAATCAAATGTAAGATTCGTTCGTACGTAGGAACAAACTCCAGGTGAGAGGAAATTGATCAGTTCCAAAATTTTGGTCATTTTTTATCATATGCACACTTTACGCACAAAAATGTGCATACGCATACATGGTGAATCTAGCCCAGTGACTCTAAGGCTCTTACAGCAGCGCTAAATTGGATGATTTCTTAAGTGATTTCAGTTGTCAAATTCAGTCTTTGGTCCTCCAGTTGATCGGGGCCCTGTTTGAGGAGAAGTTTTAAAATTTATTTATTTATTTATTTATTTATTTATTTATTTATTTATTTTTATTCATTTATTCATTTATTCATTTATTCATACTGAATACAGCAGCAGTGGGCTACAAACCTCCCCTATACTGGCTCAGCTGGTATTAAATGACCCACTGCTTGTTTCTTCTGGATGGACATCATGGGGGTCAAAGACACAAAGTATCTGGGGGGCTCATTCATCAAGCAGTTGGTTTGTGGGTTTGTGGGTTTTGTTGATTTAATGTTCGGTGGACTGTGTGTTCAGTGTTTATTATTTATGCTTCCCAGCCCACAGGGATAAGCCTCCTAGGCCGTATGTCTAGGGAATGTGAAATCTGGTCCTGGATGTAGCCCAAGGGGTCTATTAATCAGGGTGCACGGGTTTATGGACATCTGCTGTAATTTTGAAGTTACCTGGATCAAAAGTGTACCTGAGCAATAAAATGATGAAAACAGATTTTTCCCACAGCTCATCAACTCAGACTTAAAGCTGATCAACTTTACCAACTCATTAAATCTCATTCCAGGACACACAATGAGCACTATATGCAAATGACCTTTCACAACATGGTCTCACACCTTTCAACACACAGATAAGCTAAGTTCACTAACCAACTGTGATTACTCATCAAAAGAAATCACATCAAAAAAGATCAAGTAATGCATTCCAGGTCTTACACTGTTATCACTGTCTCCCATCTGTGCTTGACCACTCAATAGGTCCTCCAAGTTCACATTGACACATTCACAATTCTTCAGTTCACACAATTTCTACATTTTCCTACAACTCTTGGAACTAACTCTTTCATGTACTACTTTTGTTTTAGCACTATAATACACAATATTTACATGTCATATTTACCAATGACATTTCTCAATGTGCTACTTCACATTTACCTCTAAAGTGCATTTGATTATATGACATTCAATATAACAACTATATTTGAATAACTCTTTGTTGTCCCTTAAGGCTTTTCATCAATGCAGACCTAAAGCTGATCAACTTTGCCTACTCATCAAAGAAATGCACATGAAAGAGGTCAAGCTTTTATCAATGCACTTCCCATCTCTCACTGTATTTAGCAATATAAAACACTCTTTACATGTTTAATTGTTATGTATCTTTTTACATCTTTGGGGCTTGGAAGCATTTTAGGTATCTTGCGACCTCTAGTTTTTCATTGTTTCTTTAAATGGCTTTGCCGGTGAGGCGTGTATTTATTTATTTTGTGATTTGATTACATATTTTAATGACTATGTTAAAATTGCAAACACAAAACAATGGTGAATTAAACATCACCATGTAAGACACTGTCATTTCAAATGGGCAAATATGCAACGTGCACATTGTCATTTCTGAGTCGTCAGAAAACATAATGAAAATGCACAGGAAATGGTGGTGTACTCAAGTCATGTAGCGCTGATAAAAATTAAATTTTGAACCCCACCATCCCTTGCATAATAAGGAAGTTCCGTTTTACAGAGATTTGGAACTGATTAACCCCCAGGAGGTCAAGAGGATGAACAGAGTGAATTACACAAAAGACCTTTCAAACATTTATTCGACAAGATTTCCTTCAAGGGAATTATTTACCCATTTTAGAAGGGCGCCTTAGTTTATCAGTGCGAGAGTCGCCATTTTACGCATTAACTAAGAAATCACACTTTTACAGGTGGAGACCCTAGGGGCGGGGGATTGGCGGGGCTGGTTTGATTTATATACCCCGTCCGCGCGATGTCCACCTGTCCAACTTGGAAAAAGCGCAGGAATCCGCAAGGCAGTATAGCAGTGAAACAGGAAACGAGAGGAGTGCCGAAAGGAGGTCCACGAGTTTTTTCAGCGTTAGCGCTAGCCTAATTGTGAGGAGGCTACCCACAAAGTGACCACAGTGAAACTTCGCTGTCACCCTGAGTCTGAACTGCCAAGAAGTCTCGCGCATCTAGCCCAGGGGAGCAACTGTACGGAGGAGGCACCACCTGACGAGAACCGTGCACGGCTGCACCAGTAGGCGTTTCTGTCATCCTCCGGGCTTTCCGCGAAGAGGGGCAGCGCACCCGAGTTCCAGAGTCCACAAAGGCTCTCTCCTGCCACGATGCTGGTGGACGAGCGGATTTTAACGCTTTTCAAACGGAACTTTCAGCACACGTTGACGTACTGGAGCGTGTTCTTCAGCTTTGGACTCTGCATAGCGTTCCTGGGCCCCACGATTCTGGACTTGCGGTGTCAGACGCAGTCCACCCTGCAGGAGATCACCTGGGTCTTCTTCTCCCAGCAGTTCTGCCTGCTCATCGGCAGTTCGATTGGAGGTGCTTTCAAGAAAACGTAAGTGGCATTTGGCGCAGGCTGGAAGGGGTTACACGATGCTGAAGGTGCCATAGTCACGATTGTATGCGGTACTACTTCATCGGCTGCATGTCGAGGGATGCGGCAGGAGTTCTAGAACTTACTTTAAAGGATTTGTGTCTTTTAACCAAAGGAATAAATAAATAGAAAAGTATTATTTTACTTTTAAGTTGAGCGCGAACAGCATTGCAGTCACAGTGAAGGAGACCGTTTTTTTCCCGCGAGCGTCCTGTTTGAGATTATAGTGTAACGTAACCAAATTGCAGAGTTATATCTGTCATTTAAGCATTATTCTCCCGTGACGCCGGTGCAGACTGATGCAAAACGGGGAAAACTAGATCATGCTTTCCGTTTAATTTCAGACTGCATTTAAGCATTATACAAAAGGACGGGAGCAATCTCCGTCCCCCTCACCCGTCCCTCAGTGTCTAGTTTTGCATGTTTTTACGTGCACCAACTAACTTAAACCTCATGAGGGGAGTCTGCATTGTCAGCACCATACATGTTCCAACTTTATTATGCCTGGTCTGAATCAGCAATGGTAGACAGAATCCCCAATACACATTATCTGACAGCCTGCAGTGTATTTAGGTTATTCCAATCCTTCATTTGTACCACTGTAATAATTTGCATCACTGCTACAAAGATGGCGTGGAACTAACCTGTGCAACATTACTGCGGGTTTTTGGTCATTAGATTAATCCTCAAATTTTCATGGGATGTTTTTCAATTTAATAGTTGTTTTATATTTGAAAACAGTGATTAACTGTGGTTTGGTTTTCTGAATCTCCCCAATATCCAAAGGAAACAAACTAGACAATGCAAATAAGCAAAATGTTATAGAAAGTGAGTGATTATGTGTTGTTCTCACTCGCTGGGACACTAGATCTGTTTTTTCAGCAAACTGGGAAGCCATCCATAATGACACAAGCTCTCCCATCAGCTACTTAACCCAGGGAGCAGGATGCCTGGAGCAGTGGCGTTGGTCCTGGGATCACGTCCAGTGCAGTAATTTAATTGTAAAACCTTGGGGTTTGTTTTCCTCCACCAAACCCTCTCTTTTATTCTTCTGTGCTTTGTTATTGCGATCACATGACCTTCACAGTTTGATGGCTGGAATCTGGAGAGATATCCCATTGGCCGAGCCAAGATAAACAGACGATCTTCCCCCACTGTTTGGCTCTGTAGTGTAGCCACATCCGGGCTATAGAAGCTAGCTGATGGGTAGAAGCAAGCCCCCTCCTTCCCATGCCTGACCCCAGGGGGGTACTCAGTGCCATATGTTGTGTAACCAGGCAGGTGAATTTCGTACCGTCCGGCTGTGACTGAATCACACAGTCCCTATTCACTGAATTAAGGCTTCTGGAATTTTCTTACAGATGGATCCATCATTGAGTCTGCTGAAAGTATCTGTCTGTGTGGTTAAATTGCATCCATTCAATAATTGTCGAGCATCATAGCTGTAATACTTAAAAGATTTAAACTTTTGAGAAACACTTTCCTATAGATTTCCCAGTTTCTGAGCCTCTCTCAAACCCGAGAGCCAGACTTAATCTAGCTGCATTGAACTTTGCTCTTATCTTGGAGTAACAGATTAAAGCAGATGCTGTATTTTCTCAGATGGCTACACAAGGTTTTCAGTTCATTTCAGGGACTGCCAAACTTGTGATGTTTGGTAAGTATCTCAAAAGTGAAATAAAGTTATAACTCTGCACCAGGTGGGGAAAGGATAGATTTAGCGAGTACACATTCTCTCTGCACTGGAGGGCTGTGGCCTAATAATGCCTCCTGGCTTAAACACCATAACTCAAAGTGAAGGGAAAAAGAGCGCATTGCGGTTGGGTTGAATCTGGGTGATTTTGTCATCTCCTCCTGAAACAAAGAGCTTCCCAGGGCCTGTACAGGCTCAGGTCTGTTCTGCTGCAGCCATGGAATGCTGCAGACTGATCCAAACAATGTGATTGACAAATTAAAGACCATGAGATGGAAACAGTGAGTGCAACTGGCATCTAATGTATACTGATATCATATGATCCAGACTGACCACTTTTATGCATTTTGTATATAACTCTTGTCTTTTCTTTTTCACGTAAGTTTGGATCTCTTGCGCAGTTTGCTTATGTAAGAGTGTAGATGTTGTGTGTGCCACCGTGGTACAATGCTGCCATGTTTGCTGTACGTTTATTAATCATCTTTGATAAGCTGTCCAAACTTAAAGTATTTATTCATGACAAAGTGCAGTGTTCTGTTTTGTCCCTTATCTGAATGTTGTCCTTTAAATGGCAGTGAAATCTGCACATCAGAGTCTTTCATCTGGCCTTGTCTGGCCTTGAGCATGAAATAGATGCCTTTGAACCCACCTGAAGAATATGTACATCAAATGATATAAGTAATGTGAATCATCTTGTCTCCATATTAATTAATTAATCTATCAGTATTTGCTGTTTGTTGGACCATTCATTTTGCAGCACAGATGTAGGTGTCAACATACAACATACCACTGAGGAACATAAACATAAAATTTGTATTTAAAAATGTATTAAATAAGAAAGGATTGAAAGTGCATTTTTGTCATCATATATGCAGGAATCCTGTTAAAATAGTAGTTTGATCTTTTAGGAGCCTACCAATACAGGGAATAATATTATTTCAACAAATAAATTATGGAAGAAATTTCACAAGATACTGAAGATTTACTACAGGCAACCAGTGGAAAAGTTATTCATATTCAGCGTTTATTGTTGAGATTGCACAGAATGGCATTTTTACTACTTTACTTTAAAAAAATGGGGTGGGACAGAGTTTTCATAGCTGCCCATGGTTTGTGTAGTGACTTGCAGTCCCACCACACACTCGGGGAGCCTAGTCTACTTTCAGAAGTGATATTCTGAAATCATGTCCTGGACTTCCATGATGCACAGAAGAATAAAACATGGCAAGTCCAGCCTAAGGCCCCTGCAAACCTTTCAGCAGTACACTGTGTTTATTGTTCCTCCTCAGAATCGCTGAAGATATCGCATTATTAACTCTGGACTGATAAGGCTGAGAGCGGGAAAAAAAAACAGAAAACGAGAGAGGGAACCGTAACGCAAACGCTGGTCATGAGGGCTCTTTTAGCGAACGGCGTTACCTGAACTCTCCCGGAGCTGATACCGGGAGGAGAAAGGAGTCCGAGGCTTTGTCATTCTGTGGCCTACTTTACTCACCTTTTCAAGGCTTTGACCTTTACGGAGAGCGGAGGTCATTTTCTCAGACTTACCACCCAAACACGTCATCTTCGGCTCAGCTATACAGATACGGGCCCTGAAGGACTTCCATTGTTGAGTTGTTAGCGGCTCTTGGCTTGATAAACTCACAAAGGTAAACAGGTGTTTCTAAGGGCCAAGGTGACTGCAATGTCTGTGCAGTTTCAGCCCCCTGCGAACACACACCTGGTCAGAAAAGACGTTTTAGAGGAACATGCCCCTCTTACCTGTCACCAGAACTCAGACGCTAGCTTTCAGATTACAGTCTTTGAATCCAAAATGGGGAGGGGGTCGGCTGGATTGACTGGAATGCGGTTGAAGGAGAATGAGCACCTGTTTTATCCTTCTAATGCTGGGATAAATACATTGAAAGCTTTCCATCAGACCCTTTGCTTTGATAGTCTTTATGGAACAAAGTCAGCGTGCACAACTTCAGCAGGCTTTAGTTTAGAAGTCCTGCTGTGAAGAGGAGACTGGGTATTCTATGACTTATATTCTTTCAAAGATTATTGTTTTACAATCACTTGTCTACGTTATAATGCGTCATGTGACAATTTTGCTGTTGAAGAGAGTCTGATGTTTGTTTCGAGTTTGATTTCAAGTTTTAAGTTTAATTCAAAATCCTTTGTTGGTGTGGTATACATGTCCAGCACATGTTGTCAAAGCTTAATCAATGTAATAACAATTATTTTCTTCATAATGAAAAACATAGAAATAATGTTGCTCTCTCCTTTTTTCCCTCTCCCTCCCCTTCATCTCTCCCCCTCTCTCTATCTCCCTCGTTCCTCGTTGTCTCTCCCTCCCCCTCTCCCCCTCACCCGCAACACCCCCCTTAGGCTGCTATGTGCCCTGTCAGCTCTCTTCCTCTCCTCCCTCATCATCTCCGTCGTCTTCGCCATCATCCCCCTGTGCCACAACGTCCTGCTGCTGGCCGTTGCCATGGCAGTGGCCGGGCTGGCCATGGGCATCATCGACACCATTGCCAACATCCAGCTGGTGAAGATCTACCAGAAGGACTCTGCTGTCTTCCTTCAGGTCAGAGGGCAGGGTTTTTGGGTTGTCTGAGTCCCCTGTAATCTCTCATACCAAGTGCTCTTTCAGCTCTGGAAAGAGCGAGCATCTTGCATCTCATGTTCCTCCAGGCCCCAATCCCTTGCCTTAGCCACTGTTGCATCTTGGGAGTTTTACATGAATAGTCAGATTCCCACACAAACTTTTTTATGACTATCAAACAGAGTCAGGTGTATAATTTGCACATATGATTTCGCTAAAGTAGCTAGACTATGGATGTGGAGGGAGTTTCTGCCCCGCAAAGCAAATTCAGCGGATATGAATGCCGCTGAAAGGAAATAATATATGACATGTATTAAATAAACATAGGGGATATTGGGAGGAATACCAGGGAAATATTAAAATTTAAATATTAAAATAAAAGTTGAGCATAAAGTTTTTTCATCACTTAGCTGACACTTTTGTCTGAGGAGCTTAAGTATAATCCATTTAGACAGCTGGATGCCTCCTGAAGCAATTTAATTCACACATGATGACAGTAATGCTCCAGCTGGGATTCCGCCCTGCAACTCTCTTGGTTAGCAGATGCATAACACTATGCCACTTAAACTTGAAGAGTGTACTATAACTTAGGTCTTATGCATGGCATTAAACCTTCCATCCGGATAGGATCATTTCAGTCGACATCATTCTGATGTCTCCTTCCTAGTCTAGCATTTGTTTTCTACATCTTTCCCGCTCCTCCATTGATATCCTGCTTTCTCCCCAGGCCCTGCACTTCTTCATCGGCTTTGGGGCACTGGTCAGCCCTCTGATCGCTGACCCCTTCCTGTCAGAGACCAACTGTGTGGTGGGCAACAGCACGGAGAACGCCACGGAGATCATGCACCACCTGAGGAACACGCTCTCCGGCAGCCCCGCCCACAACGTGTCCCAGTACACGCTCCCCACCGAGGGCGAGGTGACCACCAGTGTGTCCTACGCCTTCTGGATCATGGCCCTCATTAATGTAAGAGACTTCAGGTCCCCACATATTGTGAAAGCATCCCGGGGTGCTCTGACCACACAGGGAAACCCAAGGAATGTGTTTGGTTGGACATGCCAGTTAAAGTCCAGTTAAAGTCTGGTTAAAATTAAACTTTGGTTAGTCCCCCCCCCCATTGGCTTGATCTGCGTTTGGTCAAAATACATTTTGCCTTTCGCTGTATTTTGTTTTCAGCCACTTATCCAAAAATGTGTTATCTGTGAGATTACTCAGCCTTGTATTCTGTAATGGGTTATGAAAAGTTGCTAGTAGTTTATTTTATTATGAGAGATACAGACACTCCCCATTTCAGCTTGCTCCTTCTAAAGATCCCGCTTGCAGGGAGGGAATGGTTACACCTACAGTTACATGAACATGGTGTGCTCTCTGCTGAGTACCGCTCACAGTCTGAAGTGTCTTGAGGGCCTTTGTTCTGGAACCTGCCCGGCGATGGATTCAGAGTTAGCTCTCTAGCGTCAGGTGTGCGGCTGTATCAGCCCAGGAGAGCCATCAGTGGCCGCAGAATTTGAATACATTTGAAACAAGGCCGTCATTGTGACAGGGGCCATTACGTGCTGGAGTGAGGCTGTATTTTAATGACTGCGCTGGAAGCCTGGGTCAGGTGCTGACACTGGCTGAAGGCAGAGAGTGCAGAGATGGATGCCTCACTGGAAGGCAGTGGAACAGAGCAGCTGGACTCATTTGTGCTTGTGTGTATGTGGGCGTCATGTCAGAGCGCACAGCAAAGTAAAACCAGGGAGAGACGCGCAGGCCTCAGGGAAGACTCTTCTACTGTGGCTCTCTTCTGCTTATGAGTCAGACCTCGTAACCAAATTGAGTGGAACTGCAGTCGTAGATAATTCAGTGACTCGTGGGCCTTTGTGTGCTCTTCAAGCCCTTCCACTGCCAGTGGGAAAATGCAGCCTGTTCTTTGAAATGAGAGTTATGCACTCTCTATTAGCGCTTTCTTTCAGGGAACTATGTGATATGCATGGGTTGTTGAGTAAATAACTGTAACTTTGGCCAGATTACAGTACGTTGTCCATACAGTACAAAGTAACCTATTTAATTGCGATTGGACTAAGACATGGCAAATTTTTTACTTAATCTCAATGATTCATTAAAAAAATCTCACATCTCGCTCATAAAAACATCTGGAATAATCCTTGAAACATACTGAAGCTACTGTCTGGACAGTCTGATAAACAACGTCCTTGTAAGCGTTGCCTCAGACGGGACACTGACACTTAGTGCAGCACACCTGTTTAAAGGCCCAACTTTGCCTCTGCACTGTGCCATGTCAGCACTTTGACTTCCTTCCCTCGTTTTTCCTGAACAGACACTTCAGATCCTGCCGCAGTGTAATCACACAGAGGGAGAGAGAGCAGGCAGGTCCAGGATCTGTGGCAGTGAGAGGAACGCTGTTGAACTCATTACTTTTAGCTTGTTTATTTCGCTTTGGAGACACATCTGCATATGGTGCTCCTGTAGGCAAATCCCTGTCATGCATAATTGAAATTGGGTTCCTTATAAATAAGGAGGCATAGAGAAGAAAGCTCACCCCATTAGCTACTGTTTTATGTCAGGGTTGGATTTTCCTAAAACTGAGTGTGTGCTTGCTGCAGTAGGTGTATCCGCACCTGCCTCTGATCTGTTCCAGTAACAGTGCGTTTGCTTCAGCCACACGAACGGTATCATAATCCTCCTGCTGCAATGCATGCTTCACTGCGTCATTCTCCTCCAGGAAAAGGGTATTCAAACAGTGTCATTATACTCCTGGCGCCTGTGTGACTGCCTCAGTTATACTCCTGCTGCAGTGTGAGTGTGTGTAAGTACTCCTGCTGCAGTGAGAGTGTGTGGCTGCCTCATTTATACTGCTGCTGCAGTGAGAGTGTGTGTAAGTACTCCTGCTGCAGTGAGAGTTTGTGTAAGTACTCCTGCTGCAGTAAGAGTGTGTGTAAGTACTCATGCTGCAGTGAGAGTGTGTAAGTACTCCTGCAGCAGTGAGAGTGTGTGTGTCAGTACTCCTGCAGCAGCTGACTGGTATTTCCCCCCTCTCGTCTCCTCATACCCCAGCTGCCTGTGCCCATCGCGGTTTTCGTGCTGATGTACCGGGAGCGTCTGATCCCGTGCTGTGGCAGCGGTAGCCCCCGCCTGCTGGACCGGGACGAGCTCGCCATGGAAACACAGGGGGCAGGTGACCAGGAGCCTGAGCCCAAGGAGGACGCTGGAGGTGAGAGAGCCCCATAACATGCATTCAGCCCTGGGAAGGTGCATGGCTGGACACTGATTCAAACAAGCAAAAACACGAGCTAACTACAATATATGGGCAAAACAAAGAAAGATCAGGTGCCATAGCAAGCATAACCGTGTACCCTCTGCTGATGCCATATTACCAATAACCTCTTTTTTCCTTTTTCTGTGATTACTTGCAAACTCTTAAAGAAGCAGTGTATGACACTGTTATCTATGTGTAGACAATGGATGTATCTAAATTTATAAGGGTTCAAAAATGCAAAACACAGTTACTAATGAAGTAATAATAAAAGATGTTTTAAGATGTTCCTCTCTTAGTGTCTGTCTCTGTGTGTTTGGCCATGTCTTGGGGACATGTCTCAATTAAGTGTGTGTCTCTGTATTTGACCAGGTTATGGGAATATGTTTATCTTAGTGTGTGTGTGTGTCTGTGTGTGTTTGGCCAGGTCATGGGGACTTGTTCAGCTGCTGTCAGAATGAGAATTTGCGGGGTCTGCCCCCATCCTTCTTTGGTATCCACATCCTTGGTGGGATGGTCCTTTTCATGACAGATGGGATTGTGGTGAGTGTCGCCAAGCTTAAATCAAAGTTTCATTTAGGAGACCAGATTCTTTGTATGGTGGAGTGATATGATCATTGAAAAAGGAACATTGGCTAAGAGGAGCAGTGATAGCTGTTCAACATGGTTCATCCAATCAGACTCATGCTACCGTTTGTGCCTTCCAGGGGGCATACGCTGGCTTTGTGTACACCTATGCTGTGGCTCCTCCCATGTCATTGGCTCACAAGACAGCAGGTTACCTGGCCAGCGTGTTCTGGGCGGCCATCACTGCGGGGCGTCTGGTGTCCATTCCTCTGTCATACCGGTTTCAGCCTGTTCGGCTGCTCATGGTCAACCTGGTAAGGCCTGTGATTCGCTCATCATCTTATGATTAATATTACTGTTATTTGCTTAGCAAAGTAAGAGCCAGACAGCAGTAAAGGCAGTGGCTTGTCCCTTGACTTGGAAGTGCTCTCACCCTGACCTGGAAAAGACCATTATGTCCTCTTCCTTTTCTTCTTCTTCCCTTGAAAAGCAGATGTTCTCATTTAGGACACATTACATTAACAAAGTCACACTGTCACCCTTAGGCCTTCTAACCACCATCTCTCCCTGTTACCCCTACCTTTCTCTTGCTTCCTGTCTCTTGTTTTCTCTCCCCCTCCCTCTCCCTCTCTTTCTCTCTCTCTCCCCCATCTCTTTTCTCTCTCTCTGTCTTTTCTCTTTCTCTCTCCACTCTTCTCTCTCTCTTTCTGCCCTCTCTACCTCTGCCTTTCTCTCCCTTTTTCACTCTCTCCCTTCTCTCTCCCTCTCTCTCTTTCCCTTTCTCCCTCTCCCCCCTCCCACTTTCTCTCTCTTCCCTTTCCCTTTCTCTCCCTTTCTTACTCTCTCCCTCTCTGCTTCTCTCCCTCTTTTTCTCCCCTTTCTCAGGCCGGTGTGATCGTCACAGTGCTCCTGCTGCTCATCTTCTACACCAGCAGTGTGTTCCTGTTTGCGGGGACCTGCCTGCTGGGTCTGTTTCTCAGCAGCATCTTCCCCTGCATGCTGGCCTACACCGAGGACATCCTGGACTACCAAGGTACAGTGCTCACTCTGCGCAGCTGGGAAGGGCAGCGACTGGGTAGGGGGGCTGAGGTGTAGCCTGGAGAGGATGAATTTAGAATGTAATGTCTAATTCCAATCATATTCCGATCATATTGATTAGCTGCAAAACAACATGTAGCAGCTGAAGTATTGAATTCAACCTGGTGAGCTTGCAAGGGGTATAGGGTTTTTTGGTGAGCTTGCAAGGGGTGTGGGTTTTTTGCTGAGCTTGTGAGGGGTGTAGGCAGTAATTTTCAGTAGAGGGAACACTATACTCACACCTACTCAGCGCTAGTCTCTCTCGGGGGGTGGGAGTGGGTTTGTGAGCAACAAATGCTTATGCTCACCGTCAAACACCGTTAGTCAGTGGAACGTTCTCTTTTAACTGTGACATTGACTTTTTAGTGTGCCACCATGCACTGCTCCTAACAGTTTACCCCAAAGGGTAATGACCTACGATCTCTCCTCCCAGGGTGTGCCACTACAGTCCTGGTCACCAGCGCTGGCTTGGGGGAGATGGTCCTACAGGTTCTGGTGGGATCGGTAAGAAATTTCCCTTATACTTGCCATGGACCCACAGCTGAGTGGACCTGCTTAAAAACTCAGGGCTTTGACGTTTCACTGCCTGTGGATACAAGAGTAACATTTACTTTCCTAAATAGGATAAAGACAGTTTGCCAAAGAGAACTGTCACAGAGAGAGTGTTAGTACGTGTGTATGTGAGCATGTGCATGCTTGTGTGTCTGTGTGGTAAACCATGTACTGCATATGTATGTGTGCATGTGTGTGTGGGCATGCTGTATGTAAGCTGTATACTGACTGCATGTACCTGTTTCTCTCTGCAGATCATCCACAGTGAGTGTGTGTGTGTGTGTGTGTGTGTGTATTGTATTGTTAGTATACTGTATACTGAATGTGTGCACCTGTTTCTGCAGGTCATCCACAGTGAGGGCAGCTATAGCTTCCTGCTGTGTGGGATGATCATTGGCTGCATCGGCTTCACGCTCTTCTTCGGCCTGCTGCTCTTCCATCGTATGCACAGAAACTACCTCACAGGTAATGCACATAGACACAGGAAGTATGTCACAGGAAGTATACGCAGGCGCATGAAGCACCTCACAAGGACTGTACACAGACAGAGGAAGTAGCTGTATGTGCTTTATGCAGATTGAGGAACAACCTCACAGGTACTCTACACTGTGCACTGTACATCTGAAGTGTTTACTGGTATTGTGTACAGACCCACAGGAAGTACCTCACAGAAGTTCTATACAGACAGAGGAACAACGGGCATTGTACACTGGCATAGGAAGTACTTACAGGTATATGGACAGACAGGTGCCCACAGGAACTGCGTACAGACGTACATCTCGTGCTTCTCACCTCCTGTACTCGGGGTTAATCTCACAGGTACCTCCAAAAAGACAGCCATGGTGGAAGAGCCGACAGCAGACTGCGCCAAGCAGTGAGAGAGGGAGAGTGACGAAGAAGAGGGCGAGAGGGGAGGAATGCCGCCACCTCAAGGGACTCTGTGCAATATCCCCACTGACCAATCAGTGACGAGGCGGACAGGAAGTAGAGAAGTCTGTGATGCAAACATTCCAAACGGACAGGGGCGCCGGTGCACAGAGGCGTCACTGCTGCCCTGCCACCTGGGAAGCACAGAGGGACAGAGGGAGACACCCCCAAAAAAAGAGACACCCCATGAATGTCACTTATTTATTGCAAATGATTTATTCCCTCTTTCACTTTTAAAAGGCTAGTTTTAACATGCGAATGATTGAGTATTTGAATGAATGAAATGGACTGTATATTCCTATTCAAGATCAAAACTGAGAGAACAGGTGTTTTCCAATTCCACTTGCTCCGAGTAAATTAAGGTACCTTTGTTTTTATGTGTCATTGTCTTGAAAGCACTGTTTCTTCTTCCACGAATCGTAAATAGCAGATTTATTTTTGTATTCCAGCTTCATTTTAAATTAAATGAAAAATCATTGTTTTTGTATTGCAAGTGTTAAGTAAAGGGCAAAAAACAAGTAATATTCTGTTATTAGTTTTTCTCTGAAACACCCTAAAGAGACACACAAACAATATATCTCCTCCCTTTCTTTGCATATTTATTGCCTTTGAGTGGAAGTGCTGCTTCCTACACAGTTCTGTTGCTTGGCAACGGCAGTGTCAGTGTCAGGGAATCCTCTATTGGCTGCCATCATTCATCAAGCACTACCTCCCTGACTAACATATTAACAGCTGTACATCCCTATCCGTTGAAGACTTTATGGAGCTGATATGTAAAATCATATATTTTTCTGCTTACACTCAGGAAATAGTTCATCTGAGTATACAGAAACCAGTGATTACACTACCACATGGAAAGCAAGCTTGCAGTTTATATAATGTTACCTCTTCAGGAGCTGCCCAGCACTAAAGGAAAAAAAGATTTGCATTTTACAACAGATAGAAGAAGCAAAGGAAAGATCAAGGACCACAGCAAGAGTAACTATTAATCTGCAGACAACACCATACAGAAGCTGAACTGTTTGTGTTTGTCCTGAGTGCTTTGCAAACTCAAAGTCATCTCGGTGTAAGGTCCTGCGCTGTTTGTCAGAACATCATGCCCCTGAGTGAGGCGACTGGTCCACAATACAGCAATCCTTCCCAGAATTCAGTGCAAGTGAAGCATCTCGGGACATCCGTCAGTCCTAGTTTGGTCGCTTTGGTGGAGTGGAAGTTAGGTGATCACCCTTGTGTGTGTGCATGTGTGTGGGTGGGTATGTGAGTGAGTTGAATAACTGAAAAGTTACAATTTCTATGAACAGATTTCTATGAATGTTAGTGAAGTTGGAGGCTTTGGGACAAAGATTTTTTTTTATTTTTTATATTTTATGCCTGCGATGATGACTGTTGCCAGCCAGTGACTGCTTTGGAGAAAGAGAGTAATTAGTAACTCAATAGTGAATTCATTACTCAAAATCAGCAGATAAGCATTGGCTCTCCTTCACAGGGGTTGAGGTAATGAAGGAAATAACCTTGGCTGGGTTAAACTCACTGATGAAGTATCAGAGCTCGTCGCTCTGAGATCCAAAATTTAAAAAAAGCCATTGATGATCCTGTTACCCTTCACCCTACACACACCCACATGCAATGACATGGTATCCCTCCACCCTTCACTCACACACAAACACACACACATGCAATGCCATGGCACCTCTTCACCTGAGCTGAGTGTTTGAGAAGCACAGAGCTGTATCCCATTCTCTCTACAATGCCATTCCCCCTGCACTAAGGGAGGGGGTTCTGCACAGCCCTTTTTCAGGGGCCACTGTTGGGGAATAGCAACAGTTCTTAGGAACAGGTATGTCCTGATACCCTTTCATTTTACTTAGCGCAGCAGAGATCTCCAGTCCAGTTCAGCTGCTGCATCTTCATTGGCACACAGGTTGCATTCAAACCTACAGGTGCACCTGTGTTTCTGTCATATCTCGCTACCAGGACTGTCACCTGCAATCACTTTGATAATTACTAACAAGTTCAATGCAGTTGCTGTTATGTGTTTTTTTTTTTTTTTTCATTTTCCGTCGTGCACCCCTGGAGCATGAAATGACAGGGTGGGTTGGGTTGTAGAACCATGAACAAAGTGGCTGATGGAATCCAGGCCTCAATGGGGACCGTGTTCATGGGAACTCGGCCCTGAGATTCATACAGATGAACCACAGTCTCCTGAGCTCATCTGAGGACAGCTCTGATCCTGCGCATAATGAAGACCTTGGACCTTTCACCTACACAGATGGTCATCTAATGCTGCTCTGCTATGAATGCATGGAAAGATGGTCATAAGATGGTTTCTGTCTTTGCTTATATTGGATGGGAAAAGGCTTGTAGCTGTTTTATGTGTTAACTATTAAGATGGTTGAGATAGTAAATATATGAATGAGGGGCTAGCAAGCCTGTATTTCAATATGCTGTTTCATGAAGTAATATGCCCCCCTCTCTGTTCTCCTTGTATAGGAGAGCACTCCCTCTTGACTGCTCTCCCTGCATATGCCATCAAACCCCTGCATCTTATTCAAAATGATGTTGCTCAGTGGGTCCACAATGTCCCCAAATTCTCCCATGTCTCACCCTTCCTGACCTCCTTTTACTGGCTGTCAGTGAAGGCTCACATCCACTTCAAAATGCTGGTGTTCACCTACTGAGCCGTGCAGGGAATGGCTCTCTCTCTCTCAATCGATCATCCAACCACATACACACCCTGGTGAGAGAACTGCACTCCGCAGGACGCTTGTCTGTCCCCATCTCGTAATCTTGTATGCCTGTCCCGTCCACTGTCTGTCTTGGCTCCCGTGTTTTGGCATGAGCTTCCTGTTGCATTCGGAACAGCTGAGACACCAGCCATCTTTTGCCTGGCACTGACACTTGTTCACATGCAGTTAAAGGCATTCCATTTGTGCAACTTTTCATGCCTCTTTAGTAGCCGCACTGTAAGTCACTCTGGATAACGGTGTGTGCTAACTGGCAATGATGTAATGTAATATTCATAGCTTCTTCACTGTCAAATCTAAACCTGTCTCTGACAAAGAACACACCCCTGGAGTCAAAATTTTTAAAAAAATCATTTTAATAATGTTCTTCTTGAAACTCATTGAAACACATCCCCTGTACATAGCCCAAAAACAAGTTTGTAAACATTGAGAAGATTTGTTTTTTTTTTACATACAAAAAATTACAGTTTTTGAGGACTAATAATATATAATCTAATACATATATGCATGTGTGTACATATGTATGTACATATATACTGCTGACTTTACAAAATCTTTGTCAGTATATAGCCAAAAATATTTTTCTTCTTTTAAACAAAGTGAAATGTGATCCAGATCATAAAAACATTTGGAAATTGAATTACCAGTAGAAGAATAAACCTCTTGTTGACATATCTGAATCTTGAATTCGATGCTCCAGACAACCACATCAACATGCTACATGCCAAATCATACCAAATTAGGCATAATTATCAAATACAGTATACTGTGAAAGGCACTGGAATTTTTTAATACCAATAAAGAGCTCAATATATTTTTCAAAGGTTTGTATAATAAGACAGTTATGACTCCACTATTTAACTTCAAATTGTGTTATTCCTATTCATGAAATCAGTAATTACAATAAGCAGGGGCCATTTTCTTTGCAAATATAAAACTCCTAAAAAAAACATTCCTAAAAACCATGTCCAGTTTTAAATTGTTAAACTGCAGCATTAGAACTTTGTGCATAGATTCCTTTGTTAGAATTAACAAAACAACTTCACAACAACAGAGAATTCAAAGGTAGAAAGGTGGTAAGTACTCTAGTTATACTGTACAACAGGCCTTTTTCATACTACTTTTAAGGGGGAAACAGACACACATGAACATGGAAGAAATTCCAGAAGGCCAAAGCACTCTTGTCATGGCACCAAACCAGATTCGTTCTCCCTCTCACAATACGCCATGGACTACAATCAACCCAGCCGACTGCTGTTTTCCACCCCTGCCAAACGCCAGAGGGAGAGCTCAGCAATCTCCCTCATGGTACGTGTCAACATTAGGATCCAAATGGGAACGTGAGCACAAAATCAAGAGTGAAGAGCCAAAGCAATCACAAAGTAAAACTAATAAAATGATATTAACTATGTACAAAAGTATTTGTAGCATATTCATTTTTTGTTTTGTTTTTTTTTTTTGGTCACAATGCTACTGGTGTTTGATTACAAATAAAAAATAAGCTTAAACCAAAAGTGAAGCACCACGCTCTACTGCAGCTTGAAGAAGCCACAGCAACACTGTACCCACACACGTGTGTACCAGCTTTGGGAAGCGTATACGGGAACCACAAATGGCTACATGGCAATCATGTTTTACAAGAGGTTTCTGCTGGTGATGGAAGCCTAGCTACACACAGCTCTGGAGGAGTGTCAAACATGGGTTTAGCTCATAGCAGATTCTGCATCCCTGCAGAAAAGAGTGACGGCAATGCTGCTGCAATTTAACGATGGGAGCAAGACCCACAACCATTAGCTGTGGGCTAGTAATCACAGGTGTCTACATATTAAAGGCCACAATGGTTAGCATAAGAGAAACACCTGTGGGGTTGTGTCAACCGAGTCTTTTCCAACCCCCGCAAACCAGAAGACCAGACAGCAGACAGTTATCACTGAAATTATGTTTACACAATAAGTACCATACAGAATAGAGGGACTCTTGTTGAAGAGGACTAAGATCACTTTGCTCCATTATAATGGCCAGACCATAACAATTTAATAAAGGCGTGAAATTTAAGTCACTTAAATACGACTGCCTTTCTGCGCTTCATATGGTCTGTGCCCCAGAAGTGAGAAGAACTGTTTTGTTCAAAACATGTATTTTTTCTGGCGTTACTAAAATTAAAAATTGCATTGCTTTTAATACAGGAAGATAGGAACATCTGGGCATCTGCAGTTTATACCTGAGATGGTTAAACTTGCACGCTGTTAGATATAAACTTAATTCCTAAAAAAAATACAAAGAATTTTCTTTGAATTATTCATTACTTTTTGGTAATGGCAACTGTAGTGAATGCCAATTGTGACATCATCAATTGTCAGCAAATAATATTTTACACTGATGGCTGATAACCCAAAGCTATGACACTGAAGCAGACTTAAGAGCCAACAACTAATGTGTGCAACCTGCAGGCATCTGCATAAAGTCTGAACCTACAAACGTTAGCGGTCATAAGAATTATGCTAGCAATAAGTGCTTCAATAGGGGATCTCACATCTGCAACAAACAAGGGTTTAGAAAAATATAGCACCTTCCATATAGTGTGTTAACTGATCGGGCATTGTAGAAGACTATCAGAATTATTGTCACAAACTGTGACAAACCAAAAGTCAGTTAGCTTGTGTTTGCATTTCTCTGAAAATTAATACATTGCTACATCAACCATCCACTGAAAGTATAATACAAATGAACTATGATAATCAATCATAGTGCGTACTGTGCACTCTGCAATCTTGACACCACAGCATGTAGCCTAATACAGAATTAGTTAAAGGTTTAGTCTGTTCAAATCCAGTTGCAGGAGTTATAAATAAAAAAATATATATTTTTGGTAAGTCAAAATTCTCATGTTCAATAATTCTTTGATTCTTTCACACAAGTTATTAACTGATTTTATCTACATAATCCCTGGTTCACTCCTTTTTCCTGTGAGGAATACGTGGTCTCCAATGAAGCACAACAGGAACACATGGAGTATGAACAGCTGGGAAAGAATTCTGAGCACCCTCATATTCCACTAAATGGCTTCTGGAACACCTCCTTTATGCTGTCATAATCAGCTGAGCTGCTGTTGCTGTAGCAATTCCAAAGAACAAAATGGCTCAAACTCCGAATGTCACATGTCATCTTCCATCCAGACTGATCACCACTGAGAAGCACATGTGGCTATTCCAAGTCACATGGCACCATGGTACAGCGACACCAGGTCCACGTGAAAACCTGCTTTCCTTTGTGCCCCAGTGATCCATTTGGACTGAATCTTGTGCTGGTTTCCATAGCACCATGTCAAACAGAAAAGCAAAATAAGGAGTGGTAATCATTCCTTAGCATCTGAACGCACCTTTGGATGTCCAATACATTTGTTTCCCATTGGCTGAGGAGGAGCGACGTGCAGCACAAGACTTGACCCCTCATTGGCTCCGAAAAGTCCATGAGGGTGACCTCCAGCGAGAGCAATCCCAATGACCCGCAGTCTCTCATGGGCATGTCAGGGAGAATCCCCCAAAATCCACTGCGACTAAGCACTTCCAGTCCTTCTAGTTTGAGCCCATAGGAGGGAAGCACTGCTTGGGTCTGCAGGCTGAGGCAGGTGGGTGTTTTAGGGAAAGCCTGCGTGGGATTCTCCCTGGGGCTCGGGGGACCTCCTACGTCTTCTGGGAGTCGGGGGATAAGGGCGCGGGCGTGGGCGTGTTGGAGCCATCCACACTGTGCACAGGAATCTGAAACTGGGTGTTCAGGACTGAGGGAAACTGGAAAACAGCATATGACAGGAAAGGGACAGACAACAGTTACTCACAGGTAATCATGCAGTGCAGGGCTTTAACAGCCACCTTCCACCTGAGTCTAGGAACACCAGAGCAGCATGCCCTACTGAAAAACACTGTGCCAAATAAACCTACTGATGGGGCTGCTGTGAAAACAAATGGTACAATGATTCAGTTGCTTTGTGGTGCAGGTACCTGCACTGTGCTCAACCCAGACACTTGTGGGCTCAAGCCCCAGCCACACCAAAGACTGTAGAAATGATACCGAGGATATTATGACTGATACAGCTGTGTCTACTCTTACAAATTAGGACCAGCTGGTTCTGTTCACATAAGTCCAGTTCAGCAGTCTGAACTGCTAAGGTCATTGTAACTGGCCAAGCTAGAAATAATTAAATATTTTTTTCCAAACCATGCAATGCCCATTAAATCTGAGTCAAAGTGGTATCTTATTCAGTGACTGCATGAACCACCAGAGTCAGACTTGGCATGGGCTGCTTCCAGGGAGAACGAGAGAGCTGGAATGGACTGAGACTCACCTGGAACAAGGTGGGCGTGCCCTGTCGCCAGGCAGGGCTGAGGGGAGCAACCGGACTGAGCGTGCTCCAGAAGTGGATGTTGGAGAGGAGGGGGCTGGGCGTCAGCAACAGGGTGGGCGTCTGTGGACACACACACACGCACGCACGCACGCACGCACGCATCAGCACCATCAAATGATGGAAGCAACCTCTACTACTACAGAATAAATGGCAAACATGGAGCATCCCCATTGACAAAAATCAAACAGCAATAAAACCAGGTGATCAAAGATTCCACAATAATGAGCAAATATATTTTTTTCCAAATGGTCCAGGAACTAATGCCTGGATTCCATCCATATTTGTCCTTCACTTTGACTAATCTGACTTCATGAACGCCAAATGTTGTTTTTCAATGGATGGTGTTAGGTGCATCCAGCAAACATCAAAATCAGTTTTTAAAAATTCTGTTTGTATTGAAAGAAGCAACATATGCATTTCATTGGTATTCAAAGTAAAGGACAGGCAACTGTTGTAACAGGGTCACGCGTTACAACAGAATACCATTTTTAATGGGCACAGCAGTTGTGGCACTACTGCCACCTACTGAGCAACCCAAGCAATGACATCATAAAGTGACATGGGTATTAACAATGTGAGTGTAGGTAGGACAAGCCATGGCTGCACTTGGCATGAGCACAGGTGCCCACACATGCATTGGCCCACAGTCTGCAGGGCACAGACAGGTGGAGGCCAGGGCCCTGGAGAACACTGACCTGCAGGAAAGCTGGGGTGAGGGAGGCCAGGGAGGGGCTGGCCAGGTTCATGGGGCTGAAGTCGGAGCTGGTCACCACCAGGGTGGGGGTCAGCTCCAGACCCTTTGGCTTCTTGGATTTCCCGCTGTGGCTGCTCCCCCGGCTGCTCTGGTCTGGGGAGCTCACGACCTCGTGCTCGGAGCCACCAGTGTCCTGAGCGGAGGAAAGCAGAGGAGTCTGGGAGGACAGAAGGTGGCAAGAGACACAAGGTTACTGCTGGAGCCAACAGAATGTTGCACATGGAATTCTACTGACAGAACACCACACATGGGATTCTGCAGACAGAACTCCACACATGGGATTCTGCAGGCAGAACTCCACACATGGGATTCTGCAGACACAACCCCACACATGGGATTCTGCAGGCAGAACTCCACACATGGGATTCTGCAGACAGAAAGCTACAGACAGTAAAGTGGAACTGTACATTCTCATTTTTGTCATTTGACAGACAGTGTTACACCAGAGAAACTTACAAACTTATGAGTACTTACAAGCTTATAACTGTAAGGAACACCAAAGGCCAAGTCTCTTCCTGGGTAATTGGGATAATACACCCTGCTGAATACTAAGGATTACAGACCTAGTGAGGAGGATGAGCAACCCTTACCTGCTGTTGCAGATGCTGTTCGGGAGGCTGGGAGGAGATGGACTCCATATCACTGTCAATGACCAACTCCTGGGAGGAGTCAGCAACAGTGCTCTGAGAAGGTGATTGGACAGGGAGCGATGGGGCAGGGCCAAAGAGGCGGAGGTTGGGTACAGTCGCCACTGCAAGTGGGGTATCTTCCTGTGGGGCAGGAGAGTTCTTCACCGCAGTTTCACTGACCTGGGGCAAAGTCTTGAGTGGAGGAGGCTGCGGGGGTGGGTGTGGCTGCTGAGAAGGGTGTGGCTTGCTCTGGGGCGGGGCTTGGGGAAGCGTTTCCATGAGGATGAGCTGCGGGAGCTTGGGCGGCGTGGTGCCGAACTTGATGACGGAGTGGGGAGCATCCAGTGCCGCCTTCTTCTCGGCCAGCTTCTCCCCCGGGTTCTCCACCCTGATAGATTTGAAGAGCTGGGTGCCGGCCTGCAGTGAGGTCAGGGTGAAGGTGGTGTACAGGCCCGAGTTGATGTAGTCATTTCGGCTGGAGGGTTTGCTGGAGCTCTGGATCCCCGCCCTCTCGCCCCCACCCCGGCTATCCCCGTCCTTCGGAGGGGCACCCCCCTCAGAGAAGGGTGGCGCCCCCCCAACACCCCCCTCCCTGCTGGGCCCCTCTACCTTTGCCATGAAGTCTCCGCTGATGATGTCTGGGTAGGACACAAATCGGTACACAAACTTCTGCCCGTTCACCTTCTTTATGATGTTCTGTGGACAAGCATAGGCAGTTGTGGTATTATTCAATAAGCTGGCATCATATTTCATGAGCTGGTCATTTCATCACTGGATCCATCCATTCAGACACAAAGAATCAAAATCATTTGAGAGGAGTTTGTGAATGAGAATCTTTTAATGAGTGAAATTATTTTTCTTTGTATAAATCCTCACACAGGGTAAATGATCTGTCCTTCATTCTACATATCCATTTAAACAGAAGGATATTCAGAGAAGCAGTTCCACTTACATTTCTCAAGGGTCCAATAGCAGTGTTCCAACATTCAATACAACAACCAGGTGGTTCCAACCTCAGCTCCCAATGACTATATGACTCTACCATGATACTCCTCCCAGTTGCCAATCCCATACTGAGGATTAGTAAATTTATTTTCCAAAACACATTTAAAACTCACAACAAGCAACAAAGCGGGAAAGTGGGTTCAGCTACACCTGGTACAGGTCACCTTGTCATACCTACACCTCGCATGGTTCACCACACCACAGCTACACCTGGCACAGTTTGCCTCAGCATAACGCCACCTGGGCCGGCTCACCTTGTCGTAGTAGTAGCGCAGGGCGCGGCTCAGCTTGTCGTAGTTCATGCTGGGCTTGTTCTTGCGGGCCCCCCACAGCTTGGCCACCTCCTCCGCCTGCAGCAGCTTGAACTCCCCGTCCTCATTGGTCCACTGGATCAGCTGATTGTTGCTGGGGTCCAATAGGAGCTGGAGCAGGAACTGCCAGAGGGTCACCGAGCTGTCCATGCCTCCTGGGTGGGGCGGGGTGGGGTGAGGGGTGGGGTGAGAGGCGGGGCAGCAAACGGAGGGGTGGTAGATAAAGATGGAGTAATGGGCTGCGTTTATCCTGCATACAATGAAGGGGGGTGATGCTCCTCAGCCTACACCTATGTGTACAGCACCCAACCGGGGCGATGCACCACAGCCATTTTGCATCAGAATGCCCACCACACATCAGCTGAGGTGGAGAGGGAGGCAATTATCTAGCCAATTAAATGGTGGTGCGGGGGGTTATTAAATGGCCAGATTGAACAGGCCTGATTGGCTCTACCAGAACAGAAGAAAACCCCATCATTCTTCGTGACAAGTTGTGTGGGGTCTCTAATGACTAAGACAGGAGAGAAGAGTGAGGAAAATGGTGTGACGTTTTCTAAAAGACGGCCTTGGAGGGGAAACCAGGCATCAGAGCTGGGGAGTGGGTGTCAGGCCGTTTTTCATTTATCATTGATAACCTGGTTGACACTCCTCCAAAACCTGGGTTTTAAGAGGCATAAATCAAAGAATAGTTTGTTGCAACAAATTGTTTTTATATTGAAAAAGTCAGTGGTTCCTCTCGTTATCTGACAACGATGATTATAGGCCTATCAGCTATCATACCACTCATAAATGCTCGTTTACATCTGAACGAGCAAACCGCAGCCGACTTAATACGCTGTTTGTTTACTGAAGACCCGAGGTATACAGATCGGTCTACGCCCTGCACTGATTTATAACACTTAACTGGTGACTACGGCGATCGAACCATTAGCTCCGATAGGGTCAAATTTTCACATTATCCTCTGTGCCCGAAAACAATCAGGGTAACATTCAGGGCTTTAGATAAATTATCTACAACTCGCAGCCATCACACCCAGCTAAAACATTACGGGAGATGTTGTTCAGGAACTGCAATGGACTTGCAGACTCCTACAATGTACCTGATTTGATCTCTGTATTAACCCGAAATACGACACACAACAACTTTGGCAGAGCAAATATTTTATCTTCGCAATGAACCCTCGCCCTCCGCCTCTTTTTGCCATCGGCCTGTTAACTGATAAAGATACCTAGTAAAGGAAGACATGTGCTCGCGTGCTTCATTATTACCTGTAGTTTCTGACCAGCACTAGATACTTCCAGATATATGGTAGGTCTATGGCACAAAAATATATTTCAGACACGGATTGTGCGAAAGGGTTCCTGTATGCACTAAAAATTATATTCCAGGTTATTGCCCGTGTATGTAGCAATGTGGTCAACAGGTACACCACTTCTTAAAAAATTAAAACCCTGCCAGAACCGACAACTTATTCTTAAGGGAAAAATCCTTCTACAAAAGGTAGCCACCAGACTAACCCGAAATCGCACCAACTTCATTGCTGCCATTACTGCTTTACACGCTGTCAGTGTGATCTTGTTTTAGAAGGTCGGAAGTCAAATAATGCGTGGCAGAATCGTTGCTTCTGGTTCACAATTCATAAGAGTCCAAATATTTATTACGGGTAAACTGACATTTACAGTATTGCCAAGGTCTCGACAGAGGCCAGATCCATCCAATTTTATAATGAGGATAAATACGGTATCAGCAAGCACTTACTCCATGAAGTAGTCCTACTTCCTGCATGTTGTAGTCCAAGTCACAGTGTAGCACCGCGAAGTTCACTGCAAGTTACAGTAACGACTACTATTCGTTCCCGTGCTCCCGGAGCGTTTGCGTGTGTAAATGCAGGCCTGTTTTGGCCCACGTTGGTGCAGCCGAAACACTGACGTAAGTACGGTAAGCTTTTGAGATTTGATGTAGCGACATGTAACCGTAAAAAATTTGCAAATCTAATGAAGCCAAATATTTTGAGCGCTGCCTAAATATTTTAACAAAACATTGGTGACGAATTGCCAGCTGTGCGAAGTTTCCACCTTTCTGAGTTATGCAGACTTCCATGTATAATCTATGCCATACCTAAACAAATAACAACTAAAACTCGAACACTAGATCCGGGTTGACTCACCTAGCCCAGATCCTTGTTGAGGATGAAGTCGGAAGTCGTGTATTTGTAATCCAACTTCATGCTACAAACTCCCGTGCATGAACAAAAATAAACTAATTCCCCCAAATAAGATGGAACACTGGTTTTCAGACAGGACACATACAAAGTAGAAATCTTCAAGAACAGGAAATTAATACCGATGAGATCACTTCCTTCTGTTTGAAATTTCCAAAAAAAAAAAGTCCTGCAGTGCATTAGTTTACCAACGCAGACAGACGGCTGTAATTTCGCTCCTTAAATGTATTCCTTTGAGAAAAAAACACGCATACACAGAAAAAAATGGAAAGGTAGAGTTTAATAAGCCCATGAAAGATCAGCTGTTTCTCATTATAATAGTAAGAGAGACTTCGACAAACACCAAACTACACGTTGCAATGTGTCTGGACCTCTATAAACCTGCACAGTTGAAAGGAGTTCGCAACATTATAAATATTCAGCAGCGTAACCTGCCAACTAGATTATATCGTGTGAATCCGATATCTTGCTGCTCAATGTTTCATTGAGTGACATCAATCCACACAGTCCGATTGTGAGTTATCTCCTTCTTCTCTATTCCATACTTCTACTCCAGTTTGTATTTCCTGGGATTTCCGAGCTGCACCGTTTCCGCCAGTGGTTACTCAAACGCATTATTTCTCCATGGTCCTAAATACTGACGTAACTGCGAGTGCATGTCGATAAATAACGTGAAATTGATAAGTGCTGGTAAAGTATGGTCCACAGAGATAAACCTCCTTCTGTTACTCTGGATACATGGCGTCTAACTCAGATAATGTTATATAATTTCATTAAGAAATCAAAGGCGTATACACTTCAGAGTAGACGTTAAATGTAGTATAACAGACAATATTAACTTTTAAAAGTGGGTTTGCAAATCACTCTGCATCATACACAAATGCCAGAAGTTGTTTTATGTCAGTTTTGGATTGGGCGCTTTTCAGATCCACAGCAGAGGGCGCTATTATCCCTACTAAACGGGGTCTTGATCTCATTCTTTCTCTCCTGTTAATACATGTAGTCGCTGGAGGTGATGAACAAACACATCATTAGCGAATAACGTGTAGTAAAATATGTCCGCTTACGCTCATGGAGTAGAGATACACTGAAAACGCGTTGCGAATATGTAGTTACAATCGATTTGCCCCCATCGAATGGGCTGAACTCAAACAACGCCAGAGTCTAAAACTTTACGAGCCAGCCAGGAGTCGAACCTAGAATCTTCTGATCCGTAGTCAGACGCGTTATCCATTGCGCCACTGGCCCGCATGTTAGTCGGGTTAGGATCCGTGGATACAGAGATGCCCTACATGCACGTTGAGTAAATGTTCAGATGAATCCTTGATTTTAATGTAAGAAACAAAAACAACACCAACGCATTGTAGAACTGCTGTCAGATCGAAAATGTTACCCCCGTGAAGTATACTTCTTATTACTGAGATGCGTTCAGTATTTCCCCAGATCTGAAAACAAATCTCTAAACATTGTGATTGTTCATGGGCATCTCTTCAATGTAAGCACCGTACAGACTGAAAGTGTAAGATGTTTTACCACATGATGGTAGTCTGGCAGAGAGGGTGTGTGTTGGGTTGCCTATAAAAGGATACGAGCCAGCCAGGAGTCGAACCTAGAATCTTCTGATCCGTAGTCAGACGCGTTATCCATTGCGCCACTGGCCCGTTAGACTGTATTCCACGTGCGTGTCATTCGGCGCGGGGTATCCGTGATGGCTAATGATTTGATTTCTTTTGATTCTGTTTTCTCTTTTTCCTGCGCTGCAGGAATCTGATATGGAAAGTTTAAGACACCATTCCCAAGAGACGGTATGTGAGGTTGCAACTCCATGGCACAGGATCATCATGTAAAAATCAGATAGTTTGGACTCTGCACTGATGGAGGGATGATTTGTTTGCAAAAGTGACGAGCCAGCCAGGAGTCGAACCTAGAATCTTCTGATCCGTAGTCAGACGCGTTATCCATTGCGCCACTGGCCCCTTAGGCTAGTGCTTCACGTGCATGTCGTTCCCGGCGGTGTATCCGTGATGGCCAATGATTTGATTTTGTTTTCTATCTTTTTCCTGCGCTGCAGGAATCCAGCCTGTCTTCCCGCATCCCCCTGAGGGATATGGGAAGTTTGAGACACCATTCCACCATTCCCAAGAGACGGTATGTGAGGTTGCAACTCCATGGCACAGGATCATCATGTAAAAGCAGATAGTTTGGACACTCTGCTGATAGGGGAATGGCTTGTTTGCAAAAGCGATCGAGCCAGCCAGGAGTCGAACCTAGAATCTTCTGATCCGTAGTCAGACGCGTTATCCATTGCGCCACTGGCCCTCGCAGCTTTGTTTTACGGTAATAGGAAAACACTGGGTCGAGTCTATTAGCAGCCTTAAGGTAGTAGGGTGTCCAGACACAAAGTAACAATACTTGCCTTTTAATCCTAACAAGGAAAATATAATTCAAATGTGAATTGTGTATACAGTAGTTTTAATAATTCTTGTTTAACTTTTAAGTGTATCAGTCACCGTGGGCTACCAATAGTGAACTTAGCCATAATGTTATAGCAAGAACACAGCGTGCGCTAGTTTTTCCAAAGTCAAAGATATACAATCACAGAAATATTTAGAAGACTCGAAGAAGTAATAAAAAGGGAAATACAGCTAACATTAAAATATTGGGTAACTTCACTGCTGCTCTTCACTACGCCGGATACACCGCGGTCCCTCGGGAATCGGCCGTGTATTTCATGTCATCCCATGAGTTTTCTCTAACAGTTGGTGTTAAAGAGCAGTGCTATGGAGCAGGAGGCTGTACACTATTGCTGGTGGTAATTAAGATGTTATATTCAAACGTATCAAACGTATCAGTTACATACCAAAGAAAACCAGAACTATAATTTATGGGATCTTCCAGACATCTTGCATTTTGAGTTTGCACAGATAAATTACAAAGTATCTTACTCTCATTCTGAGCCGTCAAACATCAATGGCACAAATTAAGACCCATATGCATGTAATCATAGGTACAGGTCAAACCAGGCTACACCACAATCATCTCAGTCCCCACCCCCTAACACCTGCTACTTGTATTACTTGTGGTTTATTTTACATATAGTGCTGCAATGTGTTATAGAGTGTGTGATCTACTGACTGCAATGTATGGTAGTGTGTGTACATGGCTTCGCTTAGTTTTTAGGCTGTCCAGCCAAGTTAGCTCAAGTTAACTTGTGGTAGGCCTCGAATGGTGTTACGCTTACACTCACTGGTCTGGGAGTGCTGTTAGCCTGGTCTGAGACTATTGCTCATTCAATTTGAATGGATACACTTCTGTTCTCTTGTGCTGGAAGTCATTGTGGATAAGAGCATCTGCTAAATGATTGTAGTGTAAAGTAATGGTAGCAGCACCATGGGTCTGTGCAGCATCACAGATCTGTGCTGTCCAATCACAGGCCTCCTTGTCAAGTGCTAAACATCCAGGCTTATCATCAGTGAGGGGCACCGATTGGTTTGGCATTCAACATTTTCCAACATCGCCAGGGATAGGCCATAGAGTTCTGCAAGGCTGCTGCTTGTTCATGGGCATCTCTTCTATGTAAGCACCGTACAGACTGAAACTGTCAGATGTTCTACAATATGATGGGAGTCTGACAGGCAAGGTGTGTGTTGGGTTGCTTATAAAAGGATCCGAGCCAGCCAGGAGTCGAACCTAGAATCTTCTGATCCGTAGTCAGACGCGTTGTCCATTGCGCCACTGGCCCGTTGTGTTACTGCTTCACGTGTGTGTTGTTCCTCGCGGGGGTTTCCGTGTTGGCTAGTGATGATTTGATTTCTTTTGATTTTGTTGTCTGTCTTTTTCCTGCTCTGCAGGAATCCAGCCTGTCTTCCTGCCTCCCCCTGGGGGATTTGAAAAGTTTGAGACATCATTACCAAGAGATGGTATGATTCCTTCTATAGAAGGGTGAGGTTGCAACTCCATGGCACAGGATCATCATGTAAAAGCAGATACTGTTGTTTGGACACTCTGCTGATAGGGGAATGGTTTGTTTGCGAAATTAATCAAGCCAGCCAGGATTCAAACCTAGAATCTTCTGAGCCATAGTCAGACACATTATACATTGCGCCACTACTTGTTGGGTTATTGTGCCACATGCGTGTCATTCCACATGGGGTATCCGTGATGGCAAATGGTTTGATTTCTTTCTAAGATGATGGTAGTCTAGTACGCAGCGTGTGTGTTGGGTTTCCTATAAAAGGATACGAGCCAGCCAGGAGTCGAACCTAGAATCTTCTGATCCGTAGTCAGACGCGTTATCCATTGCGCCACTGGCCCTCGCGGCTTTGTTTTACGGTAATAGGAAAACACTGGGTCGAGTCTATTAGCAGCCTTAAGGTAGTAGGGTGTCCAGACACAAAGTAACAATACTTGCCTTTTAATCCTAACAAGGAAAATATAATTCAAATGTGAATTATGTGTATACAGTAGTTTTAATAATTCATGTTTAACTTTTAAGTGTATCAGTCACCGTGGGCTACCAATAGTGAACTTAGCCATAATGTTATAGCAAGAACACAGCGTGCGCTAGTTTTTCCAAAGTCAAAGATATACAATCACAGAAATATTTAGAAGACTCGAAGAAGTAATAAAAGGGAAATACAGCTAACATTAAAATATTGGGTAACTTCACTGCTGCTCTTCACTACGCCAGACACACCGCGGTCCCTTGGGTATCGGCCGTGTATTTCATTTCATCCCATGGCTTTGTTGGGTTGCCTATAAAAGGATCCGAGCTAGCCAGGAGTCGAACTTAGAATCTTCTGAGCCGTAGTCAGATGCGTTATCCATTGCGCCACTGGCCTGTTGTGCTGTTGTCCCACCTGCGTGTCATTCCACATGGAGTATCGACGATGGCTAGTGACGATATGATTTTGTTGTTTTTTTCCTGCTCTGCAGGAATCCAGCCAGTCTTCCTGCCTCCCCCTGGTGGATCTGGAAAGTTTGAGACACAATTCCCAAGAGATATGATTTCCTCTAAAGAGTAATGGTCTCTGTAGACGACAGCAGCTAGGCCACCAGGCAGGTGATCCACTGGATCTTAGTACACACCCAGTGGTGCTTTCAGCACCAGGAATAAAGGTTACCATCTTTGTGGGTGACCTGAAGTGACCCCAGATCAGTCTGCCCTGGTGTCGAGCAGCACAAGCCACAGCTTTGCCAAACTGATCCAGCTGGTGCCATAAAGCTGTGATGGCACTGGCCTGCTGGTTGGTGAGGGTGAGGCCAGATTCATGACACAGACTGACCAGGTATTAAGCCAGTTTCTCTCCTCAGTCATATCCAGAGCTGTGGTCAGCATCTACAGCCTGCAAACACACGTGAGTGGACACAAAAACCACCTTTACACTGGTTACTACATGATGGTAGTCTGGTAGGCAAGTTGTGTGTTGGGTTGCCTATAAAAGGATCCGAGCCAGCCAGGCGTTGAACCTAAAATCTTCTGTCAGACACGTTATCCATTGCGCCACTGGCCCATTGGACTGCTCTTTCACATGCGTGTTATTCCGTTATATAGCCGTGATTGCTAAAGATGGTTTGATTTCTTGTTATTTTGTTGCCTACCTTTTTCCTGCTCTGCAGGAATCCAGCCTGTCTTCCCGCCTCCCCCTGGGGGTATGGAAATTTTGAGACACCATTCACAAGAGATGGTATGATTCCTTCTACAGAAGGAAGGTTGCAACTCCGTGACACAAGATCATCATGTAAAAATCCCTCTCTGCCGATAAGAGAATGGCTTGTTTGCAAAAGCAATCGAGCCAGCCAGGAGTCGAACCTAGAATCTTCTGATCCGTAGTCAGACGCGTTGTCCATTGCGCCACTGGCCCGTTGGGGTGCTGTTTCATGTTGTGTCATTCTGTGCAGGGTATCTGTGATGGCTAATGATTTGATTTCTTTTGATTTTGTTTTCTCTTTTCCTGCTCTGCAAGAATCCAGTCTGTCTTCCCACCTCCGCCTGGGGGATATGGAAATTTTGAGACACCATTCCCAAGAGATGGTATGATTCCTTCTACAGAAGGGTGAGGTTGCAACTCCATGGGACAAGGTCATCATGTAAAAATCAGATAGTTTGGACTCTGTACTGATAGGGGGATGGTTTGTTTGCAGAAGAGACTGAGCCAGCCAGGAGTCGAACCTAGAATCTTCTGATCCGTAGTCAGACGCGTTGTCCATTGTGCCACTGGCCCGTTAGGGTCCTGTTTCACATGCATGTCGTTCCCGGGGGTGTATCCGTGATGGCCAATGATTTGATTTTGTTTTCTATCTTTTTCCTGCGCTGCAGGAATCCAGCCTGTCTTCCTGCATCCCCCTGAGGGATATGAGAAGTTTGAGACACCATTCCACCATTCCCAAGAGACGGTATGTGAGGTTGCAACTCCATGGCACAGGATCATCATGTAAAAGCAGATAGTTTGGACACTCTGCTGATAGGGGAATGGCTTGTTTGCAAAAGCGATCGAGCCAGCCAGGAGTCGAACCTAGAATCTTCTAATCCGTAGTCAGACGCGTTATCCATTGCGCCACTGGCCCTCGCAGCTTTGTTTTACGGTAATAGGAAAACACTGGGTCGAGTCTATTAGCAGCCTTAAGGTAGTAGGGTGTCCAGACTCAAAGTAATAATACTTGCCTTTTAATCCTAACAAGGAAAATATAATTCAAATGTGAATTATGTGTCTACAGCAGTTTTGTTTAAGTTTTAATTGTATCAGTCACCGTGGGCTTACAATAGTGAACACAGCGTGCGCTAGTTTTTCCAAAGTCAAAGATATGATCCAGATGGTGCCATAAAGCTGTGATGGCACTGGCCTGCTGGTTGGTGAGGGTGAGGCCAAATTCATGACACAGACTGACCAGGTATTAAGCCAGTTTCTCTCCTCAGTCATATCCAGAGCTGTGGTCAGCATCTACAGCCTGCAAACACACATGAATGGACACAAAAACCTCTGCAAAACATGCCAAAGAGCAGATACATTTTAGAGTAAGCAGGGTGAGAGGCACGCAGGCGGAGCAAACCGTAGCCAGCTACTCCCTGTCTATGGCAGTCACCTCGGGATGTTCCCATGGGGGTCAGGACAGTGGAATCACTGGCCACCTTCCGACCCAGACTGAAGACCCCCCTCTTCAGACTGCATCTCATGAATGTAATGCAATGTTAGCAGCACTGCAGATCTGTGCAGCGTCACAGATCTCTGCTGTCCAATGGTAGTCCTCCTCATCAAGTGCCAAACGCCCAGCGTGATCATCAGGGAGGGGCGCCAGTTGGTTTGGCGTTCAATAGTTAAGTGTTCAATGTTTTCCAACACTTTCCAGCATTGCCAGGGACAGAGTTCTGCAAGGCTGATGTTATGCAGCACAACTTATAAAATACCCATGGCGGATGCAACTTATCTCAGATCGGGGAGGTGAAAATCAAACAGTGTCTGCACTATGGCATTGTATCTGAACAAGATCAGTCATTACATAGACTCCAACCTAGATAACCCGTGAGTCAATGATTTTATGTTTGAAAGAAGTTGTTTAAGGACAATGCCTGTGTTATGGTAGTATAGCTTAAAATGAAAGTGAACATGAAAGTGAGTCATACTACTTTTATTTCATTTAATTAAGGACTGGGTTAGAAATATTGCACAATCCAGCTTGTGCCTCTACCGTGACAGAGGATGTTATGGTGAGGTAAGCCTAAAGTGCACTGATGCCGATTCCAAAGTCAAGATGAAAAAGGGGGAAAAGTATATGAAAAGGGGAATTTCACAATTAAACACGAGAAAAATAATGCCTATTTGATGTATTCTTATGTATTTCTGATTTTCAGAGTCTCTTATATGAATCAGTGCGGATGTGGTTATTGTAAGGAAGAATGAAAAATTATGAAGCTCCACAACATCTTGGTTTCTTTTAAAAAATAAGTCCCTATTTGAACAAAATGGTCAATTTCTCAAATAATTGTTATTCTTCTTCCCTCCAGTGGCAATTTATAGTTACTGAATCTTTGAAAAAACAGTAACAGTTTCCCTAAACGGCCTCAAGATGGCAGGGAAGCACCGGTGTTTGCACAAAATTTTCTTGTTGCACCAGTTTTTTGTCGTTGTTTTCATTCTGAAGTAAATTAACGTACTACACTAACGTGTTATTATTTCTTCAGTTATCGTGTGAATTTCAATTAGAAGAACAAAATTTAACTTTGATGAAAAATGTTACGTCCCTGGGTGGGCTCGAACCACCAACCTTTCGGTTAACAGCCGAACGCGCTAACCGATTGCGCCACAGAGACGACATAGCCTATCCTCTCAGACCCGTGGTTAAGAACCTACCCTATAGTTTGCGGAATGGTTTATGTTTTAACGAATTTTATTCATAATAGAAATGCGTTTGGAGAACAACTGACACGCCACGGCAATTCATTTACATCTTTATTCCACATGTAATAAAATGTAGAAATCTTGCAGAGATTTCACTTGACAAGTTCACAACATGACTTCACTCGAACAAAAATATTAGGAGGCAGTTATCGCGAGTCTTTCGTTTACGCGCAGCACATTCTATAGGGATAAAAACTAAACTTGCCTACCAATTATATTTACTGGTTTTGAATATCATATTTTAGGTAGTTTATATAAATATCAAGCTATTCCTGGATCTACAATATATGTTCTTACAAAATCACGAATCTGAACACATGAATTAAAGATACGCATGAGGGTTTTGTTTTGAACAGCCGGCCAGTAAGATTGTAACGTCTGTCCGTTTACCAGGCTGGGGAACATGGCGACTGAAGGTCTCCTGGACTTCACAACCATACTCAAGCGTGTCTGATTATGCCATTTGATTATATTTTATGTCGGATTATGCCTATGTAGAAAAATGGAGGAACCGTGGGATTTTGAATTCGTGTCCCGAATTATGGACGGAATGGTAACATTTCTGTCCGAGTTCGTGGAGGACTGGCTGGCCAATGATATGAGGGTGGCCATATTTAAAATTCTGCTCAGCTGGCTGGTCTTCAGCCTGATCGCCATCCACTTCGCCTGGAAAGTGTACGGAAACACCGTGAACGACATGTATTACAGGCAAGGTAAGGACTGCATCGGTCCGAGAAAGAGACTTGGACTGCGAACTGGCCTCACAGTAGCTTGGCCTTTGCATCAGACTCTATCTTCACATTGTAGCTAAAATGATAAAGCACAGGGCCAAGTTACTGGAAAGAAGAACTTTACAGTAAACACTGGCTAGCCGCTAGCGCTGACTTCGAAATTTGCTGCTTTAGTGTGTGGTGTTATGTGGTGCTAGGTATTTGCTAGTTGTGATTTAATGTCATATTTGTATGAATAATTTGTGTGGCAGAGCAGTATTTCTATGTATATGTAAAGACATATGTGTTTGTGTGTAATGAAATTGACTGGCAGACCTTTGTAAATGTGTATATGGACTTACATTTTATACACGTGAGTGAGTTAGCGTCTTTTATGCAGAACACATTTGTTACAGATACTGTATCATGATTTTTTGGAGCATGTTTTATGTGTTAAAAATTATAATATTCAGATAAGTATGTGAAAGATAAACAGTAGACTTTGGTGATACACATACTGAATCCTAAATGCTTTTTGTAAGACAATAATAAGCCAATATATCATAAGCCATTTTGGAGCAGCATCTTGCATCACAAGATATTAAATATTTGGTCTCATTGGCTTCTCATTGGCCTGGTCAAAGGCAAAAACCTATGATAAGGTACAGAAATCCTTGTCCAATTCATGGAAACACTGCCTGTAATATTACCCATAAAGCAGATGTAGCTATAGGCTGAATATAACAAAATTTAGGCTATCCACCCAGGGTAGGATAACGGTAAGATATGGTATTAGACAAAATAGTCTGGTCATTTATCATGTGGTCTGAATTGTCTTTGTATGAATGTGGTTAGATGGTACAGAGGTGAACATTTGTAGAATCAGATTGCAGGGTCATTGTGGTTATTTCTATGGGACACAACAAAAAAAGAGCTTAACTGTTAGTTTTGTATAGGTATGGGGCATGCCCTGCTGACCTGGGTACCTGGAAAGGGATACTTTCAAATTGAAATGCTTTAGTCAACCAATGGCCGCTGGTGGGGACAAGTAGCAGTTTGCTGGGGTGGAAACACTGCGCATATACACATTTCTGCCCCAGGGGAATTAGCAGTGTGCTCTTATCCAGAAGAGGAATTAGGAAGTTAATATGAATTGTTTTTATTAATACTTTCTCTCTCACACACCTCTGCCCCCCCCCCCACCTCCTACCTTTTCTGCAGGTACTGGTGGGCAGAATGGTGGTACTCCAGACACAGCTCCACACATCAGTGGCTGGTAAGTGTCCTGTGCAGGTGTGCCTCCCAAACTCGGCATGTACCTCACACCATGGTATCAATAAATTTACATGGTCAAACATGTTGTACACACCTAAGTGCTGGGAACATGACCTGGTTTCTTGTGGCCAGGGTGGGCCCAGTGTTTAAGCATTGCTGTTTGACATTTGGGACTGCCAGACTTTCTTTAAAGCAGAGATTTATGTGCCCTGTACCTCAGAACCCCCGGACTGGTATGGCTTGTGTGTGTCTGCAAATAGGCTGGTGATGTAGCTTTGCTGTAATGTTTTCTCAATCAGGGAGAGTGCTGCAGGGGATGCCTTCAAGACACACCGTGAGTGACCAGCACCTGCCTCCCTCAGTTCCTGGCCAATGGGACTGCAGCAGCCTGCCCCTTTGACCAGTCAGAAGAGAGAGATTTCTGCAGAGCGTGCTCAGAGTTAGAGGACTGTGTGTTTCTGTGGCGAATTCTGGAGAGCTGGGACTGTCAGACCTGTCAGAAGGTCAGATCTATCATACACTTAGCGCCCCGGTTAAGAAAAGGACATGTGTACAAATCGAAAACCATTCAGTCAAGATTAAGATGTGCTTCATCTTCCCCTACACGCCAATAATCACACCCCTGTGTGCTCCTGGCCCCTTTCCTGGGTGTTCCCACCCCCCCCCCCCCCAGCTCCGACCTGCACACCCTGCCAGTGCACTCCTGGTAGCAGCCGTTTGGTAGGTGAGCCGTCACCAAAAGCTGCAGGTACTTTTTAGCTCACTGCTGGATTAAAGCAGCGGTTTCTAGTCCCGATCCAGGGGTAGAACTGTGTCCACCAGCTCTCACTCTAGCTGAGGTTTGGTCAGCTCTGGGCTGGTCCCTTAGAGCAAGTCTGAATAGTATACAGTGAAAAGAGTGGACTTCTGCGTAATCTCGTAAGTATATGAAAAAAGATGACCAATTTTTAAAACCATGAAAATTTCAAGCATCTTGCACCAACAGTGTGCAGTGTACTTTCAGTTGAGGATGAATGCTCTTCCAATAGTGTGTGGAGTCTCATTGCAAAGTCTGCATTCCTTTCACACAAACAGTTTACCTGGACATAGCTTCATTTACCAGTCTTGTGCCAGGTCTGACAGCAGGTAAATGTGGCAGGCCTGGAACACCGCTGATAGGTGTGACTAACCAGCTACAAAAACTGGACAATGAAAGGTCATTTTAAGTTGCTTGGAAACATTGTCCTTGATGAAGCTGGGGGTGAAGCAGTGCCAGCATACACAGTGGTCCCCTAAGAGCAGGATCGGGGAACACCAGGCTTAGGTTTGGGTGCTGCAGGTGGAATATCAACTTCACTGCCTTATCCCACATTCTCCAAATTCCTAGGTTGCCTGGAAACTATTGAGTACATATTTGGGGGTTTGTGCTACAGGTTGTCACTACATCATTTGCTTGCTGTAAAACAATAAAGGCTTATCAGACCCGGTAATGTGTGTGACTCCTTACTGAACTCAGCTGAGGCTGAAGTGAGGATGACCAGTAGCCTCCAGTGATGACCACAGTAAGGATGGGAGAAAGAGAGGCTATGGCTTATTCAGTGCACCCCTGGACCTGGTACTGTGGGAGATCACTTATTTAGCAAACCATCCACCCACAGGTACTCCAACAGGATATAGCTAAGGCTACATTTATATACTCTGACCACTTTCAAATTGTTCCACTACTTTAACCAATTACTGATGGCTGTGTCAGCAGCACCAACACACTTCAGGTGTCTGTTGAGGCAAAAGCCAAATTGCAGACTTGGAAGTGTTGTCTACATACAGAATGTTTATGTATTTAGCCATCTCACCAGATGTAGAATGTTTTACTAATAAATGCATTCATAGAACCAATTCAGGGAATGAAAGCAAAAATGAACGAATTATGATCTGCTGCAAAAATGTTATTAATAACATTAAAAATGATAATATTTTTGTTGCTCCAAGGAATTATCACAATGATAGTAAACAAATAGTTGCTGAGGGGTGATATTTTGCCAATCCTCTGCAATTTTAACAGACACACATCTGTTACTTAACATTGTTCTGGCCAGTTAGGAACCTACTACTAGGAACCTACTACATACAGGGAATACAAAGAACAAACTAGTTCTTTGTATTCCCTGCTTCGAAATGACCATTGGTTTTGCACTTGTTGAGTGCTTATTTATGAGCGTAGGACCACCTCAAGTTAATGCCTGCTGCATGGATTGAGGGCTTAACGAGTTACTGATACAGTTCTTCCATCAAAAAGGACCACTGTTAAGATCTGTCACACCAAACCTCAACTCTTTTTAGCTGTGTTTCCTATGCACGCAAGTATGCAACAGTGACAAAAACATCCTTCTAGAAAATCATCAAAGCACTGGTCATTGGATATATTAAATTATTCACTGCACTAAAACAAAAATATATAGAATACAATTTATTTCAGTAATATCGTAGTATATTAAAGTATATTTGAAATCATATGAAATGTTATTTAGTATTTTCATTGAGCTGAGAGCAGTAGTGTTAAAATATTTCAGATACAGGTTGTCTGAAGCAGGTAATGGGAGAGGAATGCTAGAAGTATATTAAAGTATATTTGAAATCATATGAAATCATGTTATTTTCTTTGAGCAAGAGAGTAGAGCTAAAATTTTCAAAATTTTCTGTTGCTAGAAGCACCCTTTCTGACCAAAGAGATTTTTAAAATGTTCTCCCTTGGTCTTGGTCCCAGTTTGTGTAATGCACTTGATCTGGACAGTTTGTGTGCAGTGACGTCGCCGGCACACAGTTTCTGTTCTCACGCGAGCATATCTGCACTGCTGCTCCCCGAGGCCTTTGTGTTTGCGTTGTTGTTTTCAGTCCCTCCATTTTCACAGGCCAGCTCCTGTCACAGACAGGCTGATGCACAGCTGGGGTCGGGTTCGGGAGGCCCCCCTCAGGGCAGGGGCGGGGGTGGGGGCACAGGCAGCAGCAGCGCATGCACGTCCATCACGTTGGTGCCGGTGAGTCCCGGCAGGAGCAGACGCCGGCTGGCGGAAAGCCGCGAGAAAAAGGAGAAGGAGTCGTTGTTGGCAAGGAAGTCCTCGGGGTCGAGCCCCTGCCCTCTGGCCTCGTCCGCCAGCCCCCCGTCCGTCACGGCCCCCGCCGCCTCCGTGGGCCCGTCCTGCCCGTCCGTCCCCCCGCTCAGGAACACGGCGCCCTGTAGGGGGCGCTCCCCGCCCAGCTCCAGCCCCACCCGCA
This sequence comes from Megalops atlanticus, assembly GCA_019176425.1. Taxonomy (NCBI): domain Eukaryota; kingdom Metazoa; phylum Chordata; class Actinopteri; order Elopiformes; family Megalopidae; genus Megalops; species Megalops atlanticus. The sequence goes on from CM032882.1 coordinate 30,076,710, forward strand.
GCGCCAGCTCTTGGTTCCGCCCGCCCTTCCCCTTCCCCGTCAGCTGCACCGTGGGCTCTCCCCCCGCCAGCAGGCAGGTGGCACCCCAGCCCTCCCCACGCCCCTCCTCCAGCGCCTGCATGGCGCGGCACAGGTCCCAGCTGGCCACGCCCACCTCCGGCCCCAGCTGCAGGATCTGGGGGGCAAGGTCGGCGGGCGGGGCTCCGGGGGCGCTGGCGAAGCAGGCCAGCAGGCCGTAGAGACGGGCGACGGAGCGCACATCCCCGCACACCCCGGGCGACAGCACCAGCGGCCGCAGCCCAAGATCACGGGCACGCCGCCCTGCGCATTCCAGGGCGATGCCGTTGGAGCCAATCACGGCGTTCAGCACGCGCCCCGCCCCGGCCCGCCTCTCCCCCTCCGTTCGCTGGGGTCCCGTCCGCCCCAGCACCTCCCTGACGGACACGGGCAGTGAGGCAGACAGCCCGTGGCGCTCCAAGACCCCCCACACCTCCTCCTGCCGCGCCTCGCCGGGCACCGTGGGGCCGCTGGCGATGATGTCCAACGGGTCTCCGATCACATCTGACAGGATCAGAGACACCACCTGCAGAGAGACAATGAGAGCACTGCATTTTTTATGCATGTTGTAAAAGGTGGTTCAAAGAAGCATTTTTCTACTTGGCTAGAGGCGTGTATAGGGGACCGCAGTGTTTTTACATTATATTATTGGCATTTAGCAGATGCTCTTATGCAGAGCAACTTAAATAGGTTACAATTTTTACATGTTATGCATTTATACAGCTGGATATTTACCAAGGCAATTCTGGGTTACCTTGTCCAAGTTTACAGCAGCAGTGCCCCAGTTGGGAATTGAATCAGCAATCTTTCAGTTACAAGCCCTGCTCCTTACCACTATGCCATACTGCCGCCCAAAAACTGGCAGCAGAGGAATGCCAGGATAAGGCAATGAAAATAGCAATAGTATTTTGAGCTTGGGTGTTACTCCTGTGTGTGGGGGTTACCTGAGCAGGGTGGGCACAGTGGGCCAGGCCTCCTCCCTTCAGTAAGGACAGGGCACGGCGCACTGTGTTCAGCTCCTGGATGGTGGCACCAGCAGCTGCCAATCTGCGGGTAACTTCCTGTTTCTCTCCCAATGAGATGGGAGGTACCGGGGCAGGCAGGAGTGCTGACCCGCCACCTGTATACACACACACAAACACACACACACACACACACACACACACACACACAGTATGACATGAACTCACTTTCTGTGTGTTAAGACTAAATCACAACTAAAACAAAATCAAAGGGAAAACCTCTCCACCACCTTCCTCATTCCACAGAGAAGACTGAACCAGGCCGATACTGTACGACATTGTCCTATGAACCTATATTGAATGTCAGTGTGTTCCCAGGTAACCATTTTTCATGTCCAGGTATGACTGGGAGGCCTGTGAACAAGTGAGGCATATCCAAGATGATACCAGAGCATGTCTGAGATCACGCCACACAAGCCGTGCTGTAACCAAACTGGTGAGGCCTATATGAAATTATACTGGACAAACCCTTTGGCTGGAGTTGTGATGGCTAGCTAGCATATGAGAGTATAACCAATGATTGCTGATTAATACCTGAGATAAGCACAAGCAGTAGGTCAGACTCAGTCAAAGCACTGGCCAGTTCATGGATGCGTTCGGCCGCTTTCTGGGCATTCTCATCAGGCAGGTTGTGTTTGGCACCCTCAAACACCTTGATCCGGCTGTCTGCTCCTAGCAGCATTTGCCTGAGGGGAACAGGAATATGTGGGTTGGAACACTGATGTGCAGCAAGCGTTGAGCATTAAGCCGTTAGGCCTTGTGCAGCACATCCAATGAGACGATGAGGCTGCTGGCAGAATCTGCCCCAAACACCTCATCCTAGATCATTTTACCCAATCACAATACAAACTATTACACAGAAAATGACCAAATAATTCAGAGATGAGTCTTGAGGGAGTTGTGGGGGGAGCAGGAGTTACACTGCTAGAGGTTTACCCCTTCCCATGATGCTTCAGCGTCTCCTGGATACCGTGTGGCACGCTGATCACACCTTTCACCAGGTGGCCTCCCACAATCCTCTCTGCCTCAGCCGCCATGCCCAGCACAGCCTTGCCAAATCCCACCAGGTAAAGGTTGTGGTTGAGCTCAAAGGTGTGTCCCGCTACACGAAGCCGATTTCCACTGAGCTCCAGGCTCCTGCGTACCACCCGATCCGGCTGCACCGCACCGACTGCGGCCGCAAACACCTCCCGGGCCCGCTCCTCCAGAGACATGCTCCGAGTCGACATTCCCCACAATCCCAAGGGGCGACAGAGAGCCAGAGGGCGAGAGAGAGACAGGACACGTGCCATGGTTCAATCACACCACCCTCACAGGGGGATCGCTGTTGGACACCTGCAGCAGGTATGGAGCAGTTTGAAACACTGAGGTACAAGTTTTTCCCCATTAATTTAAAGAAAAATGGTAAAAGTAAATTACCCTAGACTCTTTTAATGTTCCATGTTCACTAGAGGTTTGTACTTAAAGTATTCACAAATTCACATGCTTCTTTCTGCCCCAGACACTAGCCAGCCAACAGTTCTCTGAGCATAATGAACAACATCACAGACCAAATATGAGCGATGTTCACAAGATATGGAAGCTAGAGGGTTGAGGACATTGTCCATACAGATCACTGAACATCAAGACGCTCTTCTCTGCTACAGGTAAACCATCTTCTGTCTGGCAAAAAATGTAGATTTGTACCCACCTGATGAAGGAACTCCTCTGTGCTAAATGAGCTCTTTCCCCTGCCACTGTAACAAAGTTCTGCATGCAAGCTATTGATTAAGCGGCTCTGTTGGTACAGAAGTCCGTTCAGCATCTGTTGACCATGTGAGTAATGATTGACTCATTAGGACTGTAGAGCTCAGAAGGCAGACAGTAGAGGAGTGCAGTCTGTGTGTGTGAGTGTATAAAGGGTTTCACGGCGTCAGCATGGGTCAGTGGGCAGCGTGACTCTCACAGTCCCTCTAGTGGAGTCTCTATCCCCTCCACCTCCCTTTACTCTAAACATGACCCTGGGTGGGAGACACTTTTCATTGGCTAAGAGGACAGGAGACTCTGGGAGGGGCAGTGACCCCTGACCTTTACCAGCACCTCGCGATAGTATTGCACAATACTTCGAAGTTTGGAATAAGTAAAAATATTGACATAATGAAAATAACAATACAGTAGATCAACGCCTAGGTTTTACAACAGAAAACAGCAATTGGATGATTAAAAAACTGCTGCTGTCTGAAAGTGGCATGTCAGTACATACCATATTTTGAATTCCAGTAAGTTATTCCAGTCTAGTTATACAATAAGCTGGCCGACGCTATAGGGCGGATGTCACTCACCTGCATTGCTACTTGTGTGTTTCTGTTATTGCCCTTTTAACTGTATGCAGATCCTGAACACGACTCACTTAACTTTGTTTTCTGATTTCTGTAGTCAAGCGGATAGCTAGCGTAACGCTCGGTTATCAGAAAAAGGGTTTGGTGGACGCAACGCAGGGACGCTTGCGTTTCAGCTACGGTGGCCGGGAGGTCCAAGTGCGGAGGTTAAAGGCATTCATATAACTTCAGAAAGCTGTTTTAAGGTAGTGATATAAGTGGCAAGACAGGACTACGTATGTTGTGTCAATTTCTGCCCTACAGTGCAGCTTTATACGGTTTGGGGTGTCAGAAACTTTTGACCAAACGTGAAATGGCGGATGCGCGCATCTCTGGGAGGTGCGCCTGTCTAAGGACAGGAAGGCGGGGCTTCACTCGGAGAATCAGACGTCGAGTGCGGGCCAAGCGGGTTTTCCTTTCTGCATTTGAAACGCCAGAAAATAAATTGTACCCGTTTATCAACGTCATACTGCAACAGTCATCCAAAACATAGCTTAGAAGAGCCGAAATTATTTTGAGATCCACGACAGAGAGGCCGGCTCGCCCAGGCAGGGGACAGCGGCCATGAAGCTTACGGACAATGTGCTGCGGAGTTTTAGGGTTGCGAAGGTTTTCCGGGAGAATTCGGACAAAATCAACTGCTTTGATTTCAGCTCGAACGGCGAAACAGTAATTTCCAGCAGCGACGACGACTCCATCGTGTTGTACGACTGCCAGGAGGGAAAGTGAGGGGCAAATACACTGCATTTGATTTCTGTTATTGACAGCGTCCTAGCGCTCAGCGTTGCAGGGAAAGGAGGCCGAATGCAGGCTTTGGCGGTAGCAGCCGATGCTAACTCGCTGGTAGCAGAGCGAGCTCGAGGCAAGGCCTGCTGCAGATGCTGCATCCCCGGGCTCGCGTTCCGTCTCGCGCCCAGTTTGGCTGCAGGGCGCGAGAGTGTTGGTCGATGTTTTTCAACAACAAAGCGACGAGTGTGTTTGTTGAATAAATACAAGATTTCATCCGTACACTTAGATTTCGTTATCACTTTCCTTTCATTTAAATGCACGCATGCCGTTTTGCGCTAACTGTGTAGCGAATGTGAGTTAAATTGTGTTGGTAGGCAAGCTAGGTACGAACTCACGTGTGTCCTAGTACCTAATTAGCTTTCTGTCTAGATAATTACAAATACGGTGTAGCCCCGTGAAACCAAAGAATGAATTGCCCTGTTAAAGTCGACCGCCTCATTTAGCTAATTAGTTGAGGTTAGTCATCGTTTTTAAGCAACGGCACATTCCAAGTCCTCGGGACTAGACCGTTGATCAGAACTGTAAACAATGTGAGGAGTTTTTACATTCAGCGAAAATGTGGTGATTGAGTAGCTAGAAGTCGCGAAAATAACGTAACATTAAAGGGCACTTCGGACTGTTTTTTGATATATTTTCAGTCATTAGTTTAAATTTGAGCTATTTTAATGTGCAGTTCCGAATTGTTGCATTTTTAAGTTAGCTGATTAAAATTTTGATTATTGTATTGAAATATGAAGTTGGATAGTATACATCTACATTGATAAATATGTTGAAATATAAAATGCATCTGTCAAAGGGAAAGAGCTGGTGTAGTGTTTACCCGGAGTTACTGACCTGCTGATCCATGTTGTTCATTGCTCTCCTTTCTCCCTGCTTTCTCCAGACCCAAGCGAACACTGTACAGTAAGAAGTATGGAGTGGATCTTATACGCTACACACATGCGGCCAACACAGTGGTCTACAGTTCCAATAAAATAGATGGTGCGTCTCCCTTAACTTAAATGCCAAACATTCATGGTTGAAAATGGGCAAAAGATTGGAGTTGAATATGAATAATATATCATTTGTTAAAATGTTTGCCATGGCCTGTGGCTGTTTTGAAAGGACCGCTCTCGTATTTGGTGTGGCTAACTTTATACAAGATCTTTGGGTGATGGAGTGTGTGTGTGGTCTCGTGTGTGTGTGCCGTGAACTCTTCAGCTTCAGGATTGCCGGCTGGTGCAAGGATGCCTTCTGGGGAAACATGCCTGTCCTGTGCTGAGGTAGTTGTTTGTACAGTTTGAGGGTCTGTGATTCCGCCCGGTTCTGGAGCTAACTGTACAGGCCACTGCCTTGCCCAGGACAGAGCCCTGCTGCTCAATCAGCCGTCTGAAGCCTGGGTCCTCCTCCAGGTTTCTTCGTCCCTCTGTTGACTCTGATTGTGTTGCAGTTGTAAATAATATCAATGTTGATATGTTAATGTGTGTACCTCAGACGGTGGTGGTGTATTTCCTCACTTTAAACTTCCTGTCAATATGCCACTCACAGACACGATCCGATACCTGTCTCTTCACGACAACAAGTACATCCGGTACTTTCCTGGGCACAACAAGAGGTAAGATGAGCATCACAAAGAAGTTCTCACATCGAGACCAGAAAGCGTGGTTATGGAAAGTTGTGCTGTAGTCATATCAGTAGAACCATTACATGGCAGGGGAAACATTTGTTAGTTCTTCCTCATCACAAGTAGATCATATTGGGTTTTTCTGTCCAGGCAGATTGAGGAGTTGAGGGTATTTACGATAAACCGTTACAGTTTGCACTTAGATATAGCCTTAAGATAAGGACTGTAGCTTACCCTCTCTTACATTGAGCATTGTGAAGACGCTCAGAAGTTTCTTTTGTTTCAGGGTTGTGGCTCTTTCCATGTCCCCTGTAGATGACACCTTCATCTCTGGGTCCTTGGACAAGACCATTCGGCTCTGGGACTTGCGCTCCCCAAACTGTCAGGTGAGTTCTTGTCCTTGTAAAAAAAAAAAAAAAAAAGTATGATCAGGGAATGGATGAAATATTTTTTTTTCCACTGGCACACTGTGCCATTACAGCTGAAACATTGCTAGCCCAGAGTCAATATTCATCATCTTACCTAGTCGCAGTGCTAACTGTAATATGGAAATAATCATTATTTGACTTACCAGCTATGGTACCACTAGTGTGGTCCAGCAGTTATGTTCCACAATAAAGGTTAAAAGAGTAATGACAAAAAGATACTGTAACATTGCATTTCTGAATTTATTAAACAGTGACAAGATATTGATGAAGTTGCCTATCTAAATGCATATATTTTAACATACTACCATGAATAGCTAATGCCATTGCTAGGTTTGTAGTCTCATTAGTTCTTGTCCTAGTTTATGGTAAAATGCATGAGCCACTATTTTTGTCTGGTTTCACACATTTCTGCAATGTGTTAAGACCTTTATTGACAACAGCATGTTCGTGCATGTGTTTTAGGAATGATATTCCCACATGACTTAATTAAATCGTGCAAGTACAAGAGTTCTAACAAAATAATCTGATAATGATGCTATGTCACCATGTAGTGGTGATTTAGTATGAGCAAATTTATGATGGTTAAATAAACAACCCACTGCTCTTCTGTGTTGAGACCAAAGTCAGTGACTTACTATGGTGTACAGCACGACCAATGTTGTCCTCAAAAACTGAAAACTAAATTGAGTTAAAAATGTTCATTGAAATGGTTGTGGTTTAGATTGGGTTTGGGAAGCTATCTCGTCTGCACAGCAGAAAATACCAGGAGGAAAAATAGCAGTTTTTGTAGCGGCGAGGTTGATTGTTGGGGTTCAGTCAGTGTTAGATTTCTGAATTCAAAGTGGCACAGGGAGAATAATGGCTGTAACGGGGATGCTGTATCTACGTGTCGGATGATGCACACATTTTTCACGAGCACCATGTATGTATTTTTGGGGGCATGATCATACAATCATGTGACAGTTAAGACTAGATAACATTTACATAAGACCTGAAAGGCATGACTGGTTCCACTAACATTAAATAAACCTTTTTGGCAAATGGGTCTCGCATTTATTGGCCTAACATGTTTCACAATAAATTGCACACACACTTCGATTTGTCACTTGCTGATGATGTCTTCAAGCAGCTAGAGGCAGCCTCCCATCCAGATAAGCCTATAAAGGTGATCTGATCAGAAGAGGAGGCTAGGTGTAGCAATCTCTCATCGTTTGTTTTCAAGCTAGGGGTGGCTGGTCGTAACAACATGCTCTTTGTGTGTCGTTCACAGGGACTGATGCACCTGCAGGGTAAGCCTGTGTGCTCCTTTGACCCAGAGGGCCTGATCTTTGCCGCAGGAGTGAACTCTGAGATGGTCAAGCTGTATGATCTGCGGTCCTTTGACAAGGTAAGGGTGCCTATGCGTGTGTGTGTGTGTGTGTGTGTGTGTGTGTGTGTGTGTGTGGACATGTGTTGTACATGCTAGCACGTGTGGTGTTGATAAAATCGGGCTGTGCAGAAGAGGGGACACCCTGTGTTCTGTGTGCATGTGTTCTAACTGCTGGTGTTTCTCAGGGTCCCTTCGCCACCTTCAAGCTGCAGTACGACCGCACCTGTGAGTGGACCGGCCTGAAGTTCAGCAATGATGGGAAACTGATCCTCGTCTCCACCAACGGGGGCGCTCTCCGTCTCCTCGATGCCTTCAAGGGAGCCATGCTGCACTCGTTTGGGGTGAGGGTCTGTTCCCGCTCCTGCACTGGAGTTTGGGGCACCGCCTCACATCGCTACAGTTACGCATCTGCATGTTGAACGCTGTCTCACCGGCGCTGTGCCTCATGGATCTCTTTCAGGGCTACAACAACAGTAAAGGAGTGACTCTGGAGGCCTCATTCACGCCAGACTCGCAGTTCATCATGATAGGTGAGCCCAGAGACCGAGCGCCCCTAAACCAAATCCCAACACTGACCTCCCCTGTTTCTGCACCTGAGCCACATATTACATTGCATTACATTACGTTACTTTATTGGCATTTAGCAAACACTGTTATCCAGAGTAGGAGGTACCAAGGGTGAAGTTTTTTTTGTTTTGTTTTGTTTAAACAATATTACCCATTTATATAGCTGGATATTTACTGAGACAATTAGGGGTTAACTATCTTGCTCAAGGGTACAGCAGCAGTGCCCCAGCAGGGAATCGAAACTTTAACCTTTTGGTTACGAGTCCTGCTCCTTAACCATTATGCTACACTGCTACACTACCACCCATGGTGTTTCTCACAGTTGTCTGCTGTTCTGTGCTGATTTCCTGTCCCTCTTCTTGGCCTACCCCTCAGGCTCGGAGGACGGGAAGATCCACGTGTGGAACGCAGAGAGCGGGATGAAGGTGGCAGTTCTGGATGGGAAGCACACGGGTCCGGTCACCTGCCTGCAGTTCAACCCGAAATTCATGACCTTCGCCAGCGCCTGCTCCAACATGGTGAGGCACAGGGTGACTCCCTCAGGGGTACTCTCACTCTCACTCACTCACTCGCACCCATCTCCCCCCACACTCACCTGGTCTGACTCGCTGTCTCCGCAGGCGTTCTGGTTACCTACGATCGATGACTGATGAAGAGTGGTGCTGGAAGGCGCACAGCCTTATGGGGAGGAGGAGCGTCTCCACGGTGAGCTGTGTGGAACATGGCGACGCCCCCAGCCCCAGCCCAGAAGGGGGCAGCTTGACCTGTCTCACGCTGGGGGCCTGGGGGGTTGAAGATCAAAGGGGGCAGCAGCTACCAGGGGGGTACAGTCTGTAAATAAAGGGGTTACCTGTGCAGGTTTTTTTAACAGTGTCAGTTAAAATGTTTTTTTTTGTAATTAATATTACTGGTTTTTTTTTTGTACTGAAGTCTGTATACCATGTGTGGCTTGATTTAGGGAGCATGGCTCTGATTGCAGTTGTGGTCCTAAATGCTTCAGGTTCTCCACTGGTCCCATGTATTATTCCAGCATCAGTTTGGCCTTTCCTGAAGCTGATCAGCTCTTTAAAATGCACCACACTGTCTTCAGCATTGTTGCACTTCTGGGCTAATGACAAAAAACAGTCCTCCTTCAGCGATAACGAAGTAATTTCTGTTTTCTACTGAGTCACAAGATGTTGTTGCTGTTCTGCATTTTCCACTACTAGATACAGTCAGAGGGCATGATCGAGGGTCCCGAGTGCCAATGTTCTATAATTCAGACTACTGTAGGAGTGAAACAGTGCATTGCAGGATACCATTGGGTCCTTTTTCTAAGATAAAAGTGAAAGGGATAAATATTACCATCATGGCTTTTAGTCATCCTTGCTTCTGACCACATAATCAGCACACTGTCCCCAGCATTTCCAGTATGTGGGATTTCATTTTTGATGCAAAGAATGCATCTGGTTTTTCCCAGGTCATTGGTGAACGTGAGACATCAGTAACCCTGACTACGGTGTACCCGAAATGCTCACAATACACCGTAGTGCAACACTATCCTAAAGGTATAAAAACACCAGAAGTTCTGATTTTTCCAGGGTCATCAGCAATCATTCATTTCATTTTGTTATTTTGATAATTTTGTATCAAAAAACATGAATATGTGAGTCTTTTTTATCGCCACTACTTGTATGCATCTTAATAAAATAAAAGTCTTTGTAATTCTTCTGGAGTGGTTATTTCAAGCCCTGTAGTCCTGTGTCCACTCAAGGGTTGGCTGTGCATATTTCTTTGATACATAGCCCTACTTTTTATGGCCCATTTGTTGTGAGCAGTGCAGTATCCTCACTCAACCGCAATAATGCAGCTAAAGAACTTGCAGTATTGCAACAAAATATATGCAACATGTACTCTGGCAGAGCTTTAGGGAAAGGAATTAAGTGCCTGCCTTGTTTTCCTGCATGTTATTCTGTTCAGATCATTAATACTACAGTATGATGTTTATATTACATTATAAGATATATTCTGTGAAGTCACTGACTTGTTCCATAAAACCTATATATTAATCCTTGAAAATACAGTTATAAGAAACAGATTGCCTGCATGTGATGCTTTGACTGTGCCAGTGTTATCCATGATGTTGAGGACTGCAGTCCTGACTTGAACAGCATTCACTATCAATTTCTGGGTTTTTTTTTTTTTTTTTTTGTAAAGAGCAAAGGTACAAAGCAGCTGTTTAATAATATAATAGTGAATTATATTTGTAGAGCACCTTTGCAGTGAAGGGGGAACCCCCCTCACCACTAATGGGTAGCCCTCACCTGGGTGATGCATGGTGGCCATTTTGTGCCAGAGCACTCACCACACATGAGCTGAGGTGGAGAGGGAGGGAGTTATTTAGCCAATTACATTAGGGGAATATTAAATGGCCAGATTGAAAGAGCCCGATTGGGAATTTAGCCAGGGCACTGGGGGACTCCCTGCTCTTTGTGAGAAGTGCCCCGGTGTCTTTAATTACCACAGAGAGTTTGGACCTCAGCTTAATTCTGCAGCCATAAGACAGAAGGTTTTAATGTAGAATAGGCCAGCTGGAGGAAAGAGAGGCATAATTAGTGTGCTGACAGCTGAAGGCAATTGCACCTCGTGGTGCAGCATAATGGCTATAATGTTTAAAATATGAATTGTGCAGATACATACACCACACAAATCGCAGACCATACAGAGTGGCTAATGCAGTTAACATCCACATAAACCACATCTTCTCTCCAATGGATTCCCAATAATATGTGCTGGAACTGTGCTGTCAGATTGTGGACGTTAGGATAATGAGGACAGATGTCACTCAGCATTGTCACTCAGCCATCATACTGTTCATTATCCTGAGGAGAGTGTTCTGGATACAGCACACCTATGTGTGTGAACTGAAGAGTAGAGAGGAAGGGTGATCAGACTGGGTGTCACCTATCTATGCCACAACATCACATGAGCTTACCTGTGACGCACTCATCTATAATTCACTTACTGGTGTGTACAGAACCCCAAGGTGTATTTATTATTCAAGAGCCCACCCATACACACACACACACATTACAACACTGAAGTACACTCTCATGTAACACATACATTCAACACTTATTCTCATCTTCTGTACACACACACTGTGTGCACTCATTCATCTCTCGCTGTATTCCACCCTCATACAACATATGCTTTTATTTTGCTCACATCACTCAGACTTAATATGTATATGATATTCAGGTATGTAAAGACAGCACACATACAATGGTCACACAATTGTATTCACAGTGCACTTGTATCATGAAGAAATATGACACTTAAACACAGCCACACATTCATTCCCCTCTAAAAACATATGCCAATACATTTTTTTGTGTTTATTTAAATTGCACCTATTGTAATAATTGTTGAATGTGACATAACAGAAAAGCACAAAAAAGTGTAACCACTTATAATGATATAATTATTCATTATGACAGAATTGGCATTTACATGCTGATATGATTTACCTGAACTGTTATGAGGAGTGGTCCACTGATAAAGATGAGTGATAGTGAGAGATAGTGGTTCTCAAACTGTGGCGTTAATGTTCACAGTATCAGCTTCCCAGCGACAGGTGGAGCAAGGTTTGGACAGCTCTAAGCACAATCTCCCACAGGTGCTTGAGTCCTTAGCTGACTTCAGGGACTAAGGACAACAACTCTGTCATCAAGAACTTGATCTGTCCTGAATTAACTCAAAGTCACCTGAGATATGGGTTGATTGCACCTCAGCTGAGAAACTTTTTTTGTCTGTGAGCATGTCCTGGTAGTGGAAAAATACAGTTTACTCTTTGGGGTTCAGATTGAAAAGATGGGGGTGCTCTGTCAGTACCTGGAACCAGTGATGGGAGAGTGTCCCTTAATAAATCTCACGCCCTTATGGTACAGTCAAAACTTTGGTCACCTTTGCAAAACTCCGAAATAATTGAGTTAAATAATTCGCTTGCGAATGACAACTGGCTGCACTTGGAGGGGAGTAAACACACTTCTTGGCAAATGGCTCACCGGCGTGTGTCCAAACCCACTGAAGCTCATATAATCAAACCGCTATTAAGATCGAGGTCCGCGGCAGTTTCGCGTTTAGGAACTGCCTCAGGAGTTCCCAAATTCAGCCCCAGCCAGTGACGACACAGATCCGGAAGTGAGAATGGGCCGAGTTGTTTCCTGACTGCTGCACCCGTAGCGGAGAAGCGGTGTGAGAAGGCAGACAACTCATACACAGAGAAAAAAGAGTGTCTGACAGAGAAGCGTGAAGGATTCATAAGCAATTACTAAAATATAATTATTAAAAAAATAACAGACTGTCAGTGTTGAAAAATCATTTGAAGATTCCGTTGCAATGTCCCACCAGACAGGGATCCACGGTAAGGCGACGCTCTTCCGTTAGCTGTATTTCATGATGGTGAAAATGTCAGGTGTTGGCTACTTCTGAAGCACAAATACCTTCGGAGTTAGCACTGTCTGTGTTGGCGGCGGACAGCGTAATAACGTTTCGCTGCTTAAAAGGAGTCCGATGAAACGTGTCGCCAGCTGTCTGAAATGAGTGCAGACACAAGCAATACGATGCTCTGTGACAGGATGCGCTCTGCTGCCGGAAGACTTAAGTTAAGTTAACGGTTCTTCTGTCAAATAAAAATGAATCAGTTCCACGCCCTGGGTGCAGTCTGTTTATAATTAGACTAGCCGCTTGGCATGGTATGCAACAGCACTGAGAAAATGGCATGAAACAAACTCAATAAAAGCCAAATTTGCTGCAAGGCAATGATTTATTGCCCTAGTTTTGACAGTTTTTGTATACAGGGCTGTGATGGAGAAGCAGTGCAAAGACAAAATTTTGGCCGACACCTTGGTAACGCCCCTGTACAGTTCCAGAACCGAGGAGAACGCGCGGTGTCCTGGAAACGTCGCGTTCGAAATGTGACGCGCACTCAGGGGCTGGTTTCGGGTGAAATTGCTCAGTGTATCATGCGAATCATTCACGTGTACACGTGTCTCTTTTCTGCTAATTCACACCTGTCTTCTCATACAGATGAGGATAAATCCATACCAACTTTGCAGCCTCTTTTCAATAGGCAACAAATTGATTATTTTTTGCTTGTTTATCATATCTGTCTGTTTTGTGGGCACTGCAACACCAAAATTTGAATGAGTTTAGACTGAAATGCACATGCCCCACAGAAACTGTACAACACAATTTTGACACCAGAATCCAGAGCCACTTTAGTCTGAGCACTTGGACAGCCAACTTTGTCCCTATTTGCCTGTTAAGATTCAGCTCATATGGGAAGACATGGTCTCTATCCCCCTGTCAAAATTCATAGCTGGGGAAGAATTTACCTCTGCAGACATCCGTTTTGGCATTTATGGAGATCCGCAGCAGTGGAGTGAACCTGGTTCCTGTATCAAGATTCATAGCTGAATAAAACCCAGTGTAGATGTAAACTTTAAGGAGATAATGCAGGTGGACAGAGGTTCTTAATAATGGAAGAGGTAGGCTATGTCCCTTAGCACTCCAGCTCAATCAAGAATTGTACATGGGCCATTCCATGTCAATTGCCAATGGACCACATCAATGTTATTCTAGAGAAAACACTTGGTAAAAGTTTGCCAATAGCTAAAAGGTCACAGTGTGAAGTCAGATCCTAACCGATCATTCTGAGTAGACTCCACCCTACTTTGATGGTGTCATAGCTTTTTCTTTCCATGTGCATATTCCTCTCAGATGTATTTATTTCTTTATTTTAAAAATCGGCCTTTCTATGGTTGAGGGAAGAAGAGGTCAGAATGTACCATTACCCCAAAGGCATGTAAAGTAGTACCTATTGAGAAAATCAAAAGCAACAGTATTATTATTGACTCCATCTGGATTAACTCACAGAGACTCCTCAGTTTTGAGGAGACCCAAACTCCTCTGTATATCTGCACATGTGATAGGCAATAGAACAGAGAACGGAAGATTCCAGCAGTCCTTCTGAGACGTTGTAGCTGTGAGATCAGGAAGAGGAGGTGAAGGAGTTAAAAGAAGAAGTTGAGTTCTGGCAGAGTGTATGTCTTCCTCTGGCTGAGACAAGCACCTAATATATCCCAGGTGTTCAGAATTGGACAGTTCCACATTTGTACGTCATGTAGGAATGTCAAAACACCTCAAACCCTGTGGTTCTTTCTGCATAATCAGAAAAATCTGAGCTTTATGAGCTTGTACATGGAGCTTCCAAGTGAGTAACTTTTGTTGAGTAACCAACCTGAAAATGGAAGTGGCTTCTTGTCAGGTTTAAAAGGGTCAGTACTCAGAAGTCTAGGGAGTTTAGCAGTGTAACTACATTTTAGGTATAATGCTGAACTATGAAGTTACATGTAACACATTTCATACCTGCTTAGAAGTTTAACGGGACTGTTAAAGTTCAGATTTACTGATTATTAGCTAAATGATTTATAGACAGATTGAAGATTGTTGGTCCATGCTATCAATGAAACATTGCTGAAATATGTGTCAGAAAGACTACCAACATCCTCTCCCAGAAAGCAGGACACGGGGTGATTCAATAAATGGGGTCAGTGGTAGAAAGGGAGGTGGGGTGTGGTTGCAGGGTGGTTTGTTTCATAAGAGCAGCTTAAGTGCTTTTTTTTTTTTAACCAAAAGTGTTTCCGATCTGCGTGCGGCACCGGGTGTGGAGCAGTATTCCTCAGGCTGTTTTCATCACCAAGAAACATTTTTACAGTAGTTGCACATTTTGTGGAGTAAAAGTTATTTGTGTTTGTGTGTGCACCGTTTTTGTCGCACAGGTGTGTGTGCACGTGTGTGTGTGTGTGTGCGTGTGCGTGTGTGTCTGTGTGTGTAGGTGCACGCAGGTTCGTGTGTCCAGGTGACGGGACTGAACCCGAGCCCTCTCCTCCGCAGCTGAGGTCAGCAGTAACCAGAGCGCAGGGACGGATGTGTGTGGCATTACAGCACCTCTGCCTGCCTCTCCTGGGTTACCTGTGTGTGAATCATTCATGCTGAGGATGTGTTAGATTACCATGAGCCCCGGAGGATTCGAGAGGGTGGGTGCAGTGATCGGACCCACAGTGCAGGGCAGTGGTGAAGACCTCTGTAGTACACTGGTATCTAATCTAAAGTCTCCGTTCCTTCGTAAAACAGAACAAAATGGTCAGTTCCAACCCTTGCACAGCCACTGTGTTTATGCACTGAATGCATTGACATGCATACTCACCAATTAGGAGGAAACCAGGGCTGAATTCCTTGAAAAAGCCTGGGTCTCATTTCTCATTCTCCTTGGATCACAGAGAACTACTTCTACCTGTCCTCCTTTATACTTGTCATGTGCAGACATGTACATCAGCATAAACAAGAACAGCATGTATTTGAATTGTTGCCTGAAAGCTCTTTTATCTGTCTTGATTACTGGCTTACTATCCACTCTCGCCCTTCTACCACACACACACAGATACATCCACACACACGCTCACACATAACCTCATCCTCCTTCATTACAAACTTTTGAATCATATGATTCTGAATTAGCCTCTAGAAAATGTCTTGTCAATGTGAATGTTAAACATATGTATTATTTTCTGTTGAACAATTAAAAGACGTTGTTTTTCCTGTAATTGGTACGAAAAGACCCAGTGTACCTGTATCTTTGTTTTTAAAAAATTTAAAGTTTCAGTTGTCTCCCTCTGAGCAGTCTGACTGCAGAAGTTTGGGCAGTGATTTGTGGGTCCTTTTCTTTATTTAATATTTTTTGACGTTTAGGTGAAAATAAAGTGTTTGGAGTAATTTCCTTTTTTATTTATTTGCAGGGTGGGTAATGTCACTCTTAGCAGGTCCTAGGGGGGTGAAGAGGGGAAGGGGGGCAGGAGCAGGGTACTGTCCCCACCCCTTGTCACCTGAGGCCCTGCCGTGAGCGAATGGCAGCTAAATTTGGGAATGGGGGGGATCAGGTTCTCTCTGAAGGATCACATGTTCCTGCCCTAATTACTGAGACACTGTGTCCCCCCGCACACTCGTACACACTCAGAGCGAACTCTCTGTCGCGCAAACACTGCTCCAGCCTCTGCTGAGACACAGTCCTGGTGACACACTCCTGCTAACACACTCTCCCGCTAACACACACTGCTGCTAACGCGCGCCACTCGAAAACCTCAAACCGCACTCCTGACGTAGAAGGCACTCGGCGCTCGTCCGTTCCCCGCGTGTCTCGGCCGCGGGTGTGAGATTTGGACTCGGTGAGAGGGAACGCGCTGCTCAGCTGTGCTGGGGCCTTACTGACCCCACCATGTTTCTGGTTCTCGTAGCGACGGCGGAGCTGAGGGAGTTCCTGGCCAAGGCGAGAGCTGGGGCCGTCAGGCTCATCAAGGTGGTCATCCGGGACGGTGAGTGTAACTGGACTGCTTGCTGGGGGGGGGTGACCGGGGGTCCACGCAGACAGCGCATTCATATGAGTCTATTAAAGGGGTTAAAAGTAGAGAGGAGACACATGGCATATTCTTATATGTTGAAGGGGTTTACAGTGAAAAGGGCACACAGCAGATTCAAACAGGTATGTTAAGGGATTTTTAGTGGAAAGGAGGCACATGGCATTTTCAAACATGTATGTTAAAGGGGTTTTCAGGGGAAAGACAAGACAACAGATTCAAACACGTATGTTAAGAGGTTTTTAGTGTAAAGGAGACACATAGCATATTTGAATTTATATGTTGAAGGGGTTTTCAGTGGAAATGACATAAATGGCAGATTCAAACGGGTGTGTGAAAGGGGTTTTCGGTGGAAGGGACACAGATAGCAGATTCAAAGATATGTAAAAGGGGTTTTCAGTGAAAAGGAATAGCAAACACTTAAGTAACAGGCACAATTTTTGTGCAGAACAAGAAGTATTTTAATTGCTGTGGTGTTGTCTGGATGTTTAGTTATTGATCAGTTGTCCTTATTTTAACTGCAATTTTGAGATTACTTCACTGTCACTTAATCCTTTTTTGTTCTGTTTTTTTATTACATTCATGATACGTGCTTTACATTCAGCATCTTAGAGTTTGTGTGTTTATATGTTTGTGTGTGAGAGTTTGTGTGTGTGTTTATGTGTACTTGTTTCCGGTTGACTCTGAATTTTGAAATGATGTTCTGCTGAGGTCATATTAAGTTGAACAAAAAACATTTCACAATCTGTGTTGTAAACATGGTGTCCGATGGATAATGTCTAAGGTCAGATGATCTGAGGCAGTTGATCTGTCTGTACCTCCCGGCTTGCTTTACGTTTCAGTTCGTCTGCCTGTCTGCCCATCTGCCTGCCTGTCTGTCTGTCTGTCTGTCTGTCTGTCTGTCTGTCTGTCTGTCTGCCTGCCTGTCTGTCTGTCTGTCTGTCTCAGTTGACAGTGCCTCATGGGACACTGAGGGCCAGGGTATATTCTCAGTGAACATATTAACCCAGGTTGATATCATCCTACTGGAGTGGTGCTGGCGGGATCTTCAGAGCCTGATTGGGTGGTTACGCCATGCTTTCAGTAGGAATGGTACATTTTAAAGTGTAAGCAGTGTCAAAATGGAGTGGAGACATGGCACTGCTGATACAGCAGTGAATTAAGAGAATACCACATATTAAAGTATCTCACAACAGAACTGTGGTCACATGACTGTCCCTGTGGTCACATGGGGCTGCTGGTGGTCAGGCGGGGAGAGAGGGAATGAATGGATGTTGGTGTGTTGTGGTGTGTTGGGGTATGCGGTAGGTGGCTGTGTAGGTTGAGGGGAGGGTGCTGGCTGTCTCCGGGGTGTCGCCAGGCATCGTGTAGCCTTGGTTTATTTGGGGTCCCTGGTCTCCCAGTGTCTGAGGTGATGATTCTTTTTAAGCCAGGTTGGATAGGGGGACAGCCTTGCTGAGGTTTTGCAAAATTGGCCCATGATTGGCCGGTTTAGCAGGTCACATGCAGCTTGGTTCTGCAGTCCCCGTGGCGACAGATATCTCACTGTAAACATGATGACTTCGGCTGTGCTGTCCCGGTGATTGACGATGGGCCGACCGAGTGAAGTCATCACCACATCTTGAGCTTCCCTCTGAAGCTGTACAAGATTACAGCTCTGACCCCTCCCTGTCATTGTGTCATTGTGTGTCTTTGTGAGAGTGACTGTGGCTGCTGTGTGTGTGAGCATGAATGTTAGAGTCAGAGAGATTGTGTACTCTTTTGTGTGTGTGTTCACCTGTGTGTGTGTATGTGTGTGTGTGTTTATGTGTTTGTGTGTGTATGTGTGCATGCATGCATGAGTGTGTATGTGTGTCTGTGAGAGTGTGTATGTGTGTGTTTGTGAGTATGTGTACATGCGAGTGAGTGAGAGTGTGTGTGTGTGTGTGTGGTTGTGTGTGTGTGTGCATGCCAGTGAGTGTGTATGTATGTGTACATACGAGTGAGTGAGAGTGTGTATGTGTGTGTGTGTGTGAGAGAGTATGTGTGCATGCGAGTGAGTGAGAGTGTGTGTGTGTGTGTGTGTGTGTGTGTGTGTGTGTGTGTGTGTGTGTGTGTGTGTGTGGGTGAGAGAGTATGTGTGCATGCGAGTGAGTGAGTATGTGTGAGTGTGTGTGTGTGTGCGGGCTGTTTGAATGGCTGGTGGAAAGAATGTGTCTGTGCTGGAGCTGGAATGTATGGTGCTCAGAATAGCAGCTGCTGCTGAGGGTGCATGAGAGAGCATCAGGGAAACCCCAACCCCCCCAAGGACACAGGGTGTGTGTGTGGGGGAACCAGGACGAGCTGGGCCCTGACTCAGAACCAGCCGTTTGTGTTAAAGTGGACCGAACGGATGCCTCTTGGTCCTCAAGTACTGGGTCGCGGGACCTTTTGATCCAGTAGCTTGATAGACTCAAAGGGGAGCTGAGTTGATTTGCTCAGCTTCAGCTGAATTACCCAACAGTGAATTACCCAACAATATTTCCCAAGTACGATGTCATTTTTATTTGTGATCCATGGCTATGATCCATGGCCTGTGCCATCCAGGGTCATCAACCCCTCAGTTTCTGTTAATGAAAATACATCACACCTGAAAATACATAAATGTCACATAATTTACAGACCTCTTTTCCTGACCGCAGAAGAAAAGGACAAGACTGTGGAAGATTTCTTTAGCTAAGGACTTAGCCTTTGACTCTGAAAGCTTGTCATGTCTCTCGTTAGTGTTGAACTGTTTGGGAGGGCAGGGGTTTGATTCCCCAGTTTGGACCATGCTTGTCGCATTGGTGCCATGGGTCAGATTCTGTAGACCATTGCCAACTGGTCAGCTGAGGTTGCAGAGGGAGTTTGGGAGGGGGTGGTGGGAGAATGTTGTGGTGTACAGAGTAGCCCATGAATCCACCACAAAAGGTGACACCAACTCCTCAGAGTCAAGGGTATGAGTGACTTCCTTTGGAAGGGACAGCATTGTAGTCCTGGGTGGAGGGAAATAAGCAAGGTAGTCACTTCTGTTAGAGTGTGGTTACCATGTAGATGTGAGGGCCAAGTTTCAAATGCAGGTGTACAGGAAATTGCTGTGTTTCTGCTGGGACAGGGTGCTTGTAATTAGAGATGTTAACTGCAGCTCACAGTAAGAGAAGCAGAGGCCCACAGCAGGAGACTGCAGCTCACAGCACAGTACTGGACCTCACACTGTGATGCTCAAGCTCACAGCAAAAGAATGGAGTTCACAGAGGGAGGTGGAGGTTGACAGGCAGAGAAATGGAAGCTCACAGAAAGACACTGGAGCTCACAGAGAAGGACAGGAGCTCACAGCCGGAGATTTGATCTCACAGAGGGACATGTGAACTCACCGTGAGCTGCACGTTGGCTTTTTCTCTTCAGCAGACGGGTAGTTTGGATGAGGGTGAACAGCTCTCTGTGTTGGAATGTAGGAGGAATCATAAGCAGGAACACTGACCCAGAATGCTTTGTTTGTTTGAAGTTGTAAATTTTTTTGCTCTCACACACTATTTTTTGTTTATCGCTGTGATTACCAAATATGTTGAAGATGTTTTGCTGAGAACAGATAAATGAATAACACAGGGGTTAGAGTGAATGTCTCCTTAATGTCCCGCCTTTCAGCTATTCACATGAAATATGCTGAAGCGAAACTAGACATTGTTGTGGTGAATATGGGAAATGCCTTTATAAAATTAATATGATTGATCTGTGTCTTGTTACTTTTTAGAGGGGAAAGAGTTCACATAATCAGATCTCACTCATGGTCTTTCAGAAGGAAAGAGGCTGACTCACACATTGGGTCCGTGGCCTGGGAAGTGTGAGACCCCGTCTTTGGAACTCTCCCATCCATGTCCAAATAAGGATGTGGCCCAGCCATGCTTAGCTTCTGTGGTTTTGTTGAAGACGGCTACAAGGAGTCATGCCTTTGAGCTGGAACAAGGCGCTGCGTCAGAGCTGATCGGAGTGTATCAGTTCACAGTCTCTTAGTTACAGCAGCTCCCCCCAGAACCAGAGTAACTGGAGACTCTGCATCCTCGGTGTATCCCAGTCGTTGCTGCCACTCACTGTGTGCCTGTGCACGTATGTCTGCGTGTGACCACACACGCGTGTGCGCACAAGCGCGTGCCTGTCACGAGTGCGTGTACTCACGTCTGTGCATACCCGTGCGTGTGAGTTTTTTTTCTTTTTTTGAAAGAGAGCGTGAGTGAGAAAGGGTGATGAAGATCTTTGATGGCTGCGCACTGACGGAAGGAGAGAGGATTCATTTCTGGATGAATAATTCAATGAAGCAGAGAGAGAGAGAGAGGGGGAACGTCAGTGCTGTCATTTAAGTCGAGTGAGTGTTGACACAGAGAGAGCTAGAGAGAAAAAGAAACTGGAGCCGGGTACATGGGATGGGGGGTATGAGATGAGAGATGGGAGATGATATGAGAGAGGAGAGATGACAGAAGGAGAGTCTGTGTTTGCCTGTGAGGAGATGAGAGAGGGAGAGACGCGATGGTCAGGCTGGGCCTACTCCTCGGAGAGCCGTACGACTGCTTATGTGCATATTAAAGCAATGAGTCACGTGTAGGCCTGGCTTATCGTGATTAGGCCCGGTTTTATGTGTCGTTAAGAACGTGATACAGTGAAGTCCCAGCAACCAACAAGCCAAACAAACATTTCTGACATAACGTGGCCTTAAGTGCCTCATTTCTTTAAACAAAAAATGTTTTTTGAAGTATTTACAGTACAGTATATGATTTCTTTAAAAATAGCTAGTATAACTATCCACAAATGTTGTAAAATACATAGTTCTGATGATTTACTGTCTCGGTGTGTCTAAGGGTCAGTTTGTTGTATTGCCTCACAGTGTAGTTTGTATGTGAATGGCTATGTTTCAGTAAGAGCTAGAATCAACTCGAAGGTCACTGTGGAAAAGCAGCACAACCACCTCAATGGAAGCCAGCGTAGTTTGAGTTTACCTCTGAGTGTCGCCTTCTGAAATCCTACCCACCAAGGGAAGATAGAGGATCAACTCTCTGAATTAATGTGCGTTTGTGTGCCTTCAGCTGCAGCCTAGTGTAACGGAAACACAGATGGTGTTTTTTGGTGTCTTTCACTGTCATTGTGGTGTCGGGTCCTTCAGTGTCAATATGCTTCAGTGCACCACAAACAAACAGTTTACTTCAGTGTTAGGGTCTTGGTGTGTGGTGAGGTGTTTTCTGTTGATACAGCACACCTTGGACAGGTGATCTCAGTATTAGGGTCTTGGTGTGAGGTGAGGTGTGCTCTGTGTTTCAGAGCAGCTGGTGCTGGGGGCATACAGAGAACCGTCACAGAGCTGGGACCGGGACTATGACCACTTCATACTTCCTCTGCTGGACGCCAAGGAGCCCTGCTACATCCTGTATCGCCTGGATACCCAGAATGCACAGGGCTATGAATGGATCTTCCTCTCCTGGTCACCTGACCAGTCCCCGGTACACACATCAAAGACACATAAACACATACGAATAATGAGGAAACCTACTCAAGGCTTCTGAATCATTTTGATAGCCCATGTAAAAATAATACATTTAGAATATATTTTTAGCTCAATATATTTAAAATATATAAATTGTTTCAGTTTTGGTATATTGTAATATATTTCTGCTTTGCATTAATATATTTTAAATTTATTTGAAAATATATATTCTTGGGTGGAGCAACATATTTAAATGTATTTCATTTCTGCAGGAGCCACACAGTGAGTAGTTTAGACACAGTCAGTATTGTTTTCATTTTGATACACAGCTGCGGTTTTTCATGAAATTTATAGAGGAAACAACAATTATAAATACCTCTCTCTGCAACACCATGTGACTAGCGTCCTGCAAACACTCACAGAAACCTGAGCTAATTGAAGTGCATGCTCAAAACTGTCTGCTTGTATAGCATTATACTATGGGCTTACCAATTTTATGCTCTTATATATCTGTTTTTAGAAAGCGGTGTGTTGTTGCTTCACTTGATGTGTGTGTGTGTGTGTGTGTGTGTGTGTGTGTGTGTGTGTGTGTGTGTGTGTGTGTGTGTGTGTGTGTGTGTGTGTGTGTGTGAGTGTGCGTGCGTTCAGGAAGTTACATGTTCTTCTTTACCCTCATCAGGTCAGACAGAAAATGCTGTACGCAGCCACTCGTGCAACAGTGAAAAAAGAATTTGGAGGGGGTCACGTCAAGGATGAAATATTTGGCACAGTGGAGGTAAGAGATCAAAGGTCCTGTAGAAAAACAGATTCTTCCCTCCATTAATTTCCTCCATGGAAAATTTTCCAGTTCTATGGCAAGCATGGTGTGCACAACATGCCTCTGAGAAGATGCTAAGAGGAGCTGACCAAGATAACACTTGGTGCTTCAAAAACTCTATCCTGACAGTAGTTGCCTGTGTCCTTTTGGGATTTCTAGACACTTCTAGTTCATTTCTGGTTTCCTTTCTCCCCCAGGAAGACGTCTGCCTCCAGGGTTACCAGAGGCACGTGACCTCATGCTCCGCCCCTGCGCCACTGACGGCAGCCGAACAGGAGCTGCAGCAAATCAAAATCAATGAGGTAAGGCCCTGTGCAGAGCCAGTCAATCGCAGCCGAGGGATTTAAAGCGGGGGCCATGATCTCAGCGCAGTTGTTCAGGAAAGTTACGGTGTGCTGACAGACACTCTGAGCTATGGCATGAGGTGGGCAGCCACACGTGAGTTTGGGTCCAGGTCACCACCCCCCAGTTTCTACCTTAAATAGTTTTATACTGTGTTCAGGTCACTTTCATAAAGAAAAGTTTCTTAATTTTAAATATTACATACATATTTTATCTATAAAACACCAGAACTAACATTTCTGTTGGCTAACAAAAATTGAACCCTTTGAGTATGTATTTTTCATCGTCAACACTATTTCAGAGCCATGACTTTGCCCACTATTCAACGACCAAAGCAACTATATTCAGTTCTGAGGTGACAGATTTTCCCCCTCTCTCTGCTATGTCTGCCTACCGCTGAGGGACACAAAGAAAGATCATTTTGATAGGAGGCTGTTTAGCCGTCTCCACAATGTGAGGCCCCACCCGATCCCATGAAAGTAAAATCTTTCCCTGTCCCTCTTTCTAACGTCAGCCAGTCCATCCTGCTTTCTTACATGTCAGTCTCATTCAGCATCAGACTGACCGGCCCAGACTAGTAACAGACACCAAGAGGTGACTCAGTATGAGTCAGAGTGAGTTAGCACACCCAGCCCAGGACACAGCTCATGCTAGAAGACTTAGCACCGTGTTATTGTAATTTTAACTGGTGGTCACTGTTATTGTAATCTGAGTATCGTTGAATGCTCACTTCATCATTTCAGTATTTATATACCAGTTTGTCTGTGCCGGGTTACTAATCTGGTCTTTTTATCCATTCATGTTATTGTGGTCTTGTTATCAGGCAGTGCTTTCATGGAAACTTGCTCATTTCTTTCATTTAATTTTTTAATGAAATGACGTTGCTGTAGTGCTATGTCATAGTTTTATATCAGTAGGGTTTGAAAATTAAGATTTAATCTGCAGCTGTAACTGGGCTGGGAGAATCTAGAGGAATATTGCTTAGCAACAGGAATTACAGCCAATTGTATTAATTGGGCAGAAGTGTTGTGTAGTGGTAAGAAGCAGGGCTTGAAAGGTTTCAGTTCCCCTTTGGGGCACTGCTACTGTACCCTTGGGCAAGGCACTGTACCCATAATTTCCTCAGTAAATATCCAGCTGTGTAAGTGGATAAAATTGTAACCTATGTAAGTCACTATGGAGAAGAACATCTGCTAAATGACAGTAATGTGTTGAAATGTAATTGCTGTGGTCCTGTTCTTCTAGGACAGGGTTGTGCGGGTAAGTTATTCTACACAACTGCAGTGTGCACGTGTGACCTGCGTGTGCATATGAACACTGTGTGTATGCATTGTATGAACAGTGCATGAACACTGTGTTGTTGAGGAATCTGAATCGTTTCTGGACACCCTGTCGTGTGCCACTGTCTCTCACTGTCTCTGTGAGCTCTCTGGTCTTTCACAGACATAAGCATTTTAGATTTTGTCAGATAGGACTGGAATATTCTGAGGTGTAGGACAGGTAGAGCTGGATAGATTCTAACAGAACAACTCCATTGACAGTTCTGAGGTGAGTGATCACTGTGATGGGACAGAGAGCTGACAGAAACGCCAGTCATCTTTAACTGACAGGCGAGGGTTCCTCACTGTAATCACAGGGGAGAATTATAGGTAAAGGTTTTTCTCAGCATGTGTCTGAGTGTTCAAAAAGGCTCAGATCACCTTCTTTTCAAAAGTGTGTGCGTGTGCGCATCTGTGTGTGTGCGTCTGTGTGTGAGTATCTGTGTGTGCGTGTCAGTGTGCGTCTGTGCGTTTGTCTGCGTAACTCAGCTGTCTCCCCCACCCCTGCCTGCCACAGGATGAGCGTAGGCGGGCAGACAGACCCCCCGGCCGCGCGAAGGTGCGTCTCTCCATCCCGCCAGATCTGAGTGTTCTCAGCCCAGATCAGGTCCTTCCTGCAGATCTCACTGTTCATAGTCCAGATCAGCTCTATTCAGGGTCTGTGAAAGCACTGATGCTTACTGTACATTCTGGTTCCTATTTTTGAGTACATTATCAACACAATAGATTATTTTCCAAACCAATACATGAAAGCTATCTTAAAACCTAAAACCCACAGCTATATTAATTCACTGGTTGCGTCAATTGTGTGTAGAGGGGAGCCAATACTAATCCAGCCCCCTTACTCAGAACCATTGCAGACTCCCTACAAAACAGAAACTTTGATCAGAGTGTTTACTTTCACTTCATTCATGTTGCATCATATGTTTTTTTTGACAGATGTGTTTGTGTGTATGTGTGTGTGAGAGTGTGTGTCTGCTGTGTGTCCCCCTGCAGGTGATAAACACTACCTTGTTCGAGTTTGTTACAGGCTGAACATGTGTGTTTGTCGCCCCCTGCAGGTGAAGACAGAGATCAGCGTAGAGAGTAGGCACCAGACCATGCAGGGCCTGGCGTTCCCTCTGCAGGAAGAGGCCCGACATGCCCTGCAACAGCTCACAGAGAGACGCATCAACTACATACAGCTGGTGAGACACCAGGGGGCGCCATAACACAGACAACGCCCTTATTTGATGAGATGGAACACTAAAAGAGCAGGTTGAACACAGCCACAATCAGTGAAAAGTCAATAGCCAGTTTGCAAAGTCTATTTATGGAAAGCAAGTAATTGCAGTTAATTAAGAGAAACTTACTGCTATCACAGATCATGAGGCATGTAGGCGTGCAAGTTACCCATAAATGTTATTTCACCTCTAAAATATGAAAAGTATTTCTACTTTACATTATAAAGGTAATCATGTGAGTAACAAGTACTGCAGGCGTGTGAAAAAGCAGTGTAGCATAGTGATAAGGAGCAGAACTTTGCTGGTTCAATTCCCTGCTGGGGCACTGCTGCTGTACACAGGAAAGGTACTTAACCCACAATTGCCTACATATACATCTGTATCAATGGATACAACTGTAACCTATGGAAGACACTCTGAATAACAGCATCTGCTAAATGACAATAATGTAATGAAAAATAACATATACATCCTTTGAAAAACAGTTATTAAAGCATTAAGCATTAAAGCATCAGATCCTCAGTGCTGTGCTCTTCCTGAGCATATCAGCATAGATAAACCGCTGACATAAACCAGACATACAGCACACACCCAATAAAAAAGATTAAATTCACTGATTAATTTGTGAGGAAATGCATCTCTTACTATCAGCATCAAGCAACCCGAAGCTGAATTGCGTAACCACTGAAGCTAGAAAGCTCGTCTGAATTTTTACTGCCCCTTGAAATGCTCCAGTGTAAAGTTACCCTCACAGTTTATTTCAATTGAACTTGCTTTACTGTTTATGTTGTGAATGTGCCATTCCTTTTAACGGTTTTATTCAAAACTTACTGAATATCTTTATCTGGCATCAGCAAGTCATAAACACAGCTAGCTGTGTGAATGGCATCACAGTACTCTTTGATAATGTAAAGCCCAGTAACTGCAGTTTAAATGTTTCTCTAATGTTAAAAATGAAAGAAGGGCAGGTGATAGATTGACTGCAGTTTCAGCTGGATATCAGATGTTTCATATAATAACAATGTGGTGCTTAAAACCAGACTTTCTGATAAAAAAGACCCAATGTTGGACGCACACTGTGTGTTTAAGGAATCAAACACATGTGTCTTTTATGTCAGTAGTAGAAGTAGTAGTTAGTGAATGAAAACACACACTCGTCTTAGTTAAATGTTTCTGTGCGTGTTTGCACACACACTACTCTTAGTGCTTAATTTCTGTGTCTGCATGTGTGCGTGTGTGTGTGCACGTGTATGTGTGTGTGTGTGTGTGTGCATGTGCGCGTGTGTTAGCGGCTGGACACGGAGCGGGAGACCATCGAGCTGGTCCACACCAACCCGACGGACATCAGCGAGCTTCCGCGGAGAGTGCCCACAGACACGCCGCGCTACCACTTCTTCCTCTACAAGCACTGCCACGAGGGCGACTACCTGGAGTCTGTGGGTCAGTCACCATCCCGTAGCATAAAACATTATGTACATGTGTATGTGCGCTCTTATGTAGTCATGGTAGCACTAGTTACCCTAGCACTGTGTGATGATTACCACGTTCTAACATGGTCTGCTGTGTTCTGTATGTGTGGTCGTTCCTGCAACTTTATTTAACACACCTTTGCACTTTAACTTTGTGAGTCACTCTGGATAAGATCATCTGCTTTGCCCTAAAGCGTGAATGTAAAATGATGTTTCTCAGTCTGTGCTGGATGCCCTCTGTTTCTTACTCTCTCTCTCTCTCTCTCTCTCTCTCTCTCTCGGGTCTGTCTCAGTGTTTATCTACTCCATGCCTGGGTACAGCTGCAGCATTAAGGAGAGAATGCTGTACTCCAGCTGTAAGAGTCGGCTGCTGGATGAGGTGGAGAGGGACTACCAGCTGGAGATCGCTAAAAAGGTGAGGAGCTGATGGGACTCCAGCAGGCCCCGTGGCTAGCATCACTTACTCTGTTCCCTCACCGTGTTATGTGTACATACTCTGCTCCCTAACCAGGCTGTGTACCTATTCCACACTTAACCCTGTTCACTCCCCTTATTTTAAAACATGAGAATTGGACACACTGGGAATACAGTTGACCATATTCCTGTTGTCTTCAGAGATGAAAACTCTGAAATAATAGTAGTTTATTAATAGTATTAGTTTATTATTACTACTATTAGTATATTATTAATAGTATGAAAGTAATAGTATTTTAAAACTAACATAGTAACATAGCTTAAATAATAATGATCACTTCACATCCTAAGCATTCCTTTCAGTCTGTTCAGGTTTGGTTTCCCTGAGGTTTACTTTCCCTGTTCAGTAGGATTTCAGGATAGCAGGGGCATGACTGCATATTACCAGGGTGTAAAACAGACACTAATTACAGGATTCCTTTACAGTTCCTCTCATTTGCTGTGTGTGTATGTGTCTGTGCGTGCGTGTGTGTGTGTTTATATGTGTGTGCGTGCATGTATGTGTGTGTGTGTGTGTGTGTGTGTGTGTGTGTGTGTGTGTGTGTGTGTGTGTGTGTATCTGCAGATGGAGGTTGACAGCGGTGAGGAGCTGACGGCAGAGTTGCTGTATGAGGAGATCCACCCCAAGCAGCATGCCTTCAAGCAGGCCTTCGCCAAGCCCCGTGGGCCGGCCGGCAAGCGCGGCAACAAGAGGCTAATCAAAGGCCCGGGCGAGAACGGGGAGGAGAACTAGAGAGGGGGAGGGCGGGGCTCGGCCCGTCCACATCCTGTCCCCGGTCCTGCCCCTGACCCCCTCCCGAGTGGGACACACCGCCAGTGCAGTCTGTGTCCCTCCAGCTCCCACCAGTGGAAGGACAGGAAGGAAATAGAAGATTCTATTGTTGTTTTTACTTTTTTTTTCCTCCTTGTGTTATTAACAGTGTTTTCAAGTGTTTCACACATATATGCAAAATAGGGATCAGCACAGAAGCTCAAAGGGTCTCTCTCTCTTCCTCATGCACACACACATACACACACTGTCTCTGTCTCCCTCACACTTACACACACACATACCATCTGTCTCCCTCATACACACATACACACACACGCATACCATCTGTCTCCCTCATACACACACATACACAAACACACACACACACATTCTCACACACACACAGAGGTTTGAGGTTCTATAGGAGATTATTGGTTGAATGTGAAAAGGCTTCTTACAGCAGGGTGGATTATGGGTAAGGCACCGCCCCCTTCAGCCCCCTGCATCTCAGTGAGACAGGGGTAATTTTTGACCTCGGTAGAAAAAACGAGACGTGTACAGACTGCAGGAGCCATGTTGGTGTGAAATGAAATGGTTTCCCTCTTCTGTGTTCCCATCATCCTTTTGGAGTCCTCTGAGGAAGCAGGCGGTGGGTCATACTCACCCCCAGCCTGCCCTCCACTGCCTCCACCTGTTCCCCCGCCTGTCCCCCCACCTTTCCTGTTTCCCCTGCCCCTCTGCAGCCTCACTAACCCCCGCTACACTTGCGCCTGCATCGCTCCATCCTTCCCTCAGGTCTGTGGTGTCGCACAGGTACTTCTGTGCATAACGACAGACACCATCATGAATTCTTAGATACAGGAGAAGGAATTCCAAATAAAACCTTTTTTTCTGTATACCTTCTGACATTGTTTTCTTCCAGCACTGAGAATAAAGACCCCTGGACACCATCAGTGTCCCTTTGGAATACACAAGTCAAAGGTATTTGTGAGAACACAATGCCAGAGACACTACATACCAACAAAAACAGGTATCACTCCAAAAAAAACAGAAAAATAAAGCCACTTTGTAGTCTTAGAATTTAGAAAAATATTAAAATATGAGGATGTAGGTTTTTGAAAGCTCACAAGTTCACAATTTTTAGTAGCAACACTTCAGTGGGGAGTGTGCAGATCAATAGTACAATATCAGTTATTTAAAAAAATGCAAACTGCAATAAAAAGACTTTATTGTCAGCATTTTTCAAACACTCTAATTCCCTGTTAGATTAGATACAATGCAATAATTTAGGGCACTGTAATATACTTATAATAATAATATACTTTTGCCAGCCTCATTTTTCAACAGAATAATCTGTGACACGCTCATAGCTTCAACCAGAAAGCAGCACTGGAGTTGTGCAATTATTTGAGGCATATTTGCATTCTGGAAACTGTGGTGCGGTACAGACACTGCCTCAGGCATCTCTGACGCAGATAACCACTGTCAATCCAGACAGGCTCCTCACAGCTGGTGTCATACATTAGTGATGAATCAGAAGGCAATGGGCTAGAATTTGAATGCTGATTGTGAAAGGGTTCTTAGAGAGCAAACCTGTGGTTCGATCAATATTATGCTGTGCAACAGTGCCAGAATTAACAAAACACATCTGAATAGCTTGAGTATGAGGCAATTTGGCAGTTTTTTTGTTGCATAGTTCCAGACTCAACCATAGCAACATTTGTGGCAAACAAACAGCAGGGTAGCTAAATGGCTCACAGAAACAAGTAAAGTTAGGTATTATATGTTTACTGTCAGGTGGTTTTCCTTGGGACCATAAATTTCACGCTTGACACCTAACAAACGAAAAGGGAGATGAAGGGCTTGTTTTAATCAATGCTGCTCAAATGCTGTGTGTCATTTTTTAGACCCACCCTTCTAACCTTTGCTCAGTTATTGAGTGTTTACTGCTGCCTTGTTAAGGAGCTTGTTACAAAACCAGGTCACACTATGCCAAAGATTTTTAGGAAAAGTTCCTTTCCTGGGCACACCAACCAGACTTTGGCCAACCTCAGCCAAGGCTGATTGAACCTATAGAACCAGACCAGGCATCTCCAGACTACAGCCCACAAACACTGTGGCCTAAGGTACTCCAAACGGACGCTGGCCTTTATTCAGGTTTACAGGGAGAATACAATTTACACTAGTCAGCTCCACTAAATATACTTCATATTTTTTACATTATTGTCATTTAGCAGATGCTCCTATCCAGAGCGACTTACATAGGTTACAATTTTATCCATTTACTGAGGCAATTGCAGGTTAAGTACCTTTCCAAGGGTACAGCAGCAGTGCCCCAGTAGGGAATCGGACCAGCGACCTTTTGGCTACCAGCCCGGCTCCTTACCACTACACCACACTGCTGCCACATTCAACTGGGCAATTTTGCATTCCATCGCCACACTCCCTTCCACAACATCCCGCTGTTGCCGAGTGACTCCCACCCTTCTTGAGTGGTGGCACAGCTTGGTTTGATTTCTTTGGCGTCACATGGCAGTTTCTGTGCTACCAGGGTGGTTACCCATCAGAAGGCTCCTAGACCAACCCACAGATCCACCCCAAAATCTCTTACAACTGCTGGCACGGGCACAGGGTGTACCAATCACAGCTATCTTTTGTCGGCAAACTTTGATATGCGAGACGTGTACAGTGTTACTGTACCCCACAACACTGTCACAAAGTGAATCAAACTGCATGTTGAGGGTAATGTGGAGTGGGGAGATGAATGAGTCCCTCTTCATGTGGACACAGACAGGACAACGCCATGGTGTCAGACATTGGGTACGTATGTATTAGAACCATCTTAGTCTGTGCTAAAATGACCAGCTTTTGGACATGCTGATTTCAAGCTAAACATGTCATTTCCAAACTATTTTGGTTTCAGATTTTAAATACATTGCATAGTTTGTGTTTCAGACGATGAAGAGGAAAATGTATTTGTTCATCAGAGTGCGTGTGTGTGTGAGAGAAAGAGAGAGACACAGTCACGATACAACCAGATGAGGTGCACGTATGACTGCACCAAGCGGAATGCGTGTGGTTTGGATTGCCCTGTGATGAGAGTGCTCATTGGTCAATACCCAACAGAAGTCACTTGTTGACATGTCTACGTTAAAAAAATTAAAAGACAACAAAACAACAATTTAGTAGCTTTTTTTGCTACAGTCGTGTTTCTCCTTGATGGACAGAGTTTTTTTTTTTCTTGTCACTGGTTCTTAGCGTCTCAACACCCGCTTTATGTTTGCCTTCGGTCCACATTTCAAACAATCAAGATAACATTTGCTGAATGTTTTGAGAGCAGGCGAATCAAGAACCTTTCAACAAAGAATATCAATAACATTACGTTTGGTTTTGAAACTATAGACAAAACAACTAGCTATTAAAATAATAAAGATTCCAGTGACAGCGCGTCAAACCTGCCTATAACTCCGCCGATGTCGCAGTCTCAGTTGCAAGTTGAAGTTTCCTGTAAAACATTAACAATTGTCATCGGTAAAAAGTATACCTTCGAAAAACATAACCTTATCTTTTTGTAAGCTGCCCTTGTTGTTTTTCATTTCAATTTTATTTGATTGCGGCAGAGACCTCGATGAGCAGTCGTCTAGTACTCCCGGGACCCATAACGTTACAGCTTGTTCTCAGAATAGCAAGGGCGGAGCGGTAGGGAAGGACACTGAGCAGATAGGCTGGCCGCGATGTGTCGCTGCTTCATCTTTCCTGGAAAGTGCTTGGAAACCCGTCGGCACCGTTTCCTGTGAACCCAGCTTCTACCGGCGCTGTCAGCCGGTTGGGGGAAGCGAGCGCGCTTCTCAAAGATCGCTAATACATTTCTAGTATATTTAGGTTATGCTGCAAAAGCTTGAAATTTGCGCTTTAAACATACGCACACTGTGAACGTTGTTTTTAATCATATGCGTTACGATGATCGTTGTTCTGTGAACTCGTGCTAAGTGGGCAGCTGCGGCTCGAGTTGATGTCGTCAGAGGCGCTGAAATGCAAAGCGATTCCCAGAACACGATTCCTGGAACTTCTGTGAACTCGTAAAGCCAAACCCACTGAGCGTTTTTTTTCTCTCGCTCTGTTTTCGCAAATACTGTAAAACATATTTCCTTCACCACTTCAAAGACACTGCTCTGCGTCTAGCTGATCTATAATACTTTGCGTTTTCCTTTACAGAGGAGTCATTTAGTAACTGTTTTAAAGCTAGATCGCTTTTATACAATCGTGCTGGATTGGCTACCTCATATTCACCCAATACAATTTAAGCAGTCGACTGCCTTTTTATCGTTGCGGATATATATTCGAAGACATTTCATTTGGTATATTCGTGTAACGACTAAATAATTGGTCAAAAGAATTACTCTATAGCTGCTGCCAAAGAAATATTGTAAATCTTCTCTGGAGTTCAGCACATGACATGGAATTCTTCAATTAGGTATAGATAGGTATCTACGTATGTGATATATTTCTTACAAGCGTCTGTTGTTGCGAATTCACTCTGAAGGCTTCGAAACTTTTATCTGTCATGATCCTGTGCGTACAAGGGTAAGTTGAATTTATTGTTTAGACAGCGTGACCTATAAACAATATAAGCCTATAAATAGCCGTCCTGGCTGTGAATAATTGTTATAAAAACAACGAATAATTATTACTGAAATAGGAATGGCTTTGTGTAGTACACGTATATATGCATGTATATGAAATTGTTATTGTTGTTGTATGTTGTTATAGCTCAAATTGTTCGGTTCGATGAAGGTTGGCTCATTGTTCTCGTCCTACGGCAGGCAGGTCACTTAAATGTCCGCTCCTTTATTCCAGGGAGAATTTTTTTTCTGGGAAGTTCTGATTCAGTGGTAGCACGTCCTTCAGTTTCCTGACGTTTTCGACCTGTACTGAGCTTGAGTAAATGCATAGATTCGTTAACCGTGACCTTTTCCAATCACAGCCTAATTGAGCGATATGTATCGGTTTTGAGGGAGATTCGCTATTATTTACGCGTCCAGCATGAAGAATGGATATCCCACCCGTTACAATAGCGTAGTTCAAAACGCTTGGCAGAAATTTCACGATCAAGAGCCACTATATTGTAATACAGTTTTGTTGCGCATTATTCTGCTCTGTACCACTGATTCAACATTTTAACAAAGAGCTGTGTAGATCTCTTGATTTAACTTGTCTAGAAAAATGCTTTTTTCCCCTAAATTCCACGATACCTGTACGCTTGTGGAAAGGAGGTGTTAAGTGTTTCTTTTTGGAAATTGTGAAATCAGTTGGCATAAAATAGCGCGCAACATTGTTAAGCAACATAAGGAGTAGCCTATATTACATACATTCTTTTTTTCTTTCAGAAGCAGCGCCTTATTTCGACATCGGATATAGAATATTTTTTAAAAATGGGAAACTGTTAGTACGACAACAGTTCGGTTCCGTGACCACAAACTTGCAACCGATCTCTTAGTTAAAATATATTTCGCCTGAACTGTATGGGGAAACTCCAAGTCTCAATGCTACAGAATTTTTTTCAAACCAAAAACCGTCATTTGACACATACATTCTGTGGAAAGAAGTGTGCGGATATTTGTTCTTGTTTCCTCAGCGGTCTCTCACAATGAGTAAACTCTTCCTGTAAACTACATTTGCAGCAATGATTGTGAATATAGAGCCGTGGGTGGCCCAGCTGCTTGCAAAAGAGTTTGCAGCGCGTCCTCAAACAAACCCCCACAAGGCATTGACATTTATACCTGTCTGTATCTGACATTCTCCGAATGCCGTGTTCCACCGTAAAATGACCAGAACCAATTACTTATATTGCCGACAAGCTTTACATTTTAGATCTACCAAGCTTCTCCCTATAGATAGCTTTTGCCTTACATTATTCTCTAATGTGTATTTTAATTCTCCTGTCCTCTAGGTTAATGATGATAATGCCTGCTGGACATAGACCAGGGATAGTATTAAAGATAAACGTTGTCCTGTTTCCTAATTAACCGTATCAAATTCGAGACGGGAATGTCAATAGATCAAAAGTTGTTTCAAAATTTAATTCCTTTTGGCACATAAGTAAATTTATCACCAGAAAATAACAAGTAAGAGCCAGTGGTCTGGAAGGCACAAGGGCCCTACTGATCTGTCATGTGGACAGTCTTAGAGGCTTTATCTCTAAACTGATGTGGCTGCATTTGTTTAGACAACAAGCAATTAGCAAGTGCAAAGACATGCAACCTAAACCTGGGATGGAGAGCAGACTGTCCCTAGAGACAGAAGTAATGTTGACCACAATAATCACTGCAGTTTATTCTTACAGTTCAAAGGACAGATATGCCAGCACACACTAATGAGTGGCTTGACTGGAGAATTCTCCTCATTCAGTACACACTCCCATACACCCAAAATGGTACAGACATAAGGAGTGTTTACTGGTGTGTTGCTAAGTTGTCTCAAGCCAGAACAACAAGTCTGTCGAGTGTTTGTGGGTCTTGAGTTCAGACGCATTTGTCTGTCCAGGTGTCATGGCAACTCGCTCGTGTGGCATCTCCATGGTGACCGACTGTTCCTTCCTGTCTCCAGCCCCAGGGCTCTTTTGCCTGTTTCGGCCAATGAGGTGGTCCCGCTGAGCATGCGGCCTGACTCGCACCTCGGATTCTCCCCGTCCGCACCCCCGCGGTGCCTGCACAGTCCCCCCCAGCTGTGGGACCCCACAGAGGACCTGCGCTCCATTGCCCAGACCTTTCGCTACCTCGACATGTCAGGTACGACAAGCGCTCTCACAATGCGCACTTCTACACCTGTACGGGGTGTCACGGTGGAGGGGGGGGAGATAAACGCAATAAACTGCAAAAACAGTAATCCTGCCATTTGTATTGGTGACCCTCTGAGCTCACCCCTGAGACAGATTTCTGTTAAGAACAGCACAGAGATGAAAGCTGCAAATTTGACCACACACACCTTTTCACCAATTTTGTTGAATTTGCTGCATATTGAATTCCATGGCTTATTGTCATTGACATGCCATTAACTAGCTAAGCAGAAATAAGTGAAAATAAATATCCAGTTATCAACAAATATGTAATTTCTTTCAGAAATACACATATACTATAAGTAGTTACAGCTGAGATTCCTTAGTGATGTCAAACACCATCTTGCAAAAGAGCGGATATTTAGAAATGTAGCTTAACCACTGCATGGTTAATAGATGCTTTAATAAAAGCTGGTATAACAGAGAAAACATGTTCTGCAGTGACACACAGTGACTAAAGTGTAGAGATGTGTGCTTATGACATCGCTGCATTTCATGGTTTCATAGCACTCTGCCCTACATTACAGACACCTTAACACCCCTGTGACCAAATCCAGATTTCTCTTAGAAGGCAAATAAGGAAATCAAGGCTGGTATTCTATGAAAAGGATCAGAATAGAAACAGCATTTAAATGAGTTAAATTCTTAGAATGAGTGCATGAGTGTAGGGATCAGGCTCATGTAATGAGAAAAAGTTGGGTGAGATGATGTGGATCCCAAATGAATTGAGAGCATGTTCAGAGGGATGTAGGTTTGAACAGCAGCAAACTCTGTTTTTGTCCACCATGAAATGTCTTCAGGTCAGTATTGACCACAAGATGCGGTTACTCACATCACTAATGACAGAAAATAACACCAAACTAAAAGTAATGATGCTGCACGACTTCACCAATATGCCATTATGCTGCTGTGGGTTCATTTTATAATATTCATAGCTAAATATATTTGTAATTTGCTCTGTCATCAGTTTTTCAGGGCACTAATTTACACAGATCGTTTCACTATACTAACAGTCATGATAGTAATAATAGTGATACTAACAATCGATATTCCTTTCAATGTGACTGCAAATTGCAGTTTAGCTGACAGTAGCTGACAGTAAATTGTGTAGAGATATCTGTGGCAGTAAACATACAAGGGAACAGGATACTGTGTACTCTGATTTTCATCTGACAGTCCCGGTTTTCATTTTAAGCAACTCATGTAGCCTACAAACACACTTGTATGTGCAACTTTTAAGTGTGAATAAATTTCAAGATTTAAGCAATCTAAAGAGTTAAGCCAATGATTTTTATGAATACAGGACTTGTTCACCAGTAAAGGTCATATGGAATCAGTTTAGCATTAACTCAATTCTGGCGTCTCTTATCTTCCCAAGTCTCATTTAGTTAACTTATATTCTGTTCAGTTGCAGCCATCATGAAGACTTAGAATGGTTAAATTTAGCATGGAGTACAGTTAAGCTAGACTTCTATGCAAATGTAGCAAAACATTTTTTCCCTGCACTGGACTTTCCTTGGTATTTCTTTAGACCTTACCACAGAACTGCTAGCATTCTTCTGTCGACGTCATTCTTCGATCAAAATGAGTCGATAACTGCCACCTACAAATGTGGGTGTCTTCCAGCCAAGTCATCATGAACCTGAAAATTCTGGCATCTCAAAGGGACATTGTCTCCAACATTGTAACGCAACACCAAAAGAATGGCATTTCCCTGGTTTATTCCCAGAATGTCAATCTCCGTTTAGCTGAACATCCTTCCACAAGCCTGGCGTTTAAACAGGGGGTGTCTTTGTGTGTCCCGCAGGATGGTACTGGGGCGCGATAACAGCTGGGGAGGCACAGGCGGTCCTTCAGGAGGCGCAGGAGGGGACCTTCCTGGTTCGGGACAGCAGCCACCCCCTCTACATGCTGACCCTGTCTGTGAAAACTGGGCGTGGCCCTACCAACGTGCGAATAGAGTACAGCCACGGCCGCTTCCGGCTGGACTCCAGCTCCCTGGCCAAACCCCGCCTGCTGGCGTTCCCGGACGTGCCCAGCCTGGTGCAGCACTACATTGGGTCCAGCCAAGGCAAGCCCGGGTGCAAGGAGGAGCAGCCCCTGCCCTCGGAGAGCGCTCTGCTGCTGAAGCTGGTGCGGCCACTGCACCGGCGCCAGGCGTGCCCGTCCCTGCAGCACCTCGCCCGGCTCGCCATCAACCGCCTCACTTCCTGTCCGGCCCAGCTGCCCCTGCCCCGGCCTCTACAGCACTACCTGCAGGACTACCCCTTCAAACTGTGAACCCCCGACCGCGCCTCCGGAGGGGACAGGCCAGCTCCCGGGACAATCCGACGTCAGAGCGAGGGGGTTAAGGGTCCCGCCCCGCCAACCTCTGACGTGAACTGAAGACGTAATGACATTAGTGACGCGAGGCCGCACCGGCGACCAGATCGGGGGGTCCGGGGGGCCAAATAGGGGAGCCCCCATGGTGGAGATCATGGTGCTCCGACTCAAGCTTGACAGATGACCATAATTCGGGCACAGCCCCTCCCCAGGGGCAGGGCAGGAAGCTGACTGTGGACACATGCTCAAAGTCAAGTTTGACTCACAGCCCCATTCAGCCATCGAGAGGGCGCATCCTCTCACCCTCACAAAGCCTGCAGGACCAGTTTTCTGTGAACTGCGCCTGTTTGCTTGGGACTGAACCAGTCTGGTAGAATGAAATGTTTTTTTTAATAAGGACTCTTTTTTAATCAATGAGAAATCATGTGGTTGTTCCACAATGTGGTTGTTTGTACATAGTAATAAATATCTATATTTTATAGTAAAAAATCACAAACGCATTCCTGCTGTTTTCTTCACTGACCTTTGCCATGCACTGCAAGTAGATCTGTGGCACTTATGGGGTTGGATATAAACTGACTTTAGAAAGGAAATCCTACAACAAGCTCAGTGGCAACTGCTGCTATGCACATAAAAAAAAAAATCACAGTTAAACATCTTTATGGTAAGCATGCACAGGCAAATTACATGTGGCGATAAAAATATCTGAAATAAACAGTGTGAATTCACTCACATTCCCTGTTCATGCTGTGATGGACATGAACCAGCCTGAAAAGATGAGCATAAACCATTTCGCTCATCTCATGATCCTTCGGCTGCCACAACAATGTGGGGAAAATGGAACATTACGCCGCTGCAAGTAAACAGCTTCCGTCACCCTTATGCGCACAGGCTTATCAGGCCTACACACACAAACCCCATTCTCACTTGATAGCTCCACACTTTCCTACCACACAGTGCTATATTTGACAAATTTCATTTCGTAGTGTTTTCACTGCGTTGGAGTGGTTTCTGTAACCTTACATTTTAGCTTTTCCACTTCCACTTTCCAAAAATGCTAGGACACACAAGACTACTAGAATAAGGTATGCAGCATTAAAGCTGGTTTTGGCATGGTTTTTTTTTCTTAACATCACACTTTTAAAAGGTAATTGTCAACTAACCGAAGTATACCAGCAGGCCCCGCATGTGACATCAATAACTGCTTGCACACAGCCCCTCTGTCTCCCCAGTATTCAAATTTGCTCTTTTTCCGATCCTGCAATTACCCCCTGCCCCGTACCCGATAGGTCCCCCTTCCTCAGGCATATCTCCACGCCTGGTGCCCTGAGTTCCCGGAAGTTTATTATTGCAGATTATCACACGTAGGCTCTCTGCTGCAGAAGAAAGGGAAAACTTTGAGGGTGGCTGTGTTGAAATAGGGCAAAGGTTTTGTTTTATAACAACAGAAACGCAGCAGTTACTTTTTTTTAGAGCCTCGCCAGGGAAGAGATTACAAACATCCCTACGGTTACATCCGATACCAAAGAAGTATCTGATGATATGGAAACAAAGGATGGTAAAGTTCTAGAGAAATGACAAACACCTGAGAGTAATGAGTCAGCAGGCCCATTGTGGTACGTACCCAGGAGCACCTAACCACCTAGGGGAAGTTATATATAAACCACTAACGATCTCTTGGAAGTTCAGAATTTTCAGATGACTGGAAATGAGGTAGTTTAATACCATTATGTAAAAAAGGGGATTGTGCTGATCAAGGAAAGTACAGGCTAGTTAACTCAACTTGCATCTTATGTAAGATTTTATAATCCATCATTAGGGACTAAGTCAGAATTATTCTTGTAATAAAAACAGCATCAAAAGGAATAGTGAAATCTGTTTTTGCAAAGACTTTTCTCAACAAATCTCCTGAACCTCATTGGGAAAACAAAAAAAAATGCGTAAACCGAAATCAAGCATATGATATCATCTGGATTTTCGAAAAATCCACTTCATAAAGTACCACACTGGTGGCTTCTTACGAAAACTGGGAACAGGAGGAATTACAGTTGTCTCAAAGTGGATTCAACACTGGCTTCAGCAGAGAATATAAAGTATTAAGTAAACTATTTGGCAGACCACATCTGAGCAGGACCCTGAGGGAAATGGAATGCCACAAGGATCAGTGTTGGAACCTCTGCTCATTCTTACTTACATAATTGATCCTGATAAGGAAATTACTAGCAAACTAGTAAAGAGTTTGGAAGATACTGAAATAATAATTCAAGATTCAAGATTACAATAAAATCCAGAATTGAGTAAACACCTGACAAATTAAATTTAACAGTGGCAAATGTTAAGGTTTACATATGAGCGATGACAATATAAGGCAGCATTATTTTAGGGGATATACTAAGTTAAAGAGAGTGAAGTATGAAAAAGTCTTGAGTGTAATAGTTGACCCAGGTCTATCTGGATCTGGGCACTGTGTCAAAGCATTTAAGGCAAACTGGAGGCTGGGGTCTTTTGGAAAAACAAACAAATAAATAAATAAATAAAAAAAGGAGAGTGTGTCAATGTTATACAGGGGCTTTTTCAGGCCATGCTGAAAGTACTGTATCCAGTTCTGGGAACCACACTAAGGGAAAACCTGTGGAAAAATGTACTGACTGAAGGGCAACAAGACCAAACCCTGGCATCAGTTATGTAAGTTACGAAGAGTGACTTAAGACACCTAATCTCTAGTTTCAGCGAAAGAAGACTCATGAGAGATTTTCTTGAGGTTTTTTAAAATTTTAAGTGACTAATTAAGTGGATTACTGAAGCTATTTCAACTTGGGCTGTGTCAGCAGAACAAGCGGGCATAAACGAAACTTGGAAATTTGTGTTTACTAAGTTACCGTTTCATGGAACAGCTTACAAGGATTTACACTGGAAGCAAAGACCCTTGGATTGCTGAAAACCAGGTCCGATACAGTGCTAGATGTACTCTGGCGTCTACAC
This sequence comes from Megalops atlanticus, assembly GCA_019176425.1. Lineage (NCBI taxonomy): Eukaryota > Metazoa > Chordata > Actinopteri > Elopiformes > Megalopidae > Megalops > Megalops atlanticus. The sequence continues at coordinate 30,117,359 of CM032882.1, forward strand.
AGGCAACATGACAAGTCTAGATAAGTCGAACGGCAGGTTTTGCCCATTAAACTTGTTCATGTTCTTTGTAATTTTAAAACTGCTCACAGCCAGTTAGTAACTGCACAATACTGGTCTCACAAACATCCTGAAAACACATCAGCTGCTTGTCCTCCTCATCTCCTGCCAGTCTTGTTCTCAGAACATTCCTGAGAGTCTCACGTACTGCAGTGACTCGGCAGCTCAGCTTAGGTGTCTGCTTCATTGGGTTTCAACCAGCCTGTCTTCCATTTTCACAAATAATTTTTTTCTCTTTTCACGATACATCCTAACATTTGCCGTGGTTTGACAAGTTTACGTTTACATTTAAGTGTAATTCAAGCGCAATCTGTCTTTGCAGGAGAAATACCACGACTTTTACTTTTTTTGCAATCAGTCTTATTAGTTTCACTTTGGTCAGGCCAAAAGCATTAGTGGAAACACAAAGGTTGATTTTAAATGACAGCCAACCCCCCCACCTCTCTCCTGTCTCCCTATCGCCAGTGGAGGGGGCTGGTTGTGGCGCTAGGCCGTTCACGGAATGAGCATGCGCTTCCAGGGAGAGTGTGATACTGGAAAGGAGAGTTCCAGGAAAAGATTCAGTAATTACCCTCAGCCAGACTCCACTCCACTTCCAAGAACCAGCGGGGGGGGAGTTGAGAGAGATAAAGGCTAGGGAGTGGGGGCTAGGCAGAGACAGACGCAGTAGAGCACACTCACCCGCCCTGAGTCATACAAAGCCATGACAGATCAGGAATGGAACAGCAGGGAGAGACTGATCAGCAGTAGGGTTGCCAGATTTGTGTAGGTGTATCCACAGCACTGACTCTGAACCTAAGGTCTACAGGACCCTTTGTTCTACCACTGAGCGAGGAACCAAAATGCTTCCAGTAAAAACCTCACTTGTGTGTCAAAATACAAACACCCCAAGTTTATACTCAGATTGTTTCAAATACAACAAAAAAATCACAAGTTAAAAACCTGTTCTATGTTAAAGTCACACTGCTGGAAAACATAATTCTGATTATCTTAATTATTTATTATTATCTTAAATCCACAAACACCAGGCTGATTTCTCCAGGTTGAAATCCACACACTTCCCAGTAGGCATATGAACTATAAATAAATATCAAACATAGGAACCAACGATATTCCCACTGAATATAGCAGGAACAGACGGTATTGACACCACAGGGCAAAGCAACACGTATTCCTCGTCTGGAGGCAGGGAACAGACAGACAGCATTGGGGACAGAATAACAGGCAGAGGGGCAGAGGGTGAAGAGGGCATGGGGAGGGAGTGTGGAGGCGGGGGGTAGGCTGGAAGGCAGCCAGTGAAATTCAACTCCCTCTCCCAGGCAGGGGGGGGGGGTTGGAGAGGTGGGCCTTCCCTGAGGGAGGAGCTGGCAGTCTGTCTCTGGGTCACTTCTTTGGCTTCACAGTCCACGTATCCTCAGGATACACACAGATTACGCCCCCCAGGCACTGAGTATGGAGCTCTGGACACCTTCAGCTGGTGTTAGGGGGTGCGTTGGGAATGGACATCTTGGATCGGTCCCTGTTGGGCAGAGAGCTGGAGCTGCATCAGTGGTCAGCGCCCAGCACTCTTTCTATGATCATTCTGAGGTTTTCCTGTCTTTTGCTGGACAAAAACAGCCTCTTCCTCTATCTCCTCTCTGTTCAGGTCTCAGCTTTCTTCTGCAGAACACAGAAGCGTGGCCTGAGGGGGAGAACAGATCATTACTGGAACAATACAGAACTGTAGAAGAACTTATATGGCACGTATATATTATTTCCTGTTTCTATGGGAACCTGCAAACATCATATCCTGTTGCTATGGGAAGCTCTATGAGGTGTAGGTACAGGAAAACTATATTTGGTTCCATTAATATTCACTGTTGAAACACCAATCCACCTCATCGCCATAAAAAGTTTTGTCCCCAACCCTCCCAGTACTAAAGAATGTGCCAACCACAGTATAATTCCCTTGTAATGAATACCAAAATACATGAGGTGGCCAGACGCAGGTGCATTAAGTGTGAGCTTGAGGTGAGCTGCAGGGCTGCTCTGGCAAACAATTTGAAGATATGCTCATGTCTGCATTACTGCCCTGTCAGTGGTGTCATGGTAGCTCTGCAATACTGACCCCTCAGCGCTGTCAGAATGTGTATGGAGTTACTGACTTGTCCGCGATGTCCCAGTGACTCTTACAGTTATGCATGTCTCCAGCACTGACCTTTCACTGATGTCTCAATTGCTGTGCAGCACTGACCTGCTGGTGATGTCATAATAGCTGTGCAATACTGACCTGCTAGTGATGTCATAACAGCTGTGCAGTACTGACCTGCTGGTGATGTCATAATAGCTGTGCAACACTGACCTGCAGGTGATGTCATAATATCTGTGCAGTACTGACCCGCTGGTGATGTCATAATAGCTGTGCAATACTGACCTGCAAGTGATGTCATAATAGCTGTGCAGTACTGACCTGCTGGTGATGTCATAATGCGTCTGAAGGTACTGTAGTCCTGCTGTCCTCTGTTCTACTATGCGCTGCTGGATAAGTTCAGGGTGGCGAGGGTCTACCTCCAGATACACACGGCTGTTTAGGGGGAGAGAAAGGTGGGAAAAGTTTTACCTTACTGAGCTGTGAATAATACTATATAAAAACCTGCCAACAGTGAAGTGAAGCACTTACATTGATGGGCAGTTAGTAAGGCAAAATATAGGAATACAAAAACTGTCCATACAAAAATTGTTGATTGTCAAAAATTTTGACAAACTTTTCAACGACTTCCTGAAGGAAACAAGCACACTATTAACACACAATTTTTCTATCACACATGTATTTTTTGTTAAATTAACTGCCAAATGGTCCCAAACTTTGAGACATCTTCAGTAGTGTGTGTCAAAATCAATGCCAATAAATCTACCCAGCCTGAGATTAATTCAGAATGGCAGAGACAGACTCTTACTTTGTGGTCATATATTGTTAATTTACTGCCACCCTCACAAGATCCAAAAAGGATCCTGCACCATCAGATCAGTCAGTCCCAGCAGATATCTGGGATCAGCTGCCAGCTGCCTGCATTTGAGCAGAGATGACAGTGTTATGCGTGGATGCACTCTGATGAATTAGGATGAGTTCCACTGAGCCCTCCCTCCACTGAACCCTGCCTGCTGGCTTCACTGACTGTAACATCCTGCCACCTGTATCTGGGAAACCCCATTGTTTCAGCACGATGTGCAGTTATTTATAAAGACAGAATTACACCCCATCAATGGTTCTGAAATAAGAGACCAGAGAAATAATAACAATGACACATTTATGACACAGCTGATCAAAAGCTAAGTGAGTGAGCTGGAGAGAAAAGCTGGACAGTGGAAGGTAAAGGAACTGGACTGGATCTGCTTGCTGATGTTTGTGAGCTCCAGTTACAGTGTGGGGAGACATCTGAATATTACCGTGAAGATGTGTGTCTACTGTCTCACCACAGTCACCATGGCAACACGTGCCAATTGTGTATCCTAGTGCAATTTCAGGAAAACTGGTATGCAGAACAACCATACAAACACAGTACGGCAACTGCCAGATTTATGCTGGTGACGCTGGCCTGCTCCCAAGAACATGTTCTCAGCTTCCATGAAAATGCCAGGATTGAATTCAGAGGCTATTTCCATGAACTGACTCTGCCTGCTGCTGGGAAAGCCTCTTAGCTGGATTAATGCAAGATCCCTGCGCTATAAATACACACACACACACACACACACACACATACTGGCTCTCTCTCTCTCTCTCTCCCTCTCTCTCTCATACAGCACTCTTACCCCCTGTCTGTTAGGAGGTGTGGAGCCAGATCCAATATCTGCTGGATCATCTGCATCCCGTCTGCCCCCCCATCCAAAGCAGCAGGGTCCTCAAACCTGGGGAGGGAGGGAAGAAAGGGGGGGGTCCAAAATGAGGGGAGTAATGAGAAAGGGGAGGAGTGGGGTAGAACAAGGAGGGGAAGGGAGAAAGGGGGCATGGGCAGTAGAGTATGGGGGAACAGAGACAGAGGGGGAACAGTGTTGGGAGGGGGGTGGTTGGGCATTGGGAGAGGAGGGGGACAGTGGTGGGAGGGGGGTGGTTGGGGGTGGGGGGAAGAGGCCAGAGGCCAGAGGGGGTGGGAGAGGATCAGGGACAGAGCACTCCGAGAGTTAAGAGCTAGGATTACTCATGTGACAAACACATCAGAATGCTTCTATGATGAAATCGGTCTGATGTGTTTGAACAAACGATGCTGTAAAATGTAACTGCACGACAGTATGGGTACATGCAGATCTTATCTTTTATGGCTGTGTCCACCAATTGGGGGAACAAAAAAAACACCAGGCTTTGTTCCAGATTACAATTAAAACGTAAAACACGAGCACAGCTTGTACGTTCCTTATTCAGTTTAACGGCAACTTCAGTACAAAGCAAAGAGGTCCTTTCACATGATGTCATCTGACTGTTAAAAAGACAAGATCTGTAATTGCTTTTAAGCAATTAATGATATTGATCATTAGTGATAATTCAAACTGTACTATTGCAAACCAGCTTTCAGTATTCTGGGCTAAAGTACATTAATTGTTAGGTACATAGGTAGCACTTCAGAGCTTCCATGCTTAGAGTAGGACTCTTCCTGTCTATGAAAACCTGATGCTCACTGGCTGCCAGCTGTGACTGCAAACCATTTTAGTTTGACCATTTCTATTCTGTGAAGTGATAACCATCACATGTGAAATACACTGCCTTCTACCGTATTTTTGATGTGAACCAGTAATTCTAAATGAAAACACAGACAATAATCATATGAAAAGCATAAAACCCGCTGAGAAGCTATGACTACTGCCTGGGCTAAAACGTTTGTATTATGGCTATGGGATTATGGCATCGGAATGTCTGCATTGCTGGGTTCATGAATAACAGCTCTGTTATTATTGTATTCCCTGCTGTAGAAAACAAGAACCTTCTGGGGGAAAATTAAATAAACCACGTGTAAATCAAAACAATCTGACAGAATTCCTCACTCCATGAGGATTTAGAAAATGTTCACTGTCAAAAGCCTGTAATGCAACACTGCCTCCTCCTGGTCACTGTAAAAAAATGAAATACGCCTAAAAAGTAGGATTTTGTCCTCAAAGTGTTTGCATCACTGGTTTCTGTGGGATCTTTTCTCTTAACAAAGGACAGTCAAAGCAATGATTTTTTCTAGTCTCTCTACTTTCAAGCATTTCTGCCCTGAGCTTCTGTGACCTTTAATAAACAGTGTGTGTGTTTGCATTGAAAAGAAAAGGTCACCTTGATGACTGCTGGTCAGCTCAATGAACTCTGAGCTCAATGAATTTTAACAGTTCAGAGCTCACTGTTGAAACACTTAACCACTTGAATAAAAAAAGATCTGCAATATGCTAAGTGCACAGAAGAACAGCCTTTGTGTGATGTGGTTCAGTGTGCTCACAAAATCTGACAGCTGCACATTCTGACCTGCAAGCCTCGTAAGGTGCCTCTCACTTTTTATCAGATTAAACTGAAAGTATCAGATTCTGAACTGTAAGCTGTACGTGTATTAGAGAAACCAAACACCCCCAGCTCTGCCTCTCTCACCTGAGGATCTCAGGCTCCAGGGATGCCATGTCCTGGGAGAACAGGTAGGGAGGGTTACTGACCAGGGCATCCACAGGACCACACTCCCTCAAGACCACCTCTGCATCTGCAGCACAGAGAGAACCATCACAGACATGGCTCTTATCCTTACAGCCCCCTGGAACCACAGCCCCCAGCAAAACTGCTCCTTACCCAGCATGGCCTCAAGAATTACAGCTCTCTAAAGACATGGTGCCACACCCTACAAACCCTTACTAACATGGTGCCCAGCTGTACAACCCTTTACCAACATGGCCTTCAGAGTTACAGTTCCCTAAAGACATGGTGCCACGCCCTACAAACCCTTACTAACATGGTGCCCAGCTGTACAACCCTTTACCAACATGGCCTTCAGAGTTACAGTTCCCTAAAGACATGGTGCCATGCCCTACAAACCCTTACTAACATGGTGCCCAGCTGCACAACCCTTTACCAACATGGCCTTCAGAGTTACAGTTCCCTAAAGACATGTTGCCACACCCTACAAACCCTTACTAACATGGTGCCCAGCTGTACAACCCTTTACCAACATGGCCTTCAGAGTTACAGTTCCCTAAAGACATGGTGCCACACCCTACAACCCCTTACTAACATGGCACCCAATTGTACAACCCCCTACCAATATGGCTACCTGTTAGAAAGCCCCCAGCATACAGAGCACAACTTAAGAGTACAGAATACTGCAGTACTGAACCTTGACAGCAATGCAACCGACACAACTGGTGATACATTTAGTGTAGAAAACCTGATATGCATGTTGGATTTTCAATTTCTTTAGCTCTCTCATTTTCCTTCCTTCTCTCTGCCTTGTTCTTACCTGCAGTCACATCCAGATGGTGAACCTCTAATCTGTCTTGAAGCCCCAACCTGCAACACAGTACACATTGCTGGTTAAAAACACGCTGCTATCCACACGCTGTACACACACACGCACACGCACATCCCCCTGATGGGCTCTGTGAAGAATGTGTACGGTGTAGATGTGGTCTACATCTTACGGTCACGGGGAGGTTACCTGTGAGCGTTTTCTCGGGTCAGACACACTGCTTCCTCACTCTTGTCCACAGCAACCGCTCTGAGCTGAGACAGAGGATTCATTTACATGATGATCAAACACTGTGATTACCATCATTACTGATTACACATTGAATATAGAGAGGAGGGGGACATATTAGCCCTCAGTATACTCGCACTCCTGCTGCTCACCTGGGGGAGGCTATGGAGCAGACTGAGGGAGATAGCCCCAGAGCCACAGCCCACTTCCAGGCATCGCAGGCTGGTCACACTGCTAGCCTGCTTCACCCGGAGGTCTGCTAGCACTAGGCTCACCAGCTCCTGCACGTGCACACACACACGCGCAAACACACACGCGCACACACACACGTACATACATGAAAAGGAGAACAGAGAACTGACCTGTGCCACCTTATACAATGCACAGAGCTCAATTTCTACAGACATTTATCCGTGCTCTTTCAAATGTTTATTATGCCAACAGCACCACCTAGTGGATTTTGGTATTAAATCACAATAGTTGACAGACACTGCATTCCAGACACTACCTCAGTGGCCATAACACTGTGTCATTCATTTAGCATATTTACAGAAGTTAGCATATTTACAGAAGATTTGCCCATCTGTAAAATAAGGTACATCATTCAGACTAGAGACAGGACATCAGTCAGTACCACTCTAGTCCTCAAAACTCAACATGCACTTCATTCCAGCCACTCCTATTTGTTGGTCTGTATATGATAGCTCAGGTATCTATATAACCATAAGACTATAGAGGTGTGTGTAAATGTTTGAGTCTGAAGCGCTTTAAGAAAGTCGGTAATAGCTGTGTTCCCATCCTCACCTCTGTCTCTGGGCGTGGGATGAAGACAGGGGGCCTCAGCTTCAGTGTCAGATCTCTGAAGTCCCACTCCTCAATCACATACTGAACTGGCATCCTGAACATGCAACACACTGAATGTTACACAGCCTGAACACACAATATATCGTGTTACACAGACTAAACACACAACATACTGCACGTTACACAGTCTGAACACACAACATGCTGTACATTACACAGACTGAACACACAACATGCTGCATGTTACACAGACTGAACATGCAACACATCATGTTGTACGGACTGAACACACGTGACATTACTGGATCATCTGCAATTCCACACATTGCTCAGTTTCAGTCTTCCACAATCTACATGCCTTGAACGATAGTATAATGTACTTGGCAGTTCCTGCACCAAACATGTAACATATTCTGTGACACTCAACAGCATACCTGGAAAGACGCCTGGAACAAAGCTCCCAGACTCGTTGTGTCTGTTTGTCTGTCAGCACCTCTGTCAGTACGTCTGGATTCAGGTTTGCCATCTAACAGAACAGAGAGGAAACAGGGACAAAATTCATTATAAGAAAGCACCAGGGAGCAGAGGAGAGATCACGATTCAAGCAGAGAAACAGCAGAAAGAGACAGGAGGTGGGAGGGCTATGATACAACCAGTCAGAGCCCTGGTGCAGCCTACTTACAGTTTTGGCTCCCAGAACGTGTGCTATGATGTACTGGCTGGAGGGGCCAGGCTCAGAAACCCCGCACTGCTGAAACCGCCTTTCCCAGTGGGCCACAGCCTGCAGAACACTCAGCCCGCTGACTGGGGGCGGGTCCAGACCCAAAGAGGCCCCGCCCCCTGACACAGCACACAGACCCTACAGAGACAATGAGAGAGCAGCATGAGGGACAATCAACCCCCCTTTACGTCCCATCTCTGGCTTTACCACAACACATCCTCTTTAAGAAGTCTGTATGGAATAGGATAGCATAATGTTATTAATAGATATGATAAAGATTTTCATAAAAAGGCAGGAAGGCAGGGGGGAATTTACAGGTCTTATACTGACAGTAAATTATATGCTTTTGTCCTCTGACCAAAGCTGTCCTGTCCATGCTGGTCCTGTTGGAATTACATGCATAATTTGACACCATTCATTACCAAATCTGTATAAATCGTGCAAAAATGTAGTTGGCTTATGTGCATAACACACCTGGTTTAAACAAAAAAAAAAGTCACATTCCATTTTAGTCACTGGTGTCTGCTGCACTCCCCATCACCGTCCCAGGTCTCACTGATATCAACCAGCAACATCACTGGGAGATGCTAATGCAGCAGTGAGCCGAGGAATCCCTGACCAACTAAAGCCTATCCTACCCCAGTAGGAAGAAGCCGATCATGTCCCGCCATTGACTGCATAATTGGCTAGTGACATAACCCAGATTTGCTTAGACTCAAACCAGCCACAGGGCTCAGTCTGAGCCAGCCTGAGCCACTCTTGAGCATGAATATGGTAATTTACCTGTCTCAGGTGAACGTTGGATGTTCACTTGTGGTTCAGATTACATGTTGCATCAAACAGTTTTCTGTTAGTGCAGACTAAATATGGTGTCCCACAACACGCTCTTACACTGTGGCAGGATGTTATAGTTTGTCCTAAATATGGACTTAGTCTTTCTTCTCCTCTGAAAACAGAGGCGAGAGGTCTTGTTGGAATATGAAACCTTAACCTTCTCTCTCTCTGGAACCTCACATTAAAAACATATAGAGTCTTCATCCTCATCTTAGAAACATTTCCAAGACAAAGCTAATACACTACGTATCCCTCAAAGATCCCTTTGTCTCTTCAAGGTTAAATTATTGATATTCCTTATGGCAGTCTAGACATGTTTTGTCATAACCCTAATTAGTCCAGAGTGTTGCCACAAGGATGCTGACTAAAACCAAAAGCAGATTCCATATCAGTTCTGATAGCCTTTTATCACTTGTTCCTCATACCACCGAGAAGGCTTCAAATTCTGCTTCTTACATAATGGACTCGCTCCATTACACTGCAGCAATCTTACTATTGTGTATAATTCTGCTGGACCCTCATGGTAAGTTGGCTACCTGTTCAACCCCAGAATTTAAACACCTCAGATCTAGCTGGAGGGTGTTCAGTTAGGACATATCTCTGTTCACATACTAGTGAAAACACAGTGAAAACACATTCCATACTTCCACCTGTTACTCCAGGTTCCCTATTGGCAAAGGCTTTTCTTTTCTATACAGCATCTTACACAGAGAAAATGGTTGTTAGGTAACATTCCACTGGACGACAATTTCATGATTCTGACCATCTATGAGTATGTCAGTGCTGATTAATCTGAGGGTAAATCAAAGATGAATTAGAGATGGTGCCTATCAATCCATAATTGACACGTATACATGATATCTAACCTATAAACGTTCTAAAAGTATTACAATGCTTCTTTTCCCAAATTCATCCACAGCTTGTTCGCCTCTTACGTCTCCTGCCAGATGCAAATAATGGTATGTATATTTTGCCAATTGGCATGCTGAATATTTAAAATGTAGAATATGTCTACACGACTACACCAAAGATAATTAAACAAATCAAATACTTTCTCCAAATCAGTGCATTTGAAATATATTTTTTTTCCTATGTTACATTTCCCCGGTTTAAGGCATACAGACGTCTAGCTTCCAATACACACAAACTGATGATGTACATTTATACTTAAGCTAAACACCATCAGGAAGCAAAGATCTTTATTTTTTTATCGGAAATAAAAACTGAAATAGAGATCTCTGTCGACATGATGCGATACAGATAGACAGAGACAAATTCCTATCATGTGAAGAGCTGCCATACACTGTTAATCACTGACACACATGTACCAATTAGACTTCGCTAAAGAGCAAAACGTTATGATTGGCCCACATCAGGCAAACACACCCACACTCCTGTCATTAACAGGGACTCATTTTGCGTCTCATCTCGTTTAACTCTCCATACCTGTCGTCTTATGTGTCCAAGGTGGAACCTTACTGCGCGTCCGAGACGATTCAGTCTGATTAAGACTTCCATTAGCTCAGGTGACTCTAAAACCTGAATCAGACGATACAGGCAAACAGAAAGCTAACTTACTTATGTAAGGTCTCTTGTACTGTCATACAATTAATCTAGAACAACATATGTGTTATCATGTGGTTGCTATACGTTTCATTACAGTACAAAGAATCTGAGGGATAGCAGGTCAAAGAAGTGCCCACCAAATTAGCTAGCAAGTTGGTTACTCAACTGACTAGCTAGACAGCCTTCATGATACAGTTCGCTAGCCTGCGAACTTGACAGCTTTACTTTTGCACCTACCAGTGATCCACAATTACATCTGTAGTCGTTCATATGTACATGCTATTTATTGAAATAACTATGACTGAATGCACACATGACTGAATGGACTTCCGGGTTCCTCCTCGGAAATAACCTTCCAGTGACCCGGAAGTAGTCATAGCCCGGCAAGAAGAAATGAAGGAAATGCCATAGATATTATTTTCTCATTTATACAAAATCAGTCCTATGAATGGGGTACTTGCATAGTTATTAAATGTACAACTGCTTTTTGATAAACGACGGATACCTTAGCTAACGTTAATGTCACAATTCGGCAAATGTGACGTGAAATGACTTAAGAGCACAGAAGTTTAATATCTTATTTTGTCTACCAAGCCTTAACTTTACAGTTGAGACGGGAAAGTATTTAAAGAACGTAAAATCAAACATAGACAGACTAATGATTAGGAGACAGAACATTAATGTTTTGTATGCGATGGCAAAAACGTACAAAGTTTATTAACCAATCAAAGCAATCAAAAGGTGTGCGTTGTATTAAAACCACGGAGTTTCGTGGGTTTTGCGTATGTAGGAGTTTTCAGCGTCTTGTTTATCATGTAGAAAACCAATGGTCAAGAAATTATGAATATCGTTATGGTATTGCTTTAACATACAAAATGTCTTTTTAGGCCGTAACCATTACCAATAAATATCCACGTTTACTGGATCTTACAAGAGCTAGTTATTCTGTGTGAGGGATAATGGGCTCTCAATATGAACGTGAGCTTGGGTAATACTGCATATAATATGAAGATATTAATTTAGATAAAAGAAAATTTCACACGGACAGATTCTGAAACCCGTTTGGAGATGACTCCTTTCTTTCTTCTTTCTTTAGTCGTTCATGGTACTTTATCAAAGCCCTAATTATTTAATTGAAAATAACATTCAAACGTATGTACAGGACTAGCTTTTGATCTTAACCAAGTCTTTTAATCTACCAGGCTTTGTACTGGAATCTATTTTTTTCCATGTTATAACACACCAATTATCATGATCATTTCTTACCTAATTCGTAATTTTACAACATTAAGGTCGTAAAAAAGACATTTCAGTATATCAGTGCATATCTGTGTAAGGTGTGGTTTAAACACAAGTACATGTATACTCAACAAATTATCAATTAATTAGGACTGCCTGTACCTGGTCATCATTAAATATATATCGTCTTCCTTACATGTTAACATTAATGCATCACTAAAGCAATTAAAACACATTCTCCGACCTACTTTCATTTAATTATGGTAAAAAAATACCAACAGAGGGCTGCTGTATAAACAGTTGATGCGTTGCCAGCTGTTACATTTTTGAATATTAATTTGCGTTCTTTCGGTTCAGCTTTTAAAAACTGGCATTTTGTCAAATTTTAACGTAGCATAGTGGGAAGGAAAAATAAACGTTCTTTATTCGTTGATGTGTTTGAGTTCTCTTCAGTCACTGTACAAGATAATTTGTACTATATCGTGACAAAAATATTCTGTGATAAAAAGTAAATTCTTATGTGCATTGTTACTATACTGTAAAGTTTTGCTATAAATATGTATATAAATGGTCATGCAAAGGGTGTTTTTTCAAATGAAACTCCAAGCTTAATAATGACCCCTTTCTCTGCAAGACTGGATCCACCCTGCAGCGTGCCCGCGCAGGCGTGGTCCACTCTCGTCCCCGTCATTTCTTCCTCGTGCCACAGTTTGCGCGCACTCGCGTGGCCGTTCATTGTATGAGCGGGTGAACCGAAACCAACTGAAAAGCCACGTAAACTGCAGGTAAGACTTTCTTCGCAGAGATAGCACACACTAAAGGCAGAGTGTCCTTTTCGTTAAGAATGAAATGTGGAAATATATCTGTTACTGCTTTATCACCTTCGTCGGCAGTTAGCTGGCTTGTTTCCGTGGACGACGGCTAGCTAGCTAGCTACTTTTGTCTTTTCTCGCCGGCGAGGTCGCTGCTGCTTCCGCTAAGCTATACTAAGGTTTACCGTACACTTTGCTAGCTACTTAGCGTGCTAGCTAAAATCGGCAAGTCAGTTAGCTTGTTGTTGGCTAACTATCCATTTACACCCAAATAAAATTTAGCCACACAGCTAACTAAAGTGGTGAATTCATGGCCATTCCTCACGTGTCGATACAATTCAGTTTGTCGATAGTTAGCCAGACAGGCTAAGGTTAACTAAGTTATTCGAGGATAAACTTTTATTTTCCTCATATGTTGGTCTCACATGAAATTTGACTAAAATAAAGGCAGTGGTAAGTAACCTTAACTACAGTTACAGTTTTGTGAACACTCTAGTGTTAGTTAGCTACACAACAAACCAGATTTGAATAATTCTGACTACTGGAATCTTATTTATTTATCTACCTAACGTTAGAAAACAAGCAAGCTAAGTCAGCTAAGATAACGCTAGCCACTGAAATGCTAACGATACCGACTATGAAAACTTTTCCGGCCCGTAGCTAGCTAATGTTCGTGTAGTAAGTTAGCTTCCCAGCTAAATTACCGTCATTAAAGTAGCAAGCCAACATATGTTAAAGGCAGCGTACTAGCTAACGTTAGGTCCTATGGTTTTTATGCCAATATGATGTCGACAACATTCTCCGGAATAACCGTTTATATGAAGTGCGGCTGTTGAGCTGCCTTATAACCGAGCTGGCTAACTAACTGGTCACTGCGTGATATATACATTTAATTAACTTCTTAGAAAGCGAGCTGTGAGCGTCCGAACAAAGGTGTCCATCAGTAGCTGTAAGTACTGCCATCTGTTGCTGCTTGACGCCATCTTTGCTTGAGAGTTGAGTTCGAGACCCTCCCAATCCATAGATGCACCACAGTCACAGAAAAATTTCCTTTGCATTCTTATACGCAGGAGATCCATCCAATGAATAGATGTGCTGTAGTCATTCATACAAAATTTAAATTGTAATCTTATACACAAGAGACCCGTACAAAGCATAGATGTGCCATGATCACGCACGAAATATTCCTTTGTATTCTTATACGCAGTGGCTGGCAGTGCGTACACGGGCCTCTCTAAAATGTTTACAGATTAACTTAACACTTCCTCGTTGTTCCCTGGCGTTTCGCCTCATTCCACGTATTGCATGTGTTAACTACCTGGTTCCGTCGGTCCTTCTTTAAGTTAATGGGAGCCACTTAGGTTATTGTAAATCAGATTTCAGAACTATAAAAGTAAGGTATAGGAAGAGTACAGCTGCTCTATATTGAGATGAATATGGCTCATTGCTCTGTATTGGGGACAGGGCACTTGTCTTCACAACCAGTTCCAATCTAGTTAGCACCATATTGTGCACAAGTTTAGGGAACAAACCCATCATCAGACAATTACATCAACAACGCCAGAAAATTGTTCAACGTGTTAGCTTCTCATTTTTTCCAGTGTAGCTGTAATGGTGGATAGCCAGTGGATGTACTGGTATTTGTCGTCAAAAATGACTGCTGATATTATACTCCCCCCCCCCAGGGACAAACGTTTCAGTCTAATTATTGAAATTATTGACCATTGTAATAATAACAAACCCTGAGTTGGCAGTTAGCTATATGTGTCTGTTTTAGGTAGCGTATGGTTACTGTCAGTGCTTTTAATTGGACCCACTCTTTTAGCTAGCTGACTTAGAGGAGGTGATTAGGGTTTTTAAATCAGTGCTACTCAGGTTCATTGATGTTTATGATATGTGGATTGGTTGATGTGCTGGGCTCAGTGAATAGAATGGCTTATCCCGATGTTTTAAAGGGTGTGCAGTGTACATCAAAAACAACGCTGGAGTAAAGATATGGTCCCTATGGAAATGGGACTACTCTGTTTGAACATGCTTCCTAGGTAGCCAGCTAGTTTGTGGCCTTATTCTTCTTATCATAGTCACCACATTGTGTAAAATTAAGGGTAAAGGCTGTTCAGAAATGCCATCTTTCTGACCTCTGAATGGTTTAGCAGTAGACATTGCATTACGAAGGATTTGGTAAGGAAGCAACATCATGTCCTGTATAAGTGTATTTAGGACAAATTCTTTTCCAGAATAAACCACACAGACTTTGACTAAATGCAGCACTGGTTGGATACACCATATATAAATTTGGTTTTGCATCTGAACTCAAGAGCCAAGATCTGTGAATGAGCAAGGCACAGCAAACCAACACGTTCATTAGTTCTGGGTATTGGGAGGAAGGAGGCTGTTGTCCTTTTTACTTAAGAGACGGTGTGTGGAGGTTAGGGCAGGAGTTCCAGAGTTGAGGGCTAAGCTTGGGAAATATGAAAATCACATATCATGCGTTAAACAGAGCCTCTGAGCATCACGTTTATGACATTGCTTTTTTACATGCAATCTACATTACATGGGCAGCAGTGTAGTGTAGTGGTAAGGAGGACTCGTAACCAAAAGGTTGCTGGTTTTATTCCCTGCTGGGGCACTACTGTTATACCTTTGGGCTGGGTACTTAACCCACAATTGCCTCAGTAAATATCCATCTGTATAAAAGGTCAAAATTGTAATCCATGTAGGTCGCTCTGGACATGAAAATCTGCTAAATGGCAACAACGTAATGTAATAGATCCTTTACTATATTATATGCAGTGTTACTGGTATGCAGAGATGACAAGGTGGGCTACTGCTTTTTTGAGGTCCTAAGATGCAGAACATCCAGGTAACAGGGATAGGTTTAAAGAGGTTTCTTTCCTGTCTACCTTTATTCATAGACAATATATGTTTGCCTGTGAATTCAATGCCTGTGAATTGGTAGTCTCCCAAAAATGATGGAATCATGATACTCAGATGATGTAGACTGGCCATATGGGCTAGGGCATTCAGAATAAGGTGCAAAAACACAGATTTTGATTGCATTCAGAAATCAGTGTGAAGTGTCTGCCTTCCATTAATGCTTTCCTGCCATCCAAATTCAGGTGGCCATTTCGATGTGGCAGTTTTGCATTGCCAGTAGTCTTTTTAATCGTATTGTGTAGCATTTCAGTGTTTCCATTTAATTTTTTCTGATAGATTTAAGTAACCCTTCTTGCTAAATTGTTTAGAATGTAGTTACCGTGAAGCAGAATTTAAATGTATTACACAGAATTTTTTTCTTTTTTTTTGCTTCTGTGTTGTGTTCATCTTTACAGCCACCCTGCTTGAGGCAGGTGCGTGCATTTGTGTTGTAATAGTGTGCGTTTCTGATGATGGTGCTGCTGTTGCACAGGCATGGCTGCGATCAGGAAGAAGCTGGTGATTGTTGGGGATGGTGCATGTGGCAAGACCTGCCTGCTGATAGTCTTCAGTAAAGACCAGTTCCCCGAGGTCTACGTGCCCACTGTCTTCGAGAACTACGTGGCTGACATTGAGGTCGATGGTAAACAGGTACTGTATACACACCCAGGTGTGTGCATGTGTCTTTGTGTGTTGACCTTTGGGGTGTATTGTGGCTGTTTCATTATGGATGCGTGCAGGTAAAGACAGTACCCAACCTGTATAAAGTAAAGCCAGTGGACAGCAGTGAGTGCCTGCAGGTGCGTTAGGTGATGTGTGCTCTGTGGCAGGTGGAGCTGGCATTGTGGGACACGGCAGGTCAGGAGGATTACGACAGGCTCCGCCCCCTCTCCTACCCAGACACTGACGTCATCCTCATGTGCTTCTCCGTCGACAGCCCAGACAGCTTAGGTGAGCCTGTGAGCAGTACAGATCTGCTGCTCTCCCCTGTCCCATGCCCCCCTCTGCTCCGTCTGACCCCTTACTGCTTGCTTGTGTCCTATGTGACGTGCCTTGTCTGACCCCCCACTGTGCAGAGAACATTCCAGAGAAGTGGACGCCCGAGGTCAAGCACTTCTGCCCCAATGTTCCCATCATCCTCGTGGGCAACAAGAAGGATTTGCGTAATGACGAGCACACGCGACGTGAGCTTGCCAAAATGAAACAGGTAAGCACCAATGCTTGAGCAGCCAGTGTCTGTATCAAAACACAAGGCGCGATGTTTCCCTGCTCTGTCAGACTGCTCATCTGAACCCATCTATCTCAATTCCCATTTCTCTATTACTCTCTAGATGTTGACATGTGTACAGCTGTGAGTTTATAATGTGATTTGCTTAACGGGATACAGTGTTAACAGTGAAATGGAGGGAATAACTGCAGTCTGTTCCTGCTGATTTATGTTAGAGGATCGTGTGCCTTAATGTTGATTAAATCAACTCTTGGTCGCTGAAATATCTTGTTTTATAGAGAGTGGACTTTTTGTGGAATGCTCTTGAATAGAATGTCCCTTTGAGTCTCTCATGATAGATGAGTGGATGCGAGCTGAATGGCTCCCTTTCATTGGTTCATTTTAAACCTTTGGAAAACTTATCTGCTTCAAGTCCAGGGAAACATGCAGTGCTGATGTAGCTGTGACAACTTTCCCTGTTATCTGAAATGTTTACTGGTTTTACATGCTGTACAGTGATACAGCATGATTGTCAGTATGTACAGAGGCTGACCATCCAAAGTGCAGTAATATGCAACAGTATAATAGTAGAGCTGAGTCTGATATACGTACGTTAAGCATTTTACGATAAACAGGCAGAGGAAACTGAGATTATAATGATAATTATGATAACCGAATACGTGTGTGAACTTGAATAAAACACAACTGCCCTCTCCTGCAGGAACCAGTGAAGCCGGAGGAGGGGCGGGACATGGCGAACCGCATCAGCGCTTTCGGCTACATGGAGTGCTCGGCCAAGACGAAGGACGGCGTGAGAGAGGTGTTTGAGATGGCCACCAGGGCGGCGCTGCAGGCCAGGAGGGGCAAGAAGAGCAACAAATGCCTCCTGTTGTAGAGCGGACTGGAGGACTGTGGCCCGAGGGAGCAGGGCCTGGCGTCCTGTGGGCGGGAGGGAGACAGGAGACCCAACGTGTAAACCCCAGCGGGCCTCCCCATGGACGGACTGACTGCTGGAGCTCATCTTTTTTTTCTTTCTTCTTTTCGTTTTATTAATAACATTTTTTTAATCATGAAGACATTTTGGTATTTAAAACTTAAAGCAAAACGGAGACCAGGGACATTTTTTTTGTACGTAACCCTGTGAGCGAATGCTCACCTCGGCCAGCTTGCCTCCCGTCTGCTGTCATGTGACCCACCGAGTCATTTAAAAGGGGGCGTGTCTTCTGAACCGCGGCTCCACCCCCTCAGCCCTGCCCACGTGTGATTGGGAGTTTTGAACACAGTGGATTTCTTAACTGCTTGTCTCTGTATAAATCTTTTTTTATTAAGGAATTTTGGAAAAATAAAGGGGTTTAAGCAAAATTGACAGGAAAACATGCTGTATACAAATGTGTGTGTATATAAACCTTGCATATATCCTTATATACACACAGGGGTGTTAACTGGAAACTGTTAAAAAAAAAAAAACTAGTCTTGGTAACTTTGTGTAATAAATACATTTATATGACAAGTGTGCCCAGTTTGAGTGCAACAGGAGATTAAGGGAAGATGTCTGGGGTCAGATGAAGACCTGTCTGGCAGTGTGGGATAGAGCTGTATGCCTGATGATAGATCTGTCCCATGACCCTAAAAATGCTGGCACTTTGAAACGTATTCTTTATGGAGGCTGTTGTCACAAAGCATCTAATTGAAGTATTATATTGCCAAAGGCATCAGTGGGTGGTGGGGCTAACCCTTGTCCTGCACCCTGAGTTTTATATTCCATTTTAGAAGGTGCAGGGGAACTCCCCAGTGTAGCTATCGGTAGCGTGTGCCGATGAACAGGATGGTATGAACACTTATGCAGGCACTGGTTTCTGTGCTGGGTGTGACACTGACCTCATGGTCTGGCATTTGTGTGCAATAAAAGTGTTATTACTTTCAACAGGGGAAGCCCTTTTAATGTTACAGTATGCTAGCTACCTAATATTGACAGTCCTATGCATTGCCTAGCTGCTAACACCAAATGGCCAGCAATGTTAGTTCCACATCCAATTAATACTGCTATCTTGCCTGAATGTCACTGTGCCAGTTAATAGGAGTATATTTTTGTGCAGTTGACTGTTACCAGCAGGCAATGTGTCCAGAGCAGTACTGATCTTCTGGGAAGCAACTTTTCAGAATTGAAAATCACATAAATTACCTGAAAGTAAATGAAATTGTAAAACATAGTTGTTACAGTACCATAGGAATACTGGATAGCAAAGAGGTAGTACCAGTGCATACTTAAATTTTTTGAAGCATTCCTATGCTGGTATGTGTGGTTTAAAACATTCTAAGAATGTTTTGGGAACCTGCAGGACAAAAAGTGAAGTTAAAGCCAAACTGGAACTTCAGAAACATGCCCTGCCTCTTACGAGAATGTTGCCTGTTAGCCAGGTAGTCAGCATCTAATGAGTGAACTGGATGTGCGTGATGGAATTTTGGTAACATCTCAGTCCACTTTTGAAAGATAATTTACTTCCTGTTTTACAGTACAAGTTTTAATCAGATTTGTGCCATCTCTGATTTGCAAGACCACCAGTTGCGGACAGCAGTACACGTGAGATATGACAAATCCCTGTCTTATCAGAGAAGGCTTTTGCTGCGTTGTCAGATGTGGCCTGAGCTGTTCCTTCAGATTCAGGCACATTTTGAGCATGACTTGATCTCTAATTACTGGCTGCAAACAATTATTCTGTGTGATCCTTTGACATAATCCTTAGTAAGTTAAGTTCACATCCTCACTTTTCCTTTAGCTGCAGCATTGACAAAGTCCTGCTAGATTTTTCATAGAAGCAGACTAACTGTACAACCAAAGAAAATATTTTTTTGTATCCAGTATAAATTGATATAATCCACCCATTTAAGTCTTCAGAAATCATACAATTTTTTGGGTGTGTGTTCACAGACCACATAGGCTGCTTGTGCAGTTGCCCTCAGAGGACATTCCTGATCCACCTCTACACCCGCATTGCAACACTCAGAACCTGACTTCACAGTGGTATTGCAGGTTCCTGATAGTAATTTCAACCAAGACGCACAACCCTCAAGAGAATCTCCCCAGCTGAGAATATCTGTCAGGAATAAGACTTGGAAGTGGTCTTTTAACTGCAAGCAACAAGAACAGGCACATTGGGCAGCTCAGATTCCAATCAAAATGGATGCATGTAACACCTCAGCCCAGCAGGATGGAACAGGCCTGACCAGCATGGTAATCTGATACCCTGATGATGTCACCAATGACAAAGCAAGGAATAGCACATGGAGGAAGTCTAAAAAATGAGTTGGTAGGTCCTAGAGAGAGAGCAGGTTGTGAGGGAGTCATGTAATTCATAAATTTATGAGAAATTCTATTGGGAAGCTACCTTACCCTATCCAGTAGGTAAGTAGGAAGATGGCATTAGCTCGATTGTCTAATTTGGTAACTAGCTTGGTATTTGCTGTAGGCACAACAGGTTAAAAAGAGTTAGGAAGGTTAGCAAAGGTGATTGTATTTGAGAAATAGTTGGGGGGGGGATATTCATTCTTGTTGCCAGTACTAAAGGCAGCTTTATATGACATAAAGAATACTTTGGCACGGAGATAAACATAAATTAGGAAAGAAAAAACCCACATTCAAAAGCGTCAGGATTATCAGATGTGAGTGTGAGCGCGTTAGGCACGGTCTCAATGCGTGAGACCTGAGGTGTCTGAATTTGCATCTTTATCAAGCTGGGATGCACAGCATGAGAGAGACACACACTGTACACCAAGGAGAGAGAGGGAGAGGAGCCAAAGGTAGAGGGACTGGACCAGGAGGAGTGGGTATGCAGAGACTCAGAGAGGATCTGCTCAGATTCTCAGAGGAACACTACTGGTAGGGGAAGCCAGGAGCTCCAGCAAGCAGGGCCAGCCTAATTGCCTCACACACACCTAGCCCACCCCACACCCTGCAGGCACTGACCTCACAGAGCACACAGCCCCTGAAACAGCCATTCTCATTCACTCCAAAACCTGAAACAACAAAGGCCTTTTCCCAGAAGACAGGTGGCAAAAGTTTGGTGCCCAACAGCAGAGTGCTGCAGCAGGTGCCAAAACACTGGGGACAACAAGGGGATCAATGACCCCCTCGTGCGAGGGACCATAGCACCAACTCAGCAAGGAGAGTAGCAGAGGAGGCTACATGTTAGTTTCCTATAGCACTGCAAGCACCACTCTACTGCCCAAAGCAGGCATCTCACAGCACACCAAGAAAATCAACAGTGACATGGCCTCATGCTTAGTGTTCAGCTGGACCACAACCCCACCCTGACACACAGACACTCATACATCCACATGCATCTGCGTTAGGAAGGTGTCTGAACCTCTGCTAAAAAACCTGAGGGACACCACCCTTGACAGAAACCACGTCAGCCACATCCAAAAACAACAGGAGACCCACCCAAGAAAGCCAGCCTCCAGAGCAGTCACTGGATCTGAGTAATAGAGACTGAGTTAAAGAGAGAGTAAAAGGAATTAGTTAAAAGAAAAATTCTCCCTGAAACTAGCAAGTATTTTCTCAGAGTTAATAATGCACTGAATAGTTTACCAGAATTTGTCGTGTAAGCAGAGACCCATAGAGTGTTGAAAGCTAGGAATTACGCAGTCCCAGATACACACTAGAATACAGGCAAAATGACAAGCCTGGCTGGGATGAATGGCTTGGGTTCAACATGGAAAATTTATAATTTAAAATTATGTTTTCACCCTGAATTGTGACACACAATCAATTTGATGAAACATGAAACAGGAGTTGTTGAAAGAGTAACAGTGATAGTGGCAATAGTTTTGTTAACAGTAATAAGAAAAATAGGAGGGTTCTTCAGATCTTAAGAACATACTTCTGTGAGTTTTTCGCTTTTTCATAAATGTGTCGGTTGAGCTGTGTACCTCTTCATGTCCATATTCATTCCATCCTTAGTTTCATTCCTTAGTTTCTGTTTGAGTCATGGTGATAACAGCTCACACGTGTTGTTTGTTTTAGAAATAAAATGTCTGGCACAGACTTTATATTGGTCTACATTTTGGTTTTACAGCACTGATGATGCCTCCACCCAGAATCCACCACCTCACCACTCCCTCCTTCTCCCCTCCAACAGACCCCAATTAGCTAACCACAACTTTCCTGTTGGCTGTGTGGATTTTGCCACCCCCAGCAGCCAGCAGAGGGCAGTGTGCACTCACCTGTTCCTCTGCATTGTGTTGTGTACTTCTTCCTCTTGCTTCATCTTGTCAGCCAATTAATGAATATAACGGCAGCCATTATTTCATTCATAGTTCATCTCTGTGGCTGAATATAGGGGGGGATGTGTAGGGGCTCAGAGTGGGAAGATGCAAGATGGTGAGCTGCAATTGTTCAAAAAGCACTTCACTGTAAAAGCTGCCACACACAATCTGAAGATATGGGGGGGGATCAAACGGGGTGGGGGCGCAGCAGAGAGAGATTGGGGGTGACATGAAAAGCTTGCAGCAGCTGTGTCTGATGGTGTGTTCACTTTTCTTTGAACATTTCTTTTTTTTCCATAGAAGAGGGAGTTGTCTTGTTCTTGTTGTGCTTCTGTAGCTGGCATTAGCTCTTTGAGAGGGAGAGAGAAAGAGAGGGAGGGAGAGAGAGAGAGAGGGAGTGAGAGAGAGCAAGAGAGAGAGGGAGAGAGACAGAGAGAAAGAGTGTGTATGGGGCGGGCTCTGTGATTTGGGATTTCTGCTCCTCTCTCTCTCTCGAGTGGAGCGTCACAGAAATCCACCTCACAGCCTGAGAGAAAGAGAGAGAGAGACCAGATCAGGAGAGGAGAGAGCTGGAGAAAAGGGAAAGAGAAGACAGAGGAGACATCAAAAGAGAAGAGCAGACAGGAGGGAGCTGAGAACTGGAGGGAAGGGGAGAGAAGAGAGAGATCAGAGCACAGGACTGGTGGCCGCATGTGAGGAACCCCCCGTGGAGGAGGAGAACGGTGTGAACACACAGAGAGTGCGGGCGGTGGTGCTGCCCTCCGGGGTGTCAGGGACCACAGGGGCTTGGGAATTTGGGGGTGTATGCTGGCGGCCATGTGGACGCTGGGACTTCTGCTCCTGCTGGCCCGTTTGGAGGGCGGTCTGACCGGAGCCTGGAGAGCCTCACAGCCACGCCTGCAGTTCAGCCACAAAGGTAGGAGCTCACCTGGGGTGTACCTGTGCACCCTCTCTCTCCCCCATCTTCTCTCTCCTCGCTCTTCTTTCCCTTCCTTTATCGCCCCCCCCCCCGTATCTCCTTCCCCCTCCTCAGAGAGTCGGCAGCTCAGTAATGCTGATGTATCAGCTCTGTATGATCTGGCTCCTTAATTCCAACACTAAGCCATGGAGCCGCCACCGAGACTGCCGGTGTGATGGGGCACAGTCTCAGTGCGGTCCTGTAGAGAAAAGAGGTGTGTGTGTGTGTGTGTGTGTGTGAGCATGTGTATGTGTAAAAATATTCATGTAAGTTATTACTGATTTTATTCCTTGCTTGTAATGTATGTTTAATAATATTTGTCATTTTACGGTATTATCTTTAATGTAGCTGTAAAGGTATGGACATATATACATATACAATTTCCCTCATTTTTTCATGGTCTTTACATGAACTTTCAAAAGCGCATACAAATGGCTGTCCTGAATGATTTAACACATTTTCTCTTAATTGAAATTTTTGAAATCAATTGATTTTTGTATGCCTCCATTCCCTAGGATGCAAAGTGAAGCAGGTTGTCTCTTCTTCCCATTAAATTTCTAAAACAGATATTAATACCAAATTTTACACAACATCCTACAGAACAGCTAAGGAGAGAAAAATATCAAACCTTTCACCTGTTAAAATGTTTCAATGAATTAAGAACAATTCTTAAAGGATGACAAAAAAATGACAGAAACATAATTCTCAGATATAAATTTTCCCTTATTCCCCTTTATGCAACCATGTTTGGAATCACCAACTGTTCATTTGGCTCATCTCACCATAACAGCTTTTGTGGATGGACAGGAATAGCAAAGCAAGGCAAGTGTAATCCTCTGATACACTTGCATGCAACAGGAAAGTATTTTTTGAACCATGCATTACAACAGTGCACCACAGTGATGTGGGTGCCAATTACTCCATTATCCAAGCAGCTGGTAATTGTTGGCTGATCTCACAGCCAGGATCTAACCCGGGCCATAGGGCTCAACCAGCACTCAAGGGGACCACCTTGCTGACTGAACCACTCAGAACTCTGGTTTTGCAAGAGGGTCAATAAAGCAAGATGGCAGGAAGCTGGTTAAGAACCCAGCAAAGCCTTTCAAATTAGCTTGTGTACTTTGCTATTAAAACAGACGAAGTAGTTTTAAATGTGAATACCTACTACTGTGAAAGTAAATGTAAGATTCTTGGTGAAGCTCAGTAGCGGCAGCAGTCTCTCGGGTTCGGGAATCCTCAGGTCTTTGGGCGCTTGGCATGTGTGGTCCAAGGTGGAAGAGACAGCTGAAGTGCTGGTCAAGGTCCTTTCTTCTCTTTTTTTGATGGCAATATGCACCAGCATCGATACTTTGGGCCTGAGTATAAGCCAACCTGACGAATGGGTCCTCAAATGTGATTTTAAAGCAGTGATTTAGGGGGGATCTTTGATATACAGAGGCTGCAGGGTGAGAGTGCTCTCTTGTTTTTGGCTATCTCTGGACTGCAGGTTACACTGGCAGATCTACTGGCAGATACTCCTTTTGGCTCGTGCTGAATAACTGCACCAGCCATATATTCTGGTGACTGTCCTTTTTGTTCTTTAAAGGCAAGTGATCAATCGTGACATGGACAAGGGTCCAGTGTAGCGATCCAGGGACAGGGGTAATGTGCGGCCTCTTTTTGTACGTGAGAAAGTGCACGTGTGTTTGTTTATGAGGGTGTGTTTTTGAGAAGCTGTGTGTGTGTGGGTGCATGTAAAGTAGTTTGAATGAGGGAGTGTGTGTGTGTTTGCACATATTTCAGTGTATATATGTTAACTGATGACTGTCCTGAGTGGTGACATAATTATCATTCTTTCAGGAGAGGGTATTTTTGAACATTTTTTAGCGTCTGTGTTAAACTGCAGGTGCAGGTTGTGCTCTTTTAAGAAGGGTGTTGGTCCTTTTATTATTATAACTGTATCAGCTATGAAACAAAAAGACATATTCAAGGGTGCTCTTGTTTGCAAAAAGAAAATGTTTATTTGGTTATTAAACCTCTACCTGCTTCTTCAGTTTCACCTTGGGGATCTATGTCCCTCTGCAAAATGGCCCTGGTATGACTAGCTCTGGCCTGGAGGGGGCACTGCCACTTTTGGATGAATGCCTGAGGTATTCATTGAGGTATGCGACAGATTTAATTATGATTTATTGTCATATTTATGTGTGTCAAAGGTCAAGCAGACCTAATATCCGCGTGTGACTGGCTGACTGCTGAGGGAATCCAGGCACGACGTGAGCACATGCACAGACATGCACATGTACACAAGGTGTTTGTGTGCACAAAAGCGTGTGTTTGTTTTATGTAGGGCGAGTATTTGCGGATCTGTTTCTCAGATTGCCCCAGACCTTCCTCACTAATTGAGCAGCTGAAATGGCTGAAGTGATAACCTCATTTCCACAGGAAGCGTGTTTGGTTCTTCCAGCGGTGTTCCAAACTGAGTCATCCCCTGGGAACCAGCTACCCTGCCACACAACATGCACCACTCAATGAGGGGGCACTTTGCCTGACTCCCTACTCTAACCACATACACACACAAACACAAACACAGACACACACACACACAGGCAGTGCGTGTGTGTGGTGAGTGCAACTTTTCTTTAAAACTGTGTTTGTGTGTGTCCTTCTGCTGTTGCACTCTCCCCTCCTCATTCAGGAATGCCGTTAGCTGTATCACACGCCACACATTTGCTTAATCACATATGCGCACATCAATGGCACCTCATGACTGTGGTAATCTAATGTTCACTGAACTCTGCTGGTTTTGGAGCTAAAAATACGCCTCTTTCTCACCCGGGCCCAGCTGGTGCCAGGCAGCTGAGGCCGACTGACAAAGGGGCACAGGCCCCTGCCCGAGGCTCACCCTAAAATGCTCAGGATGCCAAGAGAGGGGTGAGACCACACAACTTCTATCATAGTGCCCCTATGTTGGAGGATCTGCCTGTTATAGTGTTCTGTGTCTGTGTGTGAAAGTGCATTATCTCGTCTCTGTGGCGCAATTGGTTAGCGCGTTCGGCTGTTAACCGAAAGGTTGGTGGTTCGAGCCCACCCAGGGACGTCACATTTTCGGGTGGCGAGGTACTTAACCCACAATTGCCTCAGAAATTCATAATTCATAATTCTGTATAAATTCATAACATTGTTAAAAAAACTGCAACCAATGTAAGTTGCTCTGGATAAGAGCGTCTGCTAAATGCCAATAATGTAAAAAAAAAATGTATGTGCGTGTTTGTTAGTAACATGTGAATGTTAGTACGTGTATATGAGGGCGTGATGAATTTAAACAGGTCCCAATGAGATTAAAGTCCTTTTTCAAAAATGTACAATGTTATTTAATGAAAAATCACATGTAATGTTCATGTCAGGTGAATCATGAATTGCTGATCACACTCATGGTCACACTCATGATCAGATCATTTGGTGAAAACATTCCAATGATACTATGTAATCTAATTACCACTGTTTATGATGTATGTTCCAATGTTCCAGCAATGTGGGACAGGTGAGACATTCAGTAGAGGGTAAGAGATTGGGTCAGTTACACTAGAATGTTATGTTGAATTTGAATGTCAGTCAAACAGAATGTCGACTGACACATATACATGTGTGCCTACATGTACATACACACACACATATACACACACACAAGAGCCTAGATATGTTCTTGTGTTTGTATCTGAGCATCTTTATAAAGGTCATGAAATTCATGATTGCTGTAATTGATTTTTATGGTTTTTGATTGCTGTTCACCGTCCCTTCCCTTTACTTTTGCATCGTGACGGCCGATAGCCCTGCCTTTCCTGTTGCTACATATTCTCCATGCAGAAGCTGCAATGATCCATAAGCCATACCCTGATTGGCTCAGTCATTGAAATCTGTCAGGTGACGGCCGACCAAATCTCTGCGAGTGGCATCGGAGGAGATGTCTGTTCACGCTTAACTCTCCTGGCAGCCCAGGCAGATTTTCTCAGTCACGTTCAGATCGCCCTCCCTGCCTGCGCTGGCCTTACGCACCAAGGCAGTGGCGGAATATAATTTTGGAGTATGAAAATGTGGGTGAAGCCGCAGATGGTGTCAGCCTTCGCATTCTGCTGCTGCTGTCCATCACTGAGGAGGAGAATGTCCCCCATTGTCTCACCCCCCTCCTTTTTCCTTCCAATTCAGTGATTCCTCTCCGGCATTCCTTGGCAGCGACGGGTTATCACGCACAGCAGATATATCCGTGCCCAATATGAATATTAATAAGCCCCCCGTCATCTGTCTCGTCCCAGAGCTGGTGCAGAACGGGAGGCTGCTGGCCCTGCCCCTCTCTGCGGGGGAGATCTACGCTCTGCTCCCGGACGAAGATTCCCGCCGCCTCTATGGCGCCATGAAGGACCACCTGCTGGTCACCAGCCTGGATGACATCACGCACGGGCCGCGCCAGGTGAGGCTGCCGGGGGGGTCCACTCCCACGCTCACATGGTCTCCCCACCATTGCCGCCCCGAGCCAAAACGCGGTTATTGCAATTACTGGAGCAGAATGTAGTCTCACTACAGCACCACATTGCCTCAGAGATGTGGCGCACTGTAATACCATAAAGCTGAAGAGACAGAATCACTGAAGGGCCGTATAACTGAGGTGACGATGATTTCAAATGAGGGAAAGGAGCCGGTCTTGAGAAAAATGGATTAACACCCAGCCTCATTCATTTTTTATACCAATTCAAACAACATGTTTGTATGAATTACATGCCAAATCATGCGATGTTAAAACATGAAAGAGTACACGCACAGTATGCAGTCATTAATTAACAGCAATACAGTTCATAAAACATTGAAATTACACAACTGAAAATCCGCACGGCTGTTTAAAAAATCATTACTATTTCAAAGCAACTGTAATTATTCAGCACGGTAGTTAATTAACTCAGAACCTGTGTGAAGCAGTTTTCATCCCCAGCGGTAGTGTCTCGCTCAGTGTCCCAAACACAAGACGTGCTTACACACAGAGAACACACTGTACGTGCAGACACTGAACCCTGGGGTTCTGCGTTATTAGACTGCAGTCGCACAGATATAAAGCTGAGAAGTTAACACTGTAACACTTTAAACATTAAAACGGTCGCACTTGGAGCTGACAGAGGAGGATTGTGAATGATAGGAATGATAAACTGCTCACTCAGGCTGTGACAGCTGTTACACACTGGATTAGATATGGGGGCTGTCTGACACTTGATAAGTTATTCTGTGACACACGGCCTTGTGCAAACGAACCTCATGTGCGTTCAGAGATCTGAGAGGGAGACAGACAGGCAGAGGAAAAATAATACTGATAATCAAAGCCAAAGATAGAGAGAAAGGATCAAGGAGAGGGAGGGAATGAAGGCAAGGGGGAGATACTGTGTGTGTGTGTGATTTGGGGGGTTAGAGAGTAAAAGCAGAGGAGGAAGGGAGAGGGGGGAAGAGCCGAGGCAGATCCTAGATAAGCCCTCCCCTCAGTGGCTGCAGTAATTGGGCTCAAATTGGTGGAAATGAGTGTAATGAGGGAGCTGGACCCCCACTGAAATAACGAGCAATCCCTTCTCACCCTCCAATTCTCCTGCCCTCTTGCCTTCTCCTTCCTTCCCCTGTCTGACACCCCCCCTCCTCTATTTTGCTCTCCCCTTCCCTTCTTCATGTCCGCCTCTCACCCCCCCCGCTGCTTGCCTAAAAGTGACGCTAACGGATCTCCGGGCGGGTGAACCGTGGGGCAGAATTCAGATGAGCTATGGATTAGCGATCAGATTGGGGAGGCCGCCGCAAACAGGACAGCAGTACAGGAATAGACTGCGGATTTGGATGACTCCTCACCGCACGGCAGCCTAATTACTGGGGCTCTCCTTTCATTATCTTCCCACCCCAACCACCGCCTCGCATTCCTGGCCTTTGAGTCTCTCATCAGCAACCCACATCACACAGCGCAACTTCGCCTCTCGCTGCCCGTCTCCCTCCCTCTCTCCCCTGGCTCGCTGCAACTCCTTCCCTCTCTCTTTCTCTCACCTCCCTCTCCCCCTCTCCAGCTGTCCTCTGCTGATCCCTGCTTGCTTTCTCCATTCCTCTCACCTCCCTTACATTTTCTCGCAGTCTTGCACTCTCCTCGTGTGATATCGACAACAAACTCCAAAACTGGTCAAATCTAGAGGCTCATTTCGGCTATCCATCACCATGCAGTTTGGAAACATGTTTCAGTGTGTGGTATGGTCAGTGTGGATCAAATTTCATTCTGCTCAGACCATCGCTTGTTATTTTAGGTCCGATTTGCATGTTATGGATAAACACTGCAAGTTGATTGTTTTATGGCGGATCTCTGAATATGTGTTGAAGTGGAGATTTCAGTGACCAAATTATTAAATGTCCCATACGGATATGCCAAATGTACAAGCAGCAGATGCTCTTTGTGTTTTTTAAGAAATCCAAGATGCTGGAAAATCCAGCATGACGCTCTTTGTAAGTGTGACGGCCACACCATATGACTTATGGGAGCAGCACACAATGAGAGTACAACCCAGAAAGTATAGCCCTGAAGTATCCTGCCACGTTTGTTGAGAGTATTCACCACAAACGACTGACCTTTGGGGTTTTATGGTCATTCTTCTGAAGCGACAGAAAAGTAAAAGGAAGACAAATGAAAATCTTAACAAAAACTATCAGGGCTCCAGCATCTTTGGGCCATGATCATAATAAATCAATGGTTACAACAAAAACTTCCATAGAGGAAGTATTATTGGTTGAAATGATATTGTATCCACAGTTCTTAATGAGGGTAACAGTGACAGTAACGATGAATCTATGTAATGAATCACAAGGAGCAGATTCTTCTGGGAGCTGATTAACTGAAGAGGCATGCTGTGTTCATGGTCCCCCCGGTTTGATTCTCAGATTGTCTGCTTCCTCTCTGCTTCCTCTTTATCATTATCAGGTATTTCCTCCCAGTGTGGCATCCTAAGAGATGAGAGAACTGCTCATTTCTTACTG
The DNA here is from genome assembly GCA_019176425.1 of Megalops atlanticus. Lineage (NCBI taxonomy): Eukaryota > Metazoa > Chordata > Actinopteri > Elopiformes > Megalopidae > Megalops > Megalops atlanticus. Next base: position 30,147,435 of record CM032882.1, read on the forward strand.
ATGGAATGAGGTGTCTGGCACTGTATGGGCAGCAGTGTGGCATAGGGGCAGGGAGCAGACTGTTGCTGGTTCTATTTCCTGCTGGGGCAGTTGCCTCACTAAATCTCCAGCTGTATAAATGGATAAAATTGTACCCTGTGGAAGTCACTCTGAACAAGAATGTCTGCTAAATGACAGTAATGTAATGTTAGGGAAGCAGTGTCACTTTCCACTTGCCTCTGCCTTTTGAAGCCTCATATATTAAAGTGGAAAATCGTTACCCAAACTCATATCTGTCCTAAAACCGCACTGTGGATTGAGTCTTTAAGGCGGAACCACTAAATCAGCACTGCCCTGTAAGCTGATCTGTGATTGGTTAGGTCAGTATTATAAGTTTTAAATTACAACCAGTATTGCATGTTTTTTTAGAAAAGTAATTCTGAATAATAACTTTTAGTTGAGCTGGCACTTTGTGTTTAAATTATATTTTCAGCTTGCACAGCACTCTTCTGTTGAAACTGCTCATACCACTTAAATCACTCAAGACAGGGGCGTTGGCACATATAATTAGCGCTAACAGTTGTATGAGCACATCTATGTGTCTGTGTGTAATGTATTTGTATGTATCTATGTGTTTATGTGTAATGTGTGTGTGTTTTGCTGGCTGATGCTCTTGTTTCAGCTCTATTGGCCAGCCAACCCAGACCAGATTCAACAGTGTCTGATGGCTGGGAAGGATCCTGAGGTGAGTGAATATGGGTCTGGTCCCACTGCCCACTCAGATACACACACACACACACACACACACGCACGCACATAACAGGCTTGCAACCAAACGTGTCAACTCATTGAGCAGCACTTTCCTCTCCAACAGTTCTGTCATAGAATGCCATTGTTGCTAGGCGCTGAATAAGAAAGGAGGATGTCCCAAAGTGAACATTTTTAAAATCCTGCCTTCCACCCTGCCCGTGCTATTCACAGACGCACCATTCATTGACGTCAGAAGATGCCCGCGATGAGGGGGCGGTGAAAGGGATGGGAGAGAGGGGGTGGTTCGGAATTCAGCCCGGGACACACCACCAGTGAGAAACTGTGTCATGAATGCGTGCTAACTTCTTGTCTCGTTACAGTGGGAATGTGCTAACTTCCTGCGGGTGCTGGAACCCTATAACCACACCCACCTGTACGTCTGTGGGACAGGAGCCTTCAACCCCCGCTGCGCGTTCATCCCTACCGCCATCTTCACGAGGGTACGCTCCTTCCCCTGTACTGTAACACAATCACCTGCCGTCGGTACACAATGATATCAGACAGGTGCGGTCTCGTGACATCACACCGCTGCACGATCTTCAGACTGGCACCAGGTCTCAACCAGTCTCAGATCTGATCTATTTTTTTTTTAATTCAGTGCACCGTGAGAAATTTCCATCCTACTATAGTAGGTGAAAACTTAGGGTAACGGTATTTAAGGTAAAAGTATTTCATCACAACTGTATTACGTTAAAAACCCTAATGACTTCAATATTCAGCGTAATGTGTATTTAAGGGAAGTGCACGCGATTAAAAAATAAACACTGAAAATGATGGGGCTTAGTTAATGTTCGGTCATGCAAGCAGATGTTGATAAACATAAATCAACAAATGCAGCTGCTAAAACACAATGAGCTCTGTTTAGTCTGAAAGACGTTGAGCTGTCTATTTTAAGAGAATCGTCGCAGGAAAATCTCAGGAAGCTAAACCAAAACCCCAGGGGTTTTCCGGAGATGCGCTCAAAAACAGTAGGTAAAACGAAGAGCAAAATTCTCCAGGGAAAGGCTAGGAAACTTTCCCAACTGGTGGATTCACACGGGAATACACTTAGCGAGGCGGATAAAAAGCTCAGAACATACTTTGGGTACAGGAAAACTAGCACAGAATGCACGCAGTAGACACGACAGTCTGCGGCACAGCAGTTCAGCATGAACACGCTCCTCACGGCCGCACACACTGCGCTGGCTCCAAGCGACGGCTCAATCCGAGAGCACTCCGTGCGTCTCCTATGTGGTCTGAGTGGCTTTGTCTGTGATAAGCCCACAAAGCCCTCAGACGGATGAACAGGGACAGAGAGGACGTGGAGCTTTGAACGGCGAGCGCCGCCGCAGATTGCATTTCACACTCTTTGCCTTTTTCTTAAAGAGATTGTGGCTAATACCCAATTAATGTGAGTCCCCGGGGGAAAGGGATCAGCGGAATGAACCCGGTATATAAAGTGTGCATGACACACCAATCTGAGAATAGAGGGAGGGGGCCGGGAAGGGAGAGAAAAAAGGGCCCTAAATATTCGCGTTACTGTTGCATACATTGCGGTATTCGTGCGCTCTGAACAATTAGTGCGCTCTGGACTGAGAGAGAGAGAGAGAGAGAGAGGGAGAGGGAGAGAGAGAAATGGAATGACACTATATTAGTGTAGAGGTGGGGGTAGGGGGGTAGGAATATTTACAGCCCTTGGGGATAACCTAAATCCGTATTACAATTGTTAGTTATTAACACGAATATTGTTTTTTTTTTAATTAAAAACTCTTTTTTACTTTGATTTTATATTAATTCATGTAAAGAACACGTTCATGCCTGCAAATTATGGGAAACGGAGAGGGGGGAATGTAGAATGCAAGTTTCTTAAATGCCTGTTAGCCCATGAGAAATACAGTTTGCGACGGTCTATATATGATTTCAGTATAACATGATTATTTCTTACACGGTTCATATGGATTACTATTATTTGCTATTGTTATTGCGGCTAAGAGTATTATTAATCATGTTATTGCTGTAATCCGCACGTGTTCTGTTTTTACAGTAGTTTACGCTTATGAGCACTTACAATCGCATTTACGACATAATTTGCTGTCTATTATTGATAACTGCAATCTGTGCAATGTCAACGTGCTTTGAAAATGAAAAGAACAGAGAAAGAAAAAGAGAGTGGGGAAAAAGGGGGACGTGGGGACTTTTCCGGGCTTATTCATCAGAGGTGTTTGTTTTATGCTAATTGTGTTGGTTAGTGGTACTCATATATGCAGGTATGTATCTAGTCCCTGGGCTTTCCTGCTCTCTCCATAAATATCTTTTTGTGTATTTTTTGAAACAATAAGACATTGGTCAGAACCCACAGCATGACTGACAGGAATGGTCTGATGGTAAGACAGTGTTTTTACTGCCCCAAACTGAGGTCTGCAACAGACGTCTGCCTGAGTGATCTCCTTCTGTCCCGCGTGGAGTAGGAGTTAAGGTTTTCCGTTGGAAATTCGAGGAAGGAACCTTTGAGTCTGTGTCTTATGTTTATGTTCCATTTGAGTAAAACATAGAACCCACATGTCCCTGCTAGTCATTAAAAATGACCTTTTGAAATCAGCTGTTTTATTTCATACACTGCTGTGTGTTCTTCATCTGTCTGTGTCTTTGTGTCTGGTTTCTAACCTGTCTGTCTGTCACTCTCTGTCTTTATAAGTATGTATACATAGTGTACGTGACAGTATGTGTGTGTATTATTTCTGCATTTGTTTCCACTCCCTGACTTGTGTCTCTGCATGTGTCTTCTGTGTCTATAAATATATGTATGTGTGTATATGTGTGTCTTCTCTTTATGATGTGTCCATAAATGGATTAAATGTGTGTGTGTGTGTGTGTGTCCTCTCTGATCTGTCTGTCTGATCTGTCTCTCCATCCCGCAGGGTGAAAGACCGGTGCTGTTGCATGAACAGACAGAGTGTGGGAAGGGGAAGTGTCCGTTTGACCCCCACCAGAGGACAGCTACAGCCATTATTGGTAGGACAGCAGTGTGTGTGTACTGTGAACATGTGTGTGTGTATAGTGTCTGTATACAGTGTTTTGTGTGGGTACAACATGTGAGTTTTTACATTAATGACTGTGTGTGTCCGTGCGTGTGTGCGTGTGCGTGCGTGTGCGTGTGCGTGCGTGCGTGTGCGTGCGTGCGCGTGCGTGTGTGTGTGCATGTACCTGCATCCTCCATCCCCTCTGTGTTGCAGATGGGGAGCTGTACGCTGGAATCTCCTCTGACTTCATGAGTCGGGACTCAGCCATTTTCCGCAGCCTAGGTACCCGTCACGTCATCCGCACCGAGCAGTACGACGCCACCTGGCTGCAAGGTGAGGAACTGCGCCGTCGCTCATTCCCCTTCTGCATCTGCCGGAGTCCGACGATCCAACAAAATTAAAATATTTTGTTCTCCCTGCTGCCTCTCACTCCTCCCTGATTACCCTCCTCACAGACGCCCAGTTTGTAAAGGTGGCCTCGGTGGCTGAGAGCGACAATCCAGAGGATGATAAGGTGTACATATTCTTCACTGAGCATGCTCAGGAGGCAGAAGGGGCTGCTGGGAAGGTGATATACTCCAGGGTGGCGCGTGTCTGCAAGGTACTTGTACCCCCCACATCTCCCCTTCTCACTTACATCCTGGTCCTCTCTTCACCCATCCACTGTCCCCTGCTCCACCAGCCCACACTCCCTCACCGCCACTCCACCTCCACTCATATCCAGCTCGTAACAGTCACTGTAATAAGGCTGTGTTCAGTTGTAGTACAAGTAACCAGTGTGTGGGTGTAGAAATGGACAATATGCATGTATAACTGTTTTGTTTATTTAATTATTTTGTTACTAAGTTTTGAACAGCTGTGGTGTATGTGTAATTATCACATGTATGTAACTATGTGTTTTCGAGAAAATGATATGGATGTAAATGTGATGGGAGCATCTGGGGAGGGAGAGAGAGCATATCTGGGTGTATGTCTGTGTAACGGCACTGAGTGTTTTCTCTGTGCTGTAGAATGACATCGGAGGGCAGCGCAGCCTGGTAAATAAGTGGAGCACCTTCCTGAAGGCCCGCATGGTGTGCTCCATCCCTGGAGCGGACGGCCTTCACACTCACTTCGACCAGCTGCGTGAGTACCTACCGCACGAACCCCGCCCACACACATCGCTGATAATCACCTGCATCTTACTGATCATGTGACTCAGACACCACACTGACAGCGCCAGATTTTACAGGTTAAAACGCAAGCTGGTGAGTGACCACTGGAAACTGGCACCTGAGTGTCAAAACTGCAAAGGTTGCAAAACTGATGTGGTGCCAGTGAATGAGCCAGGGGCAACAGTGATGAGAGAAAAACTCCCCTGGGGGACAGAAACCAGAGCAAAGATTGCAGGTTGTGTGACTGTTGACTGTCTGTGTTTATTGTTTATTTCTGGGGCTCACTCTGTCAGCACTTGTTATGGGGCATGGTGTATCAGGGAATGATGGGGTCGTGGCATCAGGAGATGACTGGTTCTAGAGTGAGACAGGGCTCGCCTCTTATCTCCTCTGTATCTGTAAACAGTAGTAGCAGACACTCTAAACATTCCCTGCCCACCGAGCTGGTGCGAACGAGGTGGAAGACAGGGCGACCAAGAGAGAGAATAAACATTATTTCACAACCTGGCAGGAACAATCTTGCTGAAAAGATGTCATCTGCACAAGAATGCACCTGAAGGTGTGTTTACTCCTCGCTCGGTGGACCAGAAACACTGTATCCCATGATCCCCTGCAGGCCCCTGCTGTGAAGGAGGGCCAGTGAGAGCGTTCTCATTGGTTCTGCTGTATGAATGGTATCATGAGGTACAGCTCAGTCTGTTGGAGTGGGGAAGAGGAGAGGGAATTTTAGTGTGGAAAATGACAATGCTGGAATTTAGGACTCCTGTGAATCTTTCTTTGGTTTCCCACCCAAGAGGGTCATGCCATAGGTGTAATGGTAGGGTAGACTAGTCTCACAGTTCAGACATGTTCAGACACAGTTCACATATCACTGTGCCTGGACTGCTGGACAGTGAGGAATTGGAATGTTTTCAGGATGCTGCTGGAATGTTTTTTGGGAAGGGGGGGGGTGATTGCGGTTTCAGACAGAACCCTCATCCCAGCTCCAAGAACACCCAGCTCCTGATGCGGGAGACGGGATAAGATGGGGAGAGATAGGGGCGGGGGAGCAGGTGAGACAAAGATATCTCCCTCCGGGGGGAACAGATCCTTTTGTTCATGGAGACGGAAACAGCCAGACCCCCTGAGGGAGAGGGTAAAGCTAGAGAAGGGGAGAGAGAAAGACAATTGAAAGGAGAACAGGAACAGAATAGGCTACCAAGAGAGGGAAGAGATGAGTGCAGGAAAGAATAAGAGGGGGAACAAAGAAATAGCAATGGAGAGGATGAGAGGAGTGTAGCAGAGAGAGATGAGAGATGAACAGGGGATTGAGTGGAAGGAGAAAGATGCAGACATTTTTTTTTTGTGCCCAGAACCCTTGACGTGCAGGGCATCGTGTAGCTCCGTCAGGACTTGGTGGCGGAGATGAGATTAGATCCTGCTGACTCCCAGGGCAATCTCATCACGGCCACCTGAGGCAGGAGGAACGGGGGGGGTGGGGTAAGGGGGCGCGTGTGAGAGCGCCGTTCCGCCCCATCGTGCCCCGAACCACAACAACCCCTCTGTACGCACGTCCCCTCAGGACTGGGAGATACAGTGCGCAGGGAAAGTCGTGTTTTCGCAGTTTTGCTCAGTGTTTTTCGGGCTGGGGCCCGAGCGTCGGGTCGAGATGCCTGATCGGGAGGGGGGTGCGTGGTGGGAGGTGGTTATTGTTTTCGGAGTGACAGCGTGGCGGGAAAGGAGCCTGTCGCTGTTGGAGTGGGGCAAATCTGTTCCTGAAACAGACGCTGTAAAAGGATTGGTCATGGAGGCTCGCTGCTCTTAGGGTCTGCCCATGCTGGGACATGATATTACTGCCCAGTTTTCATTAGGCATTCTCCAGTCATCCGTGCAGGAGGGAAAGACGCGATAAAAAGACGTGTTAGCGCAGTCCCTCACTGCCTCATATGCAGGAATGCTCCGCCTGCCATGGTTAAAGCCTCAGGCCTCTTATATCCACACACACTCTCTACACAGGAAGAGCTTTCAGACATAGAAAAGAGAGATGACATGAGACATGCATGCTCACACACACGTATGCAAGCACACATAAACACATACACACACACACGCACACACACACACACACACACACACACACACACCATGGGGTGAAGCTGCTCACTGTGTTTTCACATCTCCTTCCCAGAGGACATCTTCATCCTGCACGGGAAAGATAAGACAAACCCCCTGATCTATGGCCTCTTCACCACAGCCAGGTGAGCATTCGGATGGCTTGGGCCTCCCAGGCGCAGACCCATACACTGCGTGGCCAAAAAAGGCAAGATAAAGCTGACAGACACTGCCAAGCAACACAAGTGTGACAGCCTTCAGTGGGCTGTAAAAGATACAACAAGTAATCTTGTCTCTGGCGCAGAACACAGTGGGAAATACAACTTGCAGTATGCAGTAAAGCAAATCATAACATACTGTTTTTCATCATAACCTGAAATAACATGATACAGCTAAGAATTCAGCCAATAATGCAAATCGGTCAGTTAACACCGGTCAGCGGTCAGGGATCGCGACCACAATCCCTGAGCTCACCTGCTGAACGGGCCAAGCCTCATCCCAGCAGGAGAGAAGGATGGGCAGGATCTGCTGATGACTCACCGTGGCTGACTGCCCCGCTCTCTCCCCCAGCGATGTGCTCAACGGCTCGGCCGTGTGCGTGTACCGGATGCAGGATGTGGTCAGGGCCTTCAAGGGCCACTTCTCACACAAGGAGGGGCCACAGTACAAGTGGGCGGAGTTCACGGGGAGGGTGCCCTTCCCCAGGCCGGGCACGGTGAGTGACCCTCGCCGCTCCAACGATGCCTGAAATCACTACACACACATACACACACATATAAGTACAGTACAATCAAACACACACATACATACACATACATATACGTACAAACACACACACTTACATACACCCACACACATACACTCACACAGATACATACATACAAACACACACACACAGGTCCCCCACTACTGTGATGTTGTTATGTTATGTAGAGCTCACACCCCACTAACCCAGTCCACACACACAGATCGTTCCACCCCCGCGTATCACTGAGGACTAGGTGCATGGTTGATGAAATACATTCAAAAATTTGAGCACGGCAAAGATTGTGGTTGTATAATCTGTTTTTCCTCATAGAAATCATTCATATTCCTCATTTTGAAAATTGTTTACTTGGTAACCATGGAAAGCCACAGCGAGAGGAGTGAGTGATGAGACCTAAAATAAGCCGAATCAAAGAGGGAGTTGTGGTTTGTGCTCGCGGCAGGCATTACGAGTCCATAAAAGTCCTAAAAAAGGAGCTGTGCGTGTTGTGCAGACTGCCAGTGTACAATCAATTGATTCATCCGCTTTTATGCTTCCTCCCTTGAGTGTAATGAGACTGTAGGGTTACGCTCTTTGAAGTACTGTACTTTAAGTCACGTTAGGTAGACAGCTGGAGAAATCTCACCCCTTGAACCCAAAATTTACTCTTTGAAGCTTCAGATCTCACTCATTAAGGTGAATTACCCCTCGTGCCCCCTGAATATGATGTAACTGAAGAAAGGAGTGATGACATTGCCTGCTCACTGTCGCCCTCCAGTGTCCAAGCAGCACATATGGCAGCTACCGTTCCACCCGCGAGTATCCCGATGATGTCATCTTCTTCAGCCGGACCCACCCGCTGATGATGGAGGCGGTGTACCCCATCGGAGAGCGCCCTCTTCTGGTGAGGGTGGGGGTGCAGTACAAATTCACCCGGCTGCTGGTGGACCGTGTTGAGGCTGTGGACGGCCAGTATGACGTCATGTTCATCGGCACAGGTCAGTGCACTCACCGGCAAATTTACCTCAGGGCAGGTGTGTCGGACATAAGTACTGTAGGATGCTTATCCAGCAATCAGCAAGTGTGTGTGAGTGAGTGTATGTATATGTGTGTTTGTGCGATTGTTGTATGTGAGTAAATATGTAGGTGTAAGTGAATATTTGAATAGAATAGAATAGAATAGAATAGAATATAGAATGCCTTTATTGTCATTGCACATTGTTGTACAACAAAATTTGAGTATGTCTGTGTGTGTTTCTTTGAGTGTTGTATCTGTGAGTATATGTGTCAGTGGGTGATTTTGAGTAAGTGAGTGAGTGTGTGTGTGTGTGTGTGTGTGTGTGTGTGTGTGTGTGATTGTTGCATGTGCAGGTGTATGTGTGAGTCGGTGAGCATGTGGGCATAAGTGAATACGTGTGTGCGTCTGTGTGTTTGTGTGTGTGTTGGATCTGTGAGGGTATGTGTCAGTGGATGATTTTGAGTGAGTAAGTGAGTGTGTGTGAGTGAGTGTATGTGCATGGAGTAGCTTTATTAAGCGATCTCTCTCTCCTCCAGACTCAGGGCTGGTGCTGAAGTCCATTCACCTCCCGAAACAGCCAGGCCACACCCACGAAGTCACTCTGGAACAGCTGCAGGTCTTTAAGGTACAACATGTGGCCCTTTTTCGTCTCGGTTGGTTTTCTCTCAAATTATGCCCATGTGAGAAAACAGTTCCATGTGCACAGTGTTACACTGGCCAGCACAGAAACCCTCTAATCAGAGGGGCAATATCCTAGCCAGCACATCTTGCACGTGATTGCATTTGTTGCAACACAGGCAATTATTTTCTCTGGACATGGCTTTACAGTTGCCACAAACTCCTCTGCTTTCAGTTCTCGGTTTCAGTTGAGGAGGCTAACTGAAATTCTCCCCCTCTCTCTGTCTCTTTCACTAACTACTGAGCTACAGAGCTACTGCGTATTTTCTTGAATCGATTTTGTTAAATTTCACCAACCAATGGATTATGTTTGGGAAGATTATCTTTCTCAACCTAAGCCACTTGCCACTGGCACAACACAAAGGCATTTTGTTTTTTATTGAATTGTGTTTGTGAGGTTTATCCTGCCAAAGTATGGATAATGTGGCATAAGCAGAACCCTTGAGCAGCTGGTAGGTGTAGACTGAGATTTCATAGGCTTAATGAACCATCCTAAATTTGGGAGAGGGGAAATTATACAACATTATTACACAATTATGAAAGGAGATCATCTGACAATGAACCAAATTTGTTTGTTTTGTTCACTATAGCTACGCCGCTAACTTCCTCTTTTTTTGTCTCTTATTTTGAACAAAGGGTTCAACAGCCGTGGCCAGTGGTACTGCTTCAAACAATCTTATCTAATGGGTAGAAACTGTCTGAAACTGTAGAAACTATTCAGACCATAAATATAAACCTAGGCCAGGGGCCTTTTGTATGCACTTTTTTGAATTGTATTGTCTCTTTCGGGCAATGCTTTCCAACAAAAGGCCACTCAGGACTCAGGGTGCTGCTAGAGGTAGTGGCCAGTAGTTCTCTACTACCTCCAGAGGGAGGTAGTACAGAACTGATGCCCAAGTGCAGTAATGGGGACATTAATGGGGACATTTCTGTATTGTTCTTTGAATAGACTTTTTCGCATTTACCTTAGGGACCCTTCACGGCCCGCTTTCATGTGCCTGTGTGTGTCTTAGTTATCTCAGTTCCTCAGCGAATCACAGCGCAGATGCACGTCTGCAGTCTCACAGCAGACAAACCCTCACCACTACATCTGTCCCCATAAACATCTGATTAAGCTCTGCTCTCTCTCTGTTCCCTCTCAGGGAAGGTCAGCCATCACCGCCATGACTCTGTCTAAGAAAAGGGTAAGAGAAGCTACACAAGCTGCCATCCTCCCCCATCACCACGGCAACAACAAAACAGAGAGATCCCTCACACACATTCATCACAGAAGTGATTCTAACACACATTAAATGCCAAGGTCATTCTAACACAGGCGAAACACAAAAGGGACTCTAACACACAAAGTGATTTGAGTAGATTTCAAATACAGAAGTCATAGTAACACTTCAAAGAAGTCGTTCACACACATACAGCACACATTTAAGATGAGTTTTTCTGTGTATGTAGCAGTGGAAGCATTTGACTCTAACGCTCTGTGTTTGTCAGTTAGTTTATTAGTTTATTTAGCAGAGAACATGCACAACACATTAGTTGTTCCAGATTTAGCTATGAAGCTAATTTGCATCTGCAGTCCCTGGGAAGGAAGCACATTAAAACATTAAAATAGATCACAAGCAGGAACCATAACATAGCAACAGAGCCTAACACTGTGTGTGTGTGTGTGTGTGTGTGTGTGTGTGTGTACACACCAGTGGCAGCATTTGACCCTAACACTCTGTGTATGTGTAACAGTGGTAGCATTTGATCCTAACGCCCTGTATTTGTGTATCTGTAGCAGTGGCTGTATGTGGGCTCTGGGGAGGGCGTGGCCCAGCTGGCTCTGTTCCAGTGTGAGCTTTACGGACAGGCCTGTGCTGAGTGCTGCCTCGCCCGTGACCCATATTGCACCTGGGATGGCCACGCCTGCAGTCCCTTCATCCCCATCGCACGCAGGTGAGACAGGACACACACATATGCATGCACGTACATACACACACTCACACTCACACACACCCATACACATACACATTCTCACACACACCCATACACACACACCAATACATCCACACACACACACACCCATATACCCACACACACGCACACACACACACACACACACACACACACACACACACACACACATTTGCTCATTAACGTTAAACTCATACACACAGTGCATCTCATCCCCCTGGTTCTGCCTCTTTGCAGGAGGAACCTTCACGGCCCGCTTTCGTGTGCCTGTGTGTGTCTCAGTTATCTCAGTTCCTCAGCGAATCACAGCACAGATGCATGTCTGCTCATTAACGTTAAACTCATACACACAGTGCATTTCATCCCCCTGGTTCTGCCTCTTTGCAGGAGGAACACGAGGCAAGTTGGTGATGCTGGTGACCCACTGACACAGTGTGTGAGACAAGGAGGTAAGCCACGCCACCTGTCAATCACTGTCAGTCACTGTCAATTACTCCATTAGGATCAAGAGGGGTGTCAGAAACCAGAGTAATTTTCTGAAATTTTCTTAAATTTCCAACAGTTTTCTTTAAAAAAACCTGAGAACAGATAAATTGATTAATGTGTGTACGTGTCTCTGACTGTCTGTGTGTGTGCTACAGCTGGTCTGCAGGTCGAGGCAGAGGAGAGGGTGATGGTGGTTGCCGAGGGAAACAGCACATACCTGGAGTGTCTGCCCAAGTCTCAACATGCTGCTGTTACCTGGTTCAGAGAGGATGGAGGGGACAGTCACAAACTGCACGAGGTATGCACACACGTACACAGATACACACACACGCACGCCCACCCACACACACATACACACTTACACCCTCCCACATAAACATGCACACACGCACGCATGCAGACACATGTACGCCCATCCACACACACACACACATTTACGCCCTTCTACATAAACATGCACACAACCATGCACACACTCACAGCCACTCACACACACAAATACACTAAGTCCCTTTACACACAGTGACACACACACATGCATACACCCACCCACACACACACACACACCAATGCCCACCCACACACACTGACACACATATGCACACACTTACACCCACCTACACACTCCACATATGACCCACCCCCACACATCTGTACTCCCACATGTACTCACACACAAACTTATGCCCCAACCACTCTCACACACACGCACACACACTCACACAAACACACGCACACAGACATACAACCCACCTATACACATTTGTACTCCCACATGTACTCTCACTCTCTGACAACACTGCCGGCTGTCTATTCCAGGTGATGTCAGGGGAGCAGCTGATTGTTATAGACAGGGGTGTCCTGATTCGGAGGGCAGAGACCTGGCACTCGGGCGTGTACCACTGCCAGCTGGAGGAGCACGGCTTCCGCTGGACAGCCGTGACAGTGCACCTGAGCGTGATCAGCTCCAGGGGGCCCAACCAATGGCATCAGCCCAGCCCCGCCCACTCCGCCCAGGCCTCCTATCAGGGTGTGATGGAGCAGTACTGTCAGCAGCTGGGCCGGCGTCGCCATAGGAGCAGGAACCGCAAGAAAGGGGACACGGCTGACGCGGAGAGTGAGAGGCATGGGGGAGAGGGAGGAGGAGGAGGAAGAAGAGGAGGTGGAGGAGGAGGCGGAGCAGGAGGAAGAGGAGGAGGGGGGAGGAAAAGCCGGAGCAAACCACAGCCGCCAGCCATAAGGTCCCCGCGCAGTGTCTAGACACAAAAAACGCATGCTCAAACACAGCTACGATTACACACACCCACACAGCACATCTCACACACATGGAGTGGGGACAGAGCACACTCTGACTTACCTCTGTGGAGCAGAAAGATGGACTGGATCTGAATCTGTAAAGGAGTGCATTAGCATGTGATTTTTCTGGAGGAGGAGCACCACACCACAGAGTCAGAAGGACAGCTGGACTATCTTAAAGACTGGGGACATGTTGAAATGATGGTTAATATGTCCAAAGGACTTGGGACATGCTGAAATGATGGTTGATGGATCTGAAGAACTGGGGGTGTGTCTGTGGTGTGTCCTAAGTGAAGATCTGAGTGGGAATTAAAAATAAAAGGTAGGGGAGTACCAGGATCACATGGGGCATATTTGAAGGACTCTGTAGGTAAATCTTAAAATAAGCATGTATGAGGATAATTTTCTCTCAATATGAGACCATTTTTCATGGGACACCTATTTTCTGAACTCAGTATTTTTCCTCATTTGGAAATTATTGTTAAATAGGCTTGTCAGGATTAGTTTTTTCTTGTTACATGTCAAATTAAATGTTACATTTACTTTCACAAAACCTCAACAAGCTAGCAAAACATACCAATTGGCAAACCTAAATATAGCGACAGATAGAGTGAACGCTGTGCTTCAAATGTCTCAATGCTCCAGAGGTGTTTGTTTGAACACATGCTAACGCAACAGGTTGACTGGGCCATCCTATTTTAACTTAAATACTGATGCGCATCAAACATACACTTATACTAAGAAAAAATGTTGATTTTACCCATCAGATCTAATGAGAAAAATCTAACCTTGGCAGGCCTAGTGTACATCCTTATTTTAAACTGTGTATTTATTATTGTAACTTTAATTTGGAAATAAATCTTTACATTTATTTTATGTAGAGTCTGCCCTAAATCTAAATTAAGATGCTTATTGATGACACTGTAATTCATCCAGAGTCCTTTAAAGGAGAACAGAGTCCAGAGTGTGGGGACTGGGGCAGGGGCAAGGGGAAAGGGCCAGGTTTGTGGGAGGGTTGGGGTGCTATATTTGGGGTAGGGGTAAGGGTGTGGTAGGGTTGGGGCAGTGTATGGTATGGTATGGTGTGATATGGTATGGTATGGACTGATGGTGGTTTGTACAGCTGATTAAGTGTGAAACTTGATGTGCATTCCTGCATATCTGTCTCTGAGGACTTATGAAAGATGTATATAGTGTATTTATGTATTTGTCTACAATCATACGAAAACTCTTCAACTTATAATGCTTCTCAGCCAATCTGTTCCAGTTCGTAGTTGAGTGGAAGTATATTTAATTAAAAATGTATATTGTTTCAAAATTACAATCTGTATTTCCTCATACCCCAGTACACACTAATCAGTATACTGAGCTCAGTAAGTGCTCTGTGGGTATTGAGCTCATACAATTGTCCCTCCCTGGCTGCAGGTTTACTAGCAGGCAGCATGGATGTTTTTTGTTTGCAGCTTTGGAAAAAAAGTGAAGGAAAGAAACAAAACGCACAAAGTTGGTCTGAGAACAAAGGCAGTTTGGCAGAAATAGTATCCTTTGATGCTATACTATAATATACTTTTTATTGTTTCAAAGAGAATCTGTCAGGGGAACTCTGTATAGTCAAGAAGAAAGTATAAAAGTACAAAAAAAGTTGAATATGGTTGGATTTTTTTTTTTCTTTACCACATGTAAGAAGACCCAGTGCGTGTGTGGAGTCATGGTGTTGTTTAATCAAATGCATGCTGCTGTCTCCAGATCAAAAGCTCCCCCAGCCCCCCATACCCCCCACCCCACCCCACCACCTCCTTTCCCACCGTTCTGTCTGACAAAAGATGACAAGGCATCCTTCAGGGGATGACAGTAATACATTTTTAACAGTCTCAATAAATAATTTAATATTTATATCTTTTTACCAATGACCTTCTGTAGTCGATACAAAAATTAAGAGTGCTTATGTATTTAATTTTATACTGTATTTTCTTTCAAAATGTTGTTTGTATCTAACGTTTGTTTTTCTAAAGTGATTTTGCAAAGGAAATAAAATGTTTTCAATTAACTTCTCTCTCTCCTTCAACCTCACACACTAATATTTTCATTCTTCAGCATCTGTGTCTCATCTGTGAGGTTTCTGGTCCATTTTGTAGTTTGTGGTCAATACCAGATATTTTTCAGTTTTGAAAGTCACTCACAATGCTTTCTCAAGACTGTCCCTTTCTCTAAGGTGTATTAATTGCAAAATATTACTGTAGAAAGATAAAATCTACGCAAGGTGAAGTGATTCATGAAATCAGCCTTTTCAATGATGAACATAATAGTGGCACTACGACTCCCGCCATTGTAATCTAGTGTCCACATTCCACTACCCAGCCCAGGAAAAGGGGCTTACACTTACCAAAATATGTACTATGTTTTGTTTTAGCATTGTAGTTGGGACTTGACACATAAATTAAGAGAACACCCAGGAGCTTTGATGTCAAAGAGGGGTGTCAACAGTTACTGATCTGAGATACAGACAGTACAATGAAGCCTAATATTTTTACACTGAAAATCCTGTATGCCAGCTCTGGTATAACCAGGCCTCTATGCATGCCTTCCAGGTCAGTAAAAGGTCAGCCTGCCTCTCGTTTGCTCTGAGCTGGAATACCTCCGTTGCCTCTAAGGCTCACATTTTAGCCCATGACATGCTATCTTTTCATGTTGAATTTCAGATACAAAATGCCAACCTTTGAGGTCTTTGACATCTTTATTCATTTTTGTCATGAGTCTCATCAGTGAAAATTGGCATGGCTTGTTTCCATTCCATTTCCTACCATGCTTGTTAGATTCACTAATTCAGAAGGCCACTTTGAAATTATCTCCTCCAGTATTAGCCTATCATGAATTTCCATTTATCAAAATCTTCCTGTGCAGCCCTGAACCTGAAGCTGGTATTAACTCTGGCTATCAGTAATGACAGGTTTTGGCTGCATTGATAACAGTCGTGTTCCTTGAATGGTTAATGATTTGTCTCAGAAAAGTATAGAATGTAAAACTAAATTACAAAAGTATGTGATGAGGATAGCCATAACATTGTATGGGATGCAAAAGCAACATTTATGAGCAAGTTATCAATATATGTACACAGCATCACTCCACACTCTTAAGAAGCATGTGTACAAATATTTGTACTGCTACTGCTACAACAACTACTACTACTACTACTATTAATAATAATAATAATAATAATAATAATAATAATAATAATAATAATAATTCTCCCTTACAGTATGTACGTCACGATCCACAGCTAAGTACTTGTATGCGTTGGAGATCTCATTGACTTTTTCCTAATAAGTTGCTCCGTATTTCGTTTAGTAAAAGGCACATACGAAATCCAGACGAAATCCTTTTCATTGTACAGTAAGCAAAACGGAACTATGAGGTAGCTGCGTCTGTTGTATTGCGGGAGGCTGAAGAGGTCGGACTCAGTCTCTTGGAAAACTTCATCCCCAGGAAGCGCTCCAGTGGTGAGTGTTTACGTTGCCAGGTAGCTAGCTAGCTACCAAAACTACATGAATTTGGAAGCCATCTCCATATATTGACCTTTCTGCACGTACGTAAAGTTACTCAGTTTATTCGTGTACGATTAGTTATTATTGGCCGCTGAGTCTTTGAAGTCTACTAACAGTAAACAACTTTAAATTTTGAGGCCTGGTACGATAGCCTAGTGTTAGCTAGCTAGCTATGTGTAGCGATTGCAGCCCCCGTCTCCGATTGCGTGACAGTTTCTCTTGCGCCTCCGACTAAAATAAGGAAGTGTAAGAATATTGTCGACAGTCACCTCGGCTTCGAGCTGTAGCTTTAGAGACTACGTTAGCTAACGTCAGACCTCTAGCCAGCTGTCATGTTATGGATATGAAGTGACTAAGTAATCCCTAGCTAGCTAAGTAGCCAGTTTTGGTCGTGCATTCTCGGAGTTGCTGATGTTCTCGGATTTTAACGGTGGTTGTCGGTTATTAATTTAGCCAGGGAAGTATACTGTTTTCGGTGACTTAATATACAGATACAAAATTTGATGTGAATAGATATTTATAACATCAGGTGAACGGCTGCTCGTGTTATCCTTTGAATCACCCATAGCTAGCTAACTTAGCTGTCTCAGCCGGCGTCGGGATTAAGGTCTGTGCTCTGCGTCTCTAGCGAGTTGTATGGTGTGATGACGACATTTGTGTATTTGTTATGTAGGCAGAGAAAGACTGTGAGCTGTGCGCCAGACGGTCACGGAGAGAAAGGTCTGATGTAATGTTCTGTGCAGCAGGTGGAGGGATGAGCCTTTCCCCCGGCGTTGGCGCATATGTGCAGGAAGCAGCCAACGGGGTGGACACGCCGGAGTCCCCGGAGACCAGCGGTCAGGGTTCCCCCCTGGGCCTCCTGTCTCCCTCCTTGCAGTCTCTGAAATGTGGGGAGATAGTTCCTCGCCAGGGGCCCGAGCTGGCTGTGGGGTCACCTGTGGAGGAGGTGAACTGTGGGGGGCAGCCTTCGGGAGAGGGACACGCAAATGCCTCCCAGGCCTGCGTCTCAGACACTCCCTGCGTAGACACGCCCCAGTCAGACACGCACCAAGACGAGCCCCGCCCAGACACGCTTCACACAGACGTGCCCCATACTTCTGCAGTGGAGGACCTGATTAGCGCTGTTCTGGATAATGCTCTGAGGGTAGAGGAAGAGAAGGAGGAGGACAGGGGGAAGGAGGAGGAGGAGAAGGAACAGGAGGAGGAGGAGGAAGAGGAGAAACAGGAACAGGAGGAGCAAGATGAGAGTCAGGAGGATACTGAAGGCACACCTGAGGTAAAGGCAGTGCTCTTATTACACAGGCTTTGTTAAGATGAGCTGATGATGTAGCTAAGGTTGTTGCGTGCATAGTTATGCTTGGCATTGTGGATGTACGTATCCATGCGTACCACTAGGCGTTGACACTGTGTCTTCCTTAGCTTTCTACAGACTCCCCCACTGTGTCCGGCCCCCCCAACGGGAGCCTGCTGCCTCTGAAAGCGTCTGTTCCGAGCGAGGAGGAGGCAGAGGAGGAGGAGGATGAGGAGGAGGAAGAGCAGGAGGTGGAGCAGGAGGAGGAAGGCTCTCTGGGCCCGTCCCGGTGCCAGGACCCGCCCTGCCCCCCCCACGTGATGGCGCAGGTGCACGTGCGCAACGCCCCGGAGAGGGAGAGGATCGCCCGGGGCATGCAGGACAGTAAGAGCCTGGACGAGATCAGCCAGGTGTGCGGGGGCGTGCGGGGAAGGGGGGGGCAGGCCGAGGGCCGCAGGGCCACCATCTCCAGCGCCCTCGAACTGGAGGGAACCGTCAGCCACGACGGGGAGCTCACTCACTTCATCACCAAGAACCTGGAGCACAAGATCCGAATGAGCTCCAGACCCAGCCTGGACTCTGACTGTGAGTGGGAACGGGGCGCGGGGCGCAGGGCCGGGGACAGCAGGGCAGGACTGGGGTACAGTGCACCTGAGGCTTTCTGCTGTACGTGGATGGGTAGATGGATGGCTGTTGTATGTTGATTTGGAGTATGTCAGCTCATTGTACTCAGCAAGAGGACTGGGATAGTGATTGGGTGCCTATGCCTGCTTTGTGCCACAGAAATAATGCCTCTTCTTGCTGTGTGAACTGTCTGTTTTGGTCCAGTTCTCTTGTGGTTGAGGTCTCTGTAGAAAAAAGGATAGTGTATATTAATTTCACTGATAGTAACTGCAGCTTCTCTCTGCCCCCCCACCTTGTAGCGGAATACTCGGGGCGGGGTCGGGGGTCCCTGCGGCGGCCGGCGGACATCCCCCCCATCGACCCCAGCGTGCTGCTGGACCTGCAGCGGCACACGCAGGACGTGGCCCAGAGCGTGGAGCTGATGATGCGCAGCCTCAACGGAACCATCCAGAACGTGAGCGTTCCAAAACTCCACGCCCACACCCACACCTGCACCTGCACCCACACCTGCACCTGCACCTGCACCTGCACCCGCACCTGCTCCTGCACCCACACCTGCACCCGCACCTGCTCCTGCACCCACACCTGCTCCTGCACCCACACCTGCACCCGCACCTGCTCCTGCACCCACACCTGCACCCGCACCTGCTCCTGCACCCACACCTGCACCCACACATGGCCTCCTAACATCAGCATCGACTCTCCTCCTCCTCTCCATCTATGGGGACAGTGTCTCCTCTCCTCCCTGCAGTGTAGCATAGCAGTTAAGGAGCAGGACTTGTAACCGCAAGGTTGCCGGTTTGATTCCCCACTGGGGCACTGCCGCTGTACCCTTGGGCAAGGTACTTAACCCACTATTGCCTCGGTAAATACCCAGCTGTGTAAAATGGATAGTAAAAAACTAACCCATGTAAGCTGCTCTGCATAAGAGCATCTGCTAAATGCCAATAATTTAATGTAAAGAAATATCAGGTGTGGAGTCGGGTATGGAGAAGAAACACTGTCCCTTCAGATGCTTTGGAATATTTGCTTTCTTTCTATTCGATTGGCTATCGGTTCTTGTCTGTCTTATTTTGTCTGTATCTGTCTGTGTCTGAATCTGTATGTCTGTATGAAATGTGTCTGTTTTCATTTGTAACTCTGTACCCACTAGACTCTGTCCATTATGCTGACTCTCTTCCTGTCTGTCTCTCTATGACTCCCTTAGTGCTTCCCTTTGTGACTAATTCTGACTGTCTGTCTCTGTAGTTCTCTGCTTTTCCCTGTGTCTGACTTTGCCTTTGTCTCTGAGCGCAGATGACAGCCCTGAGCGTTGGATACATCCAGACCTACAGGGACTCGGTCGACAGCCTGGGGGAGGCGGTGGACATGAGCATAAAGGTGAGGGTGGGAGGGTGAGGTTAACGCCACAGGGGGTGGGGTGGGGGGGACGGGTGGCAGTGCCCTCTGACCCCTCTCCCTGTGTGTGCGTGTGTCTTTGTGTGTGTGTCTCTGCAGGGAATGTACACGCTGATGGCCCGCTGTGAGGAGCTGGACCGCTCCATGCAGCCCATCCACGCCCTGGCCCAGCAGATCCGAGACATCAAGCGCACGCTGGACGCCCTGGAGACGCTCTGCAAGTAGCCCCTCCCCCCCGCGACTGCACTGTCCCGCCCCCAGCCATGCCCGAGAGCAACCATTTCCTGCCTCTACTCTCCTGCCGTCCACCAACGCCCCCTGCCCAGACTGCACCTCTGTAACCGCGAGGCGGGGGAGGGGGGCTGTGTTTATGTGTGTGAATGTGTGTGTGTGTGTGTGTATACGCATGTGTGAATGTGTGTAGGGTCGCTCTCTGCCAGGGAGGTCCTCAGTGCGTACATAGGCAGCCGGTCTCAGTGACAGTGCAGCGCTTCACTTCCTGTGGCAGAGCTGTCAGATGATGAGGTGTCGAGACAGGCTGGATCAGAAACATGACTCTGTCACGCACGGAAGCGTGTTTCCCCCAGTGCGTGTCCCTCGGGTGTCTGCCCCCCCGCACGCCGTGCTGGGGTGCAGACAGTCTCGACACTTGACGTGCCAATTAGAGCTCAGGTGTGTTGCTGCGGTGACAGATCCGGGACGCGTTCCTCTGTAACCTGCGCGTTGCCGTGGTGACAGACGCGGGGCGAGTCCCTGCGTGACCTCTGCGCGTTGCCACGGTAACGCCGTCAGGGCGTGTTCGTCTCTCTTGTGTGTGCGTGCGTGCGTACCTGTGTGTGCATGTGTTAAGTGTGCCATCTGCTTGAATGGACCATGCTGGTGTTCCCCCGGGATTTGGAGGTGACTGTCCTCTCAGCCGAGGCTCTGTGTGGATCATCCTGTAGGGAGCAGCTGTGTGACAGTCAGCTGGGAGATTCAGGATCAGTGAGGAGGCAAAGGGGAAGGGGCTCTCTGTAAGACTGCACTCACTGTCCCTGTACAATCAACGCTCTTTCTGTAAATATGCTCCCTTTCTTTTCCCTAACATTTTATTTAGTTTGTCCTTAATTGTATATTTTAAAATAATACAATAAATTTCCAAAAACTGCAAGGATGTCCTGTTCCTGTTTTACCTTGACAGCAATACAAGCATGTGGCTGTGCTTAAAAAGCTACTGTATCCTGTCTTAAAGAATAGTTTTTTATTCTAACATGGGTGACACAAAGATATACCTGTACAAATTTAGGTAATGCATCAATGCTAATGACTGGGAATTGGTCATTTATGGGAGGTGCTGAATAATCAAAATACATAATTTATTTAAATTTTAATAGTGAATGTTTTGGATAAAGACTTCAATAAAGACTTTCTTAAATGTACTGTGCACTGATAGCCTCCCAGTATTGGATTTGGCTGCATGGTTTGACACTTTCATTTCTCCATATCCTGTGAGATACTTTCAGTTTTTGTCCATTTTTGATTGACAGCACAAGTCTTCCTTTTTTACCTTTGTCACCCCACCACCAACACTGCTCTACTACATGATCATGAATGGAAGCAGAACCATTGACAAAGACTGCTGCACTCACTTCAGTTCTACAGAATTCCCATCAGTATCAGTTCTGCATGTTTTTCAGAGAACAAAATGCAACCTCCTTTTTTGTTAGTTCACAGTTGCGTGAATTTCCAGTAGGTGGCGTCACAGGTATTGAAGTACTTTATCATCTGTGATGCTATGTAGCTTTTGTAGTTGAGGTGGGATGTTGGTGTCTGGAGTGAGCAGAAATATCTGCCCTGGTAAACCACATCACACCCACATGTGCCATACATGCAAAGACACTCGAACTGCAGTGTTCTGGATCATCATGCATGCAGGCTGTGGAGTCTCTGGTCCTGGGATTAATGTGGAACTGAACTGCTGGAGGAGCACACCATACCTAAGGAACAAATCTGTCTTCCAGTGGTATCTACGCTCAGCTGAGCACAACCACTTCTGGACTCTAATGGATGAAGGACAAGAACACAATAGTGTAAAAAAGATTAACCTTTCTGGTTTGTAAGATTAAATCAACATGTGTTTTTTTTATATATCTGAAAACCGTGTTGTGTTTTTAACTCGTTAAGTCTTTATCGGTGACTCCATGGTTAGTCGTGCTCATTGGAATTGAGCTGTGTCTGTCCCACCTGAGGGGGGGTCAGCTTCAAGCCCTCTCCTCAGCGTATTCTCACCTGTGTTAGAGGACCAGAAGGTTATTTTAAATCAACCAGACGCCACCATCTGCAAGCGATGTTTACAGATGTATTGCAAACAGGTTTTCAGTTATAATAATATATGAATGAGTGAACAATGCATTAGATAAAACACAGATTTTCAAAGTTCATTTTAACAAAAGCAGGTTTCACAGAGCAGCACAGATAAACCCCAGGTTTAATCTGGCATCACCGTAGAGTTTGCACATCCTGAGATCAGCATGAGTTCTGTGATCACATCAACTCCTCTCTGGACGTTTACATGCAGGCTGAAAATTTGATAGAAACTTCAGGAACAGACCAAAGACAGAATACTGACACACAATTCAATGTCACACTTGAGAAAACTGTACAAGCCCTCTTAAAACCACGTTACAGATGCTGTCGGCGCTGGCATTGCATGTGTGCTCTACACAGGCAGGGCAACATGCACATAAGATATGCATAGGATAGGGCTGAGGTGGAGTAGAGTACGGTTTTGACCTAATAGCACTCCAAGCTCAATAGAGTATGCTGTCGACACCGCAGATTTAATGAATGAACACATTTCAACTGTCAAAGTCCGCTTAAGTACAAGTCATGTTCCTGAAAACCGTGAGGGGGCGCCCCTATTCTCAGTCCCTCTACTTTGCTAAGGTGCCCTTCCAGAAACATGCTGAGGATTGTAGAAGCCCTCCTGACCCTTTCAGAGAGGGGCGGCCAGGGGCCTGAGGGGGAACTGCCTGCACTCTGGAGGAGGCAGGAAGGGTACTGGGGCGTCGGGCGTTTGCCGAATCCGGCCTGGCGCTTCTGAGGTCCGATCAGGCGGGCGTGAGGAAGGGGAGGGCGGACAGTAACAGGGTGAGGAGGGGCGGGGTTAGGGGCGGGGCTCCCCGGCTCGGGGGCGTGCTTGTGAAGTCCGGGCTGTAGATGGTGGTCCCAACCTCCCCGGTTATGGTGGGGGTCTTCATGACCTTACCACTGGCCCCCCTGAAGGGCGGCTCCTCGTCGGCGGCCGTGCCCTCCAGGGCCTCGTACCACTGGCACTGGAAGTCCCTGCGCCAGGCCTCCAGGTCGTCGGGGGCCAGCTCGCCCATGGCCTGCAGGCCGTCCGGCCCCTCGGGCAGCAGCAGGAAGGTGGCAGGCGGCAGGTGCAGGTAGGCGGGGTCCTCGGGGTTCCTGCGCACGCAGCGGCCACGCCCCTGGCACAGCGCCGCGCCGCAGAGCCGCGCCGCCGTCGTCACGTTCACCGCGTACGGGCCCAGCGTCTCCCGCACGAACTCCGCCAGCTCCCAGCACCCTTTCTGAAGAGGAAAACACACACACACACACACACACCACACACACACACACACACGCACACAAACAGCACAAGCACACACACACACCACACACACACACACACACACACACACACACACACACAGCACAAGCACACACACAGCAGACACAGTGAGCAGGGTAACACTACCGTTAAAGCAGCCTGAGGCAATGACGCCATCAATAGTGAAATTCAAAATTCAGTTCGGTCAATAAAAATCCTCAGTCTTCCATAAATTGAGCATGACTGCTTTTTGGAATTGAGGTTTCCCTCCTTTTCAGCCCTGAATTTTGCCATGTGAACACTTCCTGCTCAGTTCACTGCTGCACCTCCCCCACCCACACTGGAAGCACTAGGCAAGGTGTGTGCCTACCTGCGGTACCCCTTCCTGCAATAGCATCAGTAAAAGGCACACAGTATAGCCATCTGCAGGACAGCCGGCACTGATTGTAGGGGTTGGCTATCCTTCAGTGACTGAAAAGTGACTGAAACGTTTCCTGGAAAGACGTGAGGAGGTGGAAATACTAGGAACTTGGCCAGCCGAAAACCCGCCTGGCCCCAGCAGGACAAAGCCTGTTGTGTCCTGCCACTCCAGACTACCAGTCATAGGCAATTACTGTCACGGCATAGACCTGAGTTAGCGCTGTCTGGGATATAGGGCTCAGCCTGCACTTAGAGTGAGTGCCAATTAGGAGAAATTAGGAGAATTAGGAGAAAATGGCTGAATTGATGGAGTGTCAGCTGTATGGGTGAATAGCTGGACATGGCGTCAATCTAAGAGTTTGATTAGATAAAGAGACAAACACACAGACAGACCTGGGTCTTGGCTGAGAAGAACTTGTCCCAGATGATGACACCAGCTGTCCCCATGGCTGCGCTTTCCCCTATGGTGTTTATTAAATCAACCTGCAGAGAAACCCACACACACATACACATCACACATCAGCACTGTCAGTGTTATTTACACACAGAGACACTCGCACACACTCTCATTATGTAGCCTTGCAGTTTCTACTGAAGTCAGCACAGCCACTCCCTGCCTCCTCTCTGAAAACACTCACCTTAGACAAGTAGGTGTTGGTGGAGGTGTATGCGCTTCTGACCAGCGGGAAAACGGGAAGGTCTAGCGCAGGGCCAGCCAGGGAGGCCACTCTCAGCGCCTCGCGGATTTGATTGGAGGCGTACAGCCGCGCCCCTGGAGTGCCGCCCAGCAGCTTGTCCAATCGGAGGGCGGGGTAGAGGGCGGAGGAGCGTTTCCATAGCCACAGCAGCTCGTCATTCAGGGCCATCTCCACGGCGGGGCAGCGGCCCGTGTAGTTGGCAGACCGCTGGGCGGGGCCAGAGTTGTAGCAGTTGGGGTACGGCGACACGCCCCACAGAGCCTGGGGGCGGAGCCTCTTCACCTCCTGCAGCGTCTCCATCATAATGGACTGGGCCGCCGCCTCAAAGTCGACCTGAAACGGATACAGCGTCATCAGCAGGGCCACGCACACAGGAGAGGAACGGCTCGAGGAGACAGGTGCGAAAGAGAGAGAGCTTACCTGCGCCCACTTGTCAACCTCCTCCGGGCTCCAGTCGGGGAAGAAGTCTCGGAGCAGGGTGCGGGACTCCTGCTGGTAGATCACCTGCTTGCCGCGGTTCCTCCCCCACTGGGGTGCCCACTCCTCCCAGGACAGCACGGCCAGGCCCTGGAAGTCGGCCGAGGGCAGTGCCGCGGCCACGTCTGCCTCTGTCCTCCGCAGGTGCACGTCCAGGCTGGTGTGCTGGGGCAGGCCTCCCGACACCGGCTGGTTCTGCGCGTCGTAGTAGGGGTACAGCCCCAGTTTGTCCTCGTAGAAGATGGAGACGCGCCCCTCCCTCTCCATGCCGAAGGCGCCCGGGTCGGGCCGCCCTGCGCAAGTGGCGTCGGGGATACCCCACAGCACCAGGAAGGGCCGTCCGGGCAGGAGAGAGGCGCGAGCCGTCTGCAGGAGACCCGCCAATCCCGGGGATGTGATGATGTCACAAAGCAGCAGCAGCGGCAGCAGGGCTCCGCCCCCTCCGGCCTCCCTCACCGCCATAGGGCTGCGCTGGTGCTCACTCCGACTCCGCCCCCGCTCTGAAACACAGCGTTTCATCACTTGCATTTACATTTTCATTTAATCATTTATCCAGTAACTTAGAAAGTGACTTACAAGTCAGGCAGTGAGGCAGCATGTAGCACAAGCCTGTTAGGTGGCAGGCCGTGATCGTATAGTGGTTAGTACTCTGCGTTGTGGCCGCAGCAACCCCGGTTCGAATCCGGGTCACGGCACTTAACACTCATGTGAGGCTTTTTATACACAAGCTAAATACCAATTTGCCTTGCTGCTTAAAAAGTGAATAATGACAATGTGACATTAATCATGGAGGTTAAAAATGGCAAGAAATAATTAAAATAAGATAGCATGCATAAGAAGTGTTACCCAGGTGACATAGTACCCTGTTTTGCAGGGCAGCAGCATTGCGTAGTGTTTGAGGAGCAGGACTCTTAACAAAAAGGTTGCCAGTTTGATTCCCCACTAGGGTGCTGCTGTACCTTTGGGCAATGTCCGTACCCCACATTTACCCCAGTAAATATCCAGCTGTATAAGTGGGTAGCATTGTAAAACTATAACTGATGTAAGTCACTGTGGATAAGAGCATCTGCTGAATGCCCATAATGTAATGTAAACAAACAGCCATAGGAGGAGTCAACCATATTAGAATCCATTACATTCATTTGGCAGATGCTCTACTTACAGCACAAAAGAACAGAAGAGTAATCCTCTCATCCTTTACATCACTTCCTCCAGTGTGAGTGTTGTGTAAATTCTTATGTTACGCAGTTTAATGGCATATACTGTAACACACCAGGGGAGCAGGTAGGTTTATTATAAACTGTGCAGTCCATGACAATATGTTCTGCATTTTCTTGTGCTCTTTAGTGCTAGGAAATTACATTGTATACATAGAACACAAGCACTGATATGACAATTAACCAATAATCTAGTCCACTGCAGCTGTTTCCTTTTTGTAAATGATAACATCCAACACTGAACCAATAAAATGAGTTTCAGTGCCAATTGGCCAATCAGTGCACCTTGGATGGTCAACAGGATGCATACGTTAGCAGACAAAGCTGGATAAGCCTGCTGCCAACGCCAGCAGCTTATCCAGTCTTAATCCTCACCACAACCACCAAAAGGTGCTTACCGGGCCAAGATCAGAGCTTGGGGCAGAATCTGTCTACAGAAAAACAGCGCTGTGAATCATCGCTTTATTCCATCCTACATTCATACAGTAAATTCAGAACATGACAGCATCCTAATTTTTCAATTGATAATAAATAATTTTGATTCACAACATTATTTTATTAATGCAGTTCTTGTGCACATATTCATATATTTTGACAGCTATGCTTCAACTTTATTCCTTTGTTCCTTTGTTAGTTCTTTGCTCACTTCAAATTAAAAAACTGAAACTGAAATTTTTCCCGCAAACATGAGAGGTTTAGAAACAACAAATGGCTGTTCTAATGAGATTCATTAGTGCTGTCCACTGTTGGTGCCAAACGCCACTTCTGTGAAGTGTTTGTCAATACACCCTCACCACCACAAGAGGGCGAAGTGCATCAGTCTGTCAGTCAACGTACATTACAAGAACTCGACAACTGGTGAGTTGTGAGGAAAAAATGATACAGGTATATTTTCTTTCACAGTTTATTAATATAAACAGTAATTTTGATATATCAGCAGTTCAAGTTTTTAGGCCTAACAGAACTGTATTGCTTTTTTGCTCTGGTTTTACAATGGAGTGCTGATTTCTTTCTGGTTGGATATACAGAAATTCTGGAGATCATAAAAATCACAGATACTAAAGAGTGACACTGGAAATCCTGTAGGATGCTCTCTGATTGTAGTAGGAGAACACAGTGTGTTTCAATGACTTATAGAAAAGAAACAATGCCCTTCATAGGTTTTCTGACAGAATGGATTGTATCTCTCTTGTATGTTTTTATATATTATCAGTGAACTCTCAAATTTTGCATGATCATATAAAATATTTTGATATTACATTACATACATTTAGCAGATCCAGAACGACTTCCTTTGCAATAGAATATGATATGATGTTCATAATGATGTTCAGACAAAATAAAGTTGTGACGAATCTTGACTTACAGCTAGAAACCTGTCTTCACAGCTAGAGGGAAATCTATGCGTACTCACAGCTTGTACTGATCTACCTTATTTGTAGTTTGAATTACTGCCATTAACAGCTTCATCAGTAAAAGTGACATCCAAAGGGCAGCAGGTCTGATCTTGTCATCAGCTCTGTCAGGTCATTCTTATACCTTATGGTTTATTTTATTCTGAGAGTCAAAAGTGAAACACCAGGCAAAATCATTTGACATTATCATTCAATTCTCATTTTTGCCCTCAGCCTTATAGAAATGTGTTTTCTCACCCTCCTTGTCATCCTCTGCTTTTGCTCTCTAACCTGGAGGAAGAGGAAGTCCCAGACAGAGGCAGCTTGAAGAGGAGACAGCACAGAGTCTCCGGGCTGCCAGAGCGCAGTCCGAGGGTGCGAGAGATCACAAGCACAGTCACAGGTCACAGGATCAGACTCACCTCTGCATCAGGCGCGTCAGGTGAGAGACGACCATCAGAGCGTCCGGGCTGCGAGATGCGCAGTCTCAGGTTCGACACGGAGCGCAGGTAGGGGAGAGAGGAGAGTTTCTCTGACCATCGGGAGCGGGAGAGCTCGGCGGCTGGGGAGAGGAGGAGGCAGGTGAGAGAGTGAGGGAGCAGAAGCAGGGTAAAGCTCCTTCACCTTCACCGAGGTAATCTGTGAGTAATCAGGGTCAGCAGCGACCACAGCGCTCACATGACTGGAACCACCGTAATCCCATAATCCACCACTGCTGCTCAGTCCGCTGTCAGGTACAGCGCACACCTGCTTTCCCTCCCTCTCCCCACTCTCTCTCTCTCCACTGCAGCAGACCCCTTTCCTCTCTCACACTGTTTCTCATGTGCTGCCCTCAGCTTCCCCATCTCCCTTTCTGTCTGATCTCAGTGAGATATATTGGCATGAACTGTCTGGTTGCACATTGCTATGTGCTATAATTACATAATACACGTTACATGAGTAGTATACTTACATAACACATACAACAAGACAGATTAAATAATGTTTATCAAAACAATTTCACCATGCATACCTACATATATGGGCCTTACATACCTGCAGATGTACCTACATTCTTAATCATAATAAAACACAAATAGCTTAATCATAATAAAACAGAAATAACTAACTGTACTTCAATAGCATGTTCTGACCATATTTTTGTAACAGATGATCTAGTTCAATTAGATGGTTTCCCTGAGTTTTTTCTTGAAGCTAAGCCCATATCTTCTCTTTTGGGAGCTTGTGGAGCAGGCTTCTAGGTGGCAGTGTGGAGTGAGGGTTCAGCAGCAGAGGCCAGGACTGCACTGTGGAACAGTATGGAGCAGTAGTCAGGGCAGCAATGTGGAGTTTGGCTACTGAACTCTGACTGAGTTTCGTATGTGTATGTTTGTGTGCACGTGTATGTATGTATGTTTGTGGGAGGCTGTTAGTGTGAAAGAAAGTGTGTATCAGACTGGATTCGGGCATATTACTGTGAATGTACTGAGGATCAGTTGTGTGTGCGCGTGTGTGTGTGTATGAGGAAAGGTGTGAGTGTGAATGAGAGTGTGCGTCAGAGAGGATTGTGGGATATTAGTGTGTGAGGGTGTGTTATGTGTGCGCATGCGTGTGTATGTGTGAGTGTGTGCGTGTGCATGCGTGAGTGTGAGTGCGAATGTGAATGAGTGTACGCATCAGAAGGGATTGGGGGATATTAGTGTAAATGTGTGTGAGGGTGAGTTATGAGTGCGTGTGTGTTTGTGGGTGAGTTTGTATGTGCACGTGTGCATGTTCACGTGTGTGTGTGCGCACATGCATGTGTGAGTGTGACTTATGCATGCGCATGCATTTGTGTGCGCATGCATGTTTGAATGTGAGTGTGAATGAGTGCACGCGTCAGAGGGGATTGTGGGATATTAGTGTAAATGAGTGTGAGGGTGAGTTATGCGTGCGCGGGCTGTGTGCTGCAGGTGGAAATGAGCTTATCTGGCAGAGGTATCCGAGGTGAGAGCAGAGAGCAGGGACGTGCACCTGGCCCTCCTCACCTTGGAAACGGCTCAGCGGGGCACAGAGGTCTGACGGGTCGGGCTGCGTCATGGGCAGACGCACCACGTGACTCCAGGGTGGGGGAACAAGCGTGTCCGAAATGACCACCTTATGACAGTACTGCAGTCCGGGGATGAGTGGATAGAGATGGGGTAAAAGTAATTACAACTTTGTAAATATAAGAGGAGGCTGTCAAGACAAGACATGATTTGCTGGATGCATGTGTGCAGTGCATGTTTTTTTGTGCACGGACATTTGAGCTGCAGTAACGTAGAGTAGATGTGATGTGAATAAAGATGACAAAATGTTTATTTTGAGTCTTTTTGTTTCTGATTTCTATTTATCTTGTTAGTTTAGCTCGATGGAAATCTTAATATTAATTTGGTAAACACAACTTTCCAGTGCATCGTTTTTGAATTACAAGGGATCGCAAAGTGTCACATTGCCCTCTTGTGGTAGTGCCAAGTTTTAATAATGTCCCATTCAAAATCTCACCCCACTGGAGAACTCACAAAGGGCAGATCAGTTACTGATGGCAGAATGTATCTGCACCTTCTGTATCTATGTTGGCTTTTTGTAATTTGCTACAATGACTAATGAATTAAATGTTGTAAAGGAAAATAAGATGAAGAAGAAGTAGAAGAGGAGGAAAAATACACAAAATGTTCCGAACTGGGGCATTCATTTTGTGGACATATGAAGTTATATTGTATACTATATATATTCTGTGTAGTTAAATGAGGTTTGATGGTATGGAGGTATGGAAGTTTGTATGATCTCAGGCACTGGGGTCGTCATGTTTTTTTTTTTCGGAAACCCCAAAAAGCACCTAACTCACATTTCTGTGGAGATATTCCTTAAGTACCATAACTCCCTTGGTGTATGGCACACCTGCGACCCCAGCAGAGAATCGGCCTTTTGATGGCATTCAGAATTTTCCTCCCTGAGAAGAAAAGATCAAAGTTTACTCTCACCCTAAAAGTCTCGCTCCCATTCAGAGCGAGAGAGTAATGGAGTGAAGGAGGCACTGAGCAAATATAGCCTGAGAGGGGGCCCCAGCTGTGGACGGGACACTTGGCAGACCCCGCCCTGCTGGGGTAACCCCCCCCCCTCTTGTGAACGGCCGGCTGGAGCTTCCTGTGAGTGATGGGAGGACAGGCCTTGCACTGTGGAGCCGAGTGGAGCTGAGTGGAGCTGGCAGGCAGAACCCTTCTCCTTGGAGGGGCGAGGATTTGGGCCACAGCTGCAAACCGGCTCCCTGAGGCCCGGGAACAAAGTCCCATCCCCGCAACCCCACTCCCCCCCACCCCACCCCACCCTTCCCCAAAACTCCCCTGTCTTTGAACTAGCGCCGCTAATCCCCTGCGCTCTTCAGGTGGTTCGTCCCCGGTGGCAGGCGGGCAGGGTGGGGGGAGCAGGACGACAATGGGGCCCGTCGAACGTGGCACGGAACCGGAAAGGTCCCACAAAGGGTGCCACAAAAGTGACACATTCACTGGGGACAATGCAGTCTGGCAGCTGAGAGTAGAATGCCGAGAGGAGGGGCGGAGCCAGGCAGACCTGCTTTGATCTCTGCCTTTTTTAAAAAGAGGATAAACGGAATTAGAAGAACAGGGCAGGAGGGATGTGGTTGGGGGCTGCTCAGGGGGGGCCCAGAGGGAAGGCCAGGGGCAGATCCTGAATCCTCTTTTTTTTTTTTTTTTTTTGGGGTGTCTGTCTCCTGGAACACAGACTGAGGCAGCAGAGGGAAAATCCGGCCCAAGAATTTACAAATGAAAGAACGCAGCTTTTTTTTTTTTAAATTTTAATGCGATTAAATTTTTCCATTTCACTGCTCCTCCCTCAGACAGGCTGCACAACCTCGTCTTCTTGGATTCGGGGGGTCAGGGAGAGGAAGATCAGAGTGGACTTTGAGAATGTGAATGGGAGGTGGGGCAGGTGTCCCTGTGCAGGGGTGGACTGTATAGATGCACTGCAGATGTGGGGGGTACTGCAGGTATCGAGGGGTTAGTGATGGTGTTGGGGGCCCATGGAAGTGTTGGAGAGGTAGGGCAGGTGAGGGAGAGCATGGCCAGTGTGGAGGGGCTAATGTGGGGTGTTTGGTCGGGGGGGTGGGTGTAGCTGGTGTAGTGGGTGTGCAGGCAGAGGAAGAGGGGGTGATTGAGTGCAGGTGTGTGAGTGTCACAGTATCCTGACTGCAAATATGCAGGAAGCCTGGCACGTGTATTTCATAAAACGACAGCACCTCCCTGTGTTTTCTGCATTTTACATGCTGCTGATATCTGGCTCTTATTCTGATCTGTTATCACATTTGCACAGATCGGCAGCAAAGAAACACATAGTGGAGAGTCATGGGTAGCGCAACAGATGGCAAGAGCGTTCAAACCCAAAAAAAGACAGAGAGGTGGACAACACTGTTATGAATAAACAGTAAAACATGCCTGTGTTATGAGTCAGCACAAACCATTATAATCACTGAATGATCAGCATACAGACAGAGGCTGGACAAAGAATTAATTGCCTAGATACTGGCATTCAGTTCAATAAGCCACTATGCATTTTCACCAGCAAGTCTTTTTTGGGCATCATGCTTTTTTCGGGCAGATCAGTGCTGTGACACAGCCTCTCAGCAAACTGTGCCAGCCTAAGGCCCCCGCAAATGGCTTCCCTTTTTTCTTTATCGATAAATTGATATGGATGTGGGTGGTTGCCGTGAAACTCTTTCTTAGACTAATTAAAACCCCTAATTGGCTGCTCTTCCTGTGAGCTTCGTATTTTGAATTTTGTTCAGTTCCGCCGTGGTTTTAATGAGAATCACAGACCGCCTTGATCACACTGACTCCCTGAAAAAGGCCTTCATGGTCATTCAGGAGGCGTATTAGTGCGGTCTGTGACTCTTTGACCTGAGTGGGTTTACCCATATTTACAACCACATGTTAGACTTACATTTACATTTATTTACATTTACATTTATTCATTTAGCAGACGCTTTTATCCAAAGCGACGTACAAAAGTGCAAATAGTGAGCAAACAACAGGCACAAGAGCAAGATGTGTACAGACTTAGACTTCCAGCCTTGAAATTATATTTTATTTACTTAGAATATTCATATCAATTTAAAAGGCGTTACCATTTGATATCTTACACATTCAGTGACCCAAATTGTACAGATGACTTTTTTTTTTTTTTAGGAAAGCAATTTCTGCTAAAGAACCTTGCTAAAAACTGCAATAGCAGCGCCCCACCAGAGACGTGACCCCAATATCCCCCGGGTCAATATCCCGGCACTCTAAGCAGAAAACCACATGTTGCCCTTCATTAAAATGTAGTTGTCCTCCCCCGACTTCTTCTGATCATTTAGTTCACTTCACTCCCTGACCTGGTTTCCATGGAGACGGCGGTCAGAGCACAGATAATGGAGTGTTGGTGGTGGTGGTGGGAGTTGGGGGTGAGGGCAGAGCGCACCCCTGCTTGGGGTTGGGAGGGGGAGGGGGTGCGGGGGTGGGGGATGAAATTAAAGGAGTAAGTGCAGTTGGCACTGGCCCAGGCTGCCTTTTCCCGGGTTTGCAGCAGCTCTGTGTGGGGGTATGGAAGTCAACGTTAAGGGCCAAGCGTGCAGGTCAGTGTGGGGATTGTTAAGTGTGTGAGGGTGAGCGTGTTGGTTACTGCAAGGGTCAGTGTGTGAGGGTCAGTGTGTTGGTTGCTGCAGAGGTTAGTATGTTGGTAAGTGTGTGAGGGTCAGTATGTCTGTTACTGTAGGGGTAAGTGTGTAAGGGTGAGTGTCTTGGTTACTGCAGGTGTTAGTGTGTGGGAAGTTTGTGAGGGTCAGTGTGTTTGTTACTGCAGGAGTTAGTGTGTGAGTGTGGGGTTCAGGTAGGGGTGATTGTAAGGGTTAGCGTGCCGGCTACTTTGGGGTTCAGTGTTAGGTCAGTGTGGCAGTCAGTGTATTGGATAGTCTGGGGGTACCAGTCAGACACAGTAGGTCAGTGACAGGTAGAATGGGAGTCAGAGAGAGGTTCAGAGTGAGCATCTGGCAGCTGTAAGTTGTAGTTAAGAGGGGTACATAGCAGTGAGAGTGAGAGCAGGGAACTAACACCATCAGAACACCATTATCCTGTCCTTTCTGTGCGTTTGCGATCCGGTTAAGTGCATATGTGCGGTGTGTTTTCATCGCAGTGGAAAAACACCGGGGAAAGTCTAACTGGATTTCTTGCCTGAACTTTAGATTTCGTGCTTGAGGAAGCATGTCCTTTCTCTGAGGAGGGAGGGAGGGAGGTGCTAGCTGTCAGTCAGAAGTGATGCAGACTTCCTGCTCATTTCGATCGCCGGGAGAGGTGGGGGGGAGGAGGAGGCTGGTGCAGAAAACAGCTCAAAACGTCAGGTTGGTTCATTGTTCCACTTGTCTTTCTCGCACCTCTCCCTCCTGCCACCTGTAAATGTAGGCACCGGGTGCGGGGGGTAGCCTTCTGTGCCCACCCCTGCCCCCCCCACCCACGTTATCGTGGTAACAGGGCCCACTTCCTATAAGGCCCTCTCTGTGTGTAAATACATTCCTGGAGCTGCTGACCCGTGCTCCACAGGTTACCATGACAACTGCTTGTTCCCCATGGTGACCACTCCTTCCCCACAGTACAGCCCAGAGCCACATCAGCCAGATGACCCAGCCTCTCTCTCTTTCCTCTCTCTCTTTCCTGTTTTTCCTCTCTTCTTTCTTCTGTAATAATGAGGGCAGAAATTATCCAAAGTAGCAACAATGGAGGATAACATCACTTGGGAATAAAGTCATAAATTATAACTTTTTTTATTTAAAGATGACATTAATGATCTTCTGGCATATGTTTTACTCAGTTTTAAAAAATCATGTTTGGACCTTTAAACAGTGAACCCTCTGACTGAAGCCTACCAAAGACCCTGAAACTTTTGCAAACATGTCAGATCTGTAAATGCTATAAAATGTAAATATGATATGAATGTCCCATTGATTAGAGTAGTCCTGTTTCCATTAGTACAGCAAAACTGCATTCTGCAGTCAAACTCAAGCACTGGTCCTCCAAGTCTTGTCACCGGTCCTTTGCTGCAAGTGGAACGTGCCACTAATATTAATAATAATTTCAGCTCGTGTGGTGCTCTGTGTGAGACAGTCCAATCTTTCCTCAGCCTGGATTAAGCAGCTCTTCTGAAGCAGCCATGTCAGCATCCAGAGAAGCCACTGTTCAGAGAAGCCATGGTCAAGAATAAAA
The DNA here is from genome assembly GCA_019176425.1 of Megalops atlanticus. Classification (NCBI taxonomy): domain Eukaryota; kingdom Metazoa; phylum Chordata; class Actinopteri; order Elopiformes; family Megalopidae; genus Megalops; species Megalops atlanticus. The sequence goes on from CM032882.1 coordinate 30,182,544, forward strand.
AAACAAAACTGCACACACACCTGCCTTCCATTCCCCCAGTCCGAGAGATCCTCCCCTCTCTGGGTGCACTGCAGCAACACACCAGCAGGGGGAGGCACTCATGATCATTCACATCTCAGATACATTGATGTTGAGTTACCAACCTTGGTGTTTGAATGCCTATTCATCATTGCCTCGAAAAAACATCCCTGTTAATTATTTTAAATTAAAACAAAGTTTATGAGAGATTTTCTCGATATTCAGCCCTTCCTGGATTTCATAACAGGTTTTAATCAACAGTGCACATCGCTAAATGTTACAGATTAGTTACTGTAAGACTTCTTTTAAACATTATTTTACAGTCATAGACACGGTTCAACCCTCTCTTCTGTAAATGTGATTAACGTCAACAAAATATTTCTATTTCAATTCAATCTCTCTATATGGACACAACTTTCTGAATTTGAAAACATTATATGTTCTCCCTGCTGACCTGCACTGTATTTCTATAATCATACTCTTCAACATTCTACAAATTCTTCACAGACAATCTGATGGTGAAAAAGTTATCAGGTTCATCAGATTTTTGCCATGAGTACATGTTAAAATGAACAAACCCAGTACATATTATTTACCAGAAGGTGAACAAATTTTGATTCACCTCTACCACGCCCAGGTCTCAAAGTATTGTTTTCATTTTTAATCTACTTGGTGGCCAAATCTAGTTCTAAGGGAACTGACAGCTGTGTCCAAGAGAAAAAAATGCTTGTTCTCGCTCCATCTCCCTCCTCCTCTCTGCCAGGGGTGCTGTCATTTTGGTGTGTAGTGACCTTGCATTCTGCAGGACTTGGAAAGTTGTGTGAGTGTATAAATATGAGGGCAATCAATTCAAACATTCACTTTAACAACACTGAACTACAAGTGGCCATGCCAATACCTTAGAAAAAACTGAACTGTAAGAAAGTGAGAGATAGATAGAGAGACAGAGAGAGAGCGAGACAGAGAATGGGGGGGATAATGATCATGATGGTGAAGAGGGGTAGTGGGAAAATAAAGATGTTTACTGCATTCCGTCTCCCTGCTGTAGCCATGACTACCTCACAGTAGGAGCAGCAGTCCGTCTTACAGTGCTGCAGGAACGGGGGGAGTCACTGTATAAACACCCCACTGAAGTTCTGCTTGAGACCCAGCCTCTCTCTGCTGAATGGAGTGAGGGAGGAGGGGGAAGAGAGACTGATGTATGAAGAAACTACAGTGTTGCAGAATACATCTGAGGCAAGCCAAGACAAAGCAAAGACAGACCATCACGCATCATCACAACCTGACCACTGATATAGCAACCACACCTTGACCATTGGGGCAGGTCAACATGGCAAACCTGGTGACCCAAAAACTGACAAAGTGATTACATATGATTACAAGACTTAAAGAAGTTGAGACAGAGAGAAACTGAGCAACTTACACCTTCACTGCAATAAATATTCGCTTCAGGAATGCATTTTTGAGAAAATAAATCTCCAGCATTACAATATAAGAGCACTCTTTGCCACTGACACTCACCAACAGTCTAGAACAATATCATACTGAGGAAGGAGGAATATTTAATAGAGTTGTAAATAATTTAGTTCTTAGTTATTTGTCATAAAGTAACTATAAAGGAAACTATAATTATTTAATATTGTTGTTTTTATTGTTTTTGTCATTATTACAGCACAGTCATTTAAGTAACTTCTTTAGCAATACTTTCATAATATTCCAAAAAAGCACTTTGAAAACTGATATGGAAAATGATGAAAACCTAGTCATAGCTTTTGCCAAAGAAGGTAGGTTTTTGATGGACAAATTTCTGATTTTGATCTTTTTGACAGTAGTTTCAAGGTGAAATTGATTTGCTGCCCTCATGTTGTTTTTCACTCTCAAAAAGAGGTCTTGCTGAGCACAGATTCTAATATTTTAATTTTAATTCCACTCCAAAAAAAGCAGATACCCTTCAAAAGGACTGGACACTCATACATTCCAGATGGTACTTCCTAACTCATTACACTGTCCTGGACACTCAGTGTGTGGAGCAGTGCAGTGTGTTGGTGCATGTGTTGTGGGTATTTATGCATGTGTATTGGTGTTTGCGTTAGTGTGCAGTGCTGTCAGTGTGTTGGTGCATGTGTTGTGGGTATTTATGCATGTGTGTTGGTGTTTGTGTTAGTGTGCAGTGCTGTCAGTGTGTTGGTGCATGTGTTGTGGTTAGTTACCCATGTGTATTGGTGTTTGTGTTAGTGTGCAGTGCTGTCAGTGTGTTGGTGCATGTGTTGTGGGTAGTTATACGTGTGTTGGTGTTTGTGTCAGTGTGCAGTGCTGTGAGTATGTTAGTGTATGTGTTGTGGGTAGTGATGTGAGTGTGTTGAGGTACTGCTGTATGCATTGGTGTGAAGTGTTGTGTATATTAGGGATAGTACTGTGTGTTGGAATGTGTACTGGAAGTAGTGCTGTGTGTGTGTGAGTGTGTGTGCGTGTGTATCTGTGTGTGTGTGTGTCTGTGTGTGTGTGTGTGGAGGGGCCAGCACTGTTAACAGGACTGTTGCTGAATCAGGGGTTCTGGAAGCTACCGCTGGGTGAGAGGGAGAGAATGGGAGGGAGGCGGGGGTTGGGGGGGTGTGGGGGGTGTACAGGGCCTCTGCTCGGGGAGAATGGCCTGCTTTTGTGCTCCCAAATCCCCATGAATCAGCTGCCCATTGTGGCTCCCTTTCAGGGCAGCGGTCAGAGAGCTGAGAGGGGATTTCTGATAGAGGCCTCTCTCATCAGATGAGATGACTAGCGTGGTTTTTCTGTTTTCTTTTTGTTCTTTTAATTTGTCGTGTCCCGTGACTGACCTCTGACCCAAACAATCCACATCTCTAGCGCACAGGTGGGAGATGCAGGTGGCGGGGTTACTATTGTCACCTGTTTTTTCACCAATGGAACAGAATGGTGAACAGTCTCCTCAGCTGGAAATAATGGGTACAGTAAACTTCAGCTCTTCGCATTCATATTTTCTTTTTAAAGAGAATTTCAGACAGCAACAACGGCAGATGTCTCAGGAAAAGCTGCTCAGCCTTCACGAGATCATAAATGAATACTTAGGAGGAAGGGAGATGCACAACCGCTCTGCATTTTATTGTAAATGCCTGCCTTAATTTGTTGGGGTACATCTAGGGACTACACTTGCAGGACACTGCTCAAAGATTAGTATTGGAGCAGAGAGCAATGGGAAGCTCATAACTCCACCCTGGTTGGGTGCTGGAGTGGGGAGGGAATTTCACGCCACAACATTGACCTTCTTTTGTTTCTTTTTTGATCTGAGGAGCCTCATTTGTTTCCTCAACCGTACCTCACATTTCTGTTGTTAGGGAAACCAGCGCACGTGGACAACCAGCTAACCTCCGTCCGCCTTCATGTGGAGAGCGCAGGGTGCGCACGCATACACACATGCGCGCCCTGTTCAATAGTACGCGCCCTCTATCCTCTCCGACACAGAATGAAAGTGCTTTCTGGCGGTATTTGAAAGAGAAAAAAAGTCCTATTCAGCTGCAATCCCCCTTTATTAACACGCGTCTCTGGGCCGCACAAAAGCCCCAGTAACGGAGGTGGTCCCGTGCTCAGGTATGATGTCCTTTTGATTTTCCGGGCTCGCCTTCCCATTGGCTGGCCCGCACCGTTGGCTTTTGTTCTCTCCCTCCCTCTTTCTCGCAGTCTGAGAGAGTGAATGGAAATACGCGCAGCTGGGACGCACCGTACGGAGCTCCACTGCGCCGTAAGCGCAGCGGGTCAGCCCCAGCCGAGTCCGCACCGAGAGTGCGCTGATTGGGCGAGATGCTTTCCACCTGCTGGCTGTAAACTCCGTTTCTCCCGATCGCGTTTAATCTCCCCCCGAGGTTCCGCGGGGACCGGCCGGGGGCTCTCCCATGCAGTCTCCTGCGGGTGCAGACGGGCTGGAAGCTGCTGCTCCATCCGAGGAAGGGTTCGGTGTGACGGTCGGTGATACGTTTTAATATGTAAGGTGCCCGCTCGGTGTGTTTCGAATCTTAACTATCCAGCTGTTGAGATATTGTGTGTCGATTCCAGGGTCTGGAACGAAATAGATCATTTAAATGAAGGTGTCTGGCATATAACTACCGCACTGCAACCGTTACCGACGGGTTTTGCTTACACTCGATAAATCTACTTTCGCAATTTGGTGATAATCGCGTGTTTCGCACGAGGGTGTTAAATGTATTTTTTGCCTGTTCTCCTGGACGTATTTCTTTAAACATTGACTCTTTCAGATTCAACCTGGCTACATGAAAGACAGGCTTGTAAATATGCAATGCATAGGAAGCCTTGTTTTCAATATAGGCTATGTGGTTTAGATTTTTTCTCATTTTAACAACATTCTCAGAACTTACGTTGATAAGTTTACTGAGAACCTACAGTGGCTCACTAGTTTGTCGGGGTGTGTGGTGGCGTGGTGTATCCGGAGTATTAGACGTGGTACTGTGGAACGTTATCTGTACCGCTGTTGCATATTACTATAAACCCTTTAAATAGCCAAATGTATGTAGTAATTTTGCTCGTCCCATGCTGGAGGTCGAGTTGCACCTGGATTACGATCTGCATGGTATTGGCCTGGTGTTCCCTCGCTGGCTTATTTTAAGTCTGGACTGCATCTTAAGGTAGGAGGGGTGGCTGGAGTTACAGCATGCAGAATACAAACCAAGAATCCATCACAGCCTGTCCTCACAGCAGGTGGTCAAAGCCCAGCACACATCTGCCTCCAGCAGGTGCATGAGCTTCACACAGTACAGTAAGGCCCCATGTATGTTGCTTGCTTCTAATAGTTTTCACTGTATGCCATTGCCAGTGAACCATGAGCTTTCATCCTTAACTGGATTAAGATATTTACCATTTTTGATGGTCCGTGTGCAGTGAATGGAGTTATTTTTCATTTATGGTTGAGACTGAATATGGAATACTATTACAATAGCAGTTTCATTATGTTCAGAAGACAATTGAATGATGGTGGTGGTGATGATGATGATGATGATGATGGTGATGTCCTAAAGGCAGCAAGCCAGCCTCTTTTTGGATTCTTTCCACAGTCTGATGGATCCCCAGAAATGATACATTTCCATATGTCTCCACTAGCGGGCTCCACCGCTCCACACTGCTGCCCTGGCCAGTACTCTGCTCCGCAGCAATGACCACTGTTCCACAGAGCCACTCTAACAGCTGTCCTAATGCCTACATCATTGCTTCCCAGGTATCTGCAGTATGTCTATGTTTGCGAGTGTTGCTAGTGAAAAAACATGCTAACGTGGTAAAGGGTATGACTGGGGTAAGTGTCCTGTTGAACTGCCTTTAACTCTCTGTCACTTTTGGTAATAACTACACATGAATTACAGTTCATATGGCCAGATTGATGATTGCATTGAATGCATGTCTTTTACTGTATTTCCAATCATTTCATTCTCATACAGGTAAATTTCAGCCTTCAGCCTCAAGCTTTCATATTAGCAGAATGATTAGATCATGTGGAATAGCGAGTGTGTGTGTGTGTGTGTGAGAGAGAGAGAGAGAGAAAGAGAGAGAGAGAGGGATAGTGGGCTGGTAGGTATATATTGAAAGCGTGTGTCTGGTGTTGCTAGTGCTCATTGCACGGTATGGCTTTATATTCCTATCTGATTGTCCTGAGGATTCATATAGGGATGGAAGCCATGCAGTGCGATGGGTTGCCGTCACCCTCAGAGGCCCCTCGGGGTGGCCGAGCCTGCACCTTTAGCTCCCACCTCCAGGTGGACCCAGCCTGACGAACCCCTTCTCCAACCACCCCACAGTGCTGCAGGGAGTCTGTCTGAAGCTGTGAACCTGGATCTGTTTGCAGACAATTTTCTGAAGCAGCGCATCAACGACACATCCATCCATCTTATTTCAGTTCGAAGATAAGAAGTTGATTAAAACAACGTTCCTTTGAGACTTTGTGTGGGACGGCACAGATAACATTCTCAAAAGATTATCACTGTGGTCTTAGAGGGGTGGAACGCATTATAGCCAGTGAGGTGAAAACAGATGAGGAAAACAGATGAACAAACTTATCTTGCTTTAACTTCTAGCCATGAACCCATTTTCACATTTAATAAGCTTTCCAATTTTGGCAAGGACCACCAACCAGCAGCTGATTCCTTTGTACTTACTTGTCTTTAATGTGATAGCATTACCTATGTTCACTTTACACTTCACAAAATGATAGTAATTATCACAAAGAATCTGAGGTACAATAAATAGAATACTGCAAAGACTTGTTTTATTTAAAACATTGTTTTTCTGCTATAACTAGAATTATTACATGTGAAGTACCCAAAATCAGGTTTATGTAATGGTGATGTCTCACGCGTGAATATCGTTGCCAGGTTTAACCTACCTCAGGTAAGAATACATGCTGGACAGGTTAAAGGTTGTAGAACTATGTCATGGACTGATACCTCCCTGGCTTGAAAACCCTCCTAACCTGTTTATGTGCATAAAGGTAAGACAGATGTATGCCCTAAAAAGTGAGGTAAGGAACCCTGACCCTAATTGCTGTCCTGAACATCTCCAGGCTTGGGGTTCAGCGCAGGGCCAACAAGGACGCAGCCACACTAGAACAACGTTTAGGCCATGGCAGTTTGCATTGGAGGGCTGTGTCATGTCAATGAGTCATAGAATGTAAAATATGTTAATTTCTCTCCCTGGATAAAGGCATCTGCTAAACAAACAAGTCATGTAATTGAGCGGAGGCTGACAACCTTTGAAGAAACAAACTTTAAGACTCAGAGTAAATGCATGCCAAGAAAAGAGAATCAAAAATGAATAACCCTTGCAGCAAGCCCAGAAAACTAAGCTCTTCAAGTTTTGTGGTGCTAAAACTCATATCTCATCAAAGATTAGTATGTACAAAGGAAGAATCTACTGGAAGCATGCAAAAAATAAAATATGAATATATAAGAAATTTTATAAATCTTTAATTCATCACAAGGTTCAAAAATGGAGGCTACACCAGCCCAGTGCCTCGTTCTGCACACATTCCTACAGAGCTTTCCACAAGGGAGTGCTGGCCAAGAAAAGTTCAATCAAAGCCCTGAAACTCCTGCTTGTAAAACATGTGCGTCAAATCTTTCTTTTTTTTTTACTTTGTAGGCTGGGGTTATGCCAAAAAGGATGTCTTTACATTTCGTATTTCCTCTGGTATTTTTGAAGAAAAAAAAAGTTGTGTTTTTATTTTGAAAGATCAAACATTGAGTCACAGGCAATGCTCTGGTCAATCTTGTTATCCAGCACAATGGATGTGAAAAAGGAAAACCTCAGTACATCTGACAGAGGCTGGACAGGTAAAGAGGGAACATAAAATATACTAATTGATTGATTGAAATTTCTGCACACAAATCTCAGTAAGCTGAGCACTGAGTCAGTAGACCTTCACAATCCAAAGCAACCTATTCAAGAATGCACAAATTCTTGTTTTTGCCACAGTGGTTATGACACTCCAGCAAAGTGTATAGATGTCATGCCACAGACTTTATTTTATTTAACATATTTCCCTGTACTGCCGGAGCTGCTTTGATCTGCATGCTGGAACTCTGAAATCTCATATCTAATCTAACATCTAACAGAACCCTGTCTGAGTTTAGGCTGCAGGAAAAGCATCATATCCCATGTTTTTTTTTCCTTGCGCTCCATGGAAAAATATTAATGATTTTGGAGCCATCAATAAAGTGTTTTAGTCGGTATATTTTGGCATGTAAATCGCAAGACAATTAATGAAAATATATTTAATACAGAGCTCAGTTTTAGCTGTTCTTAAATAATTATGCTCATTGAATTTTATCCAACATTGTTTAGTCTGAACCACATTCACAATCTGTAAATCGTGAGTATGTCATGGCTGTATTAAATGTGTTTATTTTCGGAGTAAATTCAAATTTAGCTAATGTATTCATCTGCTAGTTAGTAACAGCTCATTTAAATATATATGCATAGGAAAAGGACAACAGTCCAGCTGCCTAGATGCATGGCCATATAACCTGTTTCATCACTTACCTATAGCCTGATAATGCTCATTACCACAAAGTGCAGGGAGCCTCCCAAAGAACAGGTAACATGTGGCTGGGCACGGGACCCCCTGCGTTTGCTTAAAGTTATGCAAATCTACCTTCCCTGCACTTCTCTCCCCTGTAGGTATCAATCGCAATACGTTTGTGAGGAATCAGTAACCTTTCGGACTGCCAGTTACAAGCCATGTCCCTAGACAAGGTGATTGAGCCTTAATTTTCACACACCTACATATTTTCCAATAAATGGTCATAAATGTTTTTGGCATGTTACGCCAGTGATTTTCATTTTATTTTTATTTTATAAGGAAACAGATACTGTTTATGACTTCTAAGTCGGCATGTCTGGCATACATTAATTAAAATATGTAGAACAATCTCTGGTGCTACATTTAGTGTAACTATGAAACACTAGTAAACCGAATGCAGCTGTAGATGGCCAGTCTTCATCAGGCAGCGTGTGCTAACTCGGCTCAAGAATGCGCTTCGCAAGCTATGATTGTTCTCCTATGTTAATCCTTATGGATTTTTCCGGTGCCTCATTGTATGCTCTCCACTTCGGTCTGGACACACCAATAAACCAGGGTGGTCTCATGTAAAGCAACAGCAATCCAGCAATCTGCAGACCCCATATCTAAATCACTTGCTAATTCAGAGACAACTAGTATAAATTTGTCTGTTTTATTGTTTCTCTTTTTTGCATTCGTTGACAAACTTTTCAATTCATTTTAACTGGTGATGTGATAGTCATAACTTTATATTTTTACATAAGTTTGATCAAAGATTGTATGATGAAACAATTTTCCATGAATATTCCACAACAAACCATTTCATAGCAGAGTTTGATGGTAAACACAAAAACCCAGTGACCTGTGTTAATGGTTGTCTTTTTAACTGGTGAATGATGCCTTACCTAATGAATGATGGAACTTTAATGTCTCCCAGGGGGAAATCTGTCTTGCACCAAATGGCACATTGAATGACCAACAAAATACACTGAACAGGGTTTAATCCATACAGATGCTCCATATACATTCCTGCTGAGGAGGAAATCAGTCAAATAATGCATTGTAGATATACTAATAATATGAAAGAATATTCACAGATTAAAGCTTTAGTTGTTAAAATACCCAATTAGATTGAACACTACTGTCCTGCATATCTTAATTACCCCTTGGTATAGAATTACACTTGCACAAAAATACTCTTGTGATATTAGATCACGTCATAAGAAAAAATAATGACATGTATTTCTACATGAGCATTTCTGCATTACCCCACATAAATAAAACAAGAGAAAGTCTGAATATAGATCTTGATTAATTTTGTTTATGAGAACACCCACACTACACATTGTTGCAGATGAGAATCCACCATTCTTGAATTCTGCTCAGTTAAATGTGAAGGAAATAAGAATCGGTGAATTACTAACAAGCTGACCTGGAGTTTGTTTAATGGAATACACAGGAGGCTGTTGTACATCTATTTGTCCCAATTTCTGCAGTGAAAATGGATCGACAGTGCTCTGTATACTGACACATCAGACTCTTTAAACTCAGAATCTGACTTTTTTTACACATACTTCTCAGCAGAGTCGTGGCCCGCAGTGTCTGTCTCAATAGTACATTAATAATACAATAATGATGTCTAGAAAATGACTAGGTACTGTCAGCAAGGTTTATACACTCAGAAATGACTTCCTTGTCGGCTAGGCTTGTTTCTCATCAAATTGGGTTTTATTGGATTCTAATCAAGCTTCACAACTATACAGGCTAGGAAATTCTTTAGACACTAAAGCACAATTACAAAATAAAATTAATAGTTGATGTCTGATTTTCTATAACATCTATATTGATTTGTTAGATGCCAAGCACTTGATGCTAATACTGCGGTTGCATGCTGGAAAGCTAGGGACCTTGACTCTAACTTCTTCAGAAATCTGATGCTGAACCATGGCATCTATCTAATATCTCCCACCATAAATACTACACAACAACTTCCACTTTTGCATAATTTCCAATCCTTAAAGAGGGTGAATTTGTAAGAGGATGACATTTTATATTTGTGGGTCCAGTACCTTAAGTATGCCCTAGGAAGGTTTACAAATTTAAAAGTTGCTGGATGATTAATGTCATATACTGTATGAAGACATCCAAACTCAGCTGCCCTTTTTCAACACTAGCGAGAATTGGATAGACCCATTCCCAGCGCACACACGTATGCATGCTCCTGCATGTGTAATTTGTGCTTTGTGCTAATGAATAATAAAACCAAACAGATGTACTCTTGAATGCAGAGCAATATTAAAATTGCAGCCAAATCCAAAAGTACAGGGTATGCAATTCAATCTGTATTGCAAAAACTTAATATAATTAAATATAAAGTACAGGGTATTTTAGAGCTAATGATGATGTAATGCTAAATAATTATAGCATATGTGAACACTTAAAATAGTAGTAAATAGTAGCTTATCCTAAGAATATATGGTTTTATTTATATCTGCTGGTTCATCGGTTTCTTTTCAAGGAAGATTATTTTCGGTTTGAGTTGCAGCACGAACAGCAGCGTTTCAGACGCCGGAAAGGGATGTGACGCGTTTTTAGAACCCCTTCAATGAAGTGAACGGGCCGACCGTGTTATGAAACATCCGAGGAAGTTAGTGTTGAATAACTACAGTCTGCGAGCGAACTTACACAACCCCTGCACATGTGGAGGTGTGTGTGTTGTATTGGAGCGGTCCCCTATGTTTATCTCTTTTACCGATATATTGAATCTCTGAATTCTTGTTTCCTTGCAGTTTCTCGTCAACATGGTCAAGCGAAAAGGGTTAGCGCACCCGGTTGCTAAAACCGATACAAAAACCCTGAAACAAACCGCTAAAGCCAAAGCTGGTGGAGAAAAACGCACAAAAAAATCAGGTACAGCATCTCTCTGGTCTTGATCGGTCCTCCGTATGTGCTGATGGTGGCCTTGACAGGTCGCAGCTTAAAAACCAGCTAGCTAAATAATAATAATAAGAAATAAATCAGGCGTCATCAATTAAGTTGCAGGGGATGTTCAGAGTTGTACAGTTCTTGTGTTATTTCTGCTCATTTGTGCCACTTACGAAAATGCATCACGCGTACATATAGGCGGCTTTATTAGTTATGATTAATTTGTTTCTCTGATGGGACTAAAATAATTCATTTGAAAACTAATTAAGTTTTATTGAAGCAGCTGCCTTAATATGAGGCAAGAGGCAGATAGAAACAACACTGAGATGAGCTAACACCATTAAGGGCTTTTACCACTAACTTCTGCAAAGAGGTTGTGCAGCTGGGTCCTCCAGTCGTCTGCCTTTGTTGTCAGCTTGCCTGCAGATGTTCAGCAATGCTTGACTGCCACAGTGGAACCGAAATGGATGCTGAAAACTCTTTGATCATTTTGTTTTTGTTGATTTACCTCTGTGTTATGAGCAAGCGGTATTCAATTTGTAAAGAATACGGCCGGGTTTCTGCAGATAGTGCCTTTATCTGAACTGTGCTGTGTAGTATCATTAATTACATACAATATAGCCTTCTTAAAACACTTGAGTTATTTCTTTATACTTGAGTTATTTCTTTATGCTGCCTCTGAGACTGGTGGCAGTGTAGCATAGTGGCAAAGAGAAGGGCTTATAACTGAAAGGTTGCTGGTTCATTTCCCCTCTGGGCACTGCTGCTGTACCCTTGGGCAAGGTATTTAACCCAGAATTGCCTCAGTGCATATGCAGCTGAATAAATGGATAACATGTAAAAACTGTAACTTATGTAAGTTGTTCTGGCTTAAGGGAATCTGCGAAATGACAATAATGTAATGTAATTTAATGAGATCAGTGGATCAGCACCTGGTCTTACCTGATGCACACAGACAAGCAGTGTGTTTATGTAGCCTTACTGAAATAGCGCCTCACGAAAACTATACAGATGATCCAAACACGCCAGTCATGATGGAAATCTAAGATGCAGTCTCTCTCATGTTGCATTTATGTCAAAAGAAATTGGCTTGAATCTGGTGCAAAAGGAAACAGTGAAAGAACTGAAGCATGACGCTGGTGCTTGTGGGGGATGCCCTACATTTCAGCGTGGTAGCAGTAAAAGGCTGAGGTTCACAGTAACACCCTCTTATCCTCTGAGAATGGAAGTGCAGCAGGTGATGTACCGGAGGCTACCTGCTGAAACTGACCAGGTATAAACGCCACACCTCCATCCCAACAGGTAAAACCACAGCGGGATGTGGCAGCAAATATTTCCCGGACCCCCCCTCTGTGAAAGAGGAGCCTGTCACAATCACATTAAGCGATGACGATGACAATGATGACATCACCACTCCCCTCAATGAAGGCAGGGCGACAACAGCAAAGGTGGAGAAGAAGGAGGAGGAAGAGGACAGCGAGGAAGAGGAGTGGGAAGATGTTGAAGGTAAGGCATAGCGATCATTATCTGACGCTATGTGTATGTGTGAGAGGGTGCGCGTGTATGTGTGTTTATGTAGTGTGAGTGTGCATGCGTGCGTGTGTTTTCTGACTGTGCCGTAAAAGGCTGAACACTCCTGCATGCATCTGCGCGTGTGAGTGCACGTGTCCATGCGCGTGTGAGAAAATGGTGTCTCTTCCCAGAGCTGACAGAGCCGCAGTGCGCACAAGCTCAGGGGGAGCCCGTGCTGCCCTCTCAACCTGTGGAGATCGAGATCGAGACCCCAGAGCACGCCCGCAAGAGGCAGAGGAGGTGAGACTGGGCGGAGCCTGGGAGGAGGGGAGACCAATCAGGCCTTCTGGAATTCAGGCTTCTGCAGGCTTTAATTTCCTGTTATTAGCCATTGATTACATCCAGTACAGCAGGTGCAGTCCAAATAATCAGTAGGAGTAGATTTAAATAACCCTGTAGCCCTCCTGGTGTGGGGGCCCTGGAATTGATGGCAAGTGACAGTTGCTATGTCATGTCACAATTGGGTAGGCATGTTCCCTCTTCTCTCATGTGCAGAACTTCTGTTGGCCAGTAGAATTTAGGAAACTGACACTCTCAGAGCTACAGTGTGACCTACCTTTCTGTTGAATTTACCCACACTGACCCTCGCAAGTTTACTCAAGCATGTGTGTTGTAAACAAAGTGATCTGTTTTTCAAGGCAAACTGGATTAATTGCCCCTTATTTAACACTGTCTTTGGCCTGGCTTGCTAAGGGAGTCCAGTGGAGGCTCAGTCCTGCAGGGTACAGACACCTCACAGTAAACCATTATGGGATAAAACTGATTATTTAGGTTTCTATCCAGTCAGGGACTTGTGCAGTAATTAAGACCTGGGGTGGAATGAAAAGCTCAGAACTGATGTGGATCCTCAGCAATCTTTTGAACAGTTAAGACAATGATTAGATTTTTTCAAATAAATTTTTAGGAAGTTCAGATCACCTTGAGTATACATGTTGATTGAGTATTGAAAAATGAGTAATGTGTTTGAAAAGCACGTGAGGAGTGAGTGTGTGTGAGATTTTATGAAGTTACCAGTGAGAAAGTGTGAAAGAAGCTCCTATCGCCATGACAACCTTGACAGAGTTGCTGTTTACAGGGAGAAGAGAGAGGCGGACTTTAATACCTACCTGCGTCGCATGATGAACCGATTCAACAAAGACCTGCAAGTGGACACGCACAAAGTAAGGGCGCCCCCTGCTGGTGTGGTCATTCCTACATCAGTGTGTGGTCTCACGTCCCATGTTTTTTTATTTGTGTCTTTCTCTCCTTCTGCAAGTGCTGCAATCTGACCATCTGTACCATATACCAGCACTCACTGTTTATTAGTTTATGTTTTAATATGTATTCATCCTGGTAGGTCAGTGTACATTACATTACATTATTGTCATTTAGCAGACACTCTTATCCAGAATGACTTACACATATTACAAATTAATCCATTTGTACAGCTGGATATTTACTGAGGCAATTGTTGGTCAAGTACCTTGCCCAAGGGAATCAAACCAGCAACCTTTCAGTTTTCAAGCCCTGCTCCTTACCACTACACCACGCTTCTGTCCCAGTATATAACAAGTTTTCATTTACTGTGAAGGCCTGTAGACCTGTAGTCCCTGCTGAAAACAGACATCAGGAGAGTAAGACATACAAAAATGGGGTATGGTGGATTAGCAATTACAAAGAGGCTTACTGACAAAAACTGCCGCAGGCACAAATACATCAAGGCCAAATATGTTCCGGTTTTTCTGTGGGGATTTCAGTTGTTGCCAGGTGATGGTGCCTCATACACACAGCAGCTGGACAGGCTGTGTTTGCTCATTGTCCACTCCTTAGAGTTGTGTGCGTTGTGGCAGGTAGAGTCCCGCACACCTGAGTCCTGCATAGCTGTGTGCAGCAAGCAGCCTCCAGAGGATACAGATGAGAGTTCACCCTCTGCTCATGGGCCTTACCTTTGCATCTGTTCCTCAGGTCCACCTCCTGTGCCTGGTGACCAACGGAATGTTCCGGAACCGGCTGTGCAGTGAACCGGACTTGCTGGCCGTCGGGCTGTCCGTGGTGCCGGCGCACTTCACCGCGGTGACACCTGAGCAGGCCGACACTGCTTTCCTCAGCAATCTGCTCCAGTGGTAAGGAATAGGTAACCGTGGGTCTGAGAAGTCAGTCAGTATTATACTGTTTGACATGGCACTCATTATGACAAACGCAAAAGGCCGAACGATACTCCAGATTTCACATTTTAACTGCAGGTCAGTCGGGCCCTTGTGTCTCCTGTGTTCCGCTAATCATGTGTGATGTGTGCCGTCTGCCTGTCTTCATGTCTGCTTCTACCTTCACGGCCAGGTTTCAGTCGACGTTCACCCTGACCCCTGACCTGCCCCAGGACCCGGGAGACAGCCCACGCGCCATTCTGGAGCGGAGATTCCAGACCCTCTCCGCCCGCAATCACCAGGAAATGACCCATGTGAGAGCACTTTGACCTTCCTCTGCTCGTCCACGTGTTCCATTAAGAATATCGCAGCATTCCTCAGCATGCTGGATTTCAGCTGAACAGTGGTTTTATGGTTGTCTGTATTCTAGAAGACTGTACAGCACTGATGTTACCTTTAGTCTTGGTGTGACCCTGGTGTCCTGACCCTTTCTGCCCTCAGCTGTTCCTCATCGTTTTGCGGTCGCTGCAGCTCTTCTGTCGCCTGGTGCTCTCTCTCCAGCCCCTCCCTCTGAAGCTGCCCTCTGCCAAGGTAGGCCCACTATGCATGGTACATAGGAAGCCTCCAGATGTAATTTTCCCTAAGAAGCAGTTTAAAGTACATTTACATTTACATTTATTCATTTGGCGGACACTTATATGCAAACCAACTTACAAGTGAGAGAGAGTGCATCGCAAGCAAAAAGCCACATAAGGAGTCAACAATATTGGAAGTGCAGCATGATCTAATTTCAAGAGTTGGCCAGACAAGGTACAAGCTAATATGAAGAGTATTCGTAGTCCTCTTCCTGTTGCTTAAATCTCATGTTGAGGAGCTTGCCATTGCTTGTTGTGGAAAATATTTTTTCACCATTCACTCAAATGGGGTAGAAGAAGACTTGGTTTGGAGGTATGTGTGTGTGTGTGAGAGAGAGAGAAAGTGTGAGTGTGAATCCATGGGGGCCAAAGTCTGTGACTGACTCAAATTTTGTGATCCAGGACAAGGCCAAGACCTCTGGCAGCCCCCCTGAGAAGAGCCCCACCGAGCCCAAAGTCTCCCCCGGGGTGAAGAGGGGAGGGGACAACAGTGAGGGCCGGGGGGGGCCAGGGGGCAAGAAGGCACGGAAGAACGGGGTGAAGCAGGAGAAGGAAGCAGAAGGGGCGGGCCAGAGACCCAAGAACTCCCAGCGGCGGCGTGTGGCCTCCAAGGTGTGCTACAAAGAGGACAGCAGCGAGGGGGAGGGGTCCAGCGAGGGGGAGGAGTTCCAGGTGCCCAGCGAGGGAGACAGTGAGGACTCGGACGGAGCAGCCAACCGGCAGCGAAGCAGGAAGGGGAGGGGCAAGGGCGCAGCTCCTCGCAGACGAAGGAGCAAGAAGGAAACGTGCAGTGAGGAGGAGGAGGAGGAAGAGGAAGAGGAGAAAGGGAGGTGGAGAGGGAAGAGGGGCGTGGGGGAGGATGAGTGGCTGGAGGTATACCTGGAGAGGGTGGGACGCTGGGTGTGTCTGGACGTCCAGAGGACGGAGGTGGGACAGGTGCAGCAGTGCTCCAGACAGGCCACTCAGCCTCTGAGCTACGTTCTGGCTGTGGATGGGGACGGCTACCTGAAGGATCTCAGCTCCAGGTATGACCCTACCTGGATGACATCGTCCAGGAAGCGCCGGGTGGAACCAGAGTGGTGGGAGGAGACTCTCAGTGGGTTTCGAGGCCCCAAATCTCGGAGAGAGCAGCGGGAGGACCAAGAGGTGAGACACGCACACACTCACACAGAGACATACACACACTAACACACTAAAACCAACACACTGACACTAACTGCATGTTCAGTCAAAACCCCAAGGTCTGACACTTACACACACACACACTTGCGACAACACACACACACACACACAAACATAGACACAGATGTAATCAAGCCTTTTGCCCTATGCTGTAGCTCCAGGCCAAGCTGCTGGACAAGCCGTTGCCCACGGCGATCTCGGAATTTAAGAATCACCCACTGTATGCTCTGAAGAGGCACCTGCTAAAGTATGAGGCTCTCTACCCCCCCACTGCGGCCATTCTGGGGTACTGCAGGGGAGAGGCGGTCTACTCCAGGTAACTACAGTTTCTTCTGTGTGAGTGCATAAGGAAGTCTCTGTATGTGTCTGTGTGCATGTTTTTTTTAATGCGGAATGCTCCAATTTCTCCCTTATCCCAACTATGACATAGACATGCCAGCCATATTTCTGAAGTCCCTACTGTCAATACGGTAGGGCGTGGACAAACATGTGCTTTATGCAGGGAGATCTGCAGGTGCCCAGTTGGCCAGCGGGGGCCACTATTTTGCAATGGAACAGCTGAAGCACCTGACTGTCCCGTTCTCCCCTATATCCCTGGCAGAATGAAGTCAATTTATTCCACCCCATGAGCTCCCGCCCATTGTCAGCTGATAACACAGCTGGGATCGAACCCGGGGATGTAGTGCTCAGACGGATGAGCCACTTGAGAGGGCATGTATGTGTGTTTATAGGTACTGTGTTAGAGATAGAGACTGGATCTCTCTACAGGAACAGGAGTGTGTGTAATTATTTCTAACTCTGTGTGCGTATGTGTGTGTGTGCGTGTGCAACTATGTTCTTCTCCATAGGGACTGTGTTCACACCCTGCACTCCAGAGACACCTGGCTTAAAGAGGCACGGACAGTGCGTCTGGGGGAGGAGCCATACAAGGTGCAGCCATCTGTCTGTCTGTCTGTCTTGCACTGTCTGTTTGACTCAGGCTGTCTGTTTACATGTCTGTTCCTCTGTTCTGCACTTCACTGATTTTCCATTTACTGTAGCTGAGTCTTTTCCACTATAGAGCAGGAAATGGGCTCAAGTCAAAGCGTGATGACCTTGTACAGCACAGTTGCTTTACATTTTGTTACTTGCAACTGGTGATCGCTCTTGAATGTTGAACGTTGCCATCTGCCTAAATCAGGTTTTCTCTGGGTGTTTGCTATGATGGAGACAGCCCCGTGGCAGGTGAGGCCATCACCAATAACACTGATGGGATGGGCTGACACAGGTTGGCATGACAGAGAAGATTACCTAAAATGGGCCAGTCTGGTTCTAGCTCTGAACAGAATGTGGAAAATAGCTGTCAGTCTTGCAGAAGGCTCATGGGCGTGCAGGATAATTGCTGTGTTATTTTGCCTCTTCAGTAGGGCTTTTCTCATATTGGACTAAGACATGATGCTAATATCACTTTACTTGGCCTGGCCTCATCCAGAAAGCTGTAGTTTTAGCGCACATTATTAGCACAGTATTTGCACATTAGCGCAAATTACAAAGTGCATAACAAAGTTTGTGATGACCAAAATGAAAATGGGGATACCGGCATCATTAAGACCCAGAGCAATTGACTCTAATCAGTCTCATTTCTGTTCAAAGCTCTGATTTAGTGGTTCTGTCAGTCCAAATGTACTGCTTTTGGAGGGATCTGTGGTAGAGGAAGTGGGTTACAGTGTAAACAGACGAGTCGTCAGAGGCAGCTGAAGCTGGGGAATGACTGTGTTGCTCCATCGGTGCTGGTGACTCACTATGACACAGAGGCCAAAAAGGGGAATCTCAGGGCCTGTGTGCTGGGTGTGGAGGAAGGAGGGGCCAGACCACAGCCTCCTGGGCTGTACTGTGGTCCACCCCGTCTGTGGCCTAGGAGCCTGTAGCCAGGGCCTGTGTCTGGGGCCTCTATCTGGGACCTGTGTCTGGGGCCAGTGTCTGAGGCCTGTATCTGAGGCCTGTGTTAGTGGCCTGTAGCCAGGGCCTGTCTCTGGGACCTCTGTCTGAGGCCTGTGTGCTGTGGCCCACCCTGTCTGGGGGTCTGCGTCTAGGGGCCTGTGTCTGGGGGCCTGTGTCTGGGGCCTGTGTGGAACATGTCGGCATCTCTCTCTCCTTTCTCCCTCTCAGATGGTGAAAGGTTTCTCTGATCGGGCACGGAAAGCAAGGCAGGGATCGGAGCAGAAGGACAAAGACGACCTGCCACTCTTCGGTGAATGGCAGACGGAGGAGTACCAGCCCCCTGTAGCGGTGGATGGCAAGGTCCCAACCTCGTCACTTGCCTTAGAACTTTTATGGTGTATTTTGTATGATGGATGTTTGTGACAGCATGGTTGTGTGTGTATGTGTGTTAGTGTGTGTGTGTGTGTGTGTGTGTGTGTGTGTGTGTGTGTGTGCGTGCGCGCGCACACGTGCATGTGCGCATCTGTGTGTGTGCGCATCTGTGTGTATGTATGCGTGTGTGGGTCTGGATGTGTGCGTGTGTGTGTTATACAGGTGAATTTGGCCTGTATTTGACAGGTAGCGCTGTGTGTGTTCCAGGTGCCTCGTAATGAGTATGGGAATGTGTACCTGTTCCGGCCCTGTATGTTACCTGTGGGCTGTGTCCACATGCGACTGCCCAACCTGCACAGAGTCGCCCGCAAGCTGGACATCGACTGTGCTGCTGCTGTCACCGGCTTTGACTTCCACTGCGGATTCTCACACCCTGTGTAAGCCAGCCTGCACAGTGCGCATAGATGTGTACAGATGTATACACACATACATACACAGGGAAACAGGTCCTGGTCACCATCTTAGTCTTAAAATTCTCAATAAAATTGTGTGTCCCTTCCATTCCTTTTTGTTCGATTTTGGAACAGTCTCCTCTGGCTGGTCTGGTTGGGGTTAACTGATCCTGAATCAGTTTTTTAAAGCATGAAGTACAAGAAGCCGAGGCAGCATGCAGTGGCAGGCTTTTTTAAAAAGTGTAGTCCTCTTATCTCATCACCTGACAGGTTTGTGGGGAATAGCCACAGGTATCACAGTGCCCCTACTCAACCTCAGGAAGGCCATCAGATAATTGAAAATGGCCCCCTCCCCAGAAGGGCAAACCCCTCCTGCCTTACTCAGGGATATGCACCAGGCTTGTCGCAGCTGCCTCTCTCCCAACCTTGTGGGCAAGGACTGCTGACGACAGTAATCCACTCTCGGCCACAGTGACAATGAACTGTGGCTCTGTCAGGGTTATGGTGACAGACACAATTAATGGCTGAAACCCCAAGGGGGTCAAGGAGTTTGGATGCGCTGCCTTTTCCTTCACTGAGGGGGATGCCGGGTGCAGCTGGGACTCCTCCTCCATTGGATAGCTCAGAGCTGAGCTCCGGATGCTTCACTGTGTGCTTTGTGTGATTCCTGGTCCAGTCTGTACTATGCAGGGCAGTGATGGTATCAGACAGGCAGCTGCAGGAGTCCTGAAGGTCTCTGAGTGATTCCTCAGTGTTCTTTCTGTCTATCTGTGTGTTATCTGATGGTATGTGTATGCGTTCTATCTGATGTGGGATGTTTGTGTGTGTGTGTGTGTTCCAGCACTGACGGCTACGTGGTGTGTGAGGAGCATCAGGAGGTGCTGCGAGCTGCCTGGGAGAACGAGCAGGAGATCCTGGAGAAGAAGGAGAGAGAGGTCTGTGTGTCTGTGTGTCTGTGTGTGTGTGTGTGTGTGTGTGTGTGTGTGTGTGTGTGTGTGTGTGTGTGTGTGTGTGTGTGTGTTTATTTATATGAAGGAGAGCCAGACAGTGTGACTCTGTGCTCTGAGTGTGTGTGGGTGTATGTGTGTATAAGACAGTGACAAAGACAGTGTGACTCAGTGCTGTGTGTGTGTGTGTGTGTGTGTGTGTGTGTGTGTGTGTGTGTGTGTGTGTGTGTGTGTGTGTGTGTGTGTGTGTGTGAGAGAGTCAGTCACTGTAACTCTGTGTTGTGGGTTTTGCAGAAGCGGGAGAAGAGGGCTCTGGACCACTGGGCTCTGCTGGTGAAAGGGCTGCTGATCCGGGAGCGTCTGAAGCGTCGCTACGGGAGACAGAGGGCGGAGCTTCCACAGACCAAGGAGGGCGACGCAGAGCTGTCCTCAGGGGAGGAGGACAACACCGAGGTGGATGGCCCTGCTGTGACCCTGGCTGCCTCCTGGCCCCAGAACCGCCAGGAGGCAGAGACTGGCGGGGACACCAAACCAGTGAGCAAACGGGACAAGAGGGGCCAGGAGAAACACCTCTTCCCCTTTGAGAAAGTGTGAGAGACGCGCACAAGCACGTGCACACAGTCACACACACAGTCACCCACAGCACACAGTCACACACACTGTTCGGAGTGCTCTTTCAAACACTGCCCTGTATGAACCTGTTAGAGACCTGTGTGTCTGTTTGGCAAATGAGCCAGAGAAGCTCCAAAAGACAGCAGAGAGGCAGCACCTGACCCCCTGGCTTTCCTGTGCGCTCCCCTCCAATGCCCCCTCACCCCACTGTCCCTGTCGGTCCTCAGTCCCCCTCACGCATCTGTTCCCCACGCTTACCTTTTTCACCAGTCTCTTTGTAGCTCAGGTGATTCGTGTTGATTCTTCCAGATAAATAATGGATGTTTTTGTATCATCTCAGAATATTTTTGTCAAAGATTTGTAATAAAAAAATAACGGTTTTGGACCCTGAACCTGAGAGTTTTGTTTGTCTGAGAACATGGTGTGTCTCTAGCAGTCTAAGGGTAAAAATGATAAGTTCATTATTGTGTTGTCAACACAAGCTAACACTCAGTGTAGCCCCTGTAAAAGTGCATATAGTTTCAAATTTTCCATTTAATATTTAATGATTTTTTATTAAAAGTGATCATCTGTGGTGGAATTGTATTTGTAATAACAAGAGACTGTCTTACTGAATTGCCAATTATTTCTTGCACATTTGGCCATTTTCACTCAGGGAAGTTTGACAGTGATTTCAGAAGTGTCGCAAGGTAAGGGAAAAAGTGAATGTCTAGCTCAGTGTTTTTGTGGGCACGAAAGGGAGAGAGAGCTGTTCAGGTAATGAGTGCTCAAGCTGCCTGGCTAGTTAGCCTGCTTTCTATCTGAAGGTCGTCTTGGCTGGTGCATATGAAAAGGACCCTGTGAAAATTCAATGGGGCAGAATCAAACAATCAAATAATTCAATTCAATTCATTTGTATAGCGCTTTTTACAACACAAGTTGTCACAAAGCAGCTTTACATTGTTCCCAGGCCTGAGACCCCCTGAAAACAAGCCTAAGGCAACAGTGGCAAGGAAAAACTCCCTAATTAACAGGAAGAAACCTTGAGCAGATTAATAATCAAATTAATCTAGCATTTTCCAGAATTTCTTAATGTGTTCCTTTTATATTTTCTACTGTTATGTCAGACAAACCAAGTGTATTCAGGTAAAACTTACTCTCAGCTGCATATACTCGGCTGTGATTTGCCAGCATGTCCTCTGTAACTAACAATGAAGGAAGGGTTGCACAAAAATAAGCAGCTATCAGGCATTTTTGTGGTGTAACTACAACTGGAGTTCAATAGAACCATGCTGATGAAATCCAATCAGGGACCAGTAAACATGACCAAAACTAAAATACATTTTTCCTGCTATTTTTGTAGTGGATAAATACAGCTTATGTTGCTAGCTTGTATTAATAAGATAAATAATAAATTCAAATGTCTATGCCAGTAACTAAATCAGGGTATGCTGGTATAGATAATAATAAAAATAATAATAATAATAACAATAATAATAATAAAATAGACAAAGGAGCTGAGGTAGGAGCATAGACTAAAAAACTGATGACAAAATGCAGAAATACCTTTAAATATGGTTTCATGAAGAAAATTTCAGTTACATTTAATTCAGCTCTGCAGCACAGGGGGGAAGAAATCACCTTGGGTTCTGGGCTGAAGCAGTTCTGTGCAGTCACACAACAAGCCTTCATCTTAGGGGTACTTATTCAAGTTAACTGATTTCTAAGTCAAATCCACTGCACTGAGGCAAATGCTGTGCGACAGACATGCTGGCAAATATACTGCGCTTCCAGCTGGTAGCTTTTGGTCTTAACATGCTCATGGCCTTAGCACACTGATTATAATAGAAAAACACTTTGGTATAATAGTTTAACTTTATGATACAGTATTCACTGAAGCAATCCATGTTAAGTGCTATGCTCAACCTGCATTCTTATGGTTGTAAGTTAATTATTACTTAAGATTTGCTTCTCTTCTCCCAGGATACCAAAGCCTAAAGGTCACAGAATAAAAGAGACTAACAGAAAAGACTACAACTGCCTTATCTGAGTGAAGGCCATCAGTACAGTCACTTCCATTTTGTGAAGATTACAGAGATATTCTAGCAGGTCAGCCTTCGTGTGAGTGTGCGTGCACACTAATTTCAAAGACATCTAAGCTTCACCTTTGACAAAATAAAACCAAGGTAATGCAACTGGCCACACAAAGGCTCATATATCAGCCTTGGAAAAAAATATCTTCACCCTTTGCTTTTTGACAAGATGTGCAATGTGAGATTTAGGAGACAGGATCAAGGAGAAATTTATAGGTTGAAACGACCTCAATTTGCTTCTTTCCACTATTATCATGTGAGGTTCATCAGGTTTTTTTTTTTTTTACCTTGAGAACACCATTCAGTTTTTCCACCTTAAATACAAGTCTGGGGCAGGTTAATCTGACTGCATTAAAAGCCACTTGCAATTGTTCACTGATGTTGCACAACTGAGACAAAAATGTTGTATTGTCAACTCTGTGACCAAAGTGTTTGCATATGAATTGTAAAGAGTATAGGTTCTAAGACTGATCCCTGTGGCATACCTGTGTTGACCAGCAGAGTGTCTGGCAATGGAGGTAGTTTTTGAACAAACAGCTTTGTTAAACGGCCAGATATCCAATAATCTTGACAACAGAGTCTTATCATTGACAGTATCAAATTCCTTTAATTTGATTAATAAGAGTGACACAGAGTTGGTAATTCATGCTAAATTTTGTCTGGAGTCCATTTTCAAATGAAGAACTCATATTATTTCGGACAGCGGCCAGAAGAACCCCTTCAACGCTGACAGTGCGCACACACCATAGCAAACAATGAATTAAAATATTATTCATTCACTTTACTGAATAAAGGGCTGCAATTGCATGTGTATAAAATATACCGTAATAATTAGCTATAAATACTGTTCAATCAAGGAGTTTTCAAAGTAATGTTATAGCCTTAAACTTTATTGGTTCAAAGAGGGCAGTAGTTAGCTGGCGTTGCTCTTTTTTAAAAAGTCAGCTGACTGTTCATGCAGCTTTTGAAATGTCACGTATAATAAGTGTGCGAGAATAACATCAAACTCCTCCACCAAACGCTGACCCTGAGTCGGTTTAATCCTGTTAGGACCGCAGTTCCGATTAGAGCAGGATAAGCTGATCCGGGAACAGCTCCCGCGGGCACGAAGCGTTCGGGACTGAAAAAGTCCGCCTCGAGGAAAGGCGGAAGTGACGCAAAATGAGGCAGGATAAGCTGATCCTGGATCGGCTCGCGGGGGGTGGAGCGCTCGCGACCGTGATCGAAGGCGGAAGTGACGCAGCGGGCGAATCCCCCTGTAGTTCCTGTCTTCCTGCTCGCCGAGCCTGTGGAAGCCGAACCGATTCCGAGTTTCTGCTGCCGTCCCGGGCGCACACAGCCAGGTGCCTCGACGCGGCCCCGGGGGTAAGTGTGGAGTGCTCGGCGGGCCGGAAAGGGAGACGTCTCCGGCGAGACGTGTGCGGGCGCTTATCCGCCGCGCTCGGCCTTGTTTACATGCGCATCCCGGGGCTGGAGTGAGAGGCGTTCGCTGTCTCGGGGGGCAGAGGTTACGGATCGCAGCGGCAGTGGGATAGAGGGTGGGACAAAGCTTGCCATACTCGTAGTTTTCCTTCGACGAGAGTGAAATCTAGTCGAAATGTTACTACTGACGGGTTTCACATATTGGTAGAAAGCTCTCTGTTCTTCGTTACTAGATTTGGATAGACACTCTGATGCACTGCCTGCGATGGCTAGCGAACTCGCCAGCTAACAAACAAACCTCCGTGATTTGTATCGGCCGAATCTGTCCCCTGTCTGGTAGCTAGCAAACTGCTTTTCTTTGGAGTTGGACCGTTATTACCTAGCCAGCGAGCCACAATATCTGATGTTTCCATGCGCAAGAGGCTATTTTTAGCAGCGATCGGAATGCGAGGCAGGGAGTCGTGGGTCGATGGCATCCACTGACCCAGGCCTGGGTGATCGCTAGTTGGACACGTTACCAGTCTGCACTGGCGCCGAGGTAACAATCCCTTGTCCCGGTCACAACCCTTTTTGTCATGCCGAGATTAGTAAGTTAGCGAAACCAAACCCAACGTGTTAGGTGTGAGATGGCGTTTTGTAACTGCTGTTTTTATTGACGGCTTATCACGCCATTGTCACTCACGCGGCTGGTGTTTTGCCCTCCCTGACCGGTTTGGGTCTGGTAATGCATCGATTGTCATTTTAAGCGTTACGTAAAAAGCAGTTTTGCGTGTCTGTGCCCATGCTGTTCGGTATGTCTGTTGATTCGTACACTCATCGTTTTTTTCTGAGCAGAGAGAGAAGTAACGTTTGTCCCGTTTCGTTACAACTCAAGGACTGGTAGAATGCTCGTCATTACACGCTTTGAGTTTCGTTATTTATTTAGTTTGTAAACCAAGCAATTGATAATTTCTCTCAATGTATTTGTGACCGTCGTGTATTTGTCAGAAGTTTATTTTCTTGTTTTTTTGTAACATTGCATGTACTGGTAGACGTAGTGTTTTAGACCTGTGCTGCAGGCTATAGAATTACATTTGATCTCTGTGCCCTACACTAAATGTCACTCATTTCACTTGAGTTCCAGCATCTCAGTGCAGATTACTGGCCACTTCTGCACACCCCCCCTCAACTACTACTGTGTATTACTGTCCACTGGTGAAGTGACTGTTTTCTGCTTGTAGCAATGATTGTTTTTCATAATGTTACTTCGTTCTCTCCCCCCTTCCTCATGTCACCCTCTACTTCCCTGTTGCCTTTACTCTGCACCTTTCTTCCCCCTCAACTTTCCCCTGCCAGGTCTTCATCTCCTCTCAGTGTATCCACATTAAAGAGTACCTCATGAGTGACTGGCAGTGCGACTTCTTCTGCTTCTTCCGCTGCTGCTGAGCACAGAGGCCTCTGGGAGTTGTAGTTTCCTGAGCGTTGAGTGCTGATTGGTGGAGGGTGTCAGCGAGGGCAGGCACCAGGGAATGTCTGTGGACATGAACAGCCAGGCTTCCGACAGCAACGAGGATGACTTCGACCCCAACTCTGAGGAGGATGAAGGGGCAGAGGAAGAAGACCAGGGTGACATTGTGGACTACTATGAGGGCGTGGCCAGCGATGTGGAGCAGGGGGCGGATGCCTTTGATCCGGAAGAGTACCAGTTCACCTGTCTCACCTACAGGGAGAGCCAGAGAGTCCTGACAGAGGAGGTCAACAGTGTAGCCAGTGCCCTGAAGGTGGGAGGGGCTTTGAAAGAGGGGGAGGGGCATTCATGGCTGAGTGACAGGCAGATTGGTCATCATTTGAATGATAAGCGATGTGGCAGATATCCTTAGGAGAGATGCAAAAGTGATGAACCATCTGTCCAAATCTCCAGGCATGTCTGTCTGAACAGCACATTAGCCTAACGTATGTAAATTTTGAGCAGCTCACCTCCTGGTTATGGAAAATTCTTTGATCCATATCATGTTGTGATTGCCTTTAGGATGTCAGAGGGTAGCTGTGATAAGCTCTCACGCTCGCCTTTCTTCTTCTCCTCTCTCCAGGTGCTGCCTGCTGTCGCAAAGCTGGTCCTTGTCCATTTTCACTGGCAGGTGTCTGTAATACTGGACAGGTAAAGTTACACACGTACACACACACACACACACACCTGCTGCAGAAGGGGTGCTCACCGCTTTGGTTATGGTTTCAGGTACAAGTCCAACTCCTCCCAGCTGCTTTGCGAGGCCCAGGTCCAGCCCAGCACCTGCAGATCTGTGACAGTGAGTACTAGGACTCACTTTCAGCTCCATAAACATGTATGTCAGCACCATAACGTTGTATTTTCGTGTCAGAACCAAGCATGTTAATGCTAGAACTGTGTATGCGTGCGTGCGTGTGTGCGCACGCGCACGCGCGTGTGCGTGTTTGCACGCGCATTTGAAACGTCCCTCTCCCCCAGGCGTCGGCTCAGTCGCTGCAGTGTGGGGTGTGTCTGCAGCTGGTGCGAAAGGATGCTCTGCTCTCCCTGCCCTGCCAGCACTCCTTCTGCAAATCCTGCTGGGAGCAGCACTGCACTGTGCTCGTCAAGGACGGGGTGGGAGTGGGTGAGTACCCGGGGTCATGCGGGCGGTGGAGGTGAACCTGTCTGACATGGGAACACGGGGAGTGGTCCAGTCTCAAAGTCAAGACGGGTGTTTGTTCAGGTGTATCATGTAGAACTGGTAATCATTTTTGAAGTGATATATTTCTTCCAACAGAAAAAGGGCAATGACTGTTATACCTGCACTGGCTGACTTATTTTCAAATGCCCCCTACTTATGTCAGACATTTATGTACAACATAGTAAACATTCTTAAATAGCAAGCTCACGTTTCAGTAATGAAAGAAGCTCTCTGTGGTTCTCAGTGGTTTTAAAGTGCGGTTGATACTTCAACAGCTGTCTGTAGAATGCTTGTTTAAATGTACATTGTGTGAGGTTAATTTTAAGCTGTTAAATCTCTCAGGTGTCAAGTTTGTCTTTCCCAATCCAAAGTGTCTCTCTGCCTGTCAGCCAGATCAGTAGGACCAGTGTTTAGTGTTTAGTTTACCAGCTTTAGTAGTTTAGTCATTAGTTTCAGTATGATTGGTGTGGTTTGTTTTTTAAGAATAGAAATTCACTCATGTAGGCCATACAGTACCTACACAAGTGACTGTACTGAAGATCTTAGAATGAAGAGAGAGAGAACTTCCTGATGTTATCATTGAAAATGATGTCAGTCTTAGAACCACTACATTATGGGTAGAAAGGAGTGCAGACATTAAATTCTGCAATGTAAGGGAGTGGCGCATGTGGTCTTTCATCCCACTGCATTCCTTAACCCTTAACATTTTTCTCTTGAAATTCACTAGGTTGCTAAAACTTGCATTCCAGTCAAACAGTTCAGTGAACCTTATGATGCCACTTACTGAGAAATGGCACTTAACTGGTGAATTAGAAGTTTGCACTCCTTACTACCCATAATCCATTGCACTTGCAAAACAGGAAGAAATGGGAAGATAACCATCTTGTCATCCAAAGTTTGTGTTAGTACCTGTTTTTTTTTTTTAAACTCATAGACATGGAGTGCAAAACTGGAGGAGTCAGTATTACACTGGAATATTTAATCTCAACAATTCAAGTTATTTCAAAATTATTTTGACAACTTTATTTTTCTAAAATAAATGGTATTGTGATATTTTAGTTTGGTTTTGCATTAGATGTGTTCAGTTTTTCAACACTAAGGTCATTAAACTTGTCCTGTAACAGGAATCAGTAGGGAATATGTGCTCAGTATCCAGCATAAACTCAGCTAGCATTTTCCAGATGTTCATCTATCACCTTTTGCAGTGGTGTTGTAAAATCATACATCATACAGTTGAAGTAAATAAGCTGTGAATCTTAGTGTTCATCACTCAGCATGACAGCAGTCAGACTCTGAGGTGCTCTCAGAGGAAGAGCTCCAACACCTCCAAAACTGTAAAATAAGTGCTGTGTTTAACTCTGGCCTCTGTGTGTGTGCGTGTGTGTGCGTGTGTGTGCGTGTGTGTGTGTGTGTGTGTGTGTGTGTATGCGCCTGTGTGTGTATGCGCCTGTGTGTGTGTGTGTGTGTGTGTATGCGCCTGTGTGTGTGTGTGTGTGTGTGCGCGTCTGTGTGTGTGTGCCTGTGTGTGTGTGTGTGCCTGTGTGTGCCTGTGTGTGCCTGTGTGTGCCTGTGTGTGTGTGTGTGTGCCTGTGTGTGTGTGTGTGTGTGTGTGTGTGTGTGTGTGTGTGTGTGCCTGTGTGTGTATGCGCCTGTGTGTGTGCGCCTGTGTGTGTGCGCCTGTGTGTGTGTGTGTGCGCCTGTGTGTGTGTGTATGCGCCTGTGTGTGTGTGTGTGTGTGTGTGTGTTTGCGCGTCTGTGTGTGTGTGTGTGTGCCTGTGTGTGTGTATGCGCCTGTGTGTGTGTGTGTATGTATGCGCCTGTGTGTGTGTGTGTGTATGCGCCTGTGTGTGTGTGTGTGTGCGTGCGTGCGTGCGTGTGTGTGTGCGTGTGCGTGCGTGTGTGTGTGTGTGCCTGTGTGTGTGTGTGTGCCTGTGTGTGTGTGTGTGTGCGCGTGTGTGCCTGTGTGTGTGTGTGTGTGCGCGTGCGTGCGTGTGTGTGTGTCTGTGCCTGTGTGTGTGTGTGTGTGTGTGTGTGTGTGTGTGTGTGTGTGTGTGTGTGTGTGTGTGTGCTTTTTCAGGTATCTCGTGTATGGCTCAGGACTGTTCCCTCCAAATGCCAGAGGACTTTGTGCTCCCCCTGCTCCCCAGCGAGGAGCTGAAGGACAGATACAGACGCTACCTCTTCAGAGACTACGTGGAGGTGTGTCTCTCTCTCTCTGTTTTCTCATGCTCAGTGCCTGGCATGGGCAGGTTGTATTTGTATCTGTACTTGAATCTTGATGGTAAGCATTAAGTCCTGTGATGGGTCTCCTCAATGTCATAAACAACAGCTTTGAGAGGTTAGTGCTTGCAGATTTCCCAGTTTTTCCTGCTAGCACCAACCTTTCGGTCTGTAACATTAGTCAGAGCGTTGCTGCTAGTCAGATAGCAGACAGTGACCTGCATCTTTTGCAGTCACAGGGCAGAATAGGACAAATCCCAAAGCAGGCAGTGATTGGTCAGGAACAGTGCAAATGAGGACAAAATGATTTTCTGGATTAAGTAGTACAGCACCATTCATAAATTCACTAAATACACTCATGATGATCAAGATCAGTACAACAATTACTCAGCAAACACCGACAGCAGTATTAATGCCCACACAAAATGTTAGTCACCACTACAGGATCGTGAACATTACGCTCCAGATCTACCTCTAAGAATTCCTGGGTATAAAAAGACAATGGAACAAGCCTTCAGCAGAGTCTTGCACAGTTCTGTGCTGCGAGCCTTCGTCTGCACAATCGCTGGCATTGTGTTAGCGTTCAGACATGACTGCCGT
This sequence comes from Megalops atlanticus, assembly GCA_019176425.1. Lineage (NCBI taxonomy): Eukaryota > Metazoa > Chordata > Actinopteri > Elopiformes > Megalopidae > Megalops > Megalops atlanticus. Next base: position 30,212,347 of record CM032882.1, read on the forward strand.
GCTGCTGTGTCACAGGAAGTGACGTCATCGCTGATGAAACAGAGCAGAAATGAACTTGCGGTCCCTGTTCTCTCCCCCACCCCACCCCACCCCCCACCCCACAGAGTCACTTCCAGCTGCAGCTGTGTCCGGGGGCGGACTGTCCCATGGTCATTCAGGTGCAGGAGCCACGAGCACGCAGAGTGCAGTGCAGCCGCTGCAGCGAGGTCTTCTGGTGAGGAAGCCCATGCGTCTGCGCAGATACGCACACAACACTACACACACTCACACGCACACACACACAGTCATGCACAAAGACCAGCATACACACAACCTCTCTGATCTTTCACATGCCACTCTCTGCCCAGTACAAGTCTGCACCCAAGTTGATGCAACTGGACTGTAATGACGCAGAATAGGAGTGCTCCTTCATTAATATGTTTGTCCTTTCTTTTTCTGCCTCTCCTATCTATCTGTCTCTGTCTCAGCTTTAAATGTCGGCAGATGTACCACGCTCCTACGGACTGCGCAACGATACGGAAGTGGCTGACCAAATGTGCTGATGACTCTGAGACGGCTAACTACATCAGCGCGCACACTAAAGATGTGAGAGACTGGGGTGTGGGGGGATACATGCGTGCGTGCACACACCATACACCCACACTCATGGACACACACATACACACACACTTACTCACACTGCACACACACGCACTGTCACAAACACAGATGCACGCACACACCATACACCCACACTCATGTGTGCACACGCATTCACACGCCACACACACCATGCACCCACACTCATGGACACACACATACACGCACTGTCACAAACACAGATCCACACCATGCACACACACAAACCACCACACTCATGCATGCACACACACATTCACACACTACACACACCATACACCTATACTCGTGTGCGCAGACACGTACACCCACTCAGACGCACATGCACTCACATACGAGCAAACGTGCAGCTGTAGTAATACTCTCTTGTCTGATTTCAGTGTCCTAAGTGCAATATTTGCATTGAGAAGAATGGAGGCTGCAACCACATGGTGAGTGGACTGCACTGCTGCCCTTGCAGTTGTTTATGCAGCAGGTCCTCTCAGACAGAGGGCCGTTTGTTTTAGAGAGGGTTTTCATTTTAAACAGCATTTGGGCCCCGTTTTTTTTCCCCCCTCAACGGAATACGACAAAAAATCCATTTTACTTTTAAAAGAGGTGACCTGAAGGGCTCAGAATACTGTGAAGTATAATGATAACAGGTTATTCAGCCCAGCCTGGCGAGCCATTAGCCTGCTATCTGAAGTGAATCTGTCTGTCGAGTTCAGTCGTGTGCAGCACTGGTCTCTCTCTCCACTGCAGATTCTGGCAGGTTATTCGGTGCATCTACAGCTCTCTGGGTGGAGACATATTTTCTAAAGCCAGTTTGAAATGCATTCATTTACACCTGTGCCCTCTGGCTCTGTGAGGAGACCTGAGCCTGAAATAGACTCTGGCCTACACCATTAATCCCCTTTACATTTTTGAAAGATGTCAGCTGAATCCCCTGTCAGCCTTCTTTCAATGGGATTAAAGAGATTCTGTCTCTTGAGAGGACACATCTTTTTCAGGGCTGAAACGGGTTTTGTTACTCTTCTTTTTCTATTTTTCCATAGCTTCCATATCTTTGTTGTAATAAATTCATGAATGTGGACTCTAAACATTTTACTTAAAGCTGTAGATATAATCTACTCTTACTGTGTGTAATTTGAATGTATGCAATTGTCCTTCATCAAATGAGTCAGTATTCATAATTTAGTCCGCTTTGAAGCCGAGGGGCAGTCCTATGAGGCACCTGTGTGTTAACAGGATGCAGCTGCCTTCACGGTGTATTCAAGGGATTGGAGGCATGAATTGAGAAGCCTTAAACGGCTTCGCAGAGATGAATTGATGAACTATTTCACTTAAAAAATGAAGCACCTGGTGGTTCAGGTCAGGACAGCTACTGGCATCCTTTAAAGGACTTGCTGAACAGAGATGGGATCCATTCTTCATGCGTTTGATAAGGGGAATGCCACATTGAATTCAGAGAATATTATTCTTTTGGAAGGAAACTAAGATCCTTCCACTGTAAAGTCAGTCCCAAGCCGTGAAATATAAATACCAACTAAACCAAGCACATTAGCTTTAGGATTTTTAGTAAAGTTGCAGTTTAAGTTGCATAAGTTATATTCACTCATATGCTGAGCGTCAAACTTTTTTTTTTCTGTTTTGTTCACATCCCATCAGTCATAAGTGAGGGATGAAGGTCACTTTGAATGTTGCTCAAAAATCTACATCACCTCCTTTGACAGAGTGATGATTTGGCACAGGTAATGAGGTGTGTTGACCTGCTGAATGTCAGGACTGGTGAAAATAAGGAAAGGAACCCACACATGAAGAGACCAGTGCCTTCATACCATCTGTATGTGGAGAGTAGGACTGAGTCAGTCTGCTGCCATTCACTCTCCGGGGTGTTAGCAGTGAAAAACCTGTTTCTAACTTGACAAGATTATTATTTCCCCTGCAGACTGTAAGTGATAGGTCGTGATCTGGGACGCTTTTGCAGGATAATGGCAGCATTACGTTGCTTTTCTATGGATGTTTATTCATGATTATAGTACCTGTAATGGAAGGATAACTTTACTATAAGGGCTAATGCTGCTGATTGTTGAGTGGGAGGGAGGGGGAAAGTAGGAAGTGCTTGTCCTGGTAGGCACTCGGCAGAGATGGACAGATTTAGTGTAGGTGGCAGACTGTTTGTGCTGTGCCCTGACCTGTCTCTCTCGTTCTGTTTGCAGCAATGCTCCAAGTGCAAGCACGGTAAGCAGCCAGTTCTACTGCACTTCAGAAGCACGGCTAAATTGAGCTAATTTTCCATACGGCTTGGGCCAGTTCAATGTCAAGTGTTCATCAGCCGCTGTTATCAGATTATCTGATGCTGATCTGATGTGTCTCTCACTGTGTGTGTGTGTGTGTGTGTGTGCAGATTTCTGCTGGATGTGTCTAGGGGACTGGAAGACCCATGGCAGTGAGTACTATGAGTGCAGCCGTTACAAGGAGAACCCCGACATTGTTAACCAGAGCCAGCAGGCCCAGGCCAGAGAGGCACTCAAGAAATACCTCTTCTACTTCGAGAGGGTGAGAGAGGAAGCACTCAGTGCATGTGCACACACACACACACACACACACACACACACACACACACACACCTCTGAAATAACACTCCTGCTTTGGAAGGATGAGGGATTACAAACATTAAAGGAATGGTTTAAAACTCCTCCTAGTGAAGGTGAATGAGGATTTCAGAGGAAAACTGACTCTCTGTGTCTGTCTCCTTCTGTATCTGAGCTGATATGCCTTTCACAGTGGGATACAGGTTCTGTGTGGTTGCAGTAAAGCGTGGTGACCGTCTCTGTCCGTGTGTTTCTGTCCGCAGTGGGAGAACCACAACAAGAGCCTGCAGCTGGAGGCGCAGACCTACCAGCGGATCCAGGAGAAGATCCAGGAGAGAGTGATGAACAACCTGGGCACCTGGATCGACTGGCAGTACATGCAGAACGCCGCCAAGCTGCTGGCCAAGGTAGAGAGCCCACGGCATGCCAATACAGAACACACACACGCTCCCACTGTTTACATTCACCCCCTCTCACACAAACGCAGTGCAAATGCTGACCTTCAGAGATGCTGCTGTAGAGCAGAATACTGATCAACGCCCCGTGATGCAGAGCGAGGTTAACCCTTTGCTGTCCTGTCCGCAGTGTCGCTACACGCTGCAGTACACCTATCCCTACGCCTACTATATGGAGTCCGGACCCCGCAAGAAACTGGTGAGATGTGTTAGTGTGTGTGTGTGTGTGTGTGGATATGGATATCTTTGAGGGTTGTATCATGTACTCAGCAAAAAAGAGTACACTTCTGCTTCTGTCAGCAGGTTTAAACCTGTAATTTGGCCTATTAGTTGCCTTTGAAAGAGAAAAACAACAGAGAAGAAAATACTACCTCTGACTACAGTTGGATTTACAAACAAATATTTTGCCTCTTGTGGTTCACGGTGCAGCACAAGGGGGTTTAGTTGTTAGTTAAGCAATGCAAAGCTCAGATTGTCAAAGATTCGGTTTCCTGCATTTGTTCATTTGCCATGTATTGTGCAGAGGTAGACCGGATTAAAATGTTTGCACGCTGACCTCCCTTTTTCATTTTTGTAGCTAGCTAACAAGCTAAGCGGAGACAACATTCAACATTGTTAGACAGGGGACACATAGACTCAAAGGATCTAGAACAGTGCCATACATGTGATGTATCATATAAGAACCAGTTTGGGGCATTCTCACAGATTAATTACGAGTAAATAGAGTATGTATTACTAGAAATATATCTTAGACAAATAACTGCACCAGTGTGTGTAAAAAAATTTTGACACCATGTAGGCATAGTAGAAAATTTGAAGGATTATACATTATATACATCAGCACTTCAATGTATATGCAGCTTTATCCATAAGCAATGTCTGTGCAAAGAATTAGACAAACTCATGAAAATTCATTGGAAACTTAGATTCATGCCTATAAGGATAAAAAACCAGCAGCATGAGCCGCTGCTTCCATAATCAGTATTTCATAATGAAATCTAATAGGTAACAGTTCATCCATGTAATGAGAGCAATAATGTTGCCGTTTTCTCTGTTCGTATTTCTGAAAATCCTGGGAAATGGTTCAGAATCAATTGACCATTCAGGTTTGATGGGTGCACTTTTCCACTTGTACTTAATTGGTACTGTCAAAGCGATTTCAGGGTCTGATCCTGGTTATGCGTCATTCCTCAGGGGATTGTAATCGGGGGGTCAGTGGGATTGCTCTTCCAAACCCAATGTTTTCGGCTGATTTTTATGCACTTCGTTTTCCCGTGATGCTCATAGCTCATGAAAATGCATCATAAAATGATCTTTATATTTGATCACATTTTGATGTACCTGATGTGAAAATGTCCAAAACTGCCTTTAAGTAGTAAGAGTTCTGGATTTAATGTATGACCATATTGATGTTAGTCTTTTTCTGATAGCTAGCTAATCCACAGAAGGATGTGTTTAACATGCACTAGTTTGTCCTGCCCACTTCTGGATCTGTCTTTCTGGGTACGTGTTGTCGTACAAGTATTTCTGAAAGGTGTAATTACAGGTACAAGTGCTGCTTCCACTGCTTACTCCATGTGGCTGTACTGCTACCAGCATTCTGCACATGGTGGCACTGTGATGACACTGTTAAAATAGCCATCTTATCCAGATACACTTATCCAGAGCGACTTATATCGGTTACAGACTTTTGTTATCCATTGATACAGCTGGATATTTGCTGAGGCAATTGTGGGTTAAGTACCTTGCCCAAGCATACAACAGCAGTGCCCCAGTGGGGAATTGAACTGGCAACCTTTTGGTTACGAGTCCTACTCCTTAACCACTATGCTATGCTGCTGCCCAGAGTTTTCAGAGGACTGTGTTTGTGACTTTACAAATCTATGTGTACTCACCTCTCCACCCCCCACCCTCCCCCACCCTCTCTTCCCTTCCCTCCAGTTTGAGTACCAGCAGGCGCAGCTGGAGGCGGAGATAGAGAACCTGTCCTGGAAGGTGGAGAGAGCCGACAGCTACGAGAGAGGAGTTGGAGAGGGGGAGCTGAGCGCCAATGACAGAGGGGTACGTTTTTTGTGGGGGTGGGGTGGGGTGGGGGGGGTGCATACTAAAGAGGTGGAGTATTGCCTTATGTGGATAAGAGATTATACACAAAATAGGGTCAATTTTCTACATTGTTTGTGCAGCATGACCATCTGATAGCGCCACTCTCTGTAGGTAGGAGTGTGTGGCACCGTCAGAGACATGAGACTTGATTGTGTGTAGGGGTATTGGGATCATTATGGGAGTTATGTAGTGTTGCCAAAACATTCCATTGCATGAAGATGCAAGGTTCATTCTATCCTCCCCCTCTCCCTTCAAAACAGATTCATAATCCCCCAAGCCTGATCAGCTGTCCAATGAAACTGTCTGCTTTTATAATTCAGAGTAGAAAGCACGTGCAGCGCAGTGACTGGCCTCTGACCCGTGACGATGGTGCTTTCTCCCTCCCTCTCGCAGGATCTGGAGAATCAGATGCACATCGCCGAGCAGAGGAGACGCACGCTGCTCAAGGATTTCCACGACACCTGAGTGTCTGTCCCTGTCGTCCTGATCGACCCCCAGGAGCTTCTTCACTCTCATCCAACCCCTCTCTTTGTCCTCTTCCTCTCGCTGTGCTGGAGTGTGGAGGCCTGGGTCTCCGAATGGCACGAGCGCGTTAGTTTCACCCCCACCCCCACCCCAATCTCCCCCCCCCCATCATCTGCTGACAACAGCACCACCACCTTCTCACACACGCACACGCATGCAAATACACAGGGGAAGGGATGGACACACAGGCAGACACACACTGGTGAGCAGGAGAAGCAGACACACATTCTAACTCTCCTCATCTAATCTCCCCTCCACCTTTATGTCCTTTTACTTTTTCTGCACATTGTTCAATTTTTTTTTGTTTGTTTTTTTTTTTTTTTTTTTTTTTTTTTTTTTGGAGAAATGGCTGTTAATAGAGTTAGATCATTTAAAAAAAGGAAAAAAAAATGAAAAACAAAAAAAAAAATCTGTAATTTTCAACGGTTGTACATTAATACAGAAATAGAGTTACTGAGAGAACGTTTTTAAACGAGCACTGTGTCCTGTGTGTGTTCTGTCTCTATACTCACTCCCTGTAGTTTCTCTCTAAGAGACTTGCTGTCATTTGCATTAAACGATTTTCCAGTGTTGCCAAAGCATTTTAGTACATGACCTCACAAGATATACCCCCCTTTCAAAACTCAGTGTAAACAGAGTAACACTGCTCCACGGCTTTGATTTTAACAACAGTGTAAAGCATGTCTGTTGTCTGTCTCTGCCAGAGGCAGACCCATACTGCACTATCAGCTCTGTCTCAGCCTGCTTCCCAGATCTCTGCCAGGTGTGGGAGCTGTAAGTCCAAATTTCGCAACCTGTTCTGTTCGGCTTTCTTGATGGCTCCATGTTTGGATTGTCTCGCCACAATCACCAGCTTTGTAATTCCTTAGTCACTGAGTCTGTACTTCATCCTGGTTCAGCCCTGTACAGTTTAAGGGGGTTTCAATTTACATGCAGAGTGTGTTTACAAAATTTTAAACAGAAGCATTGACTTCAGATTTTATGGGATGTCTAAATAAAATAAATGTGGGCCCCATGTTTCTTTGGAATAGAGAAGCGTTCCCTGGAAAACACTGTCAATGAGTTTTAGTTAGATATTACATTTCATTGGAAATCTGTATTCACTCTAAGAAGTTTATTGCTTTTGCACCATATGTGAGTTTCAAGATCTCATAGTCTCTGTGTTCCGGTCTCTTCTACATGTGCTTTTAAGCAGTCAGTTCTGCGCATGTCTGCGCATTTCTGCTCACGCAGCTCTGGGTTCTGTCAGCAGCTCCTCACACACTTCCACACTTTCAGAACTCCCCCTCTGCAGCCCCTGTCTAAGCACCCCACAGCCTTTCCCATCTCAAGAGCGATGTCACCTTCTTCCAAAGCTAATATTTTGTCCTAATCGTTGAGTGTCCTGTGATGCACCAACCTCAATAAAAACAAAAAAACAACTACAGAGAACCCATTAAAGCTACAGTCCTGATAGAGACCAATGGTGTGGCTCTCTGTGTATGCATGCAGGCCTAGATATGCCTAATCAAGGCTGGACAACCCTAGAAGTGCCTCATCCATGGGAGACTTGATAACTACTGCTGAAAATAAAATAATGCAAGCATTGATATAAGCCATTTCTGAATGTTCTAATATCCCAACTATTAAGACTCTTTGCAGCCCACAATAAAAGTGGGAAGCTCTGTCCACATTATGGAGGTGATGGTATACAGGGACATGCCATGTAAAGTGTGATATAAATGTGATAATACAGATAATAATCTGATAATACATTTTATTCTTAATGTATTCTTAATTCTTAACACATTTTATTCTTAATATTAGAGTACAGGGTATGCACAGTTAACATGCGGGCATCGCTTTATAGAACATTTTCCTACGCAGTAACCATGGCGGATCTCTAACTCGGTCCTAATATAGTAAGAGCAGTGTGCCAGGGATATTCTTAAACTGAGGTAATACTCTCCGCAACCCTTCTCTGAAGTAACAGGGGTTAGAGCGCCCCCTGTGGCCAAAACAATGGGGTATCGGATTGAAGAGGGGAATGAAACGGAAATGACGCATTGCATGGCTCAGTTCGTATTAGCGGAAAGAGGTGGTCTTTGCGAAACACGTGTCGAGTTGACAGGAATAATAGGGACAAGGACCGAGATCGGAGAGGGGACACACAGCAAAGATCGATAGCGAGATACCTGCCTTCTCCAGCGCAAGAGAAAGTGGGACAGCTCGCCAGGGGAAGACGTGTCGCCTTGCTTTGCGGACAGGAACAGGGGAGAGAGGAACAATATAGGCGCGCTGCACGGTGACAGATCCACGTCGAGCCGCCGTCTGGTGGTGGTTGTTGGATCGCTGCCAAGGAGAAAGTTCTGGGTATCTACTAGTGTTGTTGACCAGTTGTGAGATATTGCAAACAGTGACGGACGCATTGTGCCATGGCGGACTATCTTATCAGTGGGCAGACGGGCTATGTGCCTGACGATGGACTGACGGGACAGCAACTGTTCAACTGTGGAGATGGCCTCACTTACAAGTAAGTTACAGTCATACCACCGTCGCCTGATTGACTGTCAGATCAAAGGGTTTGATTGTCAGGCGCTGACTTATATTTGGCAACACAAGCTGTCTAGTTATTTTTATAACAAAAGGCGACTAGCCCACTGCAAAGTGCTCTGTTGCTGTCCGTGTTCGACCAGCGAGCTACTGTAATGTTCCGCGTTTCTGGTTAGACAAGACTGACCGGCAAGCTGGAACCTCCTAAGGAATGTCTTGTTTGCTAGCTGGCAAACCGCAGGCGTTTGAAACTGGTGTAGTTTGCCTGAAGCTCTCCTCATGGAAGCGGGGAGAGAGGTAATGTGAAGCACTTGTTCAGCGCTGTAACTTTTCTCGAGCTCTGAATATGGAGAGCGCAGTTTTGGTTACGATGACACCCCCCGAGACTCACTCAGCGCGATAAAAATAAAACCCAAATCAGCCGGTGGCTTATTCTGCAAACTCTCCAGGCTCTCCTGGAATGCGCTCTCTGTCCGCGCAATAGTGCTGCTGCAGGCGCAAGCGCAGCTCACGCACGCCGAGCCACGCACACGCCACTCACACGCGCAGAGCCACGGCTGTGCACGCACGCCCACGCGCGTCGCATGCCAGTGCGAACACGCGTAGCGCTCATACACCAACCAAACACGCAGACATGCCAGGGTGAATGTGCTAAGCTCACAGCGCATAGCATTTATTGATGTAAATTGGAGAAAAACCCGAGTGGGTGAACCCAGTGTTGCTATTTTTGTGTGTTGCATAGATGTGTTCGTGGAATAATATGGACAGTGTGCGAGCCTGTATAATATGTGCACTGGCACTGGTGTGCATGGGAAGTTTGTGATTTATTGTCTGGTTTATAGTGTTTGTGTGCGTGCTGATATATCTCCCCCTCTCTGCTGCAGTGACTTCCTCATCCTCCCTGGTTACATTGACTTTACGGCAGACCAGGTGGTGAGTGTGGACTCTCGTTCGGGGACATGCTGTGGTGTCCTGCTCTGCTGTTAGGGAATCACCAGGTCCTTTCCCATGTTCTCAGCAGAGGTGGTCATGAACCCCTGATCCTCCTGCTGTAACCCTAACTCTAACCCTCAGAGACATAACATCAGGGCCAGAATATGACCTGCTCTGTGTAGTGCAGTCAGAGTCGCACTAGTACATTTGCAGTTTGTTTACAGGTTGTGAGATGAGTCTTATTCACTGTCATGTGTGAGGTCTAGCATTCATAAAGTTGAGGATTTGTTAACTAGCACAAGCACGATTGCATCATGAGTGGCAGAATTCCCTTGGGCTCCTGTAGATGTGTGCTTTGCTCTGGTCTCTGCAGGACCTGACATCAGCACTCACCAAGCAGATCACCATGAAGACCCCTTTGGTGTCGTCGCCCATGGATACGGTCACCGAGTCAGGGATGGCCATTGCCATGGCGGTGAGGAGGGTGTGGGGGACTATAGGATGTCGGAGTGTGATACACACATGGTTCAGGCAGTTTGAAGGCACGTACCTTAACAAGTTGTTTATAACAAAATTTTTTGTCTTCTCTCTCAGCTCACAGGAGGTATCGGGTTCATCCATCACAATTGCACCCCAGAGTTCCAGGCCAATGAAGTCCGCAAGGTCAAGGTAACCTCTCCCCTGCTCTGTATGTTATAATCTCCTCTCCCCCTTACCTTCCTTGCCTTATTCTCATTCCCCCTCTCTGTCTGACTAACTGTACTGACTTCTCATTGTCATGGTTTTTCCTCTATGCAGCTGCTCCCTCCATCCTGTAGTGCTGGATGATGTTTTGTGTGTGATGTAGTGAACATCACAGCTAGTTTGCACGCTCTCTCCCCCGTCTCTCTCTCATCCTTTTTTCTCACCCTCCGCCTTTTCTCTTCTTTCTCACTTTCCCTCTCCTGCTGTCATGTTCTGTTCTATTCTTTCTGTTCTGTTGCTCCTGTTCTCTCTCTCCCTCTCTCTCTCTTTCTCCCTCCCACTCTCACTCTCTCTGTCTGTCATCCTATTTTTCTTACCCTCCGCCCTTTCTCTTATTGTCACTAAACTCACTGTCTTTTTCTGTCACTCCCATTGTCTCAATCTCTCTCTCTCTGCCTCTGTGGCTTTAGTGTGGTTCCCTCTAGAAGAGCAGGGCCTAATAGACACTCCCTCCCTCCCCCTCCTCCCGCTCCCCCATGTGCAGCGCTATGAGCAGGGCTTCATCACAGACCCGGTGGTCATGAGCCCCAGAGAGCGCGTGCGGGACGTCTTCCAGGCCAAGGCGCGGCACGGCTTCTGCGGCATCCCCATCACCGACAGCGGGCACATGGGCGGCCGCCTGGTGGGCATCATCTCCTCCCGCGACATCGACTTCCTCAAAGAGGAGGAGCATGACCTGCCACTCAGCGAGGTGAGCCAATCGCGGGCCGCTGTACCCCCGCTCCTGCAGGCCCCGCCGTGTCATGGGGGGCAGGGGGGTGATAAGAGAGGGGGCCCTCAGTTTAAGTTTCGCAACACCTTATTTACGTGACAGATGTACAGCGTTGGGAAATCGAAATGGACAGAGACAAATCATTATTTAGATAAAGGCAGCCCAGGTTATGATGTAAAAAGGGCAGATGTGGTGATTGCCATTCAAAATAGCAATTTGAGTAAAAGTGTTGTTAGTATAAATAAGGATGATAATGGTTAGGGATAACAAAAACTAATGTGTAAACACAAGTGATTGTCAGGTTTCGGGGATTCACGTTTTCCTTGATAGTTTCCTTTTGAGTCCTGAGATTTACTTATTTATACCCTTCTTGGGAAATACCAGGTTTCCTAAATGGACTGGAAGCGAAATTTTGAAAGTGTTTAAAATTGGTGTAATTTGACTAGAAATTAATAGGTTCCATAAATAATATATGCCATAACACATATATATGCCACACAGTACATGTCCATTTAAAAATTTGCTTAACACACTTCACACAAAAATTTTCTTAACACACTGTTTCAGCGAATGCTGACATATTACAGGTTGTGGAAGCAAATCTTTCTCATTAGAAGGATAAAATGCCTGGAGAGACATTTTGCTGTGCTACATGTAGTGCAAAATAGTGTGGATGATACTAAAGTGATTTCCTGGTTTCCTGTGATGAAAGTAATCAGAAAAAAGGAATGAAATCTGGAAATCGCTATATCCCAGATCCAAGGTCCCGGGTCCTTACTGTATTCCTATTTAGCATTGTCAAGCTGCAACAAAGGACTACCAGTGAAACCGTGTGTCCTGTTTCCCCTTTCACGTGTTATCATTTCTGCCTTAGATGAAATTGTCACATGCAGAAGTAATGTTTTTGCCCTAATAAAAAAAGTCTGACACAGCCAGCCAAAGACCGGCGTGTGCATATTACATTATTGCATAACATTATTGGCATTTAGCAGACGCTCTTATCCAGAGAGGTTATAGTTTTTTGTTTTACAATGTTATCCATTTATACAGCTGGATTTTTACTGAGGTGATTGTGGCTTAAGTACCTTGCCAAAGGGTACAGCAGCAGTGCCCCAGTGGGGAATCGAACCAGCACCCTTTCAGTTACAAGTCCTGCTCCTTAAGCGCTATGCTAGACTGCCGTATATCTGTCTTCCCTTCCTGTCAGTTTCTTTTTGGAAAGTGTCCCGTTATCCTGAGCATCTCTCCCCCACAGGTGATGACTAAGCTGGAGGATCTGGTGGTTGCCCCCGCCGGGGTGACTTTGAAAGAGGCCAATGAGATCCTGCAACGCAGCAAAAAGGGTGAGGAGGGGGGATGTCTGAGGAGGGTTATGGGAGGTAACATAGGAGCTCAGGAATCATTCCAAAAATCATTACACTGATTTCATTTCACAACCCCTTTCCTATCTACTGCTTGGTTTTTACTACAAAAGATGCACTCTGGCAGGGAGAAGAGAGATTAAGTCTATGATCAGAGAAACAGATCTATGATCTATGTGTGTGTATATGTACATAAAGTGACAGGTACACCTGACCTACATATTATGTAAAATGTTGTTTTTGTCACTGTGTAATGTAGGTCACTGGCCTCCCTGCCACTGTAAAAGACGGTACTCAGTACTTTATCTGTCAGTGCTTTCAGTTTGGGGTAAAAGGGTGAAACCGTGGGCAAAAGCTTGGACCTTGTCTGGCCAACCATTGAAACCTGGTCATGCAGCGTTTCTAATATTGACTCCTTATGGTTTTTTGTTTGTGTTGTACTCTGGATAAAAGCATCTGCCAAATGAATAAATGTAAATGTAAATGTAAAGGCATATGAAGCCCTCGACTCGCCTCAGTGAGCTCGGCTCTGACAGTGCCCTCTTGGCTCCGCCCCAGGGAAGCTGCCCATTGTGAACGAGGAGGGCTGCTTGGTGGCCATCATCGCGCGCACGGACCTGAAGAAGAACCGGGACTTCCCGCTCGCCTCCAAGGACTCTCGCAAGCAGCTGCTGTGCGGGGCGGCCATCGGGACGCACGCCGACGACCGCTACCGCCTCGACCTGCTGGTGCAGAGCGGCGTCGACGTCGTGGTCCTGGTATGTGCGTGTGTGTGTGCATGTATGTGTGCGTGTGTGCGTGCGTGCATATATGGGTTGTTCTGGAAGCAGTGTAACCCTCTTTCTCTTCCCACAGGACTCTTCTCAGGGGAACTCCATCTTCCAGATCAACATGATCAAGTACATCAAAGAGAAATACCCCCAGCTACAGGTCATTGGAGGCAACGGTGAGAGTCCCCCACATACTGGCCTCAAATACTCCTCTGTCTCCTCATCCACATACTGGTCACAACTGTGTCAGCCACATGCTGACCCCAGATACCCCTCTCTCTCCCCATCCATATACTGACCCCAGATACCCCTCTGTATCTTCAGCCATAACTTAGGCAACTTCTCCAGATTTCACTACTGCTGCAGTACTCTCAACACAACACTGTCTCTCCCTCCCTCTCTCTCTCTTTCTCTCTCTCTCTCTCAGTGGTCACAGCGGCTCAGGCCAAAAACCTCATAGACGCTGGAGCGGATGCCCTCCGTGTTGGAATGGGCAGCGGCTCCATCTGCATCACACAGGAAGGTGAGTTTGACCAATCACAGGCATTCCCCCACACACCTCACCCAATCACACGGAAGCAGGACTGGGTAGGATCCTTTACTCTATATTCAAGTCTAGTCAGTGGACTTCACTCTCATGATCCACCAATGTGGTCATACCTCCTCGAGGGCAGTCCAACAGGATGAATAGGCCAGTCGCTTAGATAAAAAAATTATGGTCTGCCCACTCACTCTGTGTGTTGACCAGTACGGAGGGTAAATCTTTTAAAACAAAATGCCTTTCTCTTTCCTTCGTTCTCTCCCTTTCTGTCTCTTGCACTGTCTTTCTTTTCTTTGCCTTCTCCTGCTTTCTTATCATATCCCTCCTTCTGTCGCTCCCTCTGTTCCTCCCTTCCTCTCTCACTCTTTATCTGTCTCTCTAGCACCCCCTTCTGTTCCTCCTGATATAAAGCTCCACAGCCCCAAAACCCCATCCACTGTTACAGGATACTCCAGTAAGTCCTTCCCACCTGTACCTTGCGCAGTGCTCCCATTGGCTTCACCTCCACACTCTCTCCACCCCCCCCCTTACACAGCCTGCTGCATTGGTTGGATAACAGCTCTGCATTTTTGTAGAAGTAGATGCTGGCCTGGGGTTTTGAGGTTCTGGATGCTTGTCCTGTTTCTTACTAACCTGTCCATCACAGTATGTGACACTCTTCTAAGTCCCACCTTACATCCTTACTAGTGCACTACAGAAAGTGTCAGTCACGTAAAGGGGCGTGGTAAATGCCCCTATCAGTGCGCTCAGATTTATCAACAAATGGACATGCATGTGATGTGCATTACCTATGGGAGACACTGAAATTACAGTAGATATTGGGGCATTTATCATAAACTCCTGCAAACTCATTAAATGACATCTTCCTGTCAGCTGTACAATAAAACCTTGACCTTTGTCCTGATTTATTTATTTATTTTTGAGTACAGTGCAAACAATGAAACTGCTGAATAATGGGGATTTTGTGCCAAGATGTGAGGCATATCACGTAGGTCAACCACAAAGCTTCCACCAGGATAATTTGTTATCCGTCAGAATGATAGACAGGCGTTTTCCATATTTCAATTTTTTTTTCTGCCATCATTTCATATTTGAGCAAAGCATTGTTTCATTAGTATCAAATAAAGCAGAAAGACAACATGATGCAGATATATTTTACAAACCCTTGGCAATTCTGCTAGACTGATACGCTCTACAATGAACATTTCAGTTAGGCTATGGCTATATGTGAATTTTGCAATAAACAATAATTCATCTACAATAAATGAATTCAAAACTCTTCATTTATTGTAGCTCTTTAACTTGCACATTAATTTTGAGCATCAATGTTTAAATGTTACAAGACATTAAAAAGAAACAGTGATTTGCCAAGTCTATGAAATGACAACTGGTCAACAACATATGTATGTGCTGTTTCTCATCTGTTAAGTCACCTTAACAAATTTTCCCTGCTGTGCAGTGGTGTATGTGTTTAATCTGTCACAGGCCCTTTGACATAGAATCACAAAAGGCCGTTATAAGCTGATAAAGCCTTTGTCCTTTCTACCCCTGGAAAGTTTCTGTAACCTCTTGGCCTGTGTTGCGGACTGTTTGTAGTAAGGATAGGCAGCATTAGCTGTAGATGCAGTCTTTGATTTCAGACGCAGACCTTGAGGCGTTCCTAGCAACAAGTGCTGTTCTGTGACTGAACGGTTGCTGTGATGTAGTAAACAAAAGGGTGAGCTTGAATGGAGGACCAACATGAAACCTGTCGAGGGGTGGAGCAGTGTGGCTAATGCTCTCTGTAAATTGCATGTTTAGGGGGTTTTGTCTGTTTTGTCTGTCAAAATCATAGATGAGATTAAACATTTTCAAAGTTAACAAAATTCGGTAAAATTGGTAGTTGTTGGTTAATAGGTACCGTGCACGATGCTTACTTAAGCAAAACTAAATGTAGTTCTAGTTTTTTCAACAGTGACATAAATTCTAAATGTTATGTTATCATTATCATAATGTGAACTGGTGAGGTTTACTCAGCTTGTTGAAAATATAAAGGTTTATGAGTCTTTTAAAGAGATTTTAAAAGGCAAGAAGCTTTGAAACTGATGACTTGCTGCTCTAACCCTAGCCTCGTTTGGCAGCCATTGTAGCCTGCTAGTGACCCCCCACAGTGAGGTAGTAGGTTAGATTATTAGGGTTTGTAGGAATCTCTCTGGAGGTCTGGAAATTTTTAAACTGGCCATTAAGAATACTTTGCCTGGATCCTGTAGTCAAAGCTACAGTGTGCTGTTGGATGGTTGGATTTCATCAGGAACAGAGGTGCTGATGGAAAATCTTCTGGGAGCGTCATGCTGAGTTTGTTAATGGAGGTGAATGTTTAACCGAGTTGGACTTCAGACATCCTGAGAAAGCCTCCTGTTCATCTCCTCGCAGGAAGACTGACGATTGAACATTCAGTTCATTAATTTTAGAAGATAAAACTAAAAAGAATTTTTGATGTCAGCGTTGGCATGTCTGATACTTTACTGAAGAATTTAATGAGAAATGCACTTTAAATTTAATGAGCCACTGCAGTGCGGGGAGATTTCTGCATGTATTAGGCTCAAGATGAGGGAAATGCACCACGCTGGAGAAACACCCTGCCACTAACATACACACCTGTTGCCATCACGTGCCTTAATGCGTGATGCAGCAACATCCAACCCACAGAATTAATTCACAGTACATTTTTATGTCTGCCTTGGCCTTGTAAATGTAAGTGGAGTTAAATTAACTTTTTAACTGTTAAAGCCTTTAACAGAACTACAGGTGTCCACCTTCAACTGTTCAGCTTGGGAGCTCTCAAGTAGCTCAGTGGTTAAGGTGTTTGCTTTGAATGCATGCTGAGCTCTGTGGCCAAAGTTAGATCCATGCTGTGTCATCAGCCCACGATGACCAGGGGCCCACAGCGGCTGCATTCCCTTGGGGGGGAGGGGTGGGTAGGTCAGTCAGAGTTAGTCTGTCTCATAGCACACCAGCGACCTCTGCTGGCCAGTAGGAGTACACAGTCTGCCTGTATAAAGCTGCACATGAAGTGTCGTCCTGCCGTCTGAAAAGAAGTGGCATCATATGTTTCGGAGGACAGCACATGTTTGCCTGTGGTCTCCTGGGTTATTATCGGGAGCTGTAGTGATTAGTGGCCTCTCTGATGCATTTGGCATTCCAAATTGGGACAAAAACGGGGAATTTCGAGAAAACATAGGTCTCACCTCAATGCGTTGTCTGGACTTACCTGATGATCAGTTTTTACCTCCAGTATGTAATTTTTCATCTGTAAACCTCAAGGTGGGGAAGAACCATCAGAACATTTGTCATTATAAAATAAATCATTTTAAGACATTTGCATGAAATCCTGCTTTCTCCACAAAAATGCAGCAAAATGGCACAGGCAGCAGACACACCAGCAACATGCCCCTAGACAAGGACACTATCTTAAAACAGAAGAGTGCGCTTTCTCTTAGTGTCACATCTTCATTGCGCTCGGTGGATGTGGGCAGCTGGTTGTGGTGGGGTGGGTTTGTCGCAGGTTTTCTGCAGGCACACTGCATGGAGAGAGCTGTTGCTGGGTGCATACTGCTTGGTCTGAGGTTAGCTGTGTGCTGTGGTGTGAAGCCTGGGGTATCATGCCTCCCCTCTCTCTCTCTCTCTCTGTCTCTCTCTCTCTCTCTCCCTCTCTCCCTCTCAGTGCTGGCGTGTGGGCGTCCGCAGGCCACAGCGGTGTATAAGGTGTCGGAGTACGCCCGGCGATTCGGCGTCCCGGTCATCGCCGACGGGGGCATCCAGACTGTCGGCCACGTCGCCAAGGCGCTGGCGCTCGGAGCCTCCACAGGTACATACATGCACACACACACACACACACACACTCTCTCACACACGGGTAAATACTCTCTCACACACGCACACACACATATGTGTACACAGTCACATACACATACACATTCACACACACACACACACTCTCACAGAAGAGTCTCACATGCACACACACATATACACTCGCACATGCACACATACACACTCTCTTGCACAGACACACTCATACACGTGTGTGCATGTAAATATAATATATATAACATATAACGTGGAGAGAGACTTGGTAATGTGATCGCCTTGTGCTTCAGGCTGTGGCACACTGCTGTTATGCTGCCAGCACCTCTCCCTGGGCTTTTGTCAGGCCTGTTTAAACCCTGTCCCTCCCTCTCTCTCTCTCTCTCTCTGTCAGTGATGATGGGCTCTCTTCTGGCTGCCACCACTGAAGCTCCGGGCGAGTACTTCTTCTCAGACGGGATCCGGTTGAAGAAGTACAGAGGAATGGGCTCACTGGATGCCATGGACAAGAACCTGGGCTCCCAGACCCGCTACTTCAGGTACCGACCTGGTAACACATGCAAATGCAGCTCTGTGTGCAGGGTTCAGTGGTGGCCTTTATGCCTTGCCAATGTCTTGTCTCCTTTTTTCTTTAATCATTTGCCAGTACTGGTTGTGCGGTGCATCTGAAGCACTTATATTTATTCACATGTATTTATTAATTAATTTGTTACCTTTAATGAATCATTATTCATTTTAAAATACCAAATGAATGGATAATTTGTACATTACAAGTAAGCATTGACTGCAACTGGCAAATACACATGGCTCAAGGTTAAAGCCCCGTTTGCACAGGACTGGAATGCCCCTAGATTACCCTGGGATTGCGCCGTTACAAGCCCAGCAGGCTCATTTCCTTTCCAGAGAGAGCGTTTCAGCCCTCTAATATAAAATCAGTGTATTAGACGCCTGTCAGTTGTACCCCCAGTTTCTCTAATCCCGTCTCCTCTTGGTTCTTGTCCCGCCTCTGTCCCCGCCCCAGTGAGTGTGATAAAATCAAGGTGGCACAGGGCGTGTCCGGCGCCGTGCAGGACAAAGGCTCCATTCACAAGTTTGTCCCTTACCTGCTGGCTGGAATTCAGCACTCCTGCCAGGACATCGGAGCCAAGAGCCTCACCCAGCTCAGGTACATATAACCACACCTGCACGTGCATGAGAACGCAGGTATGTACACAGCAAACTCAGTAATTCAGTAAACATACATCATACATACAGGTACAAAAAAACATACCTGTACCTGCAAGGTTATACGCACCCAGCTGAAGGACATACAGCTACACAGGAGCAGAAACACATGCACACACACATGCGCGCGCGCACACACACACACACACACACACACACACACAGCCCAGTTACTTGCAGTACTATACCTGTACAGAGAGGATATACACCCTTCTATATCAGGTACATGCAGATATGGGTGAACATGTAGGTGTTAGCACTCCGCAATATCCGTTTAGGGTAATGGAGTGAGTTTCCCAGCAGGGCCATGATGTACACTGGAGATCTGAAGTTTGAGAAGAGGACAACATCAGCCCAGATAGAGGGAGGAGTACATGGCCTGCACAGGTAACCATCCCCATGTCTCTGCCCCTCTCTTCACACCTCTTCCTTTTTACGTCAAAGGACATGTAACGTTTTACATTTTCAGTTGTGTTTCCACAGCTGTGTACATGTGGGGGAGAGAGGATTGTAAATTTTGAAAACATTCTGTAAAGTTCTGTAATTCCTGTGGTAAAACGGAGCACATCAATGGGTTGTGTGTGTTTATGGATGTTTCTGAAATGTTGACAACAATGCAATTCTTATGAAATCACTGAAAGATCATATGCTAAATTTAAATTCGACCGCACACACCACTCAGAAAAGTGTCACATAATTGCAAATGGCATGTTGTGAAAGACCATTGGGATAAGAAAAAACCCATAGTGATCCACATCCCCCCTTAGTGCTGCAAGGTTTGTTGTACTGTTGACATATATCATCCATACTCCTTGTAGCAGATACAAGCAAATCCTACTGGTAAAGTCATCTGCAAGGGAAGCAAGTCTTTATTTCCTATGCCCAGTTCAAATTATACAATTGATTTTGTGTGTGTGTGTGTGTGTGTGTGTGTGTGTGTGTGTGTGTGTGTGAGAATGAAGCTAGATGTATCTATGCAGCTGATGAGTTGGCTAGGTGCTATATCTATGTTCATGAAGCAGACAGGATATTGTTCTTTGTTTGTGGTCAGTTGATCACTGCATTTTTCACACACATAGCCTATTCCTGAATTGATTGTGTTTATTCGATTTGCCTTTCAGCTACGAGAAGCGCCTGTTCTGAGAATGGGGAAGGTGGACACTTTTACCCTGGCACCAACTGCAACGCTCTCCTCCAAACACACTACTTCACCCTCCCTTGCCAAAACACACACACGCACACACACACATACACACACACTACGTCATCCTCCCCCTGCCAACACACACACACGCACACATACATACTGTACGTCACCCTCCCCCACCAACGCACACACACACACACACACACACACACACAGACCACATCCGCCCAAGGCCCATCTGATGTCCGTTACTCCCCCATCAGGGAGCGCTCTCTCCTGAGGGCTAGTAATTGTGTCCCGTCTCTCTGTCTGTCTGTCTGCCTGTCTGTTTGGGGTGGGGGGAAAGTTTATGTCTCTCTGTGTTTGTCATATTCCTTCCATGTTCAAACACAAGGGTTTCCTTGAATGATGAAATAAATAAAAGGTCTGGACTATTTTTTTCCATTATGTTCTGCCTCCTTGCCTTCCTCAGCCAGAAAAGAATGCAGTGGAGGAGTCTCCCATTCATACAGCACACACTCAGAGGCCCTCTCCCATACAGACTAGCTGGCCTGCTGCCATATATACACCGCTCACCCAATCCATGTTATGCACGGTGTGTAATACCATTGATGCAGTGTGCGAGGCTGACACATCTTGGTGTGCTTTTGTATTTCTCTCAGTGAGCGTCTCACTTCCTCTTGTGCCCTTCTCAGTAAAATACCACAGTTTGGGAGACATTTCAGAAAAGAGGAAATTCTCAGACATGCCTTTCTGTAGGAGTTTCACACGGATATGGTGAAAGATGGTGCCCCTTGCAACTGGTTTATAAAGAGACAAAATGTGCTTGTATGACACAGTCACATGACATTATTCATGCAGACCGGATTGTTGCAGGTGCTGACAGCTTCAGGTTAACGTGACAAAAACATTAGCCCAGGCTGAGGCCTTTGGACTAGGAAACCCCCCCCCCCAAACACACAGACACCACATATGCTTGCGTACCTGCTAAACCACCTCCATTAGTCACATGCTGGGAGGGGCTGGGATATGGCAGGCTGCTGTGATTTGCGGCTTGCTCTGCAGCAAGTCGAACAGTAGCCAATCATTTCGCTGGGATGTCTTTCACGCCCAAACAACTGATCCGTGATTGGTTTGTACACCCCAAATCCTAATCCATAATTAGTTCCTGTGGGAAGAATCTGTGCTGTGGGTAGACACAGGGAAAAGGGTAAAAACATGAAAAATGTGAAGGAATAAGGATTGTTCCTTATACTGATACTAACTGCCCTGCCTATCAAGCCAACTGCGTGCCAAGAACCAGTCATTCTAGGATACATTTTATAATTACTCTGTTGTTAATTACTACTGTCCATCAAACTCAACTGTCTTATAGTACATTGTAAAACTTTAAGTATTCTCTATAATTCTATCTGCCCAGTGCTGGCCAGAAGCAGATGGGCGCCCCCCCTATGCCAGGTTCTGCTCAAGGTTTCTTCCTGTTAATTAGGGAGTTTTTCCTTGCCACTGTTGCCTTAGGCTTGCTCTCAGGGGGTCTCAGGCCTGGGAACAATGTAAAGCTGCTTTGTGACAACTTGTGTTGTAAAAAGCGCTATACAAATAAAATTGAATTGAATTGACACTGATACTTTTATGTTGAGTTGAAATATTGTTTGTATCACGGTAGTGTCCATATTTTAAATGCTGTGCATTAGCATGGACTGATCCCTTGGGTGGTATGCAGCTATGTTCAAAATATTGAATTGCATTAAAAACTTTAAAATATTTTACAAGGGTACAAATCTTAAAAATAGGAAATGTAGGTTGAGAGTGAATACATCCTCGAGAATTTCATGTAGGTGTTTCAGCAGCCACAGATGCTGACAAAGAACTTGTTCAGAGTCACTGCAAGCCCTGAACAGAACCTGTCAGCTCTCGCACCCTAATTTAACACTTGCACGTGACTGAAAAATGCCAGTTACACAATCCACATGCATGTATTTGTAACTGTAAAAGGGTGTGAAGGAGTCTGCTGTACATTTGTTTCCATTGCGACAATAAAGTGCATGCAAGACAATTGAAGATGGTAGGCCACAGGAATGCTACAGGCTAGAAAAAGACAGGTCTCCAGCATGCAACCATTGAATGCTTTGCGTGATAAGATGATTGGTATCGGTGCCAAGGAAATGGCACAGTGGAGGCTCAAGGAGTTAACTCCCTGTGAACATGGCCAACTCCTTGTAAACTAAGCCATAGTGGGCTCCCAACAGCTCAGTGATTAAGGCACTTGCTTTGAGTGCAGGCTGAGCTCTACGGGTTCCATCCCGGCCGTGTCATCAGCTGACAGTGAGCAGGAGCCCACAGAGACAGAACAAATTGGCTTCTGGGATAGGGGTGGGCGTGTTGGCTGCTCATCTCACCACTCTCAAGCACCCTGTGACTCGCCAGGCGTCTGAAGGTTGTGCAGACGATGTCAGTGGAGCCACGCCCACCCTCTGATTGGTGCTGGCCTCACTGTGGGGCAGTGTGAGTGTATCAGAGGATCGCGTTCGCTACTCCCCAGCACCTGCATGAGCGCAGTGGCTGTCACGGCAAGACTAATATAACACGTCCACAACAGGGCTGCATAAAAAGGAAAAGGATCAAGAAATTAAGCCACAGAGCGTCGTTCATACAGGACCGACCGTGCTGGTCCTGTGGCCACAGAGGCAATTCACAGCAAGTTGTATGCAGCTTGTCTGAAAGTACGGCATGCGCATATTTCACTGCCCCTCACGGTGGGTGGGTGTCGTCACCATTACTACTGCGGGACGGAAGAACAAAGATCAGGCTTTCACAAGTGAAAGTGTCAGAAGTGCGTACTACAAGACCAACATCATCCCTTCTACACCCCAACACCTGCTTCACATTCTGTCCCAGCGCTCATGTTCCCTAATGACACTTCCAGGACCCATTGTGAGTTATGCTTGACCTCCTTAAATGACTAATGCATTATCATGGCGGGGGGACGTTTCCCGTGTCTTAATCAACACCATATGTGGGGAATGATGGGCTGACATCTTTAGAGGTGACTATAGCCACCAAGGTGCCTTCAGGGACTGGGCGTGGCACTCACGGAGGAATGGCAGCAGTGGTCACCTTGTCTGCAGTATGCAATGTTGCTTCAATAGTCCTGTGGAAGCCAGAGGTTGACCAGCATTCTTAGCTCTTCAGCCAGCAGACCCCATGTGTGAACCCTTACATACAGGTGATGGTGGGTGTAGCGGCATCACTGCTTTCAAAACTGGAGGCCATAAACAATATTGCTTAATGCTGAGTAATGCAAAACAACAACTTTGGTTTGCAGCCCAACGATGTAATGAAACCCGCCAAATCCGCTAACTTAGAGGGTGGCCCCAGTTCTATAAAGGAAAACGAAGCCACTAAAACTAAGGGGGTAGCAACCGTTATCCCTTGTCACCTTCTGTATGGTTGTTCAATTCTCAGACCTCCTGTACATCTCACTTTCACTGCCCATATCAGATGTTTAAATGTGTTCCATTTTTTGTATTAAAGTAACCCCTGCTTTTTGTTTGCTGTTTAAAAATTTACTTCAATTTTTTTCTTATCATATTAACTTTTATCATATTAACTCATTTTCAACCACAATAATAAGCATGCAATATGAATAACTGCAATATGAAGTAAAACACCTCATGGTATCCAGACTGTTAACACATAAGGTCTGTACCCATGAGAACACTTAGCAGATACATAAATTTACCAATTTTTTTTAAGGACAATGTTAGCTGATTTACTCCGGAATAAAAATGTTGGAACAACTATAAAGTTTAAATGATGATCACAGTTGCTGAGGTTTTCCTGGTTTTTGGCTCAAAGAGGAAGCGAAGAAGAGGAACAGCAATGTTTCACACTGCTGCAGCAAGATGTGCTGCCGATATGATTAAGTGGTTATAAATACTTTCCTTGCAAGATATTGCAATGCATTGATACGATTCTCTGCTCTGAACCGCTCCTGGTATTCATTCAACCAGGCAGACTCATCTCATGTTTGTCCAGGTGGGGTTCAGTTGATGAGATTTATTTCTTCAGTGGAAATTTAAAAAAGGGAACAAAGATGGAGAGCAGAGCTGTTGTTACAGACAGAAGTAATCAAATGCAGAACAGCTGTTGAGGGAAGAACATTCGTTGCTGAAATCTGCCCAGTGATTAGTCTACAGGACTGGGAGAGCTAATGAGCAGGGAAGGTAATGATTACCGGAGACAATGAACACATGGGGAGAGGTACTGAGTCAGAGGGGTGCCACGGCAGGGCTTGTGGGGTCCCAAGGGATGGCTTCCAACATCTCCAAAATCACCGGACTTTCCAGACCTCCAACAGCCCCTCCCAGACATAGACACACCTGCACTCATTCACCTGCATGTTACAGACATGACCTGATCACTCACTGGTTAAAAAAAGAACACTCCAAGTGTAGACTGGGCTGTATTTTTCCATTAAATGAAAAACTGTAAATGCATTCATATCAGCAACAGCAAATTTCCCCCACAATATTAAAATAAGTGTATATATAGCTTTTGATCATGCATGATTGTGAAAACCTGAACATGTCAAGGAAGCAAGGAAGCGTGTAAGGACAGCGAGAGAGGAGGAGAGTGTGTGTGTGTTTGTTGGGGGTGGGGGGTGGTTGGGTGCTTGTTGCTGTGAAGAATAGAAAGTGAAAATGATTCTGATGGCAAAGAGGAAGTCAGGACTCATAAATAGACAGAGACGCTTGCACACACACAGACGGACAGAGAGGATCGAGAGAGAAGGAGGCAGAGATGGCTGCAGGTGGGGGAACGACTTCAGAAGGTACAGTAAAAATTATTTCAGGGGCAGAGTTCAGATACCTTCCACTCTCCCTCCTCCTTCACCTCCCTCGCTCTTCTGCGCTCTCTTCTTTCTGCCTCTTTTATTCTTTCACTTTTCCTCTTGTTCAACTGCCTTCCTCTTTTCTCCCTCTACCCTCTCATAACCCTGCTTTTACGCCTTCCTTACACCTTCCTTTCACACACGTTCACTGCAGTCCTGGCTTTTCAGCTTCTTTTAACCCCTCCATCAGCCTCTCTCGCTCTCTCCATCTGCTTTTCGGTGTAGAAGACTTCCCTTGACTTGATTCCTGTGTGCTGGCTAGTGAGCCTGAGGACTGCTGATGTGAGCAAAGGCCTTGTGTATCTGAGTGTGTGGCACTTTGCGTTCATGCATTTCTTACAGCTCTGTATAGTTTTGTCATCCTGCCGTTTCTTCAATCCATCTCTCTCTTTCTCCTGTTTTCTTTTTCTTCGGTCCCTTTTGCTCTGTGCGTGCTCCTATCCTCTTCACTCAGTTGGTAGAACTGGTTTTTCAGGATGTCCAAATGAAGATAAAGCTAGATAAGTATGATATGTAAACACAAACACATACTTTCCAAATGTATCATGGGCAAATGGCGGACACATATTCATTTCTACCTGAATGTAAAACCACTCTCAGTAGTTAGTAGTTGTTTCCATGAGCAAGCTAAAGTCACCTCTTACAGGTTAATTTAGTAAAGAACTGAGGTTAAAATAAGTGATTAGAAAGGACAGCATTTCAGAAATGACTGAATTGAGCATTATGCTTTGCTGCCTGCAGCAGGGCCAGAGCTTAGGGCAGCATCAGGACCCCTGAGGTGGACTTGTGACCGCGGTGATGTCAGCGTGAGGGGCGGTAACGGAACCCATAATGCAGCTGTGATTGACAGTAGCAGCTGGATGTGGATTCCGTCCCCCCCCTTTCTGTAGGTGCTACTGTGCCGCAGAGGACAAGAGATGAAAACTGGGAGACTGACCAAAAGGGAAGGAGCAGTAAGTGTGTGTGGTGTGTATATACAGTACGTGTGTGTGTGTGTGTGTGTGTGAGAGAGAGAGAGAGAGAGAGAGAGAGAGAGAGAGAGAGAGAGAGAGAGAGAGAGAGAGAGAGAGAGAGAATGAGCAGGAGTGTGTGTTCTTCTGCACTGAATATGTGAAGGCCTGCTAAACAGAAAGTGAAGGTGTTAAACACAGGGAGCGGTGAGCGCGCAAGTCTTGACCTGAAAAACCAGTGTATGAAGGTGATACCGATCAATGAACTGTAATTGAGGACATAGTACACAGCCTGCTACCTAAAACCACAGTCATCTACAAACATGAAGGAAGCAGTCGAATATGCCTCTGGATTCCATAAGCAGCAGCAGTAAAGCGTCATCTGCTTGGCCTGAGTGTCTCCCCACACATGCCAGCACCACTCTGGTCCACATTCAGTGGTCCTTCTGGTCCGCTAGGCTCTCACTGTAGTGTGCATCTGCTTCAGATCTCTGGCAC
Source organism: Megalops atlanticus (assembly GCA_019176425.1). Lineage (NCBI taxonomy): Eukaryota > Metazoa > Chordata > Actinopteri > Elopiformes > Megalopidae > Megalops > Megalops atlanticus. The sequence goes on from CM032882.1 coordinate 30,238,773, forward strand.
TGGGGTACTGTGCCTTTGCCCGCACCACCCATGTGTACCTACAGGCCCACATCGCTCCCTGCTCCCCTCCTGCAGGGTGTCTGTCTCTGATCCTCACATCTGTGCCCCATGGCAGGGACACCTCAACTCTGGACCCTCAGAGGTGGAGTGAGGTTAGAGAAAGGTTTCATGTAGGATCACTTCTCTTCCTGTGTATGTGTGTGTGTGTGTGTGTGTGTGTGTGTGTGTATGTGTGTGTGTGTGAGAGAGAGAGAGACAGAGGGGTTCACGGAGGCATGGCGACGCTCTGGAATGACACGTTTTCTCCCGGTTCGCCAGACAGAAAAAAACGCCATCGGGAAAATCGTGTCAGCCCAGAGTGACAGCCAAGTCCGCCAACCACAAACCCCAGAGCCTGTCTCCTGAAGATAAAATAGACAAATCCTTATCTTACATGCAGTGTTTGCATAAATTAGTCTGCTGTGTGCATGTATGATTGTTAAATAAAAAAAACAACAACCATGCATCAGACAAATTTTCTTCCTTATCCCTCAATTCAGCATGTTGAGTTTTCACTGCACTTTCTCCAAAGGGCTTTGAAGTCAAACCGAAAGTAACTATATTCCACCTGTTCCCTTTTGACCATTTCTAACTCCTTCCACCTTTCTGTGTACAGGTTAATTGCCTTGTGGACAACAGCCACGGAAAGCTGTGGTTGTACATTTTTTAAGATGTGCTCAAAATATACAAACATAGTATCTTGCTACAAATGTGAGACCCAGAATACCTAAATATACTTATGGCAAAGCATATATTTTCAGCATTGTTTGTTCCCTTGTCACACAAAGCACAAAGTGATTGCATATGATTGTGTAATTATACGTCACAAAGTCTTCTCATAAATAAAGACCAAAAGAACTTTCCAAAAACATGAATTCAGATTTGTATCTTGTATTTGTAATTCTTCCTGTCCACAGCCATTTTGCACAACTGTCCATGTACATACAAAATTTCGAAATTATCTAGAAGATATATTTGGAAAGGTTATCACAGCACAGGAAAACATCAATGGACAAAACCACCAAAAAACCTCAGTTACACTGTATATAATGTTTCTTTTCATTTGTCATACAATTTTGGCATGTAGCATGCTGTGATCCACAGGAAATACAGCTGAACAGATTCAACTCAAACCCTTTTTTGCCCTCTTGATTTACCCTCCTCCTCAGCAGTCTGTTCAATATTGCTCAAATTACATACATATACATGAAACTGAGTGAATATACAGACTGCATACAGAAGGACAATTTCAAGGATTAGGGCTTCTGACCAAAACAACCAACACCAAACTGCCAACTACATACATAAATTTCATTTTAATGGGTCTGCATTTCAGTTCAGTGTTAATATTCATATTTAACAAACAAAAGTGAGCAAAATATCATTCTAATCAATCAGTAAATCAGTCAGTGATGAGAAGGAGAATTACAAAAATTATGACAAGACTTGACTTTCAGTACCGTAATTGAGAAATGTAGAATCAGGAACCAAAATTAAATCTGCCAATCCCGTTCCCAACAATGCCTGTATTGTTTCTTTCCCATCTACTGCCAGCACTTCTGCCATCCCTCACCCTCACCCTCACCCCCACCCCCACCCCCCACCCAAAATCTACACCCATGCTTCCTCTGAAGAATGCAGAGATAAAATCCGATCACCCTTGAATCAAAATGGAATAAGCCAATCACCTCATCCTCAAAATAATACAGAGTTCAGTCCTGCCCGTTATGAACATTATGACTGACATTTCAATTGTTTTTGATTGTTTACTCTACCGTATACATGTATACATGACCATCCCAATTGCCTGCTCCTGGCTTGTTTTGCCACTAGGCTGGTTAGACCAAACATACAACACGTGGTAAATACAGGGGAAAACACATCAATCTGCAATGTGGTTCTTCTGAAACTTATACTTATATTGCTAATAGTGGTTTTGGGAGAGCACATACTGTCTCTACTCACTACTGTTCTTAACGGACTCAGATTGCACTTTGTGTATTACAAATACATATTCCCCAATTATGAAAAGCACTTGGTGTCAGCATACACCCCCTTACACAATCATGATTATAATGTGTGAATTAGTGGTAAAATTAGGTAAATTAAGGATATTTTAACTGGTCTTTACTTGGCAAGCTATGTGTTAGCACACACATAAACAATATTGTGTGTCTGTGGCCTTTTTCCAAAAATAATGTATTGTTCAAAGATAGGTATATTAGTTGTTTAGTTCTAGCTTTAAATCACACCTCTCAGGCAGAATAAGGTTGCTAGGGAAATTGGATATTTCAGCCAGCACGTTCCAGCTGTGCTGTGAAGCCTGGCCTTTTTGTGATGTGGTAAGAGCCACTTTCTCATTCGTTGCGGGTTGAGACACCACTGAAGAGTATTTATCAATCCAGCCGAGAGGCCACTAGCACCTTACTTTAAAATGGTGATTCAATGCAAAAGGCTGAAGCTAGGTGCATGCATAAATCTCAGATGACCTGGAAAGAATCGCATGAATGAAGAAGAAAACAGATATCAGCTGGCAACATGGTTAGATACATCATGGATATACATTCCTGCTCCAGGCGTTACCAACATTACCTACAGATGTGAAGAAGCCATTGTATGTAATGTTTGCTAGGCACTTTACATAATGTTTGCTAAGTTGTTTTGGGACAAAGAAATTAACAAACAGTGATGCAACCAGTGAAGGAAATCCTGTCGTGCCTTTCATTGGACTTGTTCCAGCCACCCTGACAAGCCACAAGTAACAAGACATATGCAAATGACCCATCGTTTTACACCTGTGCCTGTCTTCTCTCACTGCTCAGCTCATGCGTGTGAATGGGGTGGAGGTCACTGCAGCGAGGACTGGAAGACCAGTGCTTGGTTCACAGCTACAGTGCAGTGAGAAAGCTGTTTTTCCTGGTCACCCGCCCCCCACCGTGGGGCAGGATATACTCTTGCTGGTCAGCTCTTCACTTCCTTGAAAACCCCCTGCTCACCACAAAACAGAACTGTATGAGAACGGACTGAAATTATATCACATATCTCATGAATTCACCACATTCAACAACAGCTGGTTACCCTGCATTTATTGCTTCATATCGATTGTGGGGGAGACTAGACAGACACCACAGACCACATCATGTGACTTGCAGGAAGCCAAGGTCCATGTGTCTGTATTTAATTAGCGACAAGTGTGGGACAAACATTTATTTTGTTCAGCCTTAGATATTTGTGGTAGACACAAGACAAACCAGACAAACTACAAGCCAGTGAGATCAATTAGTCAGACAATACATTGCTAAATTGTATAATACTAACCAATGTTAGTTTCATTTTGACACTGTGCTTTAGTCTGTTTAACAGTGTTATATAGGTACATATGTAGATACCATTATATAAATATGTTTACGTAAATAAGTGGAGTTTCTTAAGAATCTGAAACATCAGGTAGTCGGCAAACCCACTCCATGTACAGAAAGATAGGTCCTGGGGAAAAATGGGAAAATTTGCATTCGACAAAACAAGGTTTATTACACCTATAAACCTCCTCAGACAACCTGAGAGCCCATTATGGTAGACGAGAAATCGATCTATCGATATTCAGGCATGTTTGAAAGGATGTAAAGCTTTTGTTACTGGGTGACAAAACGCGACTGAGCCAACAAGGATTCTGTTACTTGTTGTCAGACCTTACCACCAAGCTTTATCTAGTCATTATTCATTTTCATGTAATGTTACTAACTATCCTTAGATGACATATAGCCTATCTTGTTTGTGCACTGTCGTTGTCGGTGTCAGTATGTTCACTAATTCAAATGTCGCATTGCCACACAGCATTTGAAGAAATAAAGATACTATGATCAGGACTCTCCTGAGTCGTGTCTTTAAAATCATTAACTACGCATTTATATTCGCGTAGTGTAAGCAATAACGGCTTGTTTGACACAAGCATGTAACCCTTAACTTGCACCACAACACGTTCACACACAATCAACACCCACGGTCTACACCATCTCGGCTAGTCTCTCGCATCTATGGTGACAGCTACTTCCTGCTGTGGCACAGGAAAATCAGTACCACGGCAACAAGGTAAGCATATTGAAAGGTTCCGTGTTGAGAATATTCAATAATTCACAGGCAATTGATGATCGAAATTCCTAGTCGCTGGTTAGCCGTATGAATACGCGACGCTTCAACAGTGAAAATACCTTCCGAACCGGCTGGTTTGACTCCTGCAACACAAACATTCACAGAAGTGGTGTGGGCATTTGGAATAATGTTAAGGTTTTAAACTTGTAATGGAAAACACAGAGGAGTTGTCGTTTCGAATAAGCTCGACAGTCAAAGCGTTGAGCTCCGCTCTGCGCGGAGAACCTGGGACCGTAGCCGAAGCTGGGAGTCTCTATGGCGGGGGAAGGGGCGCGAGCGAGCCGGAAAAACTATGGTTTAAGGAAAGCAGCGCCAAAAATCTCCGTAACCGGGATTTCTTGTCACCAACAACGGTGCTCACCACACTATTCGCAGACGGGCAGGTTGGTACACCGAAATTATATTTGTTTTTCTTTTAATTAGCATGTCGCTTGACACGCGGTCCAGTGCGTGGCAGCTGGCTTTACGCATGGATTGCCTCTCGCGGAATGACAGCTCGCGACACGATCTTTGATAGGTTGAACTGTGACATGCATTAGCTTGTTACTTTCATTTCAGCCAATCACCACCATTAGTATTATTATCATTAAAAGAATTCTATTCATTTTTAATAATTTTCCTTTATTTATGGTTTCTGTCCATTCTCATAATAATCACATTTAACCCCCGCGGGGCAGAATTATTAACTCCTCGCTGCTCCTAGCTATTTAGGTCACTGTAAGACCGATCCATTTGAAAGTCATTGACTCTCGCGAGAGAATATGGAACCGTTCGGCGATTGCTGTGATGCTCATTAATAAGCAAGTGATGTTCCACTGCTGGCTGTTGTGGTGTTTCTCACTGAGCACGTGGCGTTTGTGTGTTTCAGGTTCCCCCTCATGTGATGGACAGAGTTTTGTCTGCCGGAGGAAGTGGGGTGCTGCCCATTGCAGGGGGTGAGGTGATAGGCGAGGGGCTCAGGTTACGCGTTGATCGTGCTGTTACGTTTCGGGACGTGCTATGTGGAACGTCCAGGTATATACAGCCCTCCTGCAAGCAGCAGGGGGGTGTGGTGCTGAATTGCCCGGCCTTGTACCCCAGACCCAGCCTGCTCACCCCCGACAACTTGACCTTAGGGCAGCTGCGGACTGTGCTGCTGGCTGACCACCTGGGGGCGCTACTTCAGAGGCAGGGGTGAGTGAGAGGGACAGGCTTATGTGTGGGGTATACACTGTGACTGTGTAGAGTGTGTGTGACACGGTTTTATTTTTCAGGTACTCTGTCTCCTGCTGCCCAGTCCTTCCAGAGGATTGTGAAATCGTAGTCTTCCTTAAGCTCCTCGGTGTGGATTGGCCAACGGTGCCTGACGGCTCAAACAATGTCGAGAGAGAAGAGGAGCTTTGGCAGGCCCTGCAAAGTTCCCCGTACAGAGAGAAGGAAGAGGAGGCAGATAGAGGGAGGAGCAGGAGTGAAGAACAGGAGACAGAGAAGAATGAGGCAGCAGTGAGGATAAACTTGAAAAGAGTACTTGAGAAGAACAGGCTGCAAGGGTATGACCCCAATTTGGGTACCTATACTGGTGAGTATCAAGTGTGCTGTGGGGGAGTATGCTCTGTCTTCCTCCTGTGTCTCTCACAGGATATATGTTATTTTCATTACCTCACTTAGGGGCCACATAAACAAGGCTCTGTTCCCCTTAAACCCTTACTGGCTAACTCTACTGAGAGAGAATTCGCACCCTAAAAAATTCTTCATCCCTAACTGTGCCCCACAGTTCATAGCACAATGGAAACTTTAGCACCTTTACTAAGCCCATTTCTGTGGAAAACAACAATAGATCTGCATGTGTTGCATGTACACTTACATCTAGTGTCAGTTATTTGTGTGTGTAATGTGTCGTGCGTTTGTGAATTCTGTCTCTCCTCAGTGCAGAGGGAGAGTGTGTCTCAGCTGGCCCAGCTGCAGAAGGCTGTAATTGGCTTTCAGGTGAGTCAGGAGAGTCATTAACATCCCTGTGTGCACTTCCCTTACACTTACTCCCCTACCTCTCAGCTATCCCATAATCCTTCATTAACATCTCCACTGACTCCAAAACACCTGTCACCCCCTTCTAACTGATTTTGATTCCAGTGGTGAATATTTATTAGTGAACTGTCAGGCAATTGGGCACTAAGTGTAATGTGTTTACGTTGATATTGGGCAAATATCACTGTATCGTTTTTAAAAATTTCCATCCGTGTGAACATAGAGTACAGTTACTCTCAGAAAGAAATTATTCAAACTGATTCAGTTTTTGCAGGCAGCAGGAAGGTATTACATCCCAGTTACTATTTCTGTTCAGCATTGATATGTAAGATGGTGATGATCACTGCCCCGAAACTACTTGGAGACTGTAAGCCTCCTGTGAAGAGAGTGCAGCTCAATCTGTAGTCTGAACAGATTGCCAGTTGTTTTTCAGTAGTCTGAACAGATTGCCAGTTGTACTTTTTTCCTTCACAAAAACATTGTGACAAAGCAGAAACACTATTGACAAGGCAGAAAAAGTTAAATTTCTGTTTAACTGAGGCATTATACAGCTAAAGTGGCTAGCTAATTTTAATGCATCAGGTACCTGTGACCATTTATTACACCAGAAAGTTTTAGCAAGCAGACTAACAGACATCCATTTTAAAAACAAATAAACATGTTGTCCTATTTTAAGACACCTTACGAATCTTAAAAGAACAACCCCCTCTCTCACTAGCTTGCCCCGCATTCCAAATGATGTCACAAGTGTTGGTTATTTTGGTAGCTGAAGCATGAGGCGTACATGGCTGTTTCTCTGTGCGTGGTCCAGGTCCCTGTGGCGGCCGTTGTCCATGTCACATCCTGCCAGGATGAGTTTCGCCAGCAGCAGATGGCCATGCTGTGGAGAGCTGGAGGTGCCACATTCACACAGGTTTGCCACAATAGCAGGCTGGCTCAGCATTACCCAACACATGGCAGCCCACAGTGTTCCCAGGCCCTGGCCTGCACCCTCTCTAACACTCTCTGTCTCACTCAGAAACACTTGGTTTGTGGACCAGTGAAGACACCTGGGTCTCAGCTCAGTGCCGCCCAGTACATTCAGTGAGTGCTGTAGCGGTTCTCAGAGGCACTGTTATTCGGTTTTTGTTCCTTGTGTGTCAAGTCTCAGTGAGACTCATTGTTTCTCTCCATAAAGGCTGAGAAGACTGCAGATGAAAGAGGCATCAGAGATGAAGTATGGAGCACACGTTGAGGGTAAGACTGTTTCTGTCTCGTAGTTTGCTCCTGTGGGAAGTGGTATCGCTAATCAGAGCCTGGAGGGGTAGTAGGAGATGTTGGTGTTTCAGATGTTTGTACAGTTTTGCACCTCTGAATTGTCCCCTCATTTCCAGGACAGGCTTGGGATGACATCATCAAGGTCATGACCTCTGCAACAGTGAGGTTTGAGCTGCTCTCCACAGCCCACACAAGTCCTGTAAGTCACACAGTTTAGTAGCATTCATGTCCAGTGATGCCTCACTCATATGTGTGTGTGTGTGCATGGACAGATTGTGTGTCTGCGTGTGTTTGTGTATTACTGGAATATTGTATATGATTATCAGCTGGTTTCACAGGTCACCCTGGATGTGCAGAGGGAAGGGGGTGTGTCCACAAAGGGTCCAAGAGGCGGGGTCTTTGTGATGTACAACTGCGCCCGCCTGCACACACTCTTCAACAGCTACGAGAGAGCAGTGGAGCAGGGTAAGGGAGGGAGGGGCCATCAGTTCGCAGTGTCATAGCTAATCAGTCAATTTGCCATAATCATTAAACGCTTCAAATTTAACCAAAATTAAAGATGAAAACAAAGTACTTGGCTGCTTGAAGTAAGGGTGCCTTTCTCATACCCATGAATTCAAACTAGGCAGGCCTAGATTAGCCCTTTCCACACAAATACATACATACACACACAAACACACAAACATACATGAAGTAGACTCATGAACCTCTTCCCTTAGGACTTTACCCAAAAATCCCTGATGGATCTCAGCTGGACTTCTCAGCCCTGAAAGAAGAGGTAAAGTATGATTTTATATGTTATGTCTTCCACTGTGTTTGAGAACTACCATTACGCTGTTAGGTTCATCTGTTCTTATGAACTGACTTCTTTTAATCTTGGGTTGCAAATGATCTTATTCTGTGTTGCATATACAACTGACAAATTTAATATGAAGTGATGTAACAGTGACAAATGCACGAAAATGTATTTGTGTAATAGGGTTAAGCAATCACATTTGACTGCAACGGTGTTTGATTTATTTCATATTTTTATATTCAATATAGATATTTCATGTCACTAATTGTACTTATACATTTGTCTTGGACAACATATAATTGTGATTGATATGAAAAAAGATTCTTATCCGCAATGCACCTGTGATATGTGCTTACACGGCAAAGGCATTTAACTGGAAAATTGATCTGAAAGCCTATATTTTTTTCTATAATTGTTGCATGACTGCATGGTCTGTGGTCAGGATGAGGGATCCCGTCTCACAGAAATATAGTCACAAGGTTGTCTATACTGCTGGCCACTGTTGCGTAAGACCATGATGAATCAATGGCTTAGTTCTGACCAACCGCAGTAATTCAAGTGCTAAGTCAGCACTAACAATTTTCATGGAGAGGTCCATTGGTGGCAGTGATAGAGACTAGCCAGTATTGGCCACATAGAATACCATACGGCTGAATAAATGTTTTTTTGATGTTTCTACAGGGAGAGTGGCTTCTGCTGTTTAATTACCTCATCCCCTTTTCCGAACTACTGGACCAATCGGGACAAGCACTGGAGCAAGGGGGAGAAGGAGCTAGAGTTAGTCTGAGGACTGAACAGGTGGGTTTCACATGGTATTGAGGTGACGAGTGTGTACAAGTTCATTTGCAGGTGAGAGAAAGTCTAAAGATACATGTGTAATGGATTGGCTCTCTATGACATGAGGATGTGAAATCTGTGAGTAAGTATGTAGAATATGTGTGCAGAGTAATGTGTGTGTGTAATTAATGTATGTAATGCGTACATACGCGTTATGCGTGTCAGCATAATAACTCCATAATATGTGTGTCTCTGTAGGTCTGCAGATTTCTGGTGTCTCTCAGTAAGGATTTCAGCTCCTACTATAACAGAGTTCACGTCCTTGGGGTAAGCATCCTTGCTCTTTTCTTCCTCTCCTTTTCTCTGTTTTCTTTCCTTTCTTTAGTGAAGTCCTCCAGTCTGTATATCTGGACTTTAGTATATCTTTCTTTCCTCTGCATTTTAATAGATCCATCTTACCATTGGATCTTTAACAGATCCAAGCGCAAAGCCCCCCGCTGTATACTTATGAAAAATGAAAAAAGCAATCAATCAGTCACATTTTATTTGTTAAAGTGCATTTTTACAGTGGAAGTTGTAAAGTCACAAAGCTCCGAACAGTGCGTTTTCCAGAGGTTCCAGAAAAACCAGAGAGCGTAGAGCCAATGGGGGAAAGTAATGGAAAATAATTTGGTGACCCTGGAAAACAGCAGCTGAGGGGCTCCTGGAAAACAGTGGAAATGTTAACGGTAGAATGGCATGGAAAATGCATCATTATCCAAGGAGCAGTGTCGAATATTGAACTTGTTATTATGCTTTGGGCTTGTCTCATTACAAATCTCAAACCCCTCATTTTTTGGACCTGTGGGGTTGATCCAGTTATTTTAAAACAAGGGCGTGGCTGCAGCCCTGATTTGGGCTTTGTGTGTGTGCCAGCAGCAGTTCCTGTACCGCCCAGGATGTTGATGAATGGTTTCCTTGGTGTGGCAAATTGGCACGCTGGCTCTAATGGAGCTGTGTTGTAAAGTCTCCCTCATCTCTCTTTCACTCTCCTCTCTCTCTCTCTCTAGGAGCCGATGCCTCACCTTTTCAACCAGATGTTCTGCCGGCTGCAGCTCCTGAGTGCCCTGAGAGAGCTGTACCACTACGCCCTGGAAACCCTCCACATTCCACCAATACCCCAGCTCTAGCCCCTCTAACTGCCTCTAATACCCTGGCTCTAGCCCCTCTCCCTGCCTCTAATACCCCAGCTCTAGCCCCTCTCCCTGCCTCTAATACCCTAGCTCCTGCTCCTCTACCTGCGTCTAATACCCCATCTCTAGCCTCTCTCCCTGCCTCTGATACCCCAGTTCTAGCTCCTCTCCCTGTGTCTAATACCCCTGCTGTAGCCCCTCTAACTGCGTCTAATACCCCATCTCTAGCCCCTCTTCCTGCCTCTAATACCCTTGCTCTAGCACCTCTAACTGCCTCTAATACCCCTGCTGTAGCCCCTCTCCCTGCCTCTAATACCCTTGCTCTAGCACCTCTAACTGCCTCTAATACCCCATCTCTAGCCCCTCTTCCTGCCTCTAATACCCCATCTCTAGCCCCTCTTCCTGCCTCTACCCCATCTCTAGCCCTTCTAACTGCCTCTAATACCCCAGCTGTAGCTTCTGATAGCCCGGTTCTAGCCCCCCAGCCTGCTTCTGGCACCCCAGCTCTCCCCCCTGTCCCTGCCTCCAGCACCCCACTATATTCCTTGTACTTGCCTCTAATACTCAAGACACAGCCCCTTACCTTTCACCCACGTACTTGCACTATTGTCTATAGAATTGTTTGGGGGACAGTACATGCCACATAGATCCTGCCCCTGTGCCATAGATACTTCCCCTGTACCACAGACACTGCCTCTATGGATAGATACTGCCCCTGGTGCCATAAGTACTGAAATTGTGCCATAGTTCCTGCCTGACGTTGAGGCACTGTCCCTGTGTACTTCAGTGTGTCTGTGCAATGGACTGGCCTGTTCTATAATGTGTGTCACACGTGCCGAGACACGCACAAACACTGCATGTATACACACACACACACCCTGAGACAGTGTTCAGCAGTGTAAAGTTGTATTGCCACGTTTTAAGTTATTACAAACCAGCACAGTTTCCTCCAATAAATTATTGTTTATCTCCACAAAGGATTCTGGTCTCCTTTTGTTCATCTTGCACACAGACAGACATGTAAGATAGTAGCCGCTGACCAAATTAAGATGTTGCATTTCTTTTGTGATCACCATAACGAGTTCATCTTATTTCTGCTGATCTTGGCCTTTCCTGGAATACTGAAACATGACAAACTTGTATCAGACTACTGTGCGACAGGAGATCAGGTGCTGTGCAGCTTGGATCAGTATGCTTTTTCACTGAGTTGGAACACACATGCAAATTTCCTTGTACAGTTGAGCTGCTTTGCTATCAACCCTGTGTTCCAAGTGTTCTTGACCTCTTGAGCCACCTAGTGGACAACATACTGTAAATACATAAATGAAAATAGCCATCAATTTATTGTGAAATATGTGGCAAGTGAATTTGAGAAAGGTTACAACAGTCTTTACCTATAATAAATCTACACAGGTGTATTGAATATCTTTTTCAATACAATCATACTGAATCATGTTTTTTTTCACTTAAAAAATAGCATAACATTATGGTTCAGTGTGAAAATTGTGAAATTGCTTAGTTAACATACATTTTCAAAACTTATAAAACTCTCAAAGGCCAAAAATATAATGCACAAGGTAAGGATATTTGGTTCTTTTCACTTCAAAATCTGTAATTTGATACTTTGTGTAATACGCATCAAAAAGTAACACCTATGATTCCAGAACAGGGTTGACGTGTGAAGTAAACTTCAGAGTTGAGTCATACTGGCATGTTGCCCGAGATGGGTATTTTTTTCTGTGAGCAGGTTTCAGATCGTTCAAATGATACAACTCATGAGGTATCTTCCATGTATAACTCTGTGGTTCGCCCATGGTAACATTTGTCATCTTGAAAACAGATGTTTAACACCGCAAGATTTGTGATTCAATACTATGGCAACCTCAAAACTATTTTCCACCTGCTACATCCTCCTTCTGCTTATCCACCTTTAGCATTCTCCCTGCAATTTTACTTGCAAAAGGTCTATTCCCAGTAAGTTAAGAACACTACAGTCACTCAACAATTTCTTCATCAACCTGTTCTCATGATACAATGCAAAAATAAAGACAGTGTGAAATGCTTTACCTGGTAAGACGTCTACAACGTGCGCTGTAGACTGGGCTACCTACATGGTGCCCAATTACCTGTACCTCATACCTGTCTTATTAGTCAGTGCCCGAAGGTCAGATCAGACCTGTCTGATTGGTTCAGGTACCTGTTGATATACCTAATATTACCTGAGTGTTCTTGTCAGAAGGTCACCAGGACCTTCACAGCTTGGTGTTTTTCATTTGAGCTATATTCTTTGCAGAAAGCGTGGTTTCTGTTATGTTTGCTTCCGTAAAATATGCATTATTTCATTTTACATTTAGAGTTGGCTGTCATATTCTGAGCTTGATCACAGAAATAACATTTTACTGACATCTTAGAATAATTTGCAGTGTGTTGTACTGTGGGGTAATTAAGACATGTTTAAATATCTGAATGAGATATCATTTAAAATTTAGTCTTACAATCATGTACTTAGACCAGCTAAATCATAACAAACCAATTTAAAAATAGTGATGCATGTCCCATGGGAAATTATCTACAGGGACAAAACACATGTGCCAGCTGTAGCTGACATCCTGTTGTTTTCTGCCACCCAGTCAGGTATTTTTAATAGATGAATATATGATTAAGTTAGATAACTAATTAGCAAGCTACTGGCAGAATTTTGACAGAGCATAATCAAGGTTCCAGTGAAGCTGTGTTGATGGTGATGGTGATCATGTTATCTCGTTGCATTAGTAGGTCAACTGCACTTTGGTGTGTTGAACTGCATGAAACTGGCGCTAAGGGAATGAAGCTGTAATCAGATGTAACACAGTAACATAGCCTCCCTCTAAAGCCGTTGTGTTATAAAAGATCACACTGGTATACAGGGCCCACGCACACTTCTCCACATTATACCGTTATTGAAAATGCTGCTGCCTTTGTCTCAGGGCTTTGCCGTTTACTGTAGAGCACAGCTTGTACTTTACTATGAGCTTTACAGGGATGCTGCCATGACAAGCGAGAGGCATGAACTTGCAGCTCATCTGGAGAAAAAAGGCTGAAAGTCAACTTTGTGTACAGCAATACAAAACAGCTTGCTTGCGTGTGCCCAGCAACAGACTGTTGTTATGATCACTCTTTCCTGTTGCCAAAACATGGGCTCGTCACCACAAGCTCTCACTCACACTGCCTTCCTAAGCATCAATTCAAGATGGCACAAGTATAAATGAACATCTATTGTAAATGTTCTGTACACTGACAGCATTTACTTTTTATCTATTGTCTAAAATTCACTGTACAGACATTTACATGGTCCTTTGCTGTCACCAATGTGCTCGGCGTAATGATAGTGATTTTGTTATTTTATTATTATATATAGTGTGCAGTCTAGTTCCTTTTGAAGATGATTTTTTGAAGCAAAGCTGGGTTATGAAGTCTAGAGACCATGTCTAAAAAACTCTGTCTGAAATGCAAAACTTGTTAAAAAATATATATTCAGCACAATCAAGCTACTGTTATAGTTGTGTCCAACATATCTACAATTGTCTTTTAATGTGTAACACTCAGCAATGGATAAATTTGACTAGCTTCAGCTTCAGAACTAGCTTCAGATTAATGCTCAATGTTGGGTTAATGGTTGCATAGAAGTTTGTGTAGAATTTTTAACGTACTATTTTTTGGTATTTATGGCCACAGCAAAAAAAAAAAACAGGTTACTATGTCACCTGGATAACACTTGTTACATGCTATCTCGTTTCAGTTATTTCTTGTTATTTTTAACCTCCGTGATTACTGTCACGCTGTCATTGTTCACTTATTTTTTAAGCAGCAAGGCAAATTGGTATTTTAGCTTGCGTATAAAAAGCCTCACGAGTGTTAAGTGCCGTGACCCGGATTCGAACCGGAGTTGCTGCGGCCACAACGCAGAGTACTAACCACTATACGATCACGGCCTGCCACCTAACACCACTTGCGAACATAAGGCAATGGTGGACTGTGGAAGGTAAAACATCCACAATCTATATGATACTTGTAAAGTTATGGTCAGGTATAGCCCATGTAAGCTGTTAAATGACAAATGGAAATAATGACCTTAAGTCCTCTTGATACCAGCTGGCATTCAAATATGTTGATAAGAGCCTACATTTATGATATACCACAAGCAGAAATGTTCCGTGCCTCATTATCGTTAACCTGGTGCTACGTAATTAGTGAGGCCCAAGAGACCCAACTTCTTAGTGTGAAAATCCATAAAGTTAGAAATGCGGGTAAACGGGTAAAACTATATCCCATGACATTATTGTCGTTTTATGAGTCATTGAGCAATCTAAAGTAGTCAATTCGTCGGTAGCCTATGGAATACCAGTTGACTAATTTATTAATTGAGGTTACATAACTTTATTAGAATTTATTAATTAGGGTATAGAACTTTATTTGAATTAATTAAGGTTACAGAACTGGGTACGAGACAAAACCCGAGTCAATGAATTACACTGAAGATTATATTATTCTGCCCTTGTTAATTACCCTTTCTGATATTGTAAATCTGTTAAACGGCGGAGCAAGTCTTCCCTAATTCTGATGCAATTGACAAGACGCGTCTTTCTTTAGAACTGTTTGTTCTGTAAACTCTTGACTCCGGCTGTAATTTACCATAAATTTCCTCTAACCGTTCCCGACTCTCTCACGCCCTCCTCCAATCTTTCCTCCCCCTCTTTCACTCACTCTCTCCCTCTCTCTCTCTCAAGAGAAAACTAACCAACGCCCCTCTGCTCCTCCCTCCCTGTTTCAAGACGTGTAACGACGTTGTTCTGTGGAGCAGAAAAGCGACAGAAAACAAACATAGCCCTATCTTCCTGATCTGTCCGTTGTACAGGATATTACAGAGAGACAGAACCATCTAAGGGGTTTCTTCCTGAACGACTTTACCAGCGACGAAGTTTTAAGTTTAACGGCTGGTTTCTTATGTTGATTTCGTCCTTTTGATACGGTCTTCATATTTTCAACGGATTACAATATCGATATAAACCTTGCAAACTTTCCTACACCTGCTGCAGCTCTGCTTTTGGGTTTTTTTTTGTTCTATCCTGTTCGTCTCCACACAGCAAAGCTTACTTGGTAGCGGACGTTGAGATAGCTTCAGCAACAGGCATGGCAGATACCACGGAAAGTCCTGCCGCGAACTGCATGACGAAGTTGAAGAGTTACGTGCGGACCCAAAAAGGAACGATTCTGGCAGCTGAAATCGTAAGTTTTTACCTCCACGACGAACTGCCGTTAATAAAGGGGTAGTGTGCATGAGGGTGGACTAGCACCAAGGTAACTTTCCAGTGGCACACTTAACGTTAACTTGACGTTATCACGGAACGTGTAGGCACATGTAGGCATGGGATTATTTTATGAATAATAATGCAAATATATAGTTTAATCACTTAAAACAATATTCTCGTCAATCACCACGGATGCCCACCCTTAGGGACAGAGGAAAGTATTTTTTTTATTTTGTAGGAAATTTTAGAAATCGCGTCATCATTACTTTGAATGAATCCATGCAAGAAAAAAAACACTGAGCTCCGTTTCCTCACGTTGGCTCCACTGAGTAGTCCATCTCAAAGAGAGGCCAAAATGAGCTTCCTTTGCCATTGGCGATCGAATGTAAGAAACAGTAGGAAACTTGTAAAATCTAGAGTAGGCTGAGGCTTATTTTCTCAGCATATTATCTGCATAACGATGAAACTGCAGGTTTTTTATTTTGAAACAACTGTGAGTAGCATGGTGTAATGGGTTAGGGGTAGACTTTATGCAATGACAGTTAACCGATTTACAAATATTCTAACTATTACAGTACATTGTACTAAAGTAGGTGTCACATACGTTACATCGGTGGTCTTTTGTAAACATTTCTACCACGAATTGGGGGTACATTTGAAAGCATTTGATTGTAAACGGTGGTTTCATAAACATCACTTTCCCTTACCAGGTATTGATATAGACTGAGATCATTCAAAGAATTGCATTACCTTCAGAGTAGGTACAAAGAGCTGCATCGTTACAGGGCGTGACAGACTAGTTGAATGGAGACGACAGACAGCATTAACTAGGAAGGCTGAGTCAGTCACCGACCAAAGCTCAGTGAACCTCTTGTAACTTGACTGCATTTTGCGCTTTAACATAGGGTAGTTTCTGTTCTTGAGAAATAATAAATGTTGAATTAGGAAATTGCATATTTGCGCCAGGAACTATGGCTTCAGCCAGAAGTCCTGAGGATGGAAAATGTTAGTTTCAGTGCAGGACAGGCTAAGTTGAGCACTGCCCCTGTTTATGATGACTTACTGCGCATTTATTGGCAGCAGTTTTTTATGCATACGCTTATGCAAGCTTCTGGTGATCTCTTACTAAAGATTTCTGTGCACAGTTGCTTTCACATCTCATAGGGAAGTGGCTCCAGTGCTTCTATATTTAGTGTTTTTCTCTGAGACACAGCAGGTTTCTAGACTAATGTAACACCATACTTAAATGTGGTTCACTGACATCTGAAATCCAGTCTTCAGCTTCTGTCCAGTTCGAATGTATTCAGTGAGTAATTTTATCCCAAGCGTATGGTAAGACAGAACTCAGACTTCAGATGAAAGTGGATATTGAATTGTTCAATGTCAAAGGTGTTCCATGGCAATTTCCTATTTAAATTATTCACCTGGATTAGGTCATGATCTCAAAATGTACATTAGATGCAGAAGCGAACTGAAGTAACTAATGTATGAACCCATTAGCTCCCTGCTCTGATCTCTTCTTACTTAGTCTTATAAAAAAGGCCTGGGTCAAAACTGCAAAAAATAATTGTATATTTGATGGTTTAATCATCATTTCTCGCTCTCGCTGAATGCAAGCATTTTTTAGCTTGATGTCTTGTGCCAAGTGTTGCCTTAGATCTCAGTCAGCAGTTGCATATCTTATGTACATGGGTTACTGTGCTAGGCTAAATCTTGTATATAGTGTGTATATATTTTTAATGCGTGTGTAATTACATATGTTTACATCAGTGCCTCTTAACACTAAAGGAAAAGGAAGTGCGACAGGAATTCCATTCATTTCCTTCATGGAGACCTCGCACTATTGCCCTGTAAACTGGCCTAGTCCCCTTACAGACAGACAGACACACACACACACGCATACTCCCTGTGCTTGGTTTTGCTATATATATAGAGAGGTCTATAAATTCCAGAAGTGCCGTACACCAATTTTAGATGATGGCTTTCTGACATTCTGTGCCACTGGGGCTGCCAATTCCCAGACTCCCTCTGCTAAACCGCGATGGCCCCTCTGCACAGGCGTGCGAGAACCCTCAGACTGAAGCACTGGGCCATTTTAGGCATCCCAGTATTACTAGGTGGCAGTGTATAGGACTCACTGTGGAACCTCCTGTGTTCCTCTGTGATTAACTGCACATGCTTTTAAGACCAGCCCTTTGTCGCTGTAGTTAGGTTTTGTGGATCAGGCCTTTTGGCTCAGATCCCAGACGCCAGGCTTCTATTCAGAAAACCTTGATTAAAATGCAACCATATGTAGTGGCTAGAACTTTACATTGGTTTGGAACACGGGTGGAAAAAAAAGATTTTCAGTGTTAAATTTCCACTCTACCTGACAAAAAATGTACGTTATACAAGTGTTGTAACTATGTGTCATGGTGGGTTTCCTAGCCAAAGGCATGTGGAAAGCCTATTAGTGATCTGTGGTTATCAGCAAAAAAAATGAACGGTCGTTTGAAATCGTTTTTCGTTATGGGGCGGAATTATCACAGTGGGGTACTATGGGTAGCTGTCCCCTAAACATCCAGTCCTCGTGTGGTGGTGGATGAACTGTGGTGAAGTTTAATTAGCTTCGAACAGATGTGGTTAATTAGGTCACATTTTTTAACTTTGACTCTAAAAGTGACATAACTGTGTGATTTGAGAGGAGCTGTGAGGAAAGGCCGTTGGTGTCTGACATATGGAATTCGGGCACCGTAGGGGGGTTTGCTTTTAACACGGCTCCCTGTTGCTCAGCCCCTTGTGAGCTTTAACCCCCACTCCCATGCCCTGTGTTAGTGCGTGCTGTTTTGTAAATATAACACTGTTAATGTTTAGCATCGGTAAGCCTTGCTGTGCAGGCACGTGTTCAAAAGTCTACAGTAACTATCCATAGGGGTCTTTCCATTATTTCCATGCAAAAATAAAGCATAACACAGCACCTGAATCACTACCACCTAAAGCAATTTCTTATGTCCTAAACTCTGTTTTTTTTTAAAAAAAAAAAGCTTCAGAATTAATGGTTTATTGCACTTGTGTTTCTACCAGCTAGCTTGTACCTTTTCTGGCCAACTATTGAAACCTGATCATGCAGCACTTTTAATAATGTGACTCCTTGTATGGTTTTTGCTTGTGTTGTACTCTGCCTCACTTGTAAGTCGCTTTGGATAAAAGCATCTGCCACATGAATAAATGTAAATGTGATGTAAATGCAGTCATGGTATTGTTGACAGGACTCAAGCAACTACCTAACAAGTCTTTAAAATAATTTACATGTGTCATTTATCGACAGTTTTGGTTGTATGACACTTTTTTTTTTTGCACCAGTGTGTGCCAAAGCGTGCTGTTAAGAGTTTATATTTTTCATTAACTTCACGTGAGTGAGATCAGAGGGACTGAGGGCAGGAAGATTGGTGGGGTCACTGCTGAGGTCATGACCTTTGACTGCCACTGTGAATGTGATTTGCTGGTTTTTTTCTTAGAGGAATCATTCACTTCTTTGTGAAATTCATTGAATTCATGAATTCATTCATTCAATTCATGAATGAGCCATTGGATTTGTTTGGGAAATCTCGTTCTATGATAAATTTACTCCACCAGCTTCTGCACTCCTCTCCTGCACTCTGTAAACCTACTTGTGGTTGCCCGAAGAGGTTGCGCTTTGGCAGAGTGCTGAAGTTGACCGTGATGGTTAACTTACGGTCACTGTTACGGTGGATACAGCTCTGGTACCTCCCTACCTGGACAATAGTTCTAGCTTGCTTTGGCTATTCTGCCTCAGTGCTATGGCCTGACATTGTTCTGCTACCAGCCGTGCCTTGAGCTTGTGGACACAGTAATATTTTTAAACATTTAAACAGTATTGCATCACCATTGCATCTGTAGGCTAGGGTGGAGTCAGTTTTACATGGACTAGCAGAACCTCACTCTGGACTGTGCCCATGCAACCTTGCTCACAGAGGCGTCATTGTGTGTGTGTGTGTGTGTGTGTGTGTGTGTGTGTTGTGTGTGTGTGTGGGGGGTCTGTGGGTGTGTGGAAAGGGCTTATCAAGGGCTGCCTAGTTTGAATTCACGGGTATGAGAAAGGCACGCTTATTTCAGGCAGCCGAGGACTTTGTTTTGGTCTTTAATTTTGGTTAAATTTTTATCGAACTTGGCAGATTAATTAATTAGAATTTGCATGCCGATGTGCTTTCTCTGGGCCTCCATGTCTTCAAGTGTTAGAAAGTTACTGTGTGCTGTGTTCTCCTCTCCTCTGCTTTGTTTATTTTGTCTGTTACTCTGAAACCAGCAGTGCAGTGCTACTGTAGATGGATATGTTGCCAGCTAAGGGTGTGTGTATCCGTGTGTATGTGTGTTTGTGTGGGTGGAGTGGATCAGCTTTGGGGCAGTCCCAAACAGATTTTACCTTTTATGTTGCATCTTAAAAGTACAAATGTGTAGAGCTCTGCAATGTCACAGGCAGGAAGAAGGTAAAAATGTTAAAACCATACTGATTATTCTCCATGTGTCTCAGTAATCATTATTTTATTGTTATTTTTAATCGGTGCCATGGAATGTAGTTGTGTAGTAAACATTAATTTGTAGAATTCTTTGTTTCCTTACTTAAACTTCCACCTTCCACTGGTTAGTGGTAGTTAGACCTATTCAAAAGAGGAGAAAAAGATAATGTTATAAGTGCAGAGAAGGTGCTTGCATAGGAAACTGTGACTTGGAATCACAGCTAGATCATGAGGAGTTTGAAGTTGTGCTGAAATGGGCACCGTTTCTCGGTAGTCCTCTTCACAGTAAAACAACCAACAGATGTTCTCCACGTGTGAGACGTCTCCAAGAGTGACGGCCCCTCCCCCCTCGCACCCCTGCCTGTACACAGAGGCACTGTCCTGGTCTGATGGTGGGCTGAATAAGGAGCTGAAACATGGCTCTGACAGCATGGCTGCCTGCCTTACACTTTCCACTTACCCAGAATTCTGGGTGGCCAGTGAGCCTGCCTCCACAGCTCTCCTTAAGCCCTGCAAGCTGCAAAACACACACAGAGCCCATGTCACGGCCTGCAGTCTGAACAAACTGGCTGTCTGTCTGTCAGCCTGTCTGTCTGTCCGTCCCCCCGCCCACTGCGGCCCCGCCCGCTGCCTGGCCCAACTCTTGTTATTCAGTAAGCCAGCGTTCCAGAATCCTCATGCAGCTGTGAGATTCTGTTGATCATTGTTCAGTCACATAGGTCTCTTTGTTGGGGGGTGTCAGGGAGGGGGTGTCCGTGAAACCAGTCCTCCGGCTGCCAGCTGAGCTGGTGTAACTTGCTTTCACAGCCTCGGAGACAAGCTGCCTCTCTCTTTCCTTTTTAGTGTCAGTGTTAGTGATGAATTAAATAACGCGTGGGTTTGCGGGCCCTCCCCTGATGTAATGTTTTTGTCCCCACTGAACACGGCTCTGCTGCCCTCAGTGAGGATATTTACTTGCTCTGCTGTATAAATATGGATGACAACCATGAGGGAATACAAGAGTATGTTTCCTCTGGAGGGCAGATCTAAGCATAGTATGCTGTTTATAATCACCCTTAGTATTGAGATGCAGACCGTCGGAAGAATCAAATCACAGAATTTAAGGAAATGTTGCACATTCTGATCAACTACCTTATTTGTACAAAAACAACATTTTGGTCCTCTGTGACTTCATCAGGAATCCTTGACTAAGACGTGCAGAAGAGCGCCTAAAAAGTTTTTCCTTTTTTCTGTTTTTTTGTTTTTATAAGTATTTTTGGAGTTGACCCCGTGTGGCGACCCTCGCTTAAATGCTGGAACTTTACAGACACCCCCTTGTTGATGTGTGTGGGGGCTGCGTTCCTGTGCTGGCAGCTGGCGTGATTAGGCGTGAAGGGTAATGCAGTGTGTGGGACTGAGCTGCCCTCCTGACTCACACCGAGAGATGGCCTGCAGAATGCCCGTGTGTGTGTGCAAGAAATGCAGAGACCCCCATACCTCCCGTCTCCGCGGGGAGGACTGAATTAACCCCGCTCTGTCCGCCTCACCACAGAAAAGGCCTGAAAAAGACAGCATTGTTGCAAGATGTCTGAAGTTGTGAAGATGATTTAAATAAAACCGTTAGTTTGTATGATTTTTTTTTTGCTGCACTTTCTGAGAGTGTGAATGTTGCCAAGAAACACATATCAACATTTTTGTAGAGGAAGAAATGTGGCTAAAAGTTTGTTAGTAAAAAAAAAAAATCAGCCAAAATAATGGATGATTGGAAAACTTGCTAATGTGTCAGTATAAATAATGGATTTTTTAAATGTTTAAAAATGTTGTGCTTTTGGTTTTTCCCCGTGGAGATGAGAGTGGAAAGAGAGGTTTCCCTGCAAAGCTGCGTTTCAACCGAACCTTCGCTTTCCTCGCACGGGTTTCATCGCTTGCCTGAAAAATGAACACGCGAATTTCGCGTCACGTCACAGCAAGCATTTTTCATTACACCAACGCTGCTAGCAAGTTTGCCAGACACAATAGAAGACAGCTAAGTTATCTTGCGTTGCTAGCTCGCTAGTTAATTAGCTTATATAAATACGGCACACAAGCAGTTTGTCATTTCTTGTGAACTCTCTTTTTTAAGAAGTAATGTTCCTCTAAAGTTTCAAAGATAACGGTCAACACAACGATGGGTCCACGTTTTGAAACGTCAGCTAACGGACAACACCAATCAGCCTGAGAGTTCTGGAAAGGGGGCGAGGCTTCTAGCCCCACTTGAAGGTGATTGGCTTTCCCCAGGCGAAATTTTCGCTCGAGTTGAACTTTTTTTTTAACTCAAGCGAACGCTCATTTCGCCCGTTTCGCGTCGCTGGCAGTTTCGCCGCGATTAGCTCCGCCCATTCGCCTCCTGCCGTTGACTTTTAATGCATTCACGACGCGCGAAAATTTCGCGTCGCGTTCGGTTAAAACGCACCTTAAGCGTATGAAGTGCAGAGTTGTGAGTGACAGAGAGAGCATGCTGCCTCACCAGAGTGCCAATGAGATTCGTAGTGTGGAAAAGTCTGTCCCCTCTCAGCAGTGTATAACAACGTACCGGGGCAGCAGTGTAGCACAGCAGTTAAGGAGCAGGACTCGTACCTAAAAGTAACTGAATGGTTGCAGGTTCGATTCCCCATGGGGACACTGCTGTACCCTCGTGCAAGGTACTTAACCTACAATTACCTCGGTAAATATCTAGCTGTACAAATGGATAACATTGTAAAAAAAAAAAAACTGTAATTGATGTAAGTTGTTTTGGATAAGAGTGTCTGCTAAATGCCAATAATTTATTATAATGTAATGTAATGCCCCTCTCTGCAGTGTGTAAAAACCATGACCCTTCTCAGCAGGGTGTCCCTCTGATCTGGCACCTGATGAGAGATGGACAGGCCAGAGGGTTTTGGCTGGTATTTATGACTGTAGATTCTCCACTGTGCTGATTTGCATCAAACACACTGCCTGTGCATTTTCACGGGTTTTCACAGGATGGGTGTGTGGTTTAGCATGCCAGGAGTACAGGGGGTGAGCTGCACTCACAACTACAGTGTCTCGTTTTCTTTTTCTCCAGTTTTCTTTGAAGTCACTGCACTTAACTTGAACTTCAACCATTTCTCATGTTGTCTGTTGCTAACTTACCAGATTCCTGGATTTGAACAAACATATTAACCCACTGGCTTGTAAATGTGCAACTGCATTAATGACTTAAGTGTAAAAATACACAGAACTACAAAAGGAAAGAAAATGAGTTAACCAAAATTAGACAAAAGTGATGTCTTTTCTGTGTTAGAAAACCAGTCACGTAAATATTATTCTCTACAGTTCTGAGATCAGACGTCCTTGTCTGTACATAAATTGTGCGAGTTTCTTGCAATTTGGGTGTTTCAATTGCATTAGTTATAGGATATGTGTATTAATGCAGCTATGGGGCTGCTTTAATTGCAGGTATGAGATTTAAATCCTCACTCTAGAGAGAAATTCACCTGGAACTATGCATTCAAGTCTGTATGGGTACCGAATATTTGGGAGTGAACATGTGAGCTTTGCTTAAACAGGGGAGGTTTTGATGCTTGGAAAATAATAAAAACAAGATTATGTTTTTGGGGTATAAAAACAGTATTTTTTATTAACTGTTCTATGTCTAGCAGGTCTCAGAATGATTTCTGCTGCAGCCATCTCTCCCAGGTATCTCTGTGCAAAATATTTATTCTAAATCCAAAATGGAGAGATTAAAAGCAGCATATTATGGCAGTCTGTTCTGTGAATGATGGGTAACTTTCAGAATGATGCACAGAGGTGGGCCTGGCTGAATGAGACAGTTCATTTCTCCAGTCTAAAGGCAGGAAGCTGATTTTGGCAGTTTTACACTCAGTGTGTCTGTTACAGTGTTCAGTAACTTTTGAGGTTTGGGCAAAGAGCATATTTGGCTCCAGCTGACATGCTTAACAATCCAATAAATGTAGTGCATGATACGTGGCTGTGTTTGAACATGATCAGGCAAAAGATTTTCTGGACCTGTTGAGATCAGCAATGAGTCATTTCTTTTCCAGATATGTATTGTTTTTAAAAATATCTATTAAGGTGTTAACCTGGAACTCAGCCCACATTGTTCTTGGTAATCTGATAATAAGGGCTAGATAGTGTATACATGATATATGTTGATAGAGAGGTTATGTTTTGTCTTACTGTGATTGCGCTATATCTCTTGCACTGTGTGTGATGTCCTGTAAGTTTGGCGTATGAGTGTGTCAGGAAGCACTCTGTATTGTGTGATACTGTGACTGCTGGCACCATCTCACCAAGGCACATTCTTTGTGCATTTATTGGGCTTGGCAGGTAGAGATGATTCTGGTTCTGGAATGGTGAGATTGGTGTCAGTCTGTGTTGACTTTTCTGAGCATATATCTGTCTTTAATGGTATATAAAGATTGATGAAATGTTAATCCTCCTTTCTCTCTCTCTTTCTTTCCCTCTCTCCCTCCCTCCCTCTCAGGTTCTCAGCCTGATAATTCTCATCTGCTATGCGGCCTCCTTGTACAGTGGCTACTCATCAGTGGCCATCGTAGAGCTGGTCTTTGCCATCCTCTTCATGGTCATCTTCATGATGGAGCTGGACAAGCAAATCCAGTTTATCAGCTGGCCATGGAGTGTAAGTGATACACACACACACACACGGACACACACAGAGTTATACAAAGTGGAGGATATTTATTTATATAAAAATGTATTACTAAGAATGATGAGCAAAACAGTTATTCATAAATCATTGACAGTGGTCACAGAGTTGCTGCTGGTCATTCTGTGATACTTAAAGTTTAAGTATTGATAACATAATGATCCATTGACAGGCACTGATGACTGTCTTTCCCTCTCCAATCCACAGGACCTTTTGCGAGCTGCGATTGGCTCCCTGCTTTACCTCATCACGTCTCTGATCTGTCTGATTGGTGGGGCAGGCGATGGTGCCCGTATCGCAGGGGGGGTGAGAATGCATTACCAGACTCTACAGCTGAAACCTTTGAAATTTTTGGGAATGTGACATGAAGAAATGAAATATTCCTTTGATATTCTTGGTTGTCCACTCTACCCTCCACCCCAGGCTCGACGCTAGGAAGAAATACAGAGAACAGCTTGTGTTTCCCCCCATGGATTGCAAAATGTCATATCTAAAAAAAAAAATGTAATAAATACTGTGTAGACATCGGTATATAAGGAGACAGCTGGGGGTGCACTGAGGTCTGTCTGGGGGTGCAGTGCACCCCCTAAGCGCCCCCATAGCACCGGCCATGCCCCACCCCTTCCTGTCTCAGCACACTGGCGCGTAATGGTGACCCGCATAACATTCCGGAACCGTTTACCTCTTCAGGTTCACCTTTGTCCTGCACCTCTGCACACGTCCTCTGCTCCTCACTCCCTTCCCATAATGCCCCATGGCAGGTGTTCTCTGAGGCCCTCACCTCTCTCTGTGCCCTGTATAGGCTCCCCCACCCACACTGTGCCTGTCTAAACTCAAAACGGCTGCACCCTGAAAGGGTGCATTTATTCATAAAACACAAACCCTGCCGCTCACCCTCAGTGTACCCTCACCACCTGTTTCTATGTGCAACACATCCAGAATATTACCTCACCTGGTATTTCCTTGCTGGTTAACAGAACACCAGGTCCCTGTGATTATTCTGTTACCTATTTTTTAATGCAAAGGAAGCAACACAAGCACAGCCTTTTTCAGTGCCTGCCAGATTTTTTTGCCCAAAGTCACTGCAGTTTCCACTCTTTCTTTCTTGATGTGAATATTCCATTTGCATTTAGAGTGAAATAAAGAATTGAAGAGGAATAAGTACAGAATAGTCTATCATGTTTGCAGATAATTGCTAAAATCTACAGTGTTAGTTCTGTTGTTAATTGCATTCATTTTTTTGATACACATAGGGTCCCGCAGGGGTCCCGCACATATCTGCCCTTCACATATTCACCCCTCAATCAGTCTTCCCAAGCAACAGCAAACATATTAAACAAGCTGTGCTTTTCACTGAGAAACATTTTGCCTGTGGAAAGGGAAATGACAGGAGAAGATATGTTATCTTTAATCTCTGTGTTTACCAATCCACAGAGGTAATGGAAGTTAAATGAGGTTTCTCTTCGTGCTTGAAGAGGCACGTATGCTTGATGTTTAGCTTGTTATTTTTGGCAGCAGAGAGAGAATGAATGAAATTTCATAAGTTGTTATTTAAAATGATTTTATCCAGTTTTACCTGTCTGCCTGTGTTTCTTGTATTACTGTGGCACAGGTCTATTAAGTGATGGTGGCAAATCTTTTGATTCATGCTAATGATATCTTTATTAATGTTGACAACTGAACAGTGGCAGGCTTTTAATATTAAAATATCTAGTAATTTTGAGCTTTTTATAAACCAGAAAGCACTTGAAATGTAGCTTTTTTGTTTAATTAAAGAGAACAGTCCCATACATCTGACTAAATTGGTATAATAGTAGTCATATGCTTTTTGTAATTATTACAAACAGACATATACTGATGTATAAAAAAGGCTGTTAAGACTTGTGTATACATGACTGTTCTAATAAATTGAACAGAATATTTGAAAAGAATATATTGTCATTGCTGGCATGATGTCATCCTGGTTTGGTTCAGATGGCCCAGATTATGTATGCATTTACAGAATCGAATATGCATTAAGCAGGAAGCATAATCCCTATGGACTGCATTTCCATTGTGTGATTATGTTATTGTGTGTTTTTAGAAATCATAATATGTAATCTCTTCATACAACGTGCCTCAGTCTGCATACACTGACAGTTCCCTATGCACTGATAGGACTGCACTGTTCTGTTATTCTTTTCTTACAGAAGTTCTGTAATGCTTTACTGTTTGACCTTATATTGCACCTGTATTTTATTTAATGTGAACTTGTACTTTTCACTTATTCCCAATGCACTGTAAGTCTCTTTGAATAATGATAGTTTTTTCACCTGGGTTCCTTTTTCACTCTATTTTTAACAATCAGGCCATAAAAGGAAAAGAAAATAAATGCAATTAGGACTAAGATCAATATTTGCCTGATAAGCAGTTTTCTGCTTAACACTGTCACATGCTTTTCCTTTGTTCCTCATGCTCTTATCTCCATGTATCCCTCCCAGGTGTTTGGTTTGCTGGCAGGAATCCTGTTTGGTTATGACGCCTACCTCACCTACATGGGCATAAAAAGCACCAGGCAGCACTCTGCAGCACCCACAGGTGAGGAACGTCAGGTGTGGGCATGCAGGTAGACCAGGAGTGCACACAGACTGAGGAACAGGACTCATTTATCACAGGATTTGCTTTTGAAGTACATGGAATGAGTTGCCATGGAGCTCCCTACTGTGGCATCCATATGCTTTGTATGACCACTGAGGGATCCCACCAGTTGTATTTTGTCTAATAAATATATTATCACATACATCGCTCTGGTTTAAGATTATAAGCAAAGCAGAGGAGTTTGGGGCCAAAATAATTCAGTCTTCTCAGGAGTCACCACCTCTGTCGTTCTGCAGCTCTTACAAGGGAGGAAGCAACTATGGGACGGTTATAACAGAAACCCAGTCAACATTATTTCCAGGGCAATGATTGCGAACTTTAAGGCAAATTTAACACAAATTTTAAATTATAAGGACAGTCTGCAAAAATCTGCAAAAAAAGTCATCTTGAAATCCACAGGAAGGCTGATTTGATTGCCAATTTCACAATCCTGCTTTGATTGCCGATTGTGGACACAGCAAGAGTGAAAACTGTGCGTTTGTCAGAGATCCAGAGGCTGAAAAGGCCTGGTCATGAGTCTTTCTGAGAAATGTTTGCAGTGCGACCCTGAGCGTGAACTCTCATTCCTGCCCTTCCCTGCACGCCCAGAGTATCCTTCCGCTTTCTCTGCGTCCTGCCCGAGTCATATGGCCCACTCAGAACCGCCCGAAATAGGCACACTCATATTGTAACTGTCACCTCTGATGGCTGCAGGCACACATTAAAGCAAGGCACTGTGGGCGACAGGAGGTATTTCAGTACTGGGTGGTGGAGGTATGTGCAGGAGGGCCTCGAGCTGAGTCACAGAGAATGATAGAGCGGGATTGTGCTTTGTGGGTGAACTGCATGAAAGTGTTGTATTGGTGTTGTTCTGAATATGATCCATTTCTGTGTTTCAGGTGAGGCATAAAGACAGACTTTAAACTACTCCTGATCAGCACACAAACAAAACAAAATACAGCTAAAAAAAAGGAAATTCAGGAAGTCAGCAGTTGGCAACAACAAAAAAAAGGAAGAGGAGAGAAAAGAAGAGAAGAAGAGAGAAAAGAAGGGAAGAGGAGAGAAAAGAAGGCAGAGGGAAACACCAGACCAGTACAAAGCTGGGGAACAGTCAGAGTGGGACAGGACTGAGGGGTCAGAGGTCAAAGGCTTGGAAAGGAGGGGCAAAGGGAAAGGGATGGATGACGCTCATCAGGAGATTCAGTGGTGTTCTTAACAGGCTTCCTGAGACCACTCACCTCGCCTGTCCCTTTCTTGCGCTTCCTGTTTGTGCACCAGCTTGTTTTTCTGCTAATTACGCTCAGGCCCAGCTGTGTTACTCAGATTGTAAGGGACAATTATGGAGCAGAGATCACTTATCGGTGTTTCCCCCATTCTTCTTGGTGTGTCATCCATCCATTGCTGTTCCACGTAAAGTATGCAAACATAAAAATGTTCTCAAGTAATACTGCCATGTAGAATAACATTTTTAGGTTTTAATTTAATAATTACTAAGTGAGTTTTAAATTATAAAATCAACATGATTTATAAGATATCCGCTCTAGTATCGCTAGTTGACATCCCCTCGTTCGTCCTATTCCAGGTCTTTGTAAATGTTTCATCCTCATTGTACTCCCCCATACAACACACCCTGTACTGAAGATATTTCTCTCTCTCAATGTGTACTGGTCTTGTCTTATTGTACACCTCTCACATCAGGAAATTGACACTTGCTGTAAAGATCTTTTTTTAATAAACTAGTACATAACCAATGTCAGTATGTGGTCTGTGTGTAGGAGAATAACATTATTTCTTGGAGTTTGCTTTCTGTAATTTATTCAAACAGCTGAAAAAGGAAACAAACACTTCTCTCTTTCCGGGATCGATTGCATGACTGAGGGTTTTTGTTTTGGTGTGGTACTTCAGCTAAGACGAACTCAAGCCATATTTAGAATTTTTTTACAACAATTTTACAACTTTTGTTTTTCTGGTAATTTTATATACAAGGGAAAGTGAAGACGTAGAGAGGAGGTTTGTTGGATTTTTTTCTTCTGTATCAAGCTTAAAATAGATAATTAGACATCTTAGTTTTGCTTCTGGTGTAATGAAATCTACCTGTTTAAGTACTGTATGGTGGAAAATTGACATTTCTACTATTGTAAGGATAATAAAAGGCACTTCTAATTACAGTTTGGGTGTTTGTGTGTATTCCTTGTGTACCAACTGCAAACAGTATTTGCAAACAGAACATGGGCCTTCCTATCTGTTTAGGAGACTGACTTCACACTGTCTCTGTGCTAGGAAATTCATTAATAAAAGAGTTTATTTACCAAGAGCTGGTATCAGTTTAAAATAAGAATTGTTCTAGAACCGAGGTCCTGCTGGTAATGCCGTTTGGTGCCATCTACTGGATTCTTACTTGAAAAGTTGCAATTACCTCAATAATTTAAGATGGCAAATGCATTTTACTTCATTTTAATATATATTTTAAACGTATATGTACAAACACTTTGAAACTCTGTATATTGTGATTATTGTGATTAGAGCTTTCATACAAAGCTAAATGTGAAACTGTCAAAATCCTTGTCATAATTAGTCCAGTATAGTTGTAATTTGGCTTCCTCTTGTTTCTTTGAAATGGAGTATGCATACTCAATTCATACATCCTTCTATGATAGATTAGAGTAATTCAGAGTAATAATCCAGTGCACTGCACTTATAAGAAATACTGATATAAGAAGCAATCAGATATAGTGATTAACAACACTGACAGGCTCATTCCCGTACTAACTGTTTAAAAGCTTTGCTTGAGTCATTTTGGGCTCACTTACACCATATAACGCTGTAGTCAATGGAGAACAATGACATGTAATTAATGGGAAAAGTTGTTAGGGTTTGAATATAGTATAATAGTATGATATAGTAGTAACAGAAATATAATAGTAATATATTTCTTGTCTTGAGCTATTGACCAAAGCATGTAATCCTGTACATATTTTCAGAAAAACAGCTGTGCAGTTTCGTGAAGTATTTGGATTACAGTCAACATGACAGGAATATAAACAGGGATGAAAAATGCTGCCGTTCTGATTCTTATCAATTAAAGAAACGCATCATTGAGACTGGGCATTCCACAGCCTGTACAATTCATGATTCCAACAGGCAAGGCACAACAGTGACCTGTTGTCATGGAGACACTAAAAAACAATGGAGTCAAATTAATACCTATTTTATAATTTAGTAAAAGACATTGACTGTGCAGGCATTTCAGCTTGAACAGTGCAACAATTCACTTGGCGACATTTAAATAATTCATGTGAATCATGCTATTTTTATTTTATTCAGTGAAAGGCTGCATAAAAATGCTCATCACTTGAAATACATTTTGTTCCATGTTTGAATAATTTAGCTAAAGTCATTTCTCAATGAAGTAATAGAAAAAAGTCCAGGAAACCAGGAAAGATGTTGATTCATCCAGTAATAATAAAATGAATGGACTGATTGTCTTTGAAAGTGCTTCCGTTGCTATGAAATTGTGCACGTATTGGGAAAAGATCGTTTAAAGTTTTTAATTTTAACAGTTCCGATATGAAGTCGTAACTGTGTCATGGAAAAGATTTTTTATAACTTAATCTGGAAAAAACGGAACACTTATAGAACGTAGAATGCACGTTCACTAAGTAGCAAATTCCGTGGTACAGAAAAATGAATTACTGTTTCCCATATTCATCCACAAGGTGGCAGCAGTGGTCAGTTTAAAGTGGAGCAACGGCCTCAAGTCCTTTCCTGCATTTTAACTAATGGGAAACCATTGTTCTCAGGAGTGGTATTGCCTAAGTAAAAAAAAAAATCCGACTTGTCTTTGATGGTGCTTCATCTAGCTAAATGTCTTCAGAACACTTCCATTTCTCAAAGACATTTTTATACAAGATATGACCCATCTCTGTCCTGATTTTCATTCTACTCTTTTGGTATACCAGTGTGTAAATTGTTCTGCTGTTTCATTAAATTTACCAGTGTATTTGCACAGTATATCCTGTACAGTATGACAAAATTAGAGACACGTTTAAAGTTTCCATATGCAATGTCATATTTCAAAGCCTGTGGGTATTTTGTGTTGCTTAACCTAACCCACTGACCTAATTGCTGGTCCTCTCTCTGCAAACTCTTTTTCTCCTGTTTGCCTTTCTCTGTAATCAACCAGTGATCACGGTACTTCAGCTAAGTCTGAATCCGTCTCTACATTCTGACAGTATAGATGATCTCAGCGTGGATAATACTCCTACTATTTTAAATGAGAATTCTCTCTCTCTCTGCTCCAGGGTTGAGCTCCCATGTACCAAAGATTTTTTTATATATATCCGGTCACTATTAGAAGGATTTCCGTGGGAATTTTTGACTTGATATTTGTGCGGGGATCCAATCAGAGCTGTGATTGACGCTTAACTTCAAAAGAACGAAAATGCCATTGGATCGACGTTTGGGAGGGTACTTTTCCACAGAAACGGTAAAGAGCGACAGCAGAGGGCCGAGTTCGAGGCCCTCTGTTGCGCCCGCCGTGTACCTTTAAAACGGTGACTCCTCCCCCCCATCGGGCTCCATGTCAGCGACATCCCTTAACTCCAGCTCGGGAGGAACATGCCGTGTGAGAGACGGGGAGGCGGGGGGACCCGGAGCGTCATGTACAGTACGGTGAAAAGTATGCCAGTTTGAACAATAGGTGTAGCTTGCGCATGAGTCACTCGGGAGACAACTTGTGTCCAAAGTTTGCCTGCTAAGTTAAGGGAATCGCCTTCTGTCCTCCTCTACAGGACACGGAGCCAGCAACTATTTTGTTAAGTCGTAAAAGTCTGCATCTGTGAACTAATTAACTATACGGGTATAGAGATCGGTTAGAGAATATACTCATGCAGCTACCTGGCCAGCTGTGTGTTGGATACGAATAGAATCTGTATCTAAGCGGCTCGCCTTTGAACCCCGACTCATGTTCACACGCGGATCTAAAAAGCGACGATCGAACCGTTCGGTAAGTATTTAACCTATGATTGTTGCATGAATAGAATTTAAAATCCTGTCTACCTTGTTAACTGGCCAAATCCGATTTTGGATTAGATAACAAGCAGGCTACCTAGATATCCCGACCGTTTTTACCTCGATGGAGTCGAGGCTGATTTTTTTCCTTTTTTTGGTGGTTTTAGCTGGCTGGCTAGCTGGCTAGCTGTCGTCACTTTGCTGCTGGTGGTATGCGGTTATTCAGTGTCCTTGCTTCATGTCAGTGACTGAGTCAAGATTTTTGACGTTTTGATTGCCATTCACTGTGAAAGTTTGTCAAGTTTTGTTATTCAGTGTGACAATGCGGTGCTTTGAGGACAAGGCGATATAGTTTTACCGAACTTCTTGTTCGTCCAGGTTCGTACTTGTATGGCGTTTCGGGGAGGGGCCTTTAATACGTCATATACCCATTCACCTGTATAGGGGACATAGTAGTACAAAGGGCATATTTGCAAATTTACTATACCAAAACTATTTAATTCATGAAAGTGAGAACTAGCTACGTACTTATTGGTTAATCGTAATATTTTACACTTTATAGCTTGCACAAATAATATCTAAAATTCAAACACAGTATTTGTCGAATTTGTTTGCTTTCACTGTTCTGTAGGCTTGAAATGAATATCAGTAACATCATGAACACATTTCAGGGTTGACACTACACACTAAAGGGCTGCTATCAGAAAATCTGACTTAGTAATGAAAATGACTTTCCTGCAGCATTTGATGTAAGTTGCATATGTTTTGATTGATGATGAATACACCTTATGATGGTTAGTTTGTCTGTAGAGGACACGAGGGTGCACAAGTCACTCCCCTGTAGTCCACTGGCTGTGAGTTCACACATCTCTGGAGCAAGATTGTTTGAGGCATATTACATTACATTGTTGTCATTTAGCAGACGCTCTTATCCAGAGCGACTTACATAGGTTTACAAATTGTACATGTTATCCATTTATACAGCTGGATATATACTGAGGCAGTTGTGGGTTAAATACTTTGCCCAAGGGTACAGGAGCAGTGCCCCAGCAGGGAATCGAACCAGCAACTTTTCAGTTACGAGCCCTGCTCTTTACCACTATGCCAAACTGCTGCCCCGCTAAGGCGCTACAGATCCGTCATTCTGGTTCCCATTTCCTCATGAATCCTCCAGGCAAGGGCATGTTTATGGGTCCTCCTGTAAGGGAGCGGGTAAAGAGTTACAGAGCTACACTCGTAAAATCAAACCACTTCAGGCCTTTATCCAATTAAAGGGGGAATTAATTCAGCTTAATTAACCCGTCTTCCATCTCTCAATCCCTTCCACTGGGCAGGAACAGATAAGGGGGTATGAGCTATCCTGTGCCTCCATGCCTCTGCTGTAGCATTCCTGCAGAGGGACACCCCCCTTCTCCTTCTTATCCTGCTCAATGAGAGGCTTAGCCTAGCCTAGCCCCCACGCTCACGCCCAACAGCGTTACCACATCCATGGCCAGCGGAACCAGATGTTTATGCCCCTTGGCACATTAGGCCAGCTCGTGGGCTGCCAGCTGTTGCAATGCTTGCGGCTAGCAGGCTACAATCTGGACACACATGTCAGTGATTTGGTGTGTGTGTGTGTGTGTGTGTGTGTGTGTGTGTGTGTGTGTGTGTGTGTGTGTGTGTGTGTGTGTGTGTGTGTTTTAGTTCCGGTGAATCAGTGAAGGTACTCCGGGGGGGTGAGTGGGATATCACAGTGGCAGCCTGCATCAGACGAGATTTTTATATCAAAGCGGTGAACTTTCCCACAGAGCGGCGGTTTTGCTGAGGTGTAGTTTGACCCAATATGGCAAACGGCGCAGAGATTTCAATGGCACGGAGGGAGGGCGTTTCCGCCTCAGTTCTTTATTTAGTTCGGTAATTCTTGCTGCCACCGGCCGCTGTGATCCGGACCCCAGGGTACCGTGGCGTCGGCTTCCTGCTCTGATTCCACACGCACACGCGCTGGTCCGCCGAGCAGAAAAAAGAGAGATGTTTACTGCGGTTTGTTTTAGCTGCTGTTACGTATGTGACATCTGGGCTGCTTACTTGGAGCGTAGCCCAGTGACAAAACGAGAATCGTTTTCCGTAATTACTCTGTAATTCTGTAAGGGCTGTGCTGGTAAGGGCGGTCTCTGTGCCGTGCTGTGCTGTCCCCTGCTCTGTCACCTGCACTCTGTAGTAAATATGAACGTCACAGCGGGTGATTATCAGGGAGGTGTTGCTTCATTTGCTGGAGGCTGGTTCTGCTGACCGCCTGACTGCGTGTGTTGGTAGGCATAGTTGTTGTCAGTAAAGAAAGCTTTGAAAAGTGGCCAGTTGAGTTAATTATTTCAATTATTTTTTTAAAAACTGAAAGACACATCTTGCGTAAAGGTCAACATTCAACAGTGTTCTGAAGCACGGAAGACATCGTTGTAGCTTCATTTTTGCCTCTTGGTGTTCATGTATGCTCAGATATATACAGATTTTATGTTCAGGTTAAGACTCCTGTTGTCTTTTTATTTTTTTTATTTTTATCATCTCATACACGTTTATTCAACTAGCAGTCCAAGGGCCAAAAAAATACAAAAAAACAAATTGGTCCCCATGAAAACCTAGATGAAAAACCCTAATAAGCAAAAGTAAAACAGGTAAAGTTTTCTGTTGTGCTTAAAGGGAAGGGCAGGTAAAAAAAAACAGACACAAGGGTTCCTTCCCTCTTAACTGCACTGGCCCTCCTCAGGTTATCAGCCCTCACTTCACTTCTTAATGCTATCTCAGTGTGTGATATGTAATGGCTCCGTTTTGGCTAATGCTAAGGTTGAAATGAAGGGCGCATGCCTGGCGCTTACCCCGTCCCCTAAAACAAACCCGAATTTTAGAGAAAGCCTTGATTACAGTCCCTGCCGTAGACCTAAACCGTAATTTAAAGGCTGGCCTCCCATCGTAACCCCTCGCTTTGATGTTCCTGTCTCTATGTGTGTCCGTCACTTGAGATGTTTGAGATGGCTTTCGGCAGAACCCCAAAACTCCCTGAATGAAAGACTTTCACTGCATTTTCAACCACAGTGGCCCAGCTCTATGTAAGATTGACAGCCTCAGTCTATGGAATGTTTCCCAAAGGCATCAGACATTTATTTGTGATATTGTAGAAACTGCCATGCAACAGGATTCATGCCTTCTTGATGTTATCTTTATTTTCCTTTGTTTTCTTGGTGTATGTTTTCTCGTTCTCTTTCTCCCTTCCACCATTCTTCCACCTGTGTGTGTGTGTTTACATGAGAATATAGCTAATTACGTGTAAGGGTGTGAGGTATTATGAGTGCGGAACAGTTGCGTAACCATTCAAAAAATGCAGGCGGAGAAGCTGTTGGTCCCTACAGAGTGGTGTCAGAGGACGAACTTGTTTACATCCTAATTAAAAAATCAAGTCAAATCGTAAATCATGACGTCTCCTAAGAACCTGAGCATCCAGACTGTGAGGTAGTCCCCAATGTCCAAAATTGAACAACCCGGAAAGATGGCGCACAGGTGAATGTTTTGAGCTGTGTGTCGAACGTACAGTACTGTTAAAGGGTGTGATCCCTTTTAAATACAGCGGTGGTATGTTGTCATGTGGAGGATTTAGAAATTTTTTTCCAGCACAATTCGTGCAAGGAAGTGTTTTCGTCATGTGTAAGGTAATGAAGGAAACATTATGCACGCGCTGTTGAACCAGTCCGTGCTTACAGCGCGAGTTTGTTCTGCATGCATGCGTATCGCAGGGCCTCAATGTCTGTAGATAGCCAGTGCAGCGTAGCCCTTTTTAAAAAGGAAGACAAATACATCAGCCCTGCACTGTGTAACGTGAGTGCTGACTCAGCACTATTTGGGCCTCTGAAAGGGGGAGAGCTGAAAAGCAGAGGGAGAGGAAGGTCAAGGCAGAGAGGGAGGGAGAGGGAGAGAGCAAGAGGGGGAGAGTGAGAGAGAGAGTGAGGGAGAAAGAGGAGAGAGAGGGAGGGAGAGGGAGAGAGCGAGAGGGGGAGAGAAGGAAGGGTGCAGCAGTTTTCCACTGCTTATTTCCTTCCTAATGTCTTTAAAAAGAGAAGGGGGCACACAGCTCATCTTTACAGCAGGATGGAGCCTTTCTACAGAGCAACAAAATTGCATGTGCCTCATTCCTTATCTGCATGAGGGATATATTTTAAAATTGAGTACAACAAGCACCGGTTTCTGTGCTCTGTGTTTGTTTTACTCAGTTTAAATTAGGAGAATGAATTCATTTCAAAGTAGAGCTTTTGCATTTTTGATCTGGTTAGAAAATATTTTCCGAGTTGCTGGTGGTATACCTGAATTCTGGGTTCGGTCTCATTCCGGTCCGACAACATGCAATTTGCGCTGCGAATGACAACAGTAATTTCTCAAGGTGTCTGTTTGAGTCGCGCCTGCTTGTGGGAACAGGCCCATCCGGGCTGATTTACGGCCTGGGTAAATACTATCAGCGGTTGTCTTACTTTGGAGTCAGACCGCTAGATATATTCCGCACAAAGAGAGTCTTCAGTCTCAGATTTAGCACAGTGCCACGTTCAGCCTCAGTTTCGGTCGTGGAGCTGGCAGAACGTGCAGGTAGTGGTTACAATCAACCAGACGATTAGACACATTTTAGGATGCTAACGCACTGATACTTGGACACAGGACGCCACTGGGGTGTGACTCAGGATGGTGAGTGTCACTGTTTCCACCTGTGGCTATACCCCTAATCGTGGAGTTTTTGTTGTTTGTTTTTGTGTTGTCTTTGTCCTGTTTTTTCCTTTTGTGTTTGGCTAGTTATCACTGTAGATGTACTGCACTGGAATTTTTGCCACTTCTGAAAATAAAAGCATAGCAGTTTTTTTTATATATATATATATATATCTGCTGTCGGTGCTACTCCTTACCAGCCCTTGGGCAATGTACTACAGTCAGTTTTTGGTTTAGCAGAACAAACCTGATACGCCACACGTGGCGGGTGGGCAATGTCCTGCACCTCGGTCACGCTAATTATCATTTACTGGCAGTTTCCTAACGCCAGTGTTGAAAGGTCTCTGTGGCTTGTGTTGTGGAAATACCAGCAGTGCGCACAGATACCGAATGA
Organism: Megalops atlanticus; assembly: GCA_019176425.1. Taxonomy (NCBI): domain Eukaryota; kingdom Metazoa; phylum Chordata; class Actinopteri; order Elopiformes; family Megalopidae; genus Megalops; species Megalops atlanticus. Next base: position 30,276,180 of record CM032882.1, read on the forward strand.
GTTCCTTTGGGTCCCGCTGTGTTTTGTTTTTGTTTTCGTGCAATAAGCACCACATAGCAGCAGTGGTGGTGGTCGTGGGGATGGGCTCCTGGCCAGACAGCAACAGGTTCAGCTCCCAGGTGACTTGCTGTGTCTGTGAGCACGGCTACTTTCCCTAAAGCCGTGCATGTCCAGCTGTATGGATGGATAATGTACAGATTTAAGATCCAGGAACCCTGCGTAAGGACCTCAGCCAGTCCTTCATAATGAAGCCAGTTTATTGGTTTCTGCCACCAGGTGCCCTGAAGTGCATGTGGTTTTCTGAGCTGTCTAATGTGATGTGGAGTGGAAGTATGGCATAGTAGTAAGGAGCAGGGCTTGTAACTGAGAGGTTGCTGGTTTGATTGCCCACTCGGGCACTGCTGCTGTACCGTTGGGCAAGGTACTTAACCAAGAATTGCCTCAATAAATATCCAGCTGTATGAAAGGATAACATGTAAAATTGTCATCTATGTAAGCCACTCTGGATAAGAGTGTATAATATAAATGTAGTCTAATGAGACTGTTCAAACCTCAGTTTAATGAAAAGCTTGGAACTGCACATTCAGTCACAATCAGGTGCCTGTTAAAAACTCATCTGTTCAGACTACACCTCAGTTCCCAGAAGCTGGATACATCCTACACAAGATACTGGATCACCCAATCAACCTGGCCCAAGTCAAGTTTGATGCAGTGTAGTGCTGCTCATGTAGGTCATTGCTGGATGCTGTATGGGTATGGGTATGGTGATGTCAGATAATGTTACTCTTATAGGTAATTGTTTGGCAGTAAATAAGCTGATGTTGCTTCTATAATTTGAAAACAGAATGTGTGTCCTAAAACAGTAACTGTTTCATGATTATATTATAGCACAGTTGCTTATCTTAATCACTAATGTGTCAATAGCTGTTCTTTATGTTGTTCTTTTTGTTCTTATCTTGGGCACCTTTGGTCATGATTGCCTTGTAAATTGCTGTTATTAAGAACATCTGATAAATGGAAATAAATTGTAGTACTGACTCTATCTGTATTAAATGCCCTGTTCATATCTTTAGTTCAAGATCATCACTTGAGATAGAACTTCTTAATTTTGCTGCATATAACATGCTGAAGTAACTTAAAAGATATGGTTACATGGGTAGGTATCAGAGTTCTGTCTTTTTTTCTCAAGTAAATTGGCTTGCTAGTTAGCACGTCAGATTAGTTTTCTCAAGCTGTGCCTTGCACAACTCAAAAAGCAGAGGTGATATTTCTGGTTAGCAGCAAGCATCAGCTACCTCCTCTTAACAACATAATTTCCTCTGGGATATAAAAACTTCTGGCATGGAAATTTAGTTGGCTGTTTGCTTATAAAATGTAATAGCCAAACATGATTGATGGATCAGTGCTTCAGACCGAGCGAGAGCTACATTTCAGGCTAACGCGGAACACTGAAAAGGAGTTACCATGGAATTGTGGAGGCATCTCTCGAGCACTCCCTAAGTGACATTTGGTTTCATTATAGCAGAAAAGGCCTGGTTGCCTGGGATGGTTAGCATGGCAAAACAATCAATCATTGTGCAAAAATGATTTAGTACACAAAGGAAATTTTGCCGGGGTGGGTTACCTCAACAGTTCAAATAAAGGCATCGACTTTCAAGAAAATTGGAGAGGGTGATCCAAAGCATGTTATTCTCTGTCTGTTGTTTAGCCTTTTCGGTATTCTGCACAGTTTGTTGTAATTTTGCATCGTAGGCATATTTCATGATCACAAAATCATGGAGGCTAACTAAACAAAACATTTAAAAACACATGGTTGCATTTTTCTCTCCCCTTGCTGTGTAATTAATGTAGATGAATTGTATTTATAGTTGCACAGGGTACTTAAAGTAGTAACGGGAGGGTGGGTCTGGCTGCCAGAGGCATGGATACACTCAGGGAGGTGCCCCATATAATTGCAGATTTTTATAGTTAGACATATGGCAATTATTACCTTACATGGTATCAAGCAGGAGATGGTGTGATTTAGCATAGAACTTTTCTGTAACACAAGGATCAATGTGTATTCTTTCCACCAGAAACTGATTACCAGCATATGCTCAATCTCATGTTACTCTGAGCTATTCACTGATTTGAACTCTAAGTGTTGGGTGACAATGTAGCATAGCGGTAAGGGGCAGGGCTTTTAACTGAAAGGTTGCTGGTTTGATTCCCTGCAGGGGCACAGCTGCTGTACACTTGGTACTTAACCCAGAACTGCCTCAATAAATATCCAGATATATAAATGGATAACATGTAAAAATTGTAACCTGTGTAAGTTGCTCTAGTTAAGAATGTCTTCTAAATGAAAATAATGTAATGTAAATGACAACAATATAATATAATGTTAAGTACAATTAATCGAAACAAGCCATTTAGTTAAATCTGTGCTATAATTTAGTATGAAATTAAATGTTTAGGGGGATTCAATGCGACCAGCTTTGGGTTTATGGATGGTCCACGGTTGCTTAATCAATCTTTTTTTTAAAAAAGGTTGATTTATTTGTGAAAAAGGATGGGTTGGGGAGTGTGGGTGGTGTTGGCTCATGTTTTTTTACTGGGGTTGTCTATTGGAGCAAGTCAGTGCTCGTTTATTTGTTTAAAGGAAGCAGTCTTCTTGAATCTTCCTGTTTATTTATTTCATGGACCTGAACCAGCACATATACACTCAAAATCTACAGAGGACTGTCTGTGAGTATGTCTATTAAAACATATAAGCCTTTCTCTTACAGGGCCATCTATTTTTTTTCAGTTAGTGTGACATTCATACACACGTTTTTTTCCTTTGACATAAATGATTGCCAGACGGTCTGCAGAGAAGTTGAAGCAGAGTGAGCGTCAGTGGAAGCACATGACTTTTAATCTGTTTGGAGTGGATAAAGAGCTGGCAGGTGTCTCGAGCAGAACTTCTTAACTGCCGCAGTTTGCCTTCTTTATCCTGTGCTCTCTGAAGTCAGCTTTTAAGAGGGCATTCCTACTCATTCTGACTGAAAAAACCTGAGAACGCCTGTTATTTCTGGCCCGGTCTGTTCAAGCTCCAGGTCCTCTCCCATCTCAATTCTCCTTTACAGCCCTGTTTAGCAGTAAGTTCCCCAAGCAGACCAGCTTTCTGAGTGGAGGTTTTGGGCTTGCTTCGGCCGTGGCTGTTGAGGGCCCGGCATGGTGTGGTGCATGGTGCTTTGTGGTGCAGCGTGTGGTATCTTGCGCTGTGGAACAGCAGGAGCACCAGGAGCTGAGCAGTCCGGGCAGCAGGCTGTGCTGCTCCTTACGTCGGACGGCTTACGGCTGCTTCACCTCTGACACCAGCAGCACTTAGCATCTAATCCCTCTCTGCGCTAAGATGAGTAATGGAGCTGCCGTCTGGTCCGAACCCCAATCCCCCCCCCTTCCCCGCACTGCCACACGCTCACGCAGCGGAGGAGAGAACACCACCCCGATCACGCACGGGACAGCTGACAGACCGGGAGTCCCCTTTTCACAGGGATGGGGGTGACGGCCGCGGCCTGTGACTGTTGACGCAGGTCATTAGCCTGCGCTCGATGGCGCTAATCCCTCTCCGCGGGTCGCAGACATGCGCGCGGCGCTCGCAAACGCAGAGGCGCAGATGGGCGCATGCGAGCGGGCGCAGCGTCTCCTGTGCAGATGCATGTGCAAACGTGCAGGGCTTCGCAGACGTGCCTTTTTAGGCGTTTTACCCAGAGAGCGTTTGCACTGCATTTAGCCGCATCTGGGGGATTTCTGCTCATCTGGATTATTTTACACTGACTTTCGATTGTGGTAAAAAAGGCACACGCTCTTTAAAACACAAACAGCACATTTCCATTGCAGTACATGGTTTTCCTCTCGTGCTGCAGAGGAGTTTCCTATCAGCAGTGTAGTTATTTCTTCTGCAGTGTATAGAAATACTGTAAATATTTAGTCTCAAACTGATCCAGACTTTGGATTGTCAGGTTATATTTTGGGAATAGAAAATGACTGAAATATGCTTAAAGAATGTAATAGATTAAAATATACATTTTTTAAAATCAATAATGTATGAGACAATTTTTTTGTTTGATGTTATATGGTCAAGCTGTTATATTGTTCCCATTAACTGTTGTATTACATTTAGGATGGCAATGGCTAATTCATGTTCTGCTTCTCTCTATGAGATAGTTATATAATCTGTGAAAAACACTACATGACCTTTGCATCTCATTGTATAATCCTGACTATGATGGTTATTCTACAGAAAGGGGATGTGATTGAAGAATGTTGTTTAATCTGTTGGTTGACTCCAGTTGTATGATTGTTGCTTGTTTTATGATTGTTATTGAACCATGGCTGCCTCTGTAACCTGGATGCTGATTGGTGGACTGACAGCATGTTGTTTCTGCAGGGTGAGGATGAGGACCCAGACCGGGGACAGCCCTGTAACCGCTGTGGAGATCAGTGTCCTGGCTTCCGCATGCACGGCTGGAGGTACAGCCCCCGTCCTGTTAGCTTTAGCGTTAGCGTTAGCTGCAGCGTCACATTCCAGGCACAGAGCTCCTGTATTACAACACAGACCTGTAGATATGGTTACCTAGAGTCAGGCTTACGTATCCAAACACACCTGGGTGGGCCTGAACACAAACAAGGAAATTACCTGTCCAACCAAAAGTGCTTGTTTTAACTTGTAGTTATCTTAAATAAAAAATTATTATTATTATTATTATTATTATTATTATGTGACCTCAAAAAACATTGAGTTGCCTTTAATGTGCTGCAGCCATTTTTTAAGTTAACTGATAATGCTGTTACACAGTTGTTTTCTGTTTACTGTTCTGAGAAATATCTACTTTTCATCTTATGTTGGGTCACCACTTTCTGAAGAAATAGCAGACATTGTCAAGCTGATTCCTCTGCTAAGCCCCTTTTGCAAAAAAACTATACACATTTCATTTGTATTAACAATTGTAGAGCAACAACAACAGCAAACTAGACTGGAGTTTAATCTGTGCTGTATGACACACTGTGTAAGACTTGATCTGGGACTGGGATCCTTGTTGATTATTTGGTATGCCTTATAAATCACGTTAATCCTTGTGTTCTCTCAATCCATGGAAACTGCAGTTTGGAAACACAGTGGTTTCATTTAGATTATGGTGACCCACAGTGCATTATTTGCCCTTTATTTACGCAGTACGAATGATCTTCAAAGGACAGCAGTGAGGCTGAACGTTAATTTGATATGGAGAAGAAACAAGAAGAGTTTTTAAAATGAGAAGGGAAAGGATGCTTATACTGAGAGTGTAGAGTTGTGGAGACCAGCGTTCTTTTGTGATTTTTGTGCTTTTTCTTGTTTGCTTACTGGACAGTGTCACCTGTGTGTGTGTGTGTGTGTGTGTGTGTGTGTGTGTGTGTGTGTGTGTGTGTGTGTGTGTGTGTGTTTATAGTGCATGTGCATATATCCATATTAATTTGAAAATTCAATATGTCCCTGTTGACATTTCTGTTTCTGGTCTGTGGTACCCAGCTAGGATTTTGCGTGACATTTGGCTACATTAAATGTAGTAATTTCCATTTCATCCATAAGAAAGTCAGACTGAAAATAGCAGCAGATGAAGGGGGAATGCCCAAGAAAATGTCAGAGGTTGTGGGAATTAATCAAATTAAGTCCTCCCAATTCCATACCATTTTCAACCCCTCCCCTTGCTTCTCTTTCTCTCTGTCTCTCTCTCTCTCTCTCTCACACACACACACACACACACACACTCCTGATCTCAGATGCACATGCACATGCTCAAATGTGCACAGTCATCAGGTAGTCTCTGTGCATGTGAGTGAATATGTGTTGTATGAGCTGGCATTCACATAAAGACAGGTTCTGTGTATTTTTGGAACAGCAAGCTCTGCATCAGAGAAGGCATGGCCCGTTTTAAGAAAGAAATCCCACTGGAGTTTCGTGGGCTTCCTATTTTCTGTGATTAAATTCATTTAATTTCCAGTAACGTCTAATATATTCAAACAAGGGCATCATGGGAGTTTGTGAGGACTTTACTGCCAATCCCTGCTTTCATCTCTGTGTGGTGATTATGTAACAGAGCAGTGTGATTCAGCACCACGGAAGCCTCTAGAAAAACAGATTTATGCTATATTTTTTAAGATCTTCTTTTAGCAAGAAAAAGGAAGCAATGCAAAGGGCACTGGCTGAATAAAGATATGCGCTTTGCATAATCTTGATTCAAATGCATGTGAAAGCCCTAGATGCATACTTTAAAAGCAGAGCTTGGAATCAAGTTCATTCATTTTTTAAATCTTTTTTTTTCCATTCTGCTGATTGCTGTTTGCTCTGATCCATAACTGAAAACAGGTTGCGGGAAGGATGCCAGAATATTAAGCTGTTGTGTTTTCATTATATTGTAATTACAGTTGTGACATAATGTTATACAGATATATCCAGCTGTAAATTAATCATGTTGTCAGATACATTGTTCTGGTCATGGTTAGACCAGATTTTTGAATGACATATTTTTTCTTAGCTGCAGCAAAGAATAGGAGATATCTGATGGGAGCTTTTGGGAGCATAAACATGATGTAAGATGTAAGCAATTCCAGCAGGTTGAGAAGAGTGTGTGTGTGTGTGTGTGTGTGTGCTCGCGTATGTGTGTGTATATGCGTGTGTGTATGTGTGTGTGCGTACGTGTGTGTGTATGCCTTTGTGTGTGCATATGTGTGCGTGTGTTTCTGTGTGTGCGCGTGTGCACGTCCAGGTGTGTTTTCCAATCAAGTTCATATCCCTGCAGCCATGGCCAGCATTTTTATTCAGTGTAATCCTCCCTCAGTCCATGAGCAAATGTAGCCTTTGAGTGATGCTTTGCTGGCATCACAGTAGTCACTCACAGCAGTAACCACCTGGCTGCTGATGATAGCAAGGCTGAGAAAAGGCTGCATGTGGAACAGGCTTCCCCATGAGCATTCTGGGATAGTGCTGTGATGGAGACAGAGGGGACTGCTGTGAGCTTGCTTGTGATTGGACCGTAACTCAGAAAGGTCATCCCATTACTGGTAACCAGTGCTCTGAGGCTGAACCGTTATGATGAACGAGGCCAAACTGAAATAGGATGATTTTTCTTCGGGCTGACTGTCCAATAATACACATCTGCCTGCAGGACTGGGTAGCTCAAGCTTCCATCCCTGGTTTGTTGTAGATTGGAATGTTAAGAATACCAGTCTTCCAACCCTCATTTCAAGGGCAAGAGTTCATGAAGAGCTAAGATGGAGCAAGGGGGAGAAGTGCCATGTCCTCTGTGCTGTTTCTGTGAGAATTCCACCCCTTGTCCACCGTAGAACTAGAACCAGACAGGCTTTCTTCAGGGTTGTTATTTTTTTGCCTTGCTCACCTAAATCGCAAGCTGCTAGCCTTACTGGTACTAGCCTTCTTTCAAATGAGCTGTGGGACGAGTTGCCACAAAGTGCAGCTAACGAGAGAGAGGCATTAAAAGATAAAGGAGCACGCTACCGCTGCTAATCACAGCAGGTGACTAAAGGTAGATGGTGTCTTTTTGAAAATCCTGAGCCGTGGACTACATATGAAGTCCAGTCGATTGTCCTGACCTGGGCAGACACCTGCACTCAGTTCAATGTCATATTCCAATGTCAAAAAGAAAAGACTGGTCCACACACAGCCTTTGTGTGACCGTGTGTGTAGCGACAGTAGAGTAGGGGGGTGATCACAGATACCGGGACCACGGGTGAACCCCATCCCCAACAAACTGCATTGTTTTGTTTTCGACCGTTAACCTCTCTCACACGTAAAATGTGACTGCTTGCTAACCACAGTGATGCTGTTCATTGCCACTGGTAGAGGCACACGAGGCTGGAACCCTGCAGCTTATGTCAGATGTGTGTCCGCATTGCTGGTGGCTGTGATTGTTTTAGATGAGACACCACCTGCAGGGCACAACAGCAGATAAATCCTGCTCAGGTGAAGCCCAACAAACATTTACCTGGGGAAAATCACAAACACTAAAATGAGTGTTGATGGCCAGTGCCTAAAGATGTAATTAATTTTCATATTATTTCAGAATTCGCATTAAAGCCGGCAGGTTTGGCTGTGCTGTGAAATACCGAAAAGAGTTAAGCGTAGCTCAGCACATTTCAAATGCGCGTTCTATAATGATAAAAAGACGTTAGTAACTGAATAACCCTTTTAATTCAAGAAACTGCAAGCCTGAACTTGCCTTTAGGGAACAACACATAGGAGAAAAAAACAGAAACGCAGAAACGGAGGGCTGTAAGTGTGTGAAACACCTGCTCCTCCGTACGTGCACTTAAGAGACCCGGGCTAAGCCAGCCAGGCCGCTAACCAGTGGAAAACAGGCGGCGTGATCATCAATCTTGTCCAATAAAGAGGCAGGGGAAGCGGCGCGGTGCAGAGTGGAGGGGTGTAGGTCCGCCCCCGTGCAGCTGATCTCTCTGCCGTGCGGAGGGGATTGGGTTATCCCTGACCCGCAGGTCCCCGGAACACAGACCCGGGCCCCCAAGTTACTGGCCCAATTAGGACGGGTGAAGTCGGGGAGGGCACTCCCCGAACACAGCCGCACCCTGCAAGACAGGGCCCATCTGCTTCAGAGAGGGGTCTAATCTGAGGCAAAATGCCGCTTTCCTTTTAACTGTGACAGAAATGATCAATTGCCCATTGGGGAAAAAAATAATAAAAAAAGGTTTGGCTAGGATTTGGGATTTAATTATTAAACCCAAGCCCTATATTGCAGACACTTCTAATTAAATTTGTATTCATGCTATGGAAGGGATTTGGAAGTTACTCATGTAGGTCAGTAATAAAACATTTGCATAAAATCCACTGCAAATGGCTTCTCTGGACATTTGTGTCGGATGATTGGTGGAGGGCAGGGACTTGTTGATTCCCTGGCTAAAATTCCGTGATTCACAGAATGCCTGAAAATTTAGAAATTATACCAATCCTGAGAGAATGAAAGTAAGGAGAAAAATTCAGCTCAGCTGCTAGACATAATGCATAAAGTAAATGCTGTGTCATCCAAACTTTATTGAACTGTCAGTATCAAAGTACTCTGGCACTCTGCCTTCATTTTAGACTGATTGATTTTTTTTTTTTTTTTTTGTATTCCAGCCTTCCCAGCAGAGAATCAGGAGGAGAGGTTCAAGCTCAGCATTGTGGAGAGGGGAGACTGGGAGAAGGAAGTGCAGAGAGGGAAACTATATCATTGTTCATTTAATTCTCAATCATTCTTTGATGACCGACAGCCCTGCACCCAACTGCCTCAGAGATGGGTGGGTGGATGGAGGGAGAGAGGGAGGGTCACCAGCAGAGCCACACTCTTAGTTGAAAAGAAGAACAGGGGGAAAAAAAGAGGTGTGAGGTAGTTAAAGGAAAAAGGATGGATAAAGGAGAGAGAAAGGAGAGATTGACAGGCATGGAGAGCTGGAAGACCCCGTGACAATGTGCTCTTTATGTGCGTGTCTTGATTGACAGGTCACTGAAAAGTGATGGACACAGAGGTCGAGTATAGTGGCACTGTGCAAAACCCCACAATGCCGTGCATGGCCAGAACAGCCACACTCACAGCCCGATCTCCTCTATCCTCTGCTGTCCTGTACTCAGGACAGGGGACAGTGGTGAACGGTGCTGAAGAGGCCCTTATCCAGTGAGCTGAAAGTTACTGGCTCAACTTCTGAGCACTGCCACTGTCCTCTGGAGCTAGGAACTTAACCTGCCTCAGTGCTATAAATTGATAATGTGTTAAAAAAAAAGGATAGCAATTATAGCGGGTCACGTTTCACTTGCATGTTGACGACCTGCATGACAGTTTGTGAGTATGGAACGGCACAGAACAGGCTGCACAGTTTTGTGTATGTGAGAAAGCGAGAGAGGGAGAGCAGAGACTTGAATCTGCAGGTTTTGAAGTTGAGGAATAATGTAGTTTTGGTAAGAAATGCCCTATGTCTGCATACTAGGAGCAACCTGCAATGGCACAGATGACAGATTTGGATGAAAGGTTCCTGAGTGACAGGTTTGATGGTGTGTGTGTGTGTGTGTGTGTGTGTGTGTGTGTGTGTGTGTGTGTGTGTTTCTTTTCTCTGTTAGTTTGGCTGCTGCTCTATTGTGAGTGTGTGAGTGGGTGTGGGAGGGGCAGGTGGTAGTGTTTGTCCATTGTTCAGGCCCCCAGTGCCAGTTGGAGGGAAGGAGAGTGTGAGAGAGAGAGAGGTGGAGGGTGAGATCCTGCTGTATACTGATGCACAGAGTCAGTCTCTCACAGACACACTGAGCATCTCTCCACAGCGAGGGCTGTCACAGCACGGAGGTACTTCCCTCACAGATATGCCCAGGTGACTCAGTCTCTCAGAGGAGAGCAAAACAGCCAGGCTCCATTTTAAGGGTTTCTTTTCTGAAGGGAAATCCGATGATGTTTGAAAAGCAGTATGGATTATCATGCGACTTTGAGAAAAGGTAAATCTCTTGAAATGTTTCTTCTTTTCTCTTTAAGTGTCATGAGGATGCTGATTATGTGGTACTTCAGGAGAGTTCCTCATGCTTACTGGTTGGCATGGCTCCGTGTTGACCTGTAATCTCCAGGCTTCATGCACGGTTAGTGAGCAGGGCCAGTGAGAGTAGTCATGCAGTCATGCTGTCTCCTGCAACAGAGACATTAATAGTTAAGCTCTTTATGGTTGTGTTGGCTTTGAATGTGTTGTCATGAAATGATTTGCTTCCTGTTGGAGGAATAAGACATATATTTTTTCTGCAGGTCTGTCCCCAGTGTGTAGAGATGTTATTATGTTTAATCTGCTGTAATGAATCTGTTTGAGAAATGTGTGGGTTTTTGTCTGGTTCTTTAGTATATTTAGGTGACAGTGCAGATTGTCTTGAAATTTACTGATTCAGTAACAAATGTGAGAAAACAGAAAAAAATAAATTAACAATATAAATCAACAGGCACCAGAACTGAGCTTTTCCACACACCAGACGTCTCTGAAACAGCAGGCCAACTGCAGTTAATCCTTTATTGTGGTGGTCTGGATTTCATCATGTTTTACAAACTGTAGATACAGCACTAGTGGCTGCTCTCATAATAGGGGAAAATCAAGAGGCAAGAGCCTAAAGAAGGAATCCTCTTTCTCTTATCTGATGTGTGCGTATTGTCAGTCTGAGGTGTGGGAGAAACCACTGTTCAAGGAAAAGAACCCCAGTCTAAGAATTAATGTGTGTGTAATTAGCAGTTAGTAGGTTGGAGTCAATGCGTTTTCATCTAATCTGACCCCAAACCCAATCACAACACTTCTGCCAGTGGTGCACAGTACAGATGGTGCAGGGCTGTAATTTGATTGGGTCGGGAGCTATTGATTTAACTTCAAAACCCAAGACATCTTCTGCATCCGTTTCATAAACCGCACGCCTTCCTAGTGTAGACATGTTTTCTGGTCCATTGACCTTTGAGCTCTGTAGGTTTACCCTGTGGCAGTTGTTACAGTAGTACTGCACAGCTGAAAAAGTATGCTTATTTTCATTTCAAATGTGTGCTGTTTGCTGTACAGCAGATGGAATGTTTGTGATGAGATGGCAATGAGATCATAGCATTGCCCATGCTTTATTGAGATTGATGATTGGCAGGTTTAATTTGAGTTTGGCACATGGATAGATTTGGAAACATGGAGGTTGATGAAAATAATCAGGATCTTAATACACCTCGGGGATCACTTGGAGGGTGGATGAGTTTGGGTTACTCCAGAAGCGGAAGAGAGGAGTGAATGCAGGTCACTGCATGGTCTTCTCTCAGCATCAAATCCTGAACCTGCAGAGGCAATGTCACATCTCTTGGAAACTAAAACACGCTTACTCTCTCTCTCTCGTAGGATGTTCCAAAATCAGAATACCTCAGTTAAGCCGTCTGAGTGACGTTTTGAGAACGTTCCAGACGGTGACTAATTTGGCTTCAAGTAGTTTTGTTTTTCTAGCTGAGAGCAAGAGTCTGGGTAGCACGCCCAGGCTAATCTTGTGAGAAACTCAAATGAATGAGAGACAGGAGATCTGAAAGGCAGCAGAGAGCTGATAGAGGAAGAGTTAGAGAGTGCCAGAGGAAAAGAAGGAGATCTTCCAGCACCTCCTCTCTGCTCTCCATCAGCCTGGGTTCAGTCCCTGCCTTCTGCTGGACCGTCTGCCATTGGACATTTTAGGAGGCCTAATCAGGAGCTGAGCTGTCAGGAGTCATTACCGTGTTTAACCTAATTTCAGCAGACCCAGACTATAATCCCGTTCCTCCCTCTCACCCTGTTTCCCTTCCTATCTCCCCCAACTCTCTCAGATTTCTGAGGTGAACGTATGTTTCCCTCTTATTTGCCTCAGCTCTTCTTTTGGAGGAAAGTGTAACAAATTGAACAATAATTGCATATTGAGTTTCTTCATTTTTGGCAAAGTGAAGCTGTCCATCTGTATGTCTCACGGGGCTTACCAAGATACACAAGATACCTAAATATGATATAAATACAAAAATATTGGGTGTCCATAGTGAAATATGAGCATATTGTTTATAAACTCAGTAATAGCCCAATAATTCAAACAGGAGAGGCAAGTAAATGGAGCAGTCTGTGATTTCACTGCAGATCTTGTATTTATATTTTGAATGTTTTAGTACGTAAAGAGCTTGTTTATATCTTTTTTGTGGTTTCCTGTTCTTTAAACTGATTTTTTTTATTTTAGCTGTTTTCCTCTTTAATCATGCTCTTTGACAGCTTTGTAAAAGTCTTTTGCTCTCTCTCTGTTTCCCTCTGTCTGTCTGTGTTGTTGTGTTTCCTTTTTCTGTGTGCAACTCATCGTCCTTGCTTTGTCGCTGGGTATCACAGGTAGATGGCTGTAGCTGTCTATATAACTTACACTGCATGATGTACTTACACTGCACTTCATAGTACTAGTGTTCGTGGACATTAAGCCAGGGTCAGTTTGGAATTCTTTGTGTGGAATTCCTGAAGCAGTCAGTGCTGTTATGGAGGCCATTGTGACATAGAGTTTTACAGAATAGTGTCACATGGAGGTTTCCCTGTCGGCTCCCACCTTGGTTTCAGCACACAGGTTTCAGTGCGGCCGGCTGTCAGGCCATCTGTGCCAAAACACAGCGGTAGAGGATTCCGGTGAGGCCAGATTGTCGGAAGCAACAGCAGAGTTCGGCCGCTGTATTGTATCCCCTTTGTGTCATTGTTCACATGAGAGGCAGAAAGGTGACGCGTTTTTTTTTTTTTTTTTTTTTTTTGTCTTACAGCATTGTGAGAACATGGGTAAATGCTAATCACAGGAACGCTGCAGCTTTCTCTGTGGCGAAAGTAATCTGCAGATCACACTGTAATGCCTCGTCTGTACACAGCGCTCTCGGTTTGTGTATGAATGGGAGCCGCTGGGAGCTGCTTCTGCTGAGTTATTTGTCTGGGACTGAGGAAGACAGTGGGAGGAAAGAATGTGGGTTTTATGCATAAGAAGGGATTGCTGTCCAAAGGGGATGGAAAGTCCAAGCAAAGCTGCTTTGTCCCCATCTGTGCCTCAACGCAGGGCCTTAGGCCACAAATACCCCACTGAGTGATTATTACGCAGTTGGACAGAGCGCAGTGCAGCAGCGTAGCAGGGTGGTGATGGTGGGGGGTTGGCAGTCTCTCTGACCTGTGCAAAGACCAGAGACACTGACAGGAGCAATTACTCTCACACTCCGCAGCGCTTAAGTGGCGACTGCACAGAAAACACAAGGTAGCGTGATTAAGAGGCCTGCGACTCGAAGCGGGTCGCAGCACCGGGGTTACGGTGACATTTTTCAGCGTCTTGTTAAGGAGGAATAATTGGTGCTCACTTGCAGAGCACTGATTGGTGCATTTCTTTTGGTGCTTTCACCTGATTGTAAAACCTGATGTTTGAGGTGAACCCTGTTCAACACCGTGGCTCATCCTGCAGAATCCTGTGCGGATGGGATCTGTTCGTGCCTCATGTGTTTTACATTATTTTTCTCTAAATAAAAAAAGAAATTTATGTAAATGAAATGTAGGCCCGTTCACAAAACAAAATGCAAATGAATCCAGCTCACATACACAAAGCAGCGCTCTGCATTTCAATACTCCAGCTTATTGGAAATGAGTAAAAACGGTTTCATTGCAAACCCATTGATTTTAAATGGATTAGGGCATCCTCTGCATGGAGGGACTGATTAATACAGGAATATGAAATCATTAAAATAATTATAACAATCCTGTCACAGAAAACTGCAAATGCTAATGGTCCAGAAGCGACAGAGTGGAATGCATAGAATAAATAGGATTTCTGTGGGGACGTCAGTTAATGCTGTGTGATGACCAGAATCAGGTCAAATGTTCCAAAGCCTTAATCACATGGTAGAGTACGTTCCAAAGTGACTCAAAAGGGTTGCTGCCATTGTTGTATTAGTATACAATTTAGAAACACTTAAACTTTTTTAAAACAAGGAGGGCAACCATGCACTTTAGTAATCATTCTGTTTTTGTCTCATTATGTCGCTGTTGGTCTGCATATTGACTAGACAAGCACCATTTTTCTGAGGCATTACATTGCTCCTTACCCCAGTACTCTGCTGTCACTTGGTAGCTGGTGCAGAAAGGAGTAAGTGTCCAGCTGGAATGCACGGAATGGTGCCTGTATGTGTATGTGCACATGCAGGAGTGTGTGTGTGTGTGTGTGTGTGTGTGTGTGTGTGTGTGTGTGTGTGTGTGTGGTGGGAGTGGGAGTGTGTGTATGTGTGTGTGCATGTGTGCATGCTGTGTAGGAGTCTGCGTGTGCACGCGTGTGTGTGTGTGTGTGTGTGTGTGTGTGTGTGTGTGTGTGTGTGTGTGTGTGTGTGTGTTTATGCATGCACGGAAGTGTGTGGGCACACAGATGTGTGTGTTGTGTATTAGTGTGTGTGTGCGTGTCTGTGTATGCGCGTGTATGCGCGTGCTGCACAGGAGTGTGTGTGCGCAGCATGTCACTGCATAAACAGCTGCATCTGTGCGCTGGCCGCGTACCTCCAGGCTCTCAGTTGCCCCATTGTTGACAGATGCTGCTTTAACCTTTGTTTCTCGCTTCTATATTGAACCAAAGCTGTCTATCTTTAGCCTGTGGCACACAGATGCCTGACCTCTTTCTCTCTCCCTCTTTCTCTCTCTCTGTTTAAAAAGAATGCACTGCATTGACCACAGCTGTGTTAATCTCTTTCGACTCTCCTAAATCTGAATCCCTCTCTCATGCTCCGTCATTCTTTATCTGCCGAGCAGATGCGCGTTAACCCTTTCCTCTCCTGCTTGCCTCCGCGTCCCTGCAGGAAGATCTGCGTTCACTGCAAGTGTGTGCGCGAGGACCACGTGATGCGCTCGGTGCCGGGGCAGCTGGAGAGGATGATGATGAAGCTGGTGTCCGACTTCCAGAGGCACTCCATCTCCGACGACGACTCAGGCTGCGCCTCTGAGGAGTACGCCTGGGTCCCGCCCGGACTCAAACCCGAGCAGGTCAGAGCCGAGCCCCGCCCCCAGGGCAGGAAACTGGGTGTGTGGTCAGCCCCTCCTCCTTGGTCAGATACAGGAAGCACCAGCAGGGCTAAGGGGCAAACAGTGAAAAACAAACGTGCACACACAAAGCACGGCAAACCTGCGGAACACCAACACGCACACCACAGCTACCAGAAAACTGGAAAAATCCGCTTTTTTACTGGGACACTTAACAAAGCACTGAAATTTGGTATCACCTTTGTTGACGCGGTGTCAATATAGTATACCAAGTTGCCATTAAAAGACAAAATGAGACTCTCCCCTTATTTAATCAGAGAGTCACTTAGCAGTAAGCTAGCACCTTCTTAATGGAGTGCAGGCATCAATATTTTATCTGGCCAGCATCTGATTGGCTAAATGGTTGTTCTGTACTGTTTGGTGTGACTAGCCTTATTCTGCGGAGTGTATTGTGCAGACAGGGCTTTTGTGCATTGGGAAGGTGTAAGATTACCTTCCCCCTCTCTGTTTCTGTCTGTCTCTCTCTCTCCCCACTTCTCTCTCTTTCTCACAAATACACACACACAGTTTTGTGTCTCTGTTCCTCTTGTTCTCTCTTTCTTTTGGTCTCCCTTTCTCTCACACGCAAACACAGACACATGTGGAATAAAAGCAGATCAAACTATCGCTTTACATCTACTGTGTTAATGACAGAAGGTATGATCACTGATAGTTTTTAATGGCCTACTTTGGCATGAAGCTGTGTGCATCTCCCCCACACACACATACTCAGCACTTTTGTGTCTCACCTTCTCCTGCTGTGTGCAGGTGTACCAGTATTTCAGCTGTATTCCAGAGGACAAAGTGCCTTACGTGAACAGCCCTGGAGAAAGGCATCGCATTAAACAGCTCCTGCATCAGCTGCCAGCCCATGACAGTGAGGTAGGATTCACCCTGCTCACAGCCATTACGTACACAAAGTCTGCAGCTTTCCTATGCAGAGACATACACAAACGCATACACACACATGCATACACAGACGTGCACCCACCAGCACAGACACACACACACACACATTGTCACTAACTGACGGTATCACAGCAGTATGTGTGTGTGTGTGTGTGTGTGTGTGTGTGTGTGTGTGTGTGTGTGTGTGTGTGTTTGTGTGTGTGTGTGTGTGTCTCTGTCCCCCTCTCACAGCCTCAGTACTGTAACTCTCTGGACGAGGATGAGAAAAGGGAGCTGAGGCTGTTCAGCCAGCAGAGGAAGAGGGAGAATCTGGGGAGAGGCACAGTGCGACTCTTCCCCGTCACCATGACTGGAGCCATCTGCCAACAGGTAGCAGACAGGGAGGAGAGACCGGGGGGTGGGATTATGTGATGAGGAGGGCAGGGAAGAGAGAGGGGGAGGGGTTATGTAAAGAGAAGGGAGCAGAGAAGAGAGAGAAAGAGAAGGATTATGTAATGAGGGGGCGGAAAAGAGGGATAAGGGGAGGGATTATGTAATGAGGAGGGCACGGAAGAGAGAGGTACTGACCGAGATTATGTTTGTGCAGATTCCCCTGGGTTATTATATACCAGGCAACCATGAATTTTTTTCACTAGCTGGGTAGCTAATGAACTTTTGCATAGTTTTTTTTTCTTTTCCAATATTGTGTAGCTAGCCAGCTATTTTTCCCCCTCATAAAGGTGATTTGACAGTGGTTTGTCCCTTAGCTAATGAGTTGCATTACCTAGCTAGCTCCTGAAGTGTCTTAAGAGTGTTACATGAAAACTGAATCACTCAAGAAAAAAAGACGTAAATGTCACAAGCTAATGAAAGGTCTCCATACTTTCACGTCTCATTCGGTCATTTGCTTCCTCTTTGATAAGTTGCTAGGTAAGTCAGTAAGGTATAATTTGTAACAAAATGACAGCACAGTCAGGGTGTTTGTAGGAACATGCAGTGAAGGTACTTTCATGCTTGACATTACCTAGTGCACTGCTCCACAGCAAGAAGGTTACCAAATACAGAGGCAGCCAGTGAGGGGAGGTAGCCATTAGCAGGTCCTGTCATGCCTTTCTAAAGGGCAGTAGGAGACAGGAGAGGACATTTTCCAGCCGTCCCAGAAGGCGCTAGTAGAGCCCTGCTAGAGCCAGATGCTAATTGCATTTGCTTTCACTCTTGGACCCATCCGCTGGCTCCTAACAGATTGTTCCACATGAAACCTGGGAGTGTGAACAGGGTGAGAGATGGTGTTTATGTCATAAGGAGGTCAGTGTGGAACGAGAGTATGATGTAATAAAGAACACGGAACACAGAACAGGCAGCACACTGAAGGTTCTAAAGGAGAGAGAGGGGGTGATAGGAGTGAGAGCAGAGAGGGTTGGAGAGGATTAGGGGTGAGCAGTCTGTACCTCTCTCTGTTCTCACGGCCTCTCCCCCCCCCACCTCCCCCTCGCAGTGCGGCAGGCAGATCCGGGGGGGTGACATCGCCGTGTTCGCCAGCCGGGCGGGGCACGGGGCCTGCTGGCACCCGCAGTGCTTCCTGTGTGCCTCCTGCAACGAGCTGCTGGTGGACCTCATCTACTTCTACCAGGACGGCAAAATCTACTGCGGCAGACACCACGCGGAGAGGCTGAAACCGCGCTGCCAGGCCTGCGACGAGGTGACCGCTGGGGCTCTGTCCCACTCCGCCTTCCCCGCCTCTCTGTCTGTTTATCCCTTCTCTCTATCTTTCTCTTTCTCTCTCTCTCTCCCTCTCTCTTTCTTTCTATCATTCTTTTTTCCCCTCTGTCTCCTGCCCCGCTTTCCCTGCCCCCTCTCTTTTTCTGTCTCTCCCTCTCCCTCTTACTCTGCTTTCCGCACCCCTCGCTCTCACTCTCCGTCTGTTGCTTCCTCTCTCTCTCTCTTTCTCTTTCTCTCTTTCTCTCTCTCTCCACTTTCCCTGCTCCTCTCTGTCTCTACTTTCCCTGCCTCTCTCTCTCTCACTGTGAAACAGAAACGCAATACCACTGGGTCCTCCTTCGTGACTCCGCACACTCAGAGCTGAAGGCTATTCCACGATCAGAGCTCGAATACACTATCAGCACACAGAAAGCGTTTAATCTACCTCAATTACGCTTGTCAAGAATAGGAAGAAAGGACTGCACTCGTCTGAGTTTTTAGTTTTAGAAGCTGTGCGCTCTTTGGCATGAATGTGGCTTTTCTGCTCTTGAATGCCGGTAACCCTGGGGTAGATGTATGCATTCACTACGGCAGGGTGTGTTTGCTGGAGGATCGCTTACTGTCCTCCAGGCAACACTGTGGATGTGCTGCTTACGTAAAGCTCAGGTGCCTGAAAATGAAGCACCTGAAGCTGGAAAGCTGCTGTTGGCGTCTGCTGATGTTTAAGGTTTTTTTTTAGCAGCAGTTAATCCAGAAAACCAACGTTTTACAGTACCTTGTCAAACAATGGTAAAAGTTAAAAGTCACTAAATGGCACCTGAAGGAGCTTCCCAAACTAAATCTATTGTATGTTTGACTTTCAGTCATACTTACAATATTTAGAGTTGCACATAGACTTTCACACAAGTACTCACACATGTACTCGCCCATTCACACTTAATCATAGTTGCTCTCATATGTCACTATCTCATAAAAACATTACAGTTTATCTTACTGTATCCAGCCCTTCAACCCCTTGTTTAATGACACATTTCTATTTAATATTTTGAATGTTTGAAAGCTTTAAGAAGTATTTGCTCTCAGTCACAGAGGTACGGATGTGGGTGTGTTTGGCCAGATAACCATGTGACAAGAAAACAAGATGCACACACACTGCAATAACAAATCACACTCCAAGATCTACTGAAAATAATTATTTCATCAACTTACATGTATGAAATATTACTTATGGACTTCAGTGTCTGTTGTGTTGTTGCAGTGTGCAGCCAGCTTTTTGTTTTCTTTTCTCAGTATTTGGGGCAGCAGTGTAGTATAGTGATAAGGAGCAGGGCTCCTAACCGAAAGGTTGCTGGTTTGATTCCCTGCTGGGGCACTCCAGACTTGCCTCAGTAAATATCCAGCTGTATAAATGGGTAACATGTACAAATGATAACCTATGTAAGTTGCTATGGATAAGGGTGTCTGCTAAATGACAATAATGGAATGTAATGTAATTCGAAATGTTATGATTCTATGTCATAAACCCCACCCTTTGCTCCATGCCCCTCCCCTTGCCCCGCCCCCTCAGATCATCCTGGCAGACGAGTGCACGGAGGCGGAGGGCCGGCACTGGCACATGAAGCACTTCTGCTGCTTTGAGTGCGAGGCGGCTCTGGGGGGGCAGCGCTACATCATGAGGGAGAGCAGGCCGTACTGCTGCTCCTGCTACGAGTCCCTGTACGCGGAGTACTGCGACACCTGCGGGGAGCACATAGGTACTGCGCCCTGAGCCCTGAGCCTGTCTGCATGCCTGCGGGAATGCTGTATGGTGTCAGCTTGCAGTTTGAGAGGTGTTATATATATATATATATATATATATATGTATGTGTGTGTGTGTGTGTGTGTGTGTGTGTGTGTGTGTTTGGGTTCTCCTTAAGTGTAAGTGTAAGCTTGAAATTGTTTAAGAGCTGGTGACTGTATGTGTGTGTGTGTGTGTGTGTGTGTGATGAATGCAGGTGAATGACTAGTTGGCACTGTAGCTCGCTGGAATCCAGCTGTGGGAGGTGGTTTTATGAGCTTCAAAGAATGAGCAGTGTGTCTATACTGACCCCTGAGCATCAGCACACCCCCCCACAGGCATAGACCAGGGCCAGATGACGTACGAGGGCCAGCACTGGCACGCCTCCGAGGCCTGCTTCTGCTGCGCCCGCTGCCGCCTGCCCCTCCTGGGCCAGCCCTTCCTGCCCCGCGGGGGTCTGATCTTCTGCTCGCGCCCCTGCTCCCTGGGCGAGGACCCCGACAACTCCGACTCCTGCGACTCGGCGTTTCAGAGCGGCCCCTCCCAGCGCCGGCGGGCGGACTCCGCGGGAAAGACCCCGGCCCGTCAGCACCAGCCGGCGCCGCCAGACGGCCCGGCCGCGGACCCGGAGAGGAGCTGCGGTGCCACGGAGCTGGAGAGCGCAGGTACCGAGAGAGAGGGAGGGAAGCAGAGAGGGAGGAGGAGCAGTGAGCAGATTAACTGCAGCAGGGTGCCCTCTAGTGGCAAAAGACTGCACAGCCACATCCATGTTTTTTTCTTCTAACAATTTCTTTTCTTTTTTAGTCAGTGTGGCTGCCCACACAGCCGTATCTCCTTGAATTCTGTCTCTAGGGGCATAAATTATACATTGAAGTGTGAAAAATTGTGCAATTCTCACAATGCCTTCACTTCAGTGTTGTGATGAAGGGTTTTTGAGTTATGAGCCTAGTTAATCGCAGAGTTCGGCGCCGCTCTAAGCCACGTGACCACACTGCTTTCTCTCAAGCTGCGGAGCCGCGTCAGACACAGACGGAGGGTGAATAAGAAGGCAGACGGCAGCTCCAATACTGATATTAACCCTCTCGCACAATACGGTCAATCATGCAAACACACAACCACACATTGCATTTTCTTTAGGAAACGTGCACAAATCTGGCTTTAACTACCCTTTTGCGCCTTTGTTGTCCTATCCCACAGGTGTCCCCAGTTCCACACCACAGCAACCTTTACCAAATGGAGTTGTCATGCTGAACGGACACTCCAGAAACTCCCCTTCCCCGATCCCACACATCCACTTAACAAACGGTTGGGGATACTTTGGGCCCGTGGACCAAGCAATTACCAGCTTCTATCCGGGAAATGACAGAACTGAGCAGCCCGTCAGTGGTTCAGAATTTTCCGGGGACTCGAATGACTATAGTTACTTTGGCCATTCCCCGCCACGGAGCACCTCAAGAGGAACGTCAACCGCAAAGAACTGTGGGAACACAGAGCCGGGGGAACCAGGTGTGTTTCACAACTTACTTTTCAAGTCCTCATTTTCAGTTGCTACATTTATCCAAAGCAACCAGCAGGTACTCTCCAGACAAGAACAAAATGTTCTGTAAAGTGTAATCTTATTAAAACACATCAAGGTTCAGTTTTAGGCAAGAGAATATAGTCTCTGTGGCTCTTATTTTGATTGAGAATTGCTTGAAGTATGAGCTGTTATTCTTACTCTCCATGAAATTTTATCAACAGAAATGCAAGTGATCTTTATTTACTGTAAGTAAAAATGAGTGAGAGAGTGATCGTAATCTTATCAGACTGTCACAGTACAGATTACATCACCCTTGAGACATGTAACCAATTTAAACATGTCAGCTTCATGGTTAATAGCAAATTTCTTATTCTCGCCTCCCCATCTCCCTCCTACAGTGTGTCACTCTCAGGGGTACCCCAGGCCAGTTTTGGGGAGCCATCTCTGTCCTGTAGAGCCTGCACCCAGCCTGACCCCCCAGACTGTAGACCCTACTGCCGAGCTCCGAACCCAGCTCAACCAACCAGAGCCCCCAGCTCCACCCGATGTACATCACCCATCCCCTGCTGCCCAGTCAGGTCGTAGTGGTAGTGCCAGGGTCAGCTTCAGGGAGCCAATCAGCTGCAGCTACCTGGTGGAGGAGGAGGAGGAGGAGGAGGAGGAAGAGGAGGATGAGGAGGAGCAAGAAGAGGGTCTGGAAGAGCAGGTTGAGGGAGAGGAAGCAACAGGCGGCTTTGGAAGGAGGCTCCGTTTCCAGAGGCAGGCCCACAGACCCGGGATTCCACCACAGATGGACCTGCTGGGTAAGAACCTGCACACAGATCCGCCTGCAGGGTGTCCTGAACAAACCAGGCTGTCTGAAGCAGTGCAGCATCTCAGCACTGCCTATTCTGAGCAGTATCATAATACCACTTTTTTCTCATTTTGACTTTTTTTTAAAAGTAGAAAACAGTTCAAAAGCCAAAATTACGATTGGATTTATTTAGTGCTTTCCAGCATTAGTGGAATTCTAGCTCAAATCATGCTAGTTCTGGCGTTCTGTGGTTTCATCGCAGAGTAACTGAAGGTAAAGGTTGTGTGGTTGCTCTAGACCCATCATGCACCTGTATGAATGTGATAGCCTCATCATGCCCCATATTGGGGAAATGTCCAGAATTTTGTGTGTTGTCAGAAGGCTACCCAGAAATGTAGGCAACTGGCAGTGGTATGGATCTTAAGGAGTCCGCATCTGTAACAGAAACGTACTATTCCAGCGACATTTGTAATATAGGTAATGAGATGAATGAATGTATGAATCATCTCACTTCTCTGTCTTTCTCCTCTTTGTCCCCTGTTCTTTCCTTTTTCTTCTTCCTGCATTCCCCCAACTCTTCCTTATTTCCACATCTGTCTCCACAACTCTTACACCCCCATGTTTTCTCAACTCAAACGGTATCTCCCACCTGCCTCTCTTCCTTTTGGTCCCCGTTTCTGATGCCAGTGGACGGACCGTACCAACAGCGTAATTACCGGCGGGGGGGTCGCCTGGCCTCCGACTCTCCGCTCCACTTGGGGACAGAGAGGCGCTTTCGGCAGACCCGGTCCGACCGACCCCGCTTGGATGCCCTGGACTGGCGGGCGGAGCCTGGGAGAGGATCGCCCACCCCCGCCCCCGTGGCCCCGCCCCTCACCCTCTACCCCGCCCTCCACAAACACGAGGACTGTTGCTCCACCTGCTCCTCCTCCTCCGAGTCCGAGGAAGAGGGCTACTTCCTGGGCCAGCCCATCCCCCTGCCCCCTCAGCTGCGGCGCCCCCCGCAGGCGGAGGAGGGGAGGGACGAGGGGAGAGAGGGAGAGAAGGAGGCTGGGTTGAGAAACAGCCTGAGGAGGAGGGGAAGGGGGAGAACGCAGAGCTTCAATGGGAAGGACAAAGATAAGAACTGCATTCTCTCTTAAATCACACTGGAGACTCCTCTCTGGTGGAGTCTCTCTCCAGCTTTCCTCCTATATAAACAGCAATAAATCGCTTGCATGTAGACCATATACAGTTATGCATCTACCCACAAGCAGTGGGATCTTCCCAGCCACCCAAAGAAGGTGCAGACCAAGTGTCTTGCTTTCATAGACAGAGTATCATAAATACCAGTATATTTACTCTTGCCACATCTAACGCGTTTAACTGCTCTTTACACACCACACACACACACACACACACACACACACACACATACATAGACATCCACATATTAATCAGACAACTTTATAAACAAATTCCAAATGTTATTAGTTTTTTTTACTTGTACACTATGACTACATACTTTTGAAAACTGAGTATCATTAAGTCTGATGTAAAAGGAGGGTTTTCAGTGTTTAAAATAGGAGCTGTAAATCAAAAGATCTCACTGCGTTGAGAAGTGTATTGCAGCTAAATGGCTAAACATGACACACCCCGAACATTTCTGTGGTGGATAACTTAGGGAAAACTCTAACACTGTGCCTCACTGGGAAATGTAGTACTGCTTACACTGCATATTATTGCAATTTTTTATGTATCAGAATGCATATTATATGATTGCATTGGTAACTTGAATTGATTTGGTCATCTACTGTGAACCAGAACAATTGCTGTTTGTATCAATAATCTATTTAATACCAGGTTCAAACAAAAACTTCATAAGGGGAGAGAAGAAAATAGTTTTCTGATTGTATTTTTCCAGTTTCATACAAGGATTCTAGTACCATAGTTTTACAGCATCGATCAAAGGTGTTCCTGCAGAAGACTCCACCTCTGTCTGTAGGTGTTTGCTGTGTCTCTTGGGGGTTTTCAGTACTCAGTTAGGATGCAATACAAACAGCAGAATAGGGCATTTCTTTCACCATCCCAGGTTTTTTAAGTGCAGCTGCCACTGAGTCTCACTGAGGAGTCCTGAGAGTAAGGGCACACTGAGCAGACAGAGCCGAGGAGGCTATACTGACGTGTGTTTGCAAGCTGTGTACAAAAGAGTAAATTCCAAGAGAGGTATATATGTATGTTACAGATTTTTAAAAAGTGAAGTTAATTTATTTTTATATACACTATGGTTCTTTTTCCTACTTTTTAAAATGAGATAAGTCTGAGTACTCGTCTTTCTTGTGTAATTCTTTTTTTAGCATCTTTGTTGTAACATCCCTGTCAATATTTTTTGTGTTTATGACAAATATCCTTATCATTATCAAGTTACATAATATGGCTGGAACCTTTCGAATTTGGCTGAAATTTTACACGTTGCATCGTTTTTGATTTCTGACTGGATCTCATCAGCGTGGTTATCTTGACCACGTTTTTGGTCAGGTCACAGGGAAGTGATTAAGAGCACTCTTTCGCTGTTGACCTCACATAGAATGTGCTTGTTGTCATTAAGGATCGCACTCATGGGCCATTTAAGCAGCATACCTTACCATTGTTCACCTCTCATTAAAAGGCCCATCTCAAAGACACTGTATGCTTTGATCTGCAGTCTGAACCAGGCGTCTGTGTACACACAGCAGCAAAGCTGAGTACCAACCACTACATGATCAAACTGAACTACCTAGCAGCTGTTGTCTGGCTTTTTTTCATCTTTGTTGTCTAAACACTGTATGTTTGTATGATCACTACAAAAAACTAATAAAAATATAGGTTCTTTACTGCTGTTTCTACCTGTTGTGATTTGCATAATACTCTTTGTTTAGTTAATAAGAAGTCTCATTTGCATATAATTGTCAATTACCACAATGCCTTTCCAGCTTCGACACACACAGTCTCATGTGTTTACCTGCTACATGAACCTGATGATGAAGATGCTTTATACTGCAAGCCTTGTACACATGAACACACACAGTAACACAGGGCCCTGACAGATATGCATTCAACGAAAATAGAAACAGGAGAGTGTGTCCATGGTGAAGGTTACCTCTTTACAATGTGACAGACCTTAGTGCGTGCAGAGCCATGCACTGTTCAAAACTCTTAACTGAAATCAGGTTCAGCACCATGCATATCATATGGTGACTGCTTTTAAAGGTGATTTGTCAGCCCATCTAGCACACATGCCTTGTGGAGATGCAACAGCTAACAATAGAGCTTCACATGGAGTCCTATTTCTGGATGTTTACAGAAAACATAAAAAAACTGTCTACCTATCAACCATTCGATCTTGAAAAAAGTGACAGATTCTAGATAACATAATGGTTTCTCTGTGTTCAGCTGTGGGCTAGAGACTTTCTGAGGTGACTGAGAATACACACCAGACCAGGTGCCTGTGACTCAGCCACAACCACTGCAGAGATCTCTGATGAGACAGTTCTGCTCAAATTGCTCAGTAATGCTGGGATGATGTAGTTCAGTCCAGACCAAATTCATCTGGAATTGTAATAAACAGGATTTTAATAGTAGGCAACCTGTAAATCTGTTTTGTGTGTGCGAGTGTTTTTTTTTTGTTTGTGACGTGGACGCAATTCCCATTTGCGGACTCAGCTCGTTCCAAGCTGACTTCATCTTTTGCCCAGACTGGTGATCATAAATTGCGGCCCATATACTGAATGTGTAATATTATGTTTTAACATAATCAGAGTCAGAATCTGAACTTTATTCACCAAGTACAAATGTTGAAGGAATTTCTCTTGGTGCAGGTGTCAACATTGAAAACATAAATGCAGATAAATGCGGATTTTCTTTTTAATTTCACTACCTTCAGTTCTCAGACTGAAAAAAGCAGAACAAGCATTGTGGTTTCTGACCATCCACAGCTGCAAATATTCAGTCAAAAGACAAAGACCTTCTTCATCCTGTAACCTGCATCTAACCTTTCACTACCTAAAAACTCCGCAATGCAATATACCAGCAAAGATGTAGTAATTGAACATTTGCATCAAAAATTATGTTTGACTGAATAACATAATGTAGGAGAGATCACTTGCGTATGTATTTGTATTTTATTTCACTCCTGTGGTTCCACCCATGGTACACACTCTTATCACAGTCCAGAAAAGGGAAGTATAGAGTGTCCTTTATATCTCATCATCCATTTTTTTTTTTAACTAGATTCTCTTAAAGTAGATAGTGTCAGCTTCTTTTTAAGCCCATTGGCTGATATGTACAGTAGATAATGATAAGTGGTGGGTTCAGTAAAGAGGAAGTGTTAAATACATACATATGGGAGGAATCATTTCTTACAACTTCAGAGAAAAAATAGAAAGGAGACTGTATCAGCGGAGTGTTTTTAGTTCAGGCACAGAGCTTATTTCATGTGCTGCTTCTGCTATCTGATGATCTACCTGACAAGGAAAGCTACAAGATTGACCATTTTAAGATAACGATGCAGTATCTTTCAGTCTTATCACTGTTCACCCTTTGGACGGTTGTCTGTGAGTAGTAAGAAGATGTGACACATGATTTTTGTTTTTGTGTGTGTGTGTGTGTGTGTGTGTGTGTGTGTGTGTGTGTGTGTGTGTGTGTGTGTGTGTGTGTGTGTGTGTATATAGTGTCTTAATGATTGATGATATTGGATCTGTGTTCTTTTGAACAGCTACAATGAGCTGGTCTGCAAAAGTAACTTGTGTTTTTACGTTTTTCCAGCTCCAGCGCCTTACTGGATGAGTCCAAGTAGGTCTCTAAGGTTATCAATTACAGGGTCAACTGATGATCATTATTATCAATAATTATATGTAATATTTTCATCTTAATTGTCCGATTCTTAAATAAATATGTTCAATAATGTGCATATCTACAGTAAATGAGTAGATGATAGTTCTGTGTGTAAGCACACTCCACATCTGTATCTGTAAAATAGGATCTGTAAAATATCTTATCTTATGATGTGGTCTTAAGAAAACTACAGTTGAAGTAACATGTGATTTCATGTTTTCCAGCTTCATCACCTTACTGGATGAGTGCAAGTAGGTCTCTAAGGTTATCAATTACAGGGTCAACTGATGATCATTATTATCAATAATTATATGTAATATTTTCATCTTAATTGTCCGATTCTTAAATAAATATGTTCAATAATGTGCATATCTACAGTAAATGAGTAGATGATAGTTCTGTGTGTAAGCACACTCCACATCTGTATCTGTAAAATAGGATCTGTAAAATATCTTATCTTATGATGTGGTCTTAAGAAAACTACAGTTGAAGTAACCTGTGATTTCATGTTTTCCAGCTTCATCACCTTACTGGATGAGTGCAAGTAGGTCTCTAAGGTTATCAATTACAGGGTCAACTGATGATCATTATTATCAATAATTATATGTAATATTTTCATCTTAATTGTCCGATTCTTAAATAAATATGTTCAATAATGTGCATATCTACAGTAAATGAGTAGATGATAGTTCTGTGTGTAAGCACACTCCACATCTGTATCTGTAAAATAGGATCTGTAAAATATCTTATCTTATGATGTGGTCTTAAGAAAACTACAGTTGAAGTAACCTGTGATTTCATGTTTTCCAGCTTCATCACCTTACTGGATGAGTACAAGTAGGTCTCTAGGGTTCTCACTTAGAAAAGAATCACAGTTCTGGGTGCTATGGCCCATAATCGCTGCCATGGAAACCCCAGATGGGTTCTAACTGTCAGTGGTGGTTAAGATGAGGGTTTCCATCTCTCTATTCTGTGGAATGGGTTTGGTGAAAAGTCACCAGAAGACACATTTCATTGTGCTTACTTTAATTATTATTACTTTGCAACTGCTGTGAAGCTCAAAGGTTAAAAGCTGTAATGGTTAAAAGTATGTGTTGTATAAAAACTAAAAATATCTCAATATCTTTTTAGCTCAGACACCATACTGGATTATATTATGTTGACTTTAATTGTCAAGAAAGATTTCCTTTTGTGAGGTATAGCTTTTTTCAACCTCTCTTTGCTCTTCCACTTCAGACAGATGGCAATGGCATAACTGGATGAGACCAAGTGGGTTTCTTTAGGTTCTTACTTACTGAGTTACAGTAAGATTAGAACAGTGATTTAAAAGCACCAGTGGACATGATAGAGATGTTCTACAGTTCTACAGTTCTACTGCCAGATTGTTGTATGTAATGTCTATGACAGTATGTGAGGGTTTAGGTTTCTGTTCTGGGCGCCATGGCCCATAATGGCTGCCATGGAAACCCCAGACGGGTTCTGACTGTCAGTGGTGTTTGAGCTGAGGCTCCCCCTCTCTCTATTCTGTGGGATGGGTTTGGTGAAAAGTCACCAGCACATACATTTGTCTTTATTTTCATTATTATTACTTTCCAGCTGTTGTAACGCTTAAAGATTAAAAGCTGTAATGGTTAAAAGTATGTGTCCTCTAAATGAGCTGAATCTCTCTATATTCTCCCAGCTCAGCAACCCTACTGGATGAGACCAAATAAGTTTTTCTGTGTTTTGCTTCCTTTTGGTGATGCTGGCTCATTTATTTTGGCCATAATGCTTAAATCAATGTATACATGAATTATTATCAATGATTATACCTATTACGTTCATTACATTATTGTCATTAAGCTGCATAGCTTTCGGTTACACACCCTGCTCCTCACCACTGTGCGACACTGCCCCTGTGTAAGTCGAACATGTATGTAAATAGGTTCAATAATGTGTGTATGTACAGTAAGTGAGTAGAGGACAGTTTTGTGTGTAAGCACTCTGTACATCTCCAGAGGATGATCTGTAAACATCTCCCCTCTGTGTCTTCCAGCACAGCAACCTTACTGGTGGGGAACTAGTAGGTGATTCTAGTCAATCACTACAGTTAGTTATTTAAGCCTTCTTGAGACAATATGCACATACTCTTTGTAACAATTTGGTAGAAAGTATCCTCCCTATCCGGTCAGGAATTATTACTGCTACTGTACGCTGTAATTATAAGTTTGCAAAGAAATTGAATCATTGCATCCAATGTTTCAGTATACTTTGTGGGAGAGTTATTGTTACTGACAGCTTTAGCTGAAGATATAGGCACCTTTTTTTGTGATCATAATTCTCACCCCAACAAAATGGTGCAATCACTGCTGTCTGAGGAACTTTCCCTATCTTTCCTTGTAAGACATTCTTTTCAAACCTGATATTTGATCTTTGGTCTTATGACAACCAGAATGAGAGATTGTATGGCTAAACAGCCTTTTTTGGCTTTTTGCCGTGGTGTTGGATAATACAGAAAATATGAAAATGTTTAAATTTCAACTTTAATAGTACATTTCATATGCATTTAGATATTTAGCAGAAGCGCTAATCCTTCTGCTTTGGAACAGTGATCTGTGTGTTTTTTTCCCCAGCTACAGAGCCTTCAAGGATTAGACCAAGTAGGTGCATGCGGTTCTTGCATTTTCAGTCACATAATGATCAGAACAGTGCGACTGATATTGTGAAATATTTAATTTTCGACATAAATCTATTTTCACATGCACATTTTCTGTCTGGAAAAAGCTGTCATGCTGCTAAAATGTGTGTGGTGTTGGGACAACAATGTTGGTGAGAGAAATTATTTCACAAAATCAGCTCATTATTAAGGAATTCATTCATCGGAAGCGGACCAGCGGAATTTTTCTTTTGAAAACGGTTTAGATCAAAAAATGGGTGTTTCCTTACAAAAGGCACGAGGCTCGGGCGGAGCCGCTAAAATTGTATATTTTTCACTCGTCTGTTTTTTCACTGCCCGCCGCGCCTGACCAGGCGATGCGATTTTTTTTTTTTTTTGACCACAGTGAGTGGTTTCTCGCCGTATCAGCTGTCGAGAAACATTTTAACTAAAAAATCCCTCTGATTTTGTTTGGTACGAGGCTTCCTGCAGTTATGTGTCTGGTTAACGTTCATTTTTAAAAACCAGTGGCTGGCTAGCTATGTAGTTAGCTAGGCTGTTAACTCCTTTGTAATTTCACTTTAACTATAATCCATATGATGTCAGTTGACAAACTGAAGTCTGAGAACTTTTAATTTCGTCGCTAGGAAACACAAACTTCGAAAAAACGAATTACAAAATCTAATTACGATTTTGTTATTCATACCCTGAAATTAATAGGAATTCTGAGCACAGCTGATTCCGCGTAGGCTACTAGTTGGCAACTGTGCTGTTGACAATAGGGGATGAAAACGATGTATTTTTACTTCATGTCTTCATTAAAATAAATTCAGTTAAATCGTCCTCTGCATGTTTTAGATCTCTCCCTGCTCCAACACAGCTTATTTAAATGATCAGTTTGTCGTTAAGCAGCTTCGGGAGTTCATAACGAGTTGATCATTTAAATAAGCTGTGTTGGAGCAGGGAGAGATCTAAAACATGCAGGACAAGGGGTCCTCCACTAGAGGGTTGGGAAACGCTGCTCTAAGGGGCTTCATACTGACCTATAGGAAAAGGAAAAAAAATCATCCTCTGACATAATGTCTTGTACTGTCGCTCAAAGACATCACAACATGCTTGTCAGTGTGCATTCAATCTTAACCTGAAAAATGTTTCATCTTTCGGAATTCCAGGCATTCCGAAGCCTCACATTCAGGTGTATGTGCAAGCGGGCGGAAGTGACAGCTTTCAGGTGGTGTGCTTGTACTACCTGAAAATCCAGCAGAGCTCCTTTCAGCTGGATGTAGTAGGCAGGGACACCTACGCCGTGAGGAACCCGGTGTGTTCAGAGGCCGTTTGCCACTTCAACGTGACCACTGCGCCGCCGGTCTCCTTCACGTGCGTGCACAGAGTAGACGTCTCTGGAATGTCTATTACCTTGACCAGTGAGGCATTCACTGTCAGCAACCAAGGTAAATTGTCTGGCTTCTTATTGTCTGCATATGCAATACACATTCCAATACATTGCATTATACATTATATGTTACATTATTGTCATTTAGCAGATGCTCATCCAGAGCAACTCACAGGCTACAATTTTTACATATTATCCATTTATACAGCTGGATATTTACTGATGCAATTGTTGGTTAAGTACCTTGCCCAGAGGTACAGCAGCAGTGCCCCAGCAGGGAATCGAACCAGCAGCCTTTCGGGTATAAGCCCTGTTCCTTACCACCATGCTACACTGCCGCCCATATAACCTAACCACAGTCCTTATTATGCTTCAGTATGGTTCATGGTTATGTATTTCTCTTTAAATTTGGAGAAAGAAGTGTATTGTGTTTTTGCTTGATAATGCAATTTTTTCCGACTTGAATGACTGTGCACTGCACATAGGAATGGCTGAGTGACACGCAAATGTGATTGGTTGCAGGGAATATCAGTAGTACGAAGTGATGATCACCTTATTCTTGGGATTCTCTTTTATGAAACAATTGTGTCTAACTTGAAGCTTTGCAGTTGAATACAACTCACCACATAAAGCATTAGAGTCATGGGCAGCTCAAAACTGTAGGTACTGCTGTGTGTCTATGAGTGCAAATAAAGGTTGAGCATTGTAAGTAAGGCCTATATTCAGCCTAACCACAACATGTGTTCTGTCCATAACTTTCAATTACTAATCAAAGCAAGTGTCACATTGAATATAGTATTTTTGTAATAATTTTAGAGTATTTAATTCAAAACATAAGTTAGACAGCCACTGTAATTACCACAATGTTGCAAAAAGGCTTGAGGATGCAGTAAGATTTTAACTGACTCCTTTTCTGGACTTAAACTAATGCAGAATCCTGTTCTTCTTGTTCTCTGTGTTCCAGACCAGTGCAGCTCCTCTGTGTCCCCAACATACATAGGCTTTTTTGCCTTTATTATGGTTGGTGTCATAGCAATGATTGTTGCGGTTGTTGTGACTACCCTGAGGACTAAGCAAAAAGGTAAACATGCTTCTTTACTTCAGTATGGTCCATGCTATTGTGTGAGCCCTTTCACTGACCGCAAATCTCTAGATTATTTATGAGTAATGAAATGATATTCGCCTTTCACTGCAGCTACCTGTGCTGTATTTTTTATAATATAAAATATTATTATGTGCTTTCATTTTGTTCCATAAAATTTACAAACAGGGTGGATATGGTTCATTGATACAATACATGTAGTCTGATTGATTGATACATCCAGGGTATAAATTTATAATATATAAATACTGTTGGTTGTACCTCAATTAATCCTTTTGTTTACTAGATGGATGTATTTATCTCATAACACATATGGTTCCCTTGTACCTTTACCATTTATCATTAATTGAAGCAGGTTTAAATAATGTGGTTATTCATTGAGATGTTTTGGCATATGTATTATTCTGTTCTTGGAATTTTGCTCAAATACAAAGCTTCCTATTTTGCTAGTTACTTTGATCAATATTATATAGGTTGTATGCTGGTCCCAGATAAGGGGATAACTGACAAATAACTGAATACTGAAAAATTATACTAATATACAGGATGTGGAATTACATGTACTTGAGCTATGTGATACTCCCTTTTCCTCACCAGTTAAATAGAGGACTTGGGGTGGTATAGCTTCTACACCTACAGTAATTGTGCTCTTTACAGCTTTATTTGTTTGTGGTAAGTGTCGCTTGAGGCAGCCTACAAAGTTTAAGATGTTTTAAATGTGACATTCCAACATATAACAGGCATCACATGTACTGAAGGTTCTGTTTTTTTTGTCAGGCTTGCCCAGCGGTTCCAGATACAACGTCTATGAAGAAAAAGTTTTTATCTGACCTTTGAACCTCAAGAATGCTTAGTGGATGTTCTTATCCAGAGCACTTAAATAGCTTGCAGTTTTTATATGTAATACATTTAAAAATCTGAATGTTTACTGATACGTCAGCACCATGGGTGTCAGTTTGTTTTGAAAAGTGCTGGAGACACCAGGTTTGACGGATTCAACTAACTAAAGGCTTTCAAAAAGTGGTGGGGACAAAATGGGCCATTACAAAAAGTGGTGGGGACATGTCCCCAGCGTCCCCAGCGTAAATGATGCCTAGTTCAGCACATGTTTTGATTACAATGCTGTGATTTAAAATGATTTTGAAAGACACATATTGCATGTGCATTGCTTTTGAAATTCCTTACAATAATTGTTAAGCCTCTGCTCTTTATTATTTTGAAGCTTTAAAAACAAATAAAAGATAATTCTGAAATACTTCAAACATCAAAACAGGTAAACTTTGGGGATAGCTGTTTTGTTTTTTAGTATTTTGAATGTTAATAAAATCAATACACAGTTTTCTTGCAGTCATATCATCATTTTAAATTTCCACCTTCATTTATGTTCAATTGTTTTGTTAATGCAAAGTACATGGGAAATTGCTTTACATTTTTATAAATGTAAAGCAATTATTATATATATATATATATATATATATATATATATATATATATATATATATATATATATATATATATATATATATATATATGTATTTATACTTTCATCGGGCCACATCTCCACATCTCTCAAAATCCACATCTCTCCCTTTAACCCAGTTTCCTTACACGCACCCTGTCATCCTAAGGGCACGTTAGGTCCTTCCCCTTATCCCCCTTTCCCAGCCCTCTCCAGTACTGTCCGTCTTCTTCAAACCGCACCTCACATCCCTCCTCCCTTTCCTTATCCCCTCCCTCTCTCCCCTGCCCACACCGAAAGTCCCGCCCCCTCCCTTATATCTCTGGCCATCTCGCTCTCCCTCAGTGGCAGTGTTTCCCTCAGCGCTGGGGCAGCCTCATTCTCTCCTCCAGGATGTCGGGCCCTCTGACCGGTGCAGTCTTTCTGCTGCTCTCCATCGCCTTCCTCCTTCCATCACGGCCGCTGGAAGCCAAGGTAAGCGGAGACGCGGGCAGCGCGCGCTTCTGCGCTTCCTACGCTAGGCGTGCAGACACATTCAGCTGACGCTCGTCACAATAACCCACCGTTCAGAGACGCTGTAGGGGACTTTGTACACCGATGCAAAGCGAACGGTAGAACTGTATATCAGATAATGAGACATGCCTCTGATTTGGTCTGTTATTGACTGTTACGTATGTGCTAACTGCATGGTTTGTACACAACATTGTGTGCAATGGATCCTGATGCTGATGCAAAAATACAGGTGTTATGTGGGATATGAATAATTCTGAATTGAATTTATCTACACAACCATTACAATTTTTGAGGAAAAACATGAAAGCTGCTAAAACAATCTCACTAAATCTCACTAAAAATGCCCATATAGTCATATTTGTCATGGACATATGGTTTCACGTGGATACAGTGAATACGTACTGTAAGATGGATTGAAGCACACTGTATGGACTGAATTCCCTATATGTGTGTGTTCATGGACTGGGATGTTGAAAGAGAGCGAGAAACGGGATACATCAAAACACGGCTTACTTTATGTTTCCTAACATGAGGGGTAAAGAAGGGGATTCTTAAAAAACAGGACTGGGTTCAACTATAGCCTTTGGGCATTTTTATGAGTAGAGGTGGATCTGGCACTGTTCTGTGATTCCCTGGCAAAATCATAAGACAGAGAGAGAGATGGAGGGGGACTGTACTTATCAGCATTGCCAGGCAACGACAGAGGACAGAAACCAGGATGGGGTGGAGTTTTATTGAAACTGGTGACATGAAAGAACAGAGACAGACATTTCATTGAAAATATGACATGTAAACCTGTGCTGCAGTTGTTGAATAGAAAATATTTTTATGCGAGGAGGACTGGCGAAGAAAAAAATTAGCATACATTGAGTGGTATATGAAAAAAAGGTTGAGCAATGAAGGAAACAAATAATTACAGGTTCAAGCAGTTTTGAAAATCTTTCAGAAATAACCACGCAGTTTTAGTCATCAACGCCATAGTTTGAGTGATGATATTTTTAGAGTCGCTGACATTTGTATGACCACGTGGAAAGTGAATACACCCTATGGACAATCCGTCACCATCATAAAAATCAGTGTGCTGGAAATTCTGTGATCAAAGCGGACAGAATACACAGAGGCTTCCGAGCCGTCCGGGAGAAACTGCCATGTTTGTTTTCTCCCGTCACTCAGCTCCTTACCTCTCTGCGCGTAAATTACAAGGGATATGTGCATTCAAGGGCAGCATCTGAGTGAAATCAGATCTTCCCGAACATTCAGACATGACAGTGACTCTCCACTCGTCAGATGGTACAAGTTCAAATGTATGCATTCAATTGGCCACGATAATGGGTAACATTACATTATTTCATTTAGCAGACGCTCTTACCCAGAGCGACTTACAAACTTAACTTCACCATACATTTAACAGCCAATGTTGTTTCTTACACGCTACTACAGCATGCTTACATATTGAAAAGCTCTCCAGTTGTTTTAACTCGGAGCAAAAGTATTTGAATCCTTTCATGGTGGCCTAACCTGCTGCATGCTACCTACCTGTAACCATCATTCAGTCCCAGGATGCTTTTCCTCGCCGCTGTGGGGATTTCGTTCGTGTAATTGGTAATCATTTGATTAACAACATTGTAATCACAAACACACAAACAGGCCTACGTAATCCGAAGGCGCAGTTAAGATGTAGACATAGCCTACTCCAGAATCTGAGAAAGCAAGTAAAAGATGTACGCCTGAGGTAATGATAACACCCCACCCCCCAAAACACACACACACAAACTGAACACACCTCGACTCTCCTGGCGTGCATTTCGTGCATGCAATAGGCTATATTATCGAACCAGAAAGTTATATTTGCATTCGCAGTATTTTTCAATAATTCAATTCAATAATCGTGTGTGTCAGGCACGCGCGTAGAAGCCGTTTATTAGAATATTCTGGTGTTATAATAAAACGCCGCGGATCGCAAAGAAGTGCGTTTATGTAAACGCTATGGAAAACGAGTTTGTAATTAAATTAGCTGTAGCTTGAGCGACTATCCATGTCTTTTATGAACGATTGTGCTGGAGGACAACGGCTTCCTGAGTATATTAAGTAGTCAGACAGTACTCATTTTAAACTGTCCGTTAAACAGATTAAATCTACCTCCTGTTATGCGTTCCGTGTTGTTTGCTAGCTTAATATACTGTTTCTTGGCTGCGGCAGGGCTGTTGACTGCGTGGACTGGCAAGTGGGTGGACAGGAATACTCCCACGGATCACTGTTCTCTATCGACGCAACTTTTTCTCTAAAATGCGCGTATTTTGGTACCTTGCTGTGTTGCTGAAGTGGAAATCGCACGGTGAACAAGTGTTTCAACATTACAACGTTAAAGCCATTTGTTATTTAAGTTACAAACACAGAAGCCGCGTTGCGCGTCCATTCTACGGCCCCCAAGCCCCGGTAAATTCACAGCTGTTGTAGGTAATTTAGGTACAGGTGTCTGTAGTGCGTA
Organism: Megalops atlanticus; assembly: GCA_019176425.1. Classification (NCBI taxonomy): domain Eukaryota; kingdom Metazoa; phylum Chordata; class Actinopteri; order Elopiformes; family Megalopidae; genus Megalops; species Megalops atlanticus. The sequence continues at coordinate 30,312,860 of CM032882.1, forward strand.
GCATTGTGTGCGAGTCCACACACTTCGCAGCGAGAGTCCGCTAATGATATTTGAATTTTCAGGCTTTATTAGGTCAAGAGATGCGCAGTTCCTGGACACTGATTTGGGCGTAGATCCAGTCAGAAAAGGTTATTTGTGGGAAATTATTCCTGATAAGATTAGTAGCCTCTCAGTATCGTTGGGGGTTTCCAACGCAAGATAATACCGACGGTCGTCGCTACATTAATAGGTAGGTAGGTATGGTAGACGTTTAAATATCCGCGGCAGTTTAAGTAACTCTCTCTGACCTGAGTACAAGGTTACAACAGCAGCGTCATACCTAGGCATTGAACCAGCAACCTTTGGGTGACAAGCCCTGCCTGTTGCCCGTGGGTCTGTAGGTAGAGACATTGGGGTTGGATGATTTGTTGGAAACTCTAAAAAATAACAAGTAATCTAGACAAATACCTACAGCCTTGGCATGTTTCAGATGCAGAATAATAAGGCATTCCGTCATTGTCTAGATTACAGCATTTATTGCCAGCAGCTGGGGTTGTGACGATGTTAAATATGTTACCTCAGAGCCAGGCCTTACAACAGCTAGCCTCACTCTGTAACTGTGATACAGTGTTGAATTTCTCTGAATTCAGAGCAGAGAGAGTTCAAATCTCAAAAGTATTTGGATATATAAGCACAAGTAATAAGTCCCATTTCTTTATTTGGAACTGGATCAAACAGGACTCATCAAATTGTGGGTGCTCTCAATGCAATGTGCTGTCTGACTCACTGTCTCCAGGCATACTGCACAGATATATTCCATCTTCCGCTGCTGAAAGAACAAGATTCTTACATTCTGTTAATTTATGAGAGATGAAATCTGTGATTCTCGGAGGAGGGACCTACACTCCCTTTACAAGCAAGAATAAAGGAAAATACTTCTATAAATATGTAATTTTTCACTTCACTTTCTTGTCCGCGAACGGAAAAAATATTATTTGATACCTTCTCCTCACCACGTGTGCCATAATTTTAAGGAACAGGCACTGAATGTAAGATGTGTGATTATTTGAAAAGAATTTGATACAACCCACTGGCTGTTAATCAAGAAGGACCACAGCCTATCACCGGTCTTATTTTAATTTGGTTGCAGTTTGCCTTATATGACCCAGCAATTCTGTAGAATAATAACAGTTCAGGACCATGGACAGCCACCACTCGTCACTTCCTAAAGCAGGGAAGCGGCGTGGTGCTTGACCTCCCAAAGAGAAGTGTAATGAAAGAAGTGGGTTTTAATGATTTGAGCACTGGTGTGTAATAGCACAGTACTGCGTAGGTGACGTGACTGTAGGCTGATATCAGTGCGCGTGGGGAGGGAACGGGGGCGAATTTCTTGATGTTTTGCTGCAGTGACAGAAAGCACTCAGGGTCAGGGTGTCCTTCTGCAGAGCACAGTGTACTACTGTGAACCCCCTTTACCCCATCCAGCATCTACCCCATGCTTACACGTGTGTGCGTACATGCACACACGCACACACACACGTACGCACACATGCGCGTGCACGCATGCATGAACGTACATGCACACACACATAAACAGTTACATGCATGTATGTGCACACAAACACACACACACACACACACACACACACACACACACACAGCAGCTTGGAATAAACAGCAGCTTAATGAACTGATCAGAAAACATGACTAAATTGGTTGAAACTGAAGAGCATTAAGCCTGTTTTCTAGAATGAGTGATTTATAAATGATGTACGGATCGCACATGCAGAAAATGAGCAGATTCCCTTACAGGCGTTAGGTGGCCGTCTGTGTTTTATGAATGTGGTAAAAGGCACAGGCTTTGGGCTACAATGTTAAAGGCAATCGATAGCTGAGGCAGCACAATCCAATTATCAAAGAACATACTGCTGGGAACTGGAGAGGGATGCTGTCATGGCAACAGGCTTCCGAGGGTATTAGCATCATCACCATACACTACAGTACTCACTCGTCCAAAGCCAAGCAACGATACAAACACACAGCTCCACACATCACACACACGTACAGCATGCATGCACACTGTATAAACTAGAAAATGTGTCATCTTTTATTTACTTAATATACATGATCAATATATTCATATAAAGAACTCAGACAATACATGAAAAAAACATGTAACATTTGATTTTATTGTGCTGTTACCAGTGAAATGGTATAGATCAGAAAGTAATCTGAACATTTCTATTGTGAATGCAATTCCAGTTTTTCCCTTTTTTGCATTTTTATACCAATGAAAGATTAGCAGACTGTAATGTGGCATGTGTGATTTAACTCAATTGTTGCAATTATATCTGCTTCTGAAGTAGCTTTTGCTGCCTTAACCCACCCCATAAGTACTAACACAGTGCTATATTCTTATGAGGTTAGTAATGGTTAAGACAGGTTGCTAAAATAAAATGGAAACAGTATTGGTACCTGCAGCAAGATGTTTGAAAGATACACTTTTCTTTCAATGACAGGCACATTAGCACCAGATGCGGCTGTAGGGAATAAACAAACATCGCAGCAGTTTCTCATCAGCTCTCTGTGTGAGTTTGATCAATGACTGATTTAGAATAACATAAAGAAAACTTGATTTTTACAAAATCAAAGATGTCCAGAATCATTTACAAAAACACCCCATAGTTCTGCAGAAGATCTGTTGTATATTTTAAGGTGTAGTCTTACCAGGCTTTTATTTGTAAGCATTTGCAAGCCTGTGAATGTCTATAAATTTTACTGCTCTGCAGATAAAGCTGTACCTCACATGGAATATTCCAACCCCACACAGTTTTCAGCTGGATCTAACTGGATCTAATCTAATTGAATTTGCCTAATCAAGTTTCCCTAATTATACAGCAGTAATTTAATTTCCATTGAATTGGAATACAGTTGAACAATTTATGTACATTTCTTTGTGCCTTTTTGTCATGCACTTAAGGGCAGTATATAAATGGATGGATAGATGGCTTCATTTTCTGATCTGACATTTGAATCCATCCCCTGGCAGGCTGGGGCTTATTTTCATGAATTTGGAACTTGTTTGGGTTGGAGTGCCATTATCTGCTGTGCAATGGGGGTGGTACAATTGTCAGTTCAGCAGGAAGTGTCACCCAATCTTTCCAGCAACCCACAGTCCCCAGCCTAAAAAAAAACTGAACATGATATCAACCAAAAGATGTGCATCAGAGAGATAATACAGTGCTGAGTGCAACTGCAACTACACCTGCAAACCAGAAGAGTTATTACTTTCACTGAAGGTTATGAAGGTTAAGGAAAGGTTTAATTGCTAAAGAAAAAAGACGATGGAGACTTCAGATGAAGTATTGGAGTTTATGAGGATGTGGGGTGTGTGTTCATTGGTGGAGATGAGCGTGGAGAAGGTGTGAGGGTGACTCTGATTCGCTCTCAGCCCAGCCGCAGCCGCAGTGTGGACAGCCGTCGTTGCCTACGCACGCACACACCCGCAGCGCACACGCACAGACACGCGAGGCACGGACGTCACAGTGCGCCGCAGTGACTCGCCGCCTCTCTGACTCACACAGACCCTGAAGGAATCCCACTCCTGCACTCACACACGCGTGTGCGTCATTCTTCTCCATTATTAAACACCCAGCTCCAGGCTTGCATTAATCACTCACCCGCAAAAATCTGCCCAACACCAGACAGCTCAGAAACAAGGTTAGATACGTATCCCTCCAAACTCTTAGTTTGCCGTATGACTCACTGAAGATGTGCAAGCTAAGATAGGAGTGAGTCCTAGTGCAAACCTCATGTTTGGAAAATTTATTTGTTAAAGTAAGACCATTAACACCACGTCGGAAACACAAATCCGCACAGTGACGTCAACTGAGCTCACTGCGTGCCTAGAGCGTCAAACATCTGTGTTATTTACAGCCTTCCAATGAGTGAGTTACAGCTACATTCACATCGATAAAGAGCGAGGGAGAGAAGCGGAGCTGCTAATCTGAAATGAGGGAAAGGTAATAAATATAAAAGCAGGAATAACTCACTGTGCAGCTCAGTGAAGTATGGATGGGTCTCTGGCAGCCTGTCGTCACTTTGCTAATGCAGGCTTTGCTCCGTGTTGGTACTCAGTGGTGGTTGTTTGCTCCATAAATACAGCAGTGGGCTGTTGCCTCCTTTCATGGTACAGGACACTGTGTTTGTGAGAAGGTCATCCAAGGATTAGATGGGAAGAGAAGGAACTAAATGCATTAGGGAATCCTCCGCTTTCTAACTTCCCTCTTCGCTTGGTAAACAACTTTCACCCCTCTGTCCCAAATTTACCTTTCACTGCATCATAACTTCTCATTTTTCCTCTTCTTAGAAGAGTCCAGTAATAATACTGTTTTAATGGTGCTTGAAAACAGATTTTAACATTAAAATCTCTGTATCACTCTGCCGTCTCCCTCTTATGGTTCGTCCTACCTTTGTTCATTTCCTTTTTCACTCTTCCTTTTTCACTCTACCCCGTTTCTGACAGATCCTCATATTCCCCGTGCCTTATGCAGGCCTGTGAGTTTTCTCCAACCAGAACCTTCTGTCCCTTCATGTCTCCTCCACCATTCACCTTCAGTCCTTCCCTTCATCCCTCAGAACCTGTGACGTGCCAAGTCCTGACGCATCAGTATTCAGGGCTTCGGCAGCATCATGCCACCGATGCCATCCATATTCATGCAGGTCCTCTGCTTCTACTCACGCAGTCAAAATGGCAGCCGAATGAATGTACGAGCACCAGACGTCTCACTGCTGAGAAACTGCTCAGCGTTTCCATTCCCCGGGGCCGCTGAAAGTGCAGGATCTCACCGCAAACAGATCGGGAGGCTTAAATAGACACCTGGAAGGGCCTCTTGTGCTCCTGCTGCAGCTCACGCATTTCCAACAAACAATATTCAGTATGTTATAGTTACTCACCAGATGCTCTCATTTAGATGGTATATAGCTTACAGGTTATTGCCCTATTTAAATGTTATCCGCATACAGAGACGGATGTTTGCAAGGGCAATTAAGGCTAAGCACCTTGCCTAACAGTATAGCAGCAGTGCCCCACCGGGGAATCAAACTGGCAACTTTTGGGTGATAATCCTGAACCACTGCAGCACACAGGTACCCCTCTCTCTGCGCATGGGGCATGTCTAAAGCTGGGCAGATTGCAGCTCAACAGAGGCTGAGCTATGCTGAGAAGCGCGTTTGATGGGGAGGTGGATGACTCAGTGTGTGGGTGGGATGGGAGCGGGGGTGGGGTGGGCGCGCGCCCAGGTTTGTTGTTGCGGATGGGCGTTTAATTAGGCCTGTGTGTCCGCAGGTGTATTTCTGCATGTGTATGTGTGTTTGTTTGAGAACAGATTTCTTCTTTGGGCTTCTTTGGCACGTGCGTGTGTGCGTGTACATGTGTGTGTGTTTTAGAGCAGATTTCTCCTTTGGGCTGTGTGTGTGTGTGTGTGTGTTTGACAGCAGATTTCTCCTATGGGCCTCTTTGGTGTGTGTGTGTGTGTGTGTGTGTGTGTGTGTGTGTGTGTGTGTGTGTGTGTGAGTGTGTGTGTGTGTGCGCGTGCGCGCATGTGTCTGTGCGTAGTAGAGTGTGAATAATAACAGGACGAGCATCCGTGCTGAGGGAGGGTGAGAGTGACTGTGGTGTAAATGTCCCTCATGTGCCAAACACCTCTGACTCATGCTCCACTGAGGACACGAGGGGGTGGGGAGGATGGGGGTGGGGGTGGAGAGGTGGACATTTTGGGAAGGAGAGAAGAAGAATAAAAACACGAGGACTCCTCCATCATGAAGAGCGTTTGTCGTTAAGCAGAGCTCATTAGATGGCCCTTTTTGTGAAAATCTGCTGATGCTGCAGTCTCGCTGTTCGCACAGCTGGCCAATACCTGAAATGTCGTTCTGCATTAATCTCTACCTGTTTGAATTTCTGCCCAGATATGGAAATGAGATTCCCAGTACCAGACACTTTCCCTTTTGTTTCAGGCTCTTGAGCCTACAGTCTCGCTTCCTCTCAGAACATTTTAAACATCTTTGTCGACAGCATATTAATGTGACACAGAGAAAACGTTCTGTCTCCAATTCACAAGCTCAACCTGTATGAGGAGAAACAGCTGGAAAAATCTGTGAATAAAATGCTGGCTCTTCTCTTCATTTTATGCGATTGACAGCAGAAAACAGATAAAATACATATACATAAAGTATTCATGAACTTTAAATAAGTTAAATAAATTTGATTGGAAAGACAAAATAATATATTATGACAAAATAATAAGACAATATAAAAGAGTCCAATATGCCCAGACACAAGGGGAATAAAAAAGGCTTGATCTTATCACATTAGTGTACAGTGTACTTCACATAAATGTATTTTTGTCATAATAACCAGCAAAGGAAGGTCTGAAGTAAAGTGAAAAGCAGAGGTAAACAGAGCAAAGTGGTTGCCATAGAATGCCATCATCTCAGAGGTGGAGTGCCTTCAGCAGAATTTTTTTATCCTTTCTGTCTCTGTACATTATTAATCAACCTCTCGGCAACCTGCTGTGGATGAATACAAACCCAGAGGCAATGAATCAGCACCCCATGTGGGAATAATATCACGGCGGCCCTTTAACACAGCTGGTGCTAACTAATTACCAGGAGCCAGGGTAGTTGCACCTGTTGCCAGAACAGCCAATCACATGAGGCTATCAAAATTCTTTTAAAAATGGTGGACAAGTGACTGGAAAAAATCCCAAAGGCAAATAGCCTAAAAGGAAAGATTTTTCCAGAAAGAGCTAACTGAAGTAAGGAAAATTTTTACATTTGGTTTAGGAATGATTGTCCAGCTCAAATATGTGTTCACAGCCAGCTTGCTAATGAGCAGCAAGTCACTTGAAAGTTCGCTCTTGCCTGCTGTTGATGGCAGTACTACTCTGGAAGCCTCTGCCAGGGTTGAACTGTATCAGCTTGTGAGTAAGCAGTTTTGTAATTTCTGGCACAACACTGGCTTACCCGAAATAAACAGACACTATTGGCATTCGGTTTAGCCGAGATGACTGTCCAGTGAAGACAGTTTAAACATTTGCTGTGGGAGCCAGAAGGAAAAGGGTCTATAGTAAGTAATGTCAGGTTGTGTCTGTTTTAGGATTAGCAAGCTTTGATCACATATTTCAGCTGGTTGAGCTCAGGACAGATCAAAGGTAAGTCCTAAATTCTGTTAGCAAATTAAAAGCAAACATTTGTCCATTGCTTTTCAGATTTTAGTACTGACAGATTGTCTCCAGTCTTATTAAAGAAACATGATACCTCTCAGTCTCTGATTGACTGGACTCAGTGGTAGGAGGAAACAACCCTGTAAGGAAATATAATAGGAGAATAAATAGGAACCCTGCCAGCTTTATGGTTATTCGTTCATGATTCTAGCTCCTCCTGGCTCCTGTTACAATATTATAAAAGGATCTATGGTATAGAATGAGGTATGGCTTTGGTGTTTCATTTTAGCATGGTACAGTTAAGTGATTTAACACAGTGATTAACCCTGTACCACAGAAGGCATATCTCTGCAAAGCAGTTTGGAGATTTAAGTGTTGGCACAACAGAAACAACCATCCCACAGCTTTAAAGCATCTCTTTTGAAAACAATTGTGTGTGTGTGTGTCTTCAGATCTCAGTGTTCTGCATGATTTGTATGCGGGCTGTTCCTGAGACCATCTATCAACTGTCAACCCTGACAACATATCCGTAATATTTACTGAACTTTCACACAGATGGTTCATCATAATGGATAACCAAACAATGGTTAATTTGAGGACAGTACTGTGTATTATTCAGTGGTTGGTGCAGTGAGTGCAGTCTCTGGTTGCCATGGCTAACCCGTGAGTGTTTCTGTGTCTCTCTCAGTCGTTGTCCGGGTCGCGAGGGACAGGGGCAGTTCTGCGTCTCCGTCGGGAGCTCCGCGACTCCCTGCCCTACGAGGCCCAGATGATGTCATACCCACCGGCAGCCATGGAGGGGAGGGGCAACGAGCTCTTCTACCAACCAGAAGGGCGGAGGGGGCAGGGCTTGGGACAGGCCCTACAGCGATTGGTGGAGGACGACCGGAGGCGGGACCAGGAGGCGGCCTATCTGACCGGCTTGCTCCGCCTCCTCAGCGAGGCTGACGGCAGCACCCAGAGGGCAGCGAAGGGGGAGGAGGAAGAGGAGGAGGAAGAGGAGGGCCCCGGGGACTTCCAGGGGCCCTACCCACCCGACTACGACGAGACGGATCAGGGCATCAGCATGGCCAAGCCCCAGGCTGCATGGCAGGGCCTGCTGGACCCTCAGCTCACTCAGGCCCTGCTGAACCGCTACAGGCAGGAGAGGCTGCTGCAGGCGGGACTGAACAGCAACAGGCTGCAGGAGAGCGGGGGGGACCCAGCGGCCGAGGAGAGGGAGGAGGAGGCTCTGAGGTGAGGGGACGGGGGATCGAAGACACAAAACAGTGAGCTACTTACTTATTAAACTGTCTGTCCTTACCCACAATATCTTACAGAGCATTAGTAGAGAAAGGTAGAGGCTGGGTTTTATTCTCCTGCCATGAGTTTCCATGTCAAATGGACCGGTGAATATTCTAATTCTAATGTGCTTGTCTGCATAGCAATGGAGATGTTCTCCTGGTTCGTCAGTAACAGAACCGAAACCAAGAACCCATTTCCTGAAATGTGCTCGTTGCACTGGCACAGGTCAAGGAGATCGGACTTAATTAGACATTAAATTAAAATTATGGGTCTACAGGCAGGGCGCTTGTTCTCTTGCTGTGAGTTTCTGTGTTGTCAAATGGACCCTGCCAATATTCTGACATTGTGCCTTTGTTTGTCTGCACACAGTTCTTCAATAACAGCACCCAAACCAGGCGTGCTAATTCAGCTGGTACAGTTCAAACATGGTTTCAGGACAGATCTGATTTAATCTAAAATTATGGGTCTTCAGAAGGTAAAGGCAGATAGGAATTTCCATAGTTACTATGATGTCATCTGCATAAACACTCAGTTCTTAAATGATATTCTTTTGGCAGCATTGATGGCACTCACAGTAGTCATCAGCGCTGATGATGGTCAAATGCCAAATGACTGACTGTGAGTGTTATGGTAGGCTGATACAAAACTTTCACCAGCTCTTGTGGTTTTTTGAAGAAATTATTTTATCACTAACATGTCAGAGTAGGCGAGTGTATTGTGCTCACCTGTTGTTGTCTTAGAAAACCTGACAACTACACATTTCCCTCACTTTATCATTCAGGTACCTTGTTGGACGCATACTGTCCAGCCTAGCGTCAGACACCCCCCAGAGCCACCCCGCCCGCCTGGCAAAACGTGACCTGGGGGCCGTGAGCGGCGGGATGGGGGGGGGCCGGAAGAGATCGCGCCGCTCGGTGGACTCCGCCCCGCTCCCCTCCCAAAAATACGAGCCCTCGCTGCTCAGAGTGAAGAGACTGGGGGACGAGGAAGACAAGATGGCGGACGGGCCAGCGGCGGCGGGGGTCCGTGGGGAGGCCCACGTCGGCCTGCAGAGGATGAAACGCATCGACAGCGACCTGCAGCAGCAGAAGCACAAGCGCAGGAGGCGGGCCCTGATCTACGACCCCAACCTGCTGGCCCAGCGCATCCTACAGTACCTGCCCCAATAGAGGAAGTGGGGGAGGCGGGGCAGAGAAAGGCGTGGCCACACCAAACGCACATGCATTCACGCTGTACATGGACACCCTCTCGAAAACAATACTTACTAGCTTGCAAGGAGGTAGTCAAAGCTGTCTGCTCCTGAGAAAATTTGTCTCTGAACAGTGGAGAAAAAAAAAACATTCCTCTATGCTACCCAGTCTAGGTTGAAAAATCAGTTACTGCTTCAGTGTAATCTTAAAAATGACTGTAACGGGTGGAGCAAATTTTGACAGGGGGAGCAGACCCACAGCTTTGAAAACGCTCCCTTGAGATCATTTTAGCGTTTGAGTCAGTCAGTGTGCTTGTCAAATTCCTTTATGTTCTCATTCGAACGGCAACAGAATCATAGATCTTGGAAAAGCATAGCTTTATTTAAAAAAGAACACCAAACAAACACATTTTGGAACACCTTGTTTCCCTTCCTCTGCTTCGTACCATTCTGGAGCTGAAAGGAGACGAGAGAGAGAGAACACTGCTGAGAGGTCTCTTCATGTCTGACATGGCTGCCTGTGGCATCACCTGAGGTTAGTGCAGGGAGAATCCCCATCTGATCTCTGCTTTTCCGGAGAGGGACTTAAAACCCTGACAGAAAACACATCAAACTAGCCTTACAAAAAAAAAGATCATTTGATATAAATGAACATGATTTTATCTTTTTTATTATGAGTATAATTTATCACGATTTTACGTGTTGCTCCAGAATGCTATGAAGGTGAAAGTCCATTTGCACATAGAAAAAATATGTGAAACTGGTGTGATTATGAGTCTCTGAAGAGTCTTGACTATTCCCAGCTGCAGAAATTGGACTACCTTGTGTTTAGCGAGGCCTTTGTGTGAAGCCATACTCAGATTTTGGCCCAATATTAATACTTCTTAATATTAACCTAAATCTACATGTGCATTGGCTGCAGCCTGAGGGGAAAACATATGGAAAGTTTGGCATTTTTACTGGCTGCTGTTTTAAGACTTCTTAATAGGCATTGAAATGGTGTTGCAGAATTCACACTTAGTACATCTAACACAATCACCTTTTCACTGTGCATGGAACATAACACACTTGCACAGATCTCTAATGTCACTCCCTCCCTGACTCTCTCACTCCCTCACTCCCTCGCACCCTTGATGCAAAAGCAAACAGCGAATGTCCGACCAGCGTGTGGTGCTAACGTCGTTCACGCTACTCTTTGGTGCCCTGGCTGTGCGCACAGGCTGTCGTGGGTGTAGGAGCGGCTGGTGTTAAATACATTGCAGGCCTGAAATGGAGCTCTGCTCCATTTGTTCTCAGTGCCCAGAAGCCTGTTTGGTCTTTCCTTCCTGCAGTCTGCACAGACCCTTTTCCAGTTATAAAATGCAAACTGCACTGTGGTATTATGGGAAGAGTGGGTGTGGACCCTTTTGGTTTGTCCACCAGTTCTATATTACCACATCACATTAGATTTACACTATGTCATTTATCAGGCACAATTATCCAGAACGACTTTCAGCTGTGTCCATTTATACAGCTGGGTATTTACTGAGGCAGTTTTGGGATGAATACCTTGTCCATGGGTACAACAGCAGTGCCACAGCAAGGAATCGCACCCCAACCTTTTGGTTATGAGTCCAGCTCCTTACCACTGCACCACATCACATGCAGGCCTGTTCCTTGCCATACAGAAAGTAATCAGATTGACGCAGAAAATTGTGGCGTATTCTTGATCCACATCCTCCCAGTTTCAGAGGATTGTGCGTTATCATGAAATCTGTCTTTACAGTAAATCCCATGCATTCTGTTTACAGGCTGGGCTGAAGGCATATGGAGCACTGGGTTTAATGTAGGACCCTGTCTGAATGGCTCTGCAGAAGTCTGTACTGAAATGTACTGTAGTCATGGTGATAAAAGCTTCACCTCACAAATGATAAAACGATCCATGGTACTGTTTTTACAGTTTAAACATGGGTTGCCAGCTGTTTTTTCCTCAAAGTGAGATTGATTCACACAAAATATGCAGAGTATGTCCATGGCCTTCCCTCTCCTTATTATTAATGAACACCAGAGAGACTCAAAGCTAAACATGGCAGCCTTGTGCACACGTGCAAACCAGGGCACCGAGCAGTCACAGGCAGGAGTAACATCACAAAAACAACACAGCACCGTGTTCACGTATAGATCACTAATAAGAAATGCACAGATATCACTCTCAAATTAATGAAAGATAGTCATCAGTACTTTATTATGATGGCACATTCACTTTTTCCACAGTAATTTTGATATAGCAGGAGGTTCTTGCATGATGCATTTCACCCGCTTGGCCATACCTTATGTTCAGAGAGGCCCCCCTACCAATCACACTCAGGCTGACAGCGACAAGCCAATGAAAGGGTATATCACTTTATATATACATATATAAATAGTGATTACATGGCAATGAAAGCACTACCTCAGTGCTTTGTTATGTGACTGACGACTCAAAGCGAGCGAGATCTCCTTTAGAGCAGAGAGAACTGATCCCGGACTCACAGGCTGCCAGCTCACGTGCACACACCCTGACCCAGCCCCATGGATATACTGCAAATGTACCCCAGCTTGCCATCTTGTTCTGACTGACAGCATTTTCCCTTCTGCTTTGCCTATAGCTTGCATAAGCGCCAATGCAGATCCTGTACCAGATTCTTTGGCTTCCCTTGTCCTTCTTTCCCTTCTTTGACCCTCACTCTCTATCCTGTGACTTTGTGGAGAAAAAAAGTGGTTCCAATTATTGTGGCTTTTTCAATATTTTGTGCAGTCTGAGATCTTGGACAAAAAAGACATACTCGCTCAGTGAATTTTTTCCGCAGACTGGATCACAGTACGTTATAATAAATTTCTATGTGAAAATGTGCTCTTTGTTTCTTGTTGCGGTCCCAGGCTCAGTTTGCTTTATATATCGTTGACAAATATTTGTGTTCAGTTATCAATGTTTTTAATTGGTGTGAAATCAATGCCCTCCAACTGCAAGCATGCTTAGAACAGGAAGTCATGCTATGATCACACAAAAGAAAAGAAAAATAAATCTTGGATTTGAGATGCAATGTTTTTGCCACGTTTTTGCAATGTTTTAATTACTTTGATGCGTATATACATACATACATATCTATATATAAATATGACCATTGTAATTGCAAACACATTTTATCTCTTTAAACTCTGATAATAAGTACAGTGAAAATGATTAACAATAATTTCAGCAGCTTGACTAGTTCTGAACCAGGTGCCCAAGTTTGTACTGTGGAGAGTATTACAGGTATACAAAAGGGTAGTACTCCATCTGCATACTTTTAAGGAGACTGACTGTGCTGTTCTCCTGACACAAAAGCTACACCCTTGTGTTATTATTCATCATTATTGAAAGATTGCCAGCTATTTAACATTCTGGAGCTTTGTCTGTATTGACACACACACATTAAACACATTAATAACACTAGGACAGGGCTCGTGAGTAGCTCAGTAAACAAAAGTCTCTTGTTTCTGTGCACTTGCTAAGCCCTACAGCCCAGACCTGGGTTTGAATCTGATCTGTTTCACGTGCTGACAATGAGTTGGAGCGGTGTAACACAGCTGGCTTCAGGGTGGGGGTGATTTCATTGTCCAGGGTCCCTTCATCCCATGAGCTGCCTGCAAGCTGCACAGCAGTGGAGATGCGCCCATCCTCCAGTCGGCTTTTGCTCTGCCGTGGTGCACTGTGGGACTTGTAGTATTACAAGCAGCCATTGGCTGCATATTATAGTGTCAGAGGACTGCATTTATCAGAATTTAATGCCCCTTCAGGAGTGGTGAGGGGGCTGCAGAGAGGCGAGCCTAATGTAATATATCTACCAATTCCCGTAAGGATATAAAATGGGGAACAAGCAAAAAGCAACAAAAAAGCCCCAGGGGAGCAAAAACTATAGTATTGAATGTCAAAACACACACACCAAAACCTCATTAATCTTACAAAATTCACAGGCTATAAGAGCAAAACATATCCAAGTGATCAAAAGGTGGTAAGATTAGATAAGATGGTAGGACTTTCATCTTACCATCTGAATATGAAATGGAGAGTAATCTGACATTATAATGACATCTCACTGCCTCTCTTCAATGAAATATCTGCTAGTGATATTTTGCTGCTGGATCTATCATTTCGTTAAGGGTCAATTAAGCAGACTGATTAAATGTTCCAAGGATCCTGTCCTGTCAGATACAAGGGAAAGCCATTACTGCTCATACAATTAAAACTTAATTAATGGTGGTATTTCAAAACAGATTGATTATTCATTTACAGTAATGCATATTCTTAATTTCAGGATTTTTATGAGAGAAATTGTTAAATAACCCAAAGTCAGTATGACTAATATCATTTCAATATTTAATATTCATTCAGTTTTCAAAAGAAATTAATTAAAATGATCACACAATCCACTGACATAGCATAGAAACACAATGACTGGAAAATATTCTCTGAAAAATAAATAAAACACAGAAAAAAACATTTGAAATACAAGATAAAACACAATTTACTGCTTTGTTTAGTGCTTAAATATTTTGGTTGTTTGTTGTTATTGCCTCATTGGTACAGACTTAAACATATTCATTATAAAACTGAATTCATAAAATTCCTACATACAGTTTACAGTACTGGCACTACTGGCACTGAAGACAAAAACACTGTTACTGATCACGTGAGTACCACCACTGTCTGTTTTCATTTATCCACGTTTCTCCATCAGCTTGACTGAGAATGACAGGGTGCCAAGTCCGGGGAAAAAGGCCTGTCTCTCATCACATGGAAAAGACCGAGATGCTGTTGCCAGGTGACAGTTTCTATAGCGAGGGCTTACGTAACCAGAATTGCACTGGGAGATGATGTAATGCTGCAAAGGAGGGGTATAGTTGTTTTTCTTGCTTGCGTTTTTTTCCTTTTCTAAGAGAGAACAATTTTGTCGCCAGAGACACATCATCTCTAAAAGGGATGAGGACGATGTAGGGGAGGAAAAGAAAAGATCTGGTGAGACAGGGTTCAGGGAGGACACTGGACACAGCCGGAAGGTGGGAGAGGGAAACAGAGAATGGGAGAGACAGGGGATGAGACAGATGAAGAAACGGAGACAGGGAAAGACAGAAATAAGATTTACTAAATAGGACACCTTATGAAACAACAGCTCTGCAAGAAGATAATAGTAAGGTCAGTCATATGGCACATATCCTTTCAACAGTGGGTATGAATGACATTACATTACATTACATTACGTTATTGCCATTTAGCAGATGCTCTTATCCAGAGCGACTTACATAGGTTACAATTTTTGCATGTTATCCATGTATACAGTTGGATATTTACGGAGCCAGTTCTGGGTACCTTGCCCAAGGGAACAGCAGCAGTGCCCCAGTGGGGACTCAAACAAGCGACCTGTCAGTAACAAGCCCTGTTCCTTACCACTATGCTACTCTGCCATTAAAAGCATGAATTCAAAGCATAATGTCATTACCCAGTCTGGAAATGTCATGATTAAACTGGCACTCATATGGAAAGAGATCTGTGTCAGACCTGAAAAACTGAATAACAGCTGAGATGGCCATTGTCTAAAATGGAAAGATGTTAGCAGCTATACATAGCATGGTATTAAATAATTCATTGATATATATCTGGGTAAAATATGAATAATTTACGAATACAGAACAGGGTTTCAATGGAAGTCATCGACTTTGTCTCTGAGGCAGAGTTTCTCATTAAATAAAAGGGATTTAGATGCTTAGTGTGCAGTACCTTAATCCTAACAAAACTGAAACTCTGGCCTGTATCTCATAAAGCTATACATGAGCAGGAATCATTCCATGGATACCTGATTATTGATGTCTTGGGGCTAGAATCTGAGCATTAGACATATTAATTGTATCTCAAAGTCTTGAACAAAAGTGTGTTGGGACCAAAAGTGAAAGTATTGTGTGCAGCAAGACAGTAGAGCAGAACAAATACTTGGGAACATTTCATAATGTATTATGTGTTATGTAACTTATTACACACTGATTCCAGTTTTGCCAGTTTGACCAATATACATTCGTACTGCAGCAGTTCATCTTATATTCTCCATTTTTTCAAAATAGCTAAGCCATTCATACTATCATTATATTATTAAATATACTTCATATTTTTGGTTCCTTTCAACTACATTAATAAACTAGCTAACGGAATGTCTGCTGACAGAATGCAAAGTTAGTGGCTGTGAGAGGATTCTGGAATGTCAGCAGTATTGTTACTTAGACACATCTGTCTCACACACTGCAGTGTGTTTACTCCAGCCTATTGATCTCCACATTGCTTCAGATCTCTCCCCTGACTACACTGGATGTTACTGCACACTTGGGGAGCATATTTTCAGGCATTTAATTAAGCTTCAGTGAGTCGACCAATATTTACAGTGTGAAATAGTTGTAATTGTTGGTCCACAACATAAAGTAAGCTTCTGAAAACAGGAAGCCTATTTAGGATTTCTACACCTTCTGAAGGAAATTTTGGAAAAATCATATGAGAATATATTTTATGTACTTTAAATCTGATTTAAATTTTCTCGCTCATTATAATTGGGTTTTGTTATTTTATTATTTTTATCACAGAAAAAGTATTTTTTGTTAAAGACATCCTACACTATTTTAAAAGCTGGCCTTGGACGTCCATTCCTGAGAGGTCTAAATGTTAGGGAATGTCTCCTCTCATATTAGAGAGCAGTGCTGTCAGTAAGTGCCACGGCACCAACAGAAATGTTAAATGGTCCATGCTTTACAAAGATGCTATCTTTACTTTTTGAGATTACGTGTTGGCCAGGCTAAGCTCTGTGTTTTATCCTATAGAGAAGAACATCTCAAAACATACAGAGTGAAGACATTAGACATTAGGGAATTTAGAGACAGAGGGAAAGATACAAAAGTCTCACCTGCTGGTAGAATCAAAGGAACGCTATGCTGATAAGAGGAGCCCAGTCACTGGAAACAAGGAAGAATGAATGTGAAGTTAACAATATAAGAAAAGACAATGCTTTAGAAACAGTGGATTTCTTTACACAACATGAACACCCCGTGTTCATGCTTTCAAATTTTACTTGTGTTATAGTCTAAGCACAGAAATTACACCCAGTGTAAAAGACACCTTGTGGTTTTGTGAGAAACTCAGTAAATGCTGCTGTACCAAGCATTTTACAAGCCAGCCTGGCAAGGGCCATTTATGGTGCATGCACGTGGTACCAAAACAAATTGATTCTCAGAGGCTCTTAAATTTGATTTAAGAGCCTCTGAGAATCAGTTTGTTTTGGTGATGAAAATTTTCGTTTCCTAGAGTAGTTTGTTTCTAGAGTAATGGTGCATCACTTTGCGTTCAGATCAGACGGGTGGAGAAGGCTGTGTGTGAATGTGTGGTCCTGGTGCACCCTGCAGGGGTCTCTCACCATCCTTGCCGTCCTGGGGCAGCAGAGCGTCTTGTCGGTTGCCCAGCACGAAGGCCAGCGTGGCCAGAATGGCAGCGTCCAGCACGCCCAGCATGGCCAGCACGAAGGCCCAGTGGACAGAGCAGTTTCCCGGGGAGAAGCTGCTCACCCCCTCCCAGCACAGCGCACGCATCTCCGCACACTCCCACGAATCAGGGAACAGCACGCAGGCCAGGGCCAGGCAGAACCCTGAGAGAGAGAGGGGGCGGGACATATGGTCACATTTTTGACCCAAGAGCGACAACCCAGGAACGCTAACCATAGTGAATACACCCTGTTCCTGAAGTGTTAGCCTCTTCTACATCGTTACCTTATCTGAACCAGCACGTACGCGTACACACACACACACACACACACACACACACACACACACACACACACACACACACATGCCCACTCAAACACCTCAGACCACCCACAAGCATACGTCATCCAAAACCCTTGCCAGGCACCCTGCCCCTCAGTCACACGCTCCGGCACCCCCGCCCCCATCCCCTCCACACGCCCCCTGACCACTCCCCTCGACCCCTGCCCCCTGCCCCCTCACCGCACCCTCTGACCACGCCCCTTTCCCTTGGCCCCTCCCCTCGCCTCCTCACCAGCCGTAAGCTGCAGCCAGGCGCAGATCTTGTAGACGGTGGCGGCGTTGCAGAAGCGGAAGAGGCAGAGGCAGCCCACGCTGGCCCACACCATGGCCAGCGACACGCACACCAGCACGGCGGGGGACTGGAAGGCCGGCAGCGGGGTGAGGGTGCGCAGCGACCCCCGGCACTCCGGCACGGGCCAGTCCGACTCCAGGCACACCTCGAACAGGCCCAGGGTGCCGGCTGGGGGCGGCGGCGCCCCGCCCTGGTAGCGCAGCTCGCGGGTGCCCACCCAGGACGGCTGGATGAGGATGACTACCTCGATGACGGCGAAGCACAGCGTGCACACGGCCCACAGTGCCCCCACCGCCCGCGCGCTGCGCACAAACTCCGTCTGGTACAGGCGCGCCACCTCCGCCGCGTGGGGCTGCATGGCGACCGGGCTGCGGGGGGGGCGGGGAGGGGGCGGGGGATAGCGTTACACTCCCACAGACAGGGTCACCACAACTACAACGCAAGACAACGGTAGGAGAGTCACTACAGGTAGAGTGGCAGTCTCTCTTTTTTTCTCTCCCTCTGTCTTTGTTTTCCCTCTCTCCACTTTCTCTTTCTCTCTTCTGTCACCCATCTCTTCTCCCTTTCCACTTCCTCTCTCCCTCTTTCCCTCAATCTATACCTTGTTCACTACAGGTGGAACTGACAGGGTTAGAGTCACCTCTGTTAAGGTGAATGCA
Organism: Megalops atlanticus; assembly: GCA_019176425.1. Lineage (NCBI taxonomy): Eukaryota > Metazoa > Chordata > Actinopteri > Elopiformes > Megalopidae > Megalops > Megalops atlanticus. The sequence continues at coordinate 30,331,340 of CM032882.1, forward strand.
TCCAACAGATGTACAACATAGAACACAATAGGTTGACTTTACATTACACTAAAAGCATAAGGTCCTGCCTGTGCTCTTAGACAATAAACATGTTACCACTTATTAATAATGATGCAGTCTTTTGAAACAGTTGATAAACAGATTATACACCTGTAGTAAATATGTAATATGAATTCCATTTTGGTTGTTAGTATACTACTTTTGTCAGGTAGGGACTTAATTGTCTTTAACTGCAAATATCAATTTTTCATACATTGTATTAATTCAAAATAACTAAGATGAGCCAATGAAAAATGTCTACTTATTTCTAAAACATTTCACTCTAAACTTAGATGTCAACAATCCATTTCCTTCCTGCTCAGTACCTGTTTGCTATGGCATGCTCAATGAACAGGTAACAATGTATTTATCAACCATTTTATTCAAGTATAATTTTCTTCAAATAAAGTATGGCAGAGAAAAGATATGACATGGACCACAAAGTTCAGAGAAAAGATACAATAGCATATATTACAACAATTGTAAACATAACAGCATAAAAAACAGCCATAATATTTATCTACAGTAACAGACTGTTGTCAAGAGAATGAATATGAGAATGAAATTAAATCTGGTTAGGAGGAGAGGATGAAAGGTGTTTTTTTTTTCCTCTAGAAACTGCTCAGAAAATGGATGAAATGCTGTGATGCAAAAGAGCTGTGTAAAATCACCTCCTCTGTGGTTGCTTCTGACCGAGCCTCTCTCTTCCAGCTGGAGACCAGTGTGAATTCAGATCAAAAACAAGACAGGAGAGACCTGCCAACGCGGTCAGGAATGACTGAGGGAGCAGAAAAGAAAAGCACAGGACGGAGGCGGCGAGGATCTCTCCCTTTTCCCAGGGTAGTTATCGTGGCTGATTCTGCCGCCACAATCTCAGGCCCCAAAATAATAAACACGGGAGAGAGGATCTCCTGGTCACATGTGGAGAGAATGCAGGGGAGAGAGAGAGGGAGGGAGGGAGCGAGAGAGAGAGGGGGAGCAAGAGAGGTTGGGGGAGAGAGAGAGAGAGAGAGAGAGAGAGAGAGAGAGAGAGAGAGAGAGAAAGACTTGACGTCTGGCATTTTCCTGTGGGGGGGGTTCTGCCTCACATTACTGCAGAGCCGTGCGATGATGTCGAACATAAAATAGAGTGATCACAGGGAATGGGGGGGGGGGCTATATGCCACAGCCCAGTCACATGACATATTAATAGAGAAAAATAGAAAAAAGGAAATAGATGTGAGAAACACAGAGGGAGAGAGAGTGAGGGGTTAGGGGGCTGCATTTCAGACTATAGCTGCATTGGCAGATTACTCCAGAGGACAGAGGGAGAGAAAATTGAGGAGAAAGGGAGGGAGGGAGGGAGGGAGGGACAGGAAGCAGGGGGGGTTGGATGGATTGATACTGCAGGTATAAATCTATGCTGAATCACTGCACGCTTTCACACACCGCCCTCTCTCTGGCTGCAGGACAAATCGTGACAAGGAGCCTTCATTTGTCCCCTTGGCATTTAAACTTCCATATTATCGCTCGAAATGAACACAAAGAAAGGGACATAATTTGATTGTTTGGTTAATGTAATTTTAGAGGAGCCTCTTTTCTATCATCAAGCTAATTCCTTTTTAAACTGATCTGCTATTTGCAAACAGATTGCTGTTAATATGATTCAGAAACACTGAGGCACCAGTGCCTGTTATGAGCAGGTGTTTAGTGAGGGTAAGAAAGATGCAGCTATTCTGAGAGAAGCAGACTGCTTTTTATTTTTTTGTTGTTTTTTGGTACAAGCTAGTGGCTGTGTTTGTATTAAATCTCTTTCATTAAACCCTTCATTAATTCTCAATGCCCAGAGGGCTCTGGCTTCTCCTTATCTGAATCCTAGCAGCCAATGAATTGCACTGAACTGTGGAAGTGTCCAATTGGTATTCAGTCTGCTAACAGGGTAATCTAGGTGCTGAGCTTGAGCATGTTCTATTAAAGAGGCAGATGTGGAAGAGTGAATATATAGCTGAATTAGATGGCATGCCTTGAATTTACTACTCTAGGATCAGGGCATAACTGATCCTCTAGGATGATGAAGTGACGTGGTGCCTGGCCAATGAAACCTCTTAGAGGATTAAGTGACATGGTATGTGGCCAATGAAACTTCTTGGATGATGAAGTGACATGGTGCATGGCCAATGACACCTCTTGGCAGTCCTGGATCATAACCATTTGTCCCTCAGGCCCCAGCTGTACTGTGTGTCTCCATTGCAATTTTTCAACAATGAATCGATCAGCTCAGGGAACACTTCTAACTGGGACAGTGTGATGAAGACAAAACACTTATCAACAGTCTCCATCGATACAACACTAATGGAACTGAAAGCTCTCCTCTAGGTAGTCTTCCCAAATCTTTAATCTGCCCTTAACTGCCAATAAGCAAAAGAAGCTAATGATTGCAGATCTGATGTTATGGCTTTAATGTAAAACAACGGATGGCATGATTACTGGAAAAAATATATGTGCAGAGGGAAAACAATGTGGAGAAGAAAAACAGGTTGTTAGACACTAAAAAGACTTCATTCCCTTCTTGCTCTTCTTAGCTTTTCTCCATGTTTTCAAAAAAATCTTAGGTACTTTAATAATGAGCTGTTTTCATATAATTTGAAAATAAAATAATTCAAATATTCAATTATTTATTGCAGCATGTGCTCACTGGTGGGGTAGCAGTGTAGTGCAAAGGCAAATGTTTGTTATGGGGTCTGTTAATCAAATGGGCTTCAGATTAGATTGACATTAATGACATACGTGCACTGTAATTCTGCCTCCCTTTTGACATACTTTTGCAATGCATTTATGTCCATCACCATTATTCCCTGTATTTGTTCCAGAACACAGATAAGAAGGCTGCCAGCCTGGATCCCTCAGACACCACCTTCATCCTCTCAGAGAATTCAGGGTTTTCTTCCACTGCTGATCATTTCCACAGGGTAACTACATATGAAAAACCTGTTCACAAATAACAGTCACATGGGAGTGGCAAAGGTGAGACGATCCTTTGCTGTATGCTCTCTGGTTGGGTGCAATTTGGAGATGAGTACGAGGTCATTTGAAGTTATATAACTTGCCTCAAAGATACTGTTTGCGCAGTTGTTCTGCATTTCTGTGTTTAAATATAAAGAGCAACAGATACCCACAAGTACTTCAACAGCACTGTTAACTAGCCATGTTAAATGGCCACAACAAATACGATGCCTGGACCACTGCTGAACCCCCCACTCTCTGGAGGGCCCCCACTCATAACCTGCCTGCGGCCAATATCTCCATCCCCTGTCCACCTCATTGGCTGTGGAGTGGTACTGTTGTGATAAACTGTTCAAACAAACTGATGCCTTATGTGTTATGCCAATGTTACCTTTTCTATTATTATTATCCAGGAGTCTCTCAACCACCTTTTCTCAGGGGGTCAGGGAATAATTTTCCCCAATTGACCTGGTTTTTTTTTCCCCTCATTCACGCTGGAAAATGCATTATGCTGTAAGTACAGCCCTTCGTGACAATCTTGATTGTAAAAGTCAACTATAACAAATCAAATTTGACTGATTGACTGATTGCATGATACATGGGTCCTTGTGTTGTCATTGATCTGCTTGGCCCAGAGGGAACAGCGCCCCCTGTTTACTCCAGAACACCATTCCTTCCCTTTCAGTTGGATGAACTCTGCGGTCCCTTGCATTCCTGAAGTACAGTGGTTGTGGTCTGCCACTGAATGGCTGCTGAATTAGAGGCCTCTCGCCCCAGGCTGCTGTGTGCCTGACATGCTTCAGCTCAAACGGCCATCACTGGATCCTGCAGCCCACACCGATCGCTGGGAAACAGTCATTATCACAAAGGAAGCACCACAAGATCAAACTCCGAACCATTGTCTTGTATTCAGTAATATTGGCATACAGTACCAAAGTCCAAACTCAAATGGCACAAGAGAAAAACAGCTATGACACGGACATACAAAAGATTCTCGAGGAATAACAAACCATAAATTACTGTGATTTGAGTTATATAAAAAAGGAATATTATAGAAATACACTCAAAACCTGTCTGTGCATCCAGTATATGAAGCAAAGAGGACATGAACTAAGACCAATAAAATAAGTATATACCAAGAATAATTAAAAAGAAAAGGTTAATTAAAGAGTAAATGTGTACAAAACGGTAATATTGCACTGTATTGCTTGAAGTAATTACGAGGTTTTGCATGAAAGCAGGGCTGTCTGCTCTCTGAAAATATCTGAGGTTCAAGGTTTCTGGTAGATTGAAGTGAATGCTTTCCTGCACCAAGTTTGCAATACAGCATTTCTTGTTGTGTCTGTAAGTCGGGTCGAGGACTGCAGCTTATGTTAATACTACGTGCATTGAACATGCAAGAAAAGAAAGATCATATAAAGTGAAGACAGTGATAAAAGTCTTTTCTGCTGCTGGTGATTACAGCGGGACAGCTGGCTCCTTCATTTAAACACATCGGCTCATTTCAGCGATACTGAAACCACCCTGGAAACAGATGAATTACTACCTAAGATACGGTGCTTTCCCGGCACAGTAACCAATTCAAAAGATTTGGCAAATAACTTCAGTTTTGGCACAGAGCCCAGCACCATTACAGCTGAAGAAGATTCAGAGATTATCAAAGTCAAAGCAGAAATGAAACCATAATAACTGTGAAAACCATCTTGATTGTAAGAACCCCACGGTCAGAGCAGGCTTGTCTTGCACTGGAGTTTGATGTGAGTGCTGTGAAGGAGGCTGTGATGGACAGGTCTGAGGGGAGCTCCAGCAAGAGAGAGGGGGTAAGAGCTCCTCTCTCTGTGGGGGTATGAGGGGAGCTCCATGGGGGGTAAGAGCTCCTCTCTGAGGGGGGCTCAGGTGAGGGAGAAGGGACAGAGCTGTGTTGAAGGCACTGTTGTAACTGCTGGAAGGGCTTGGCTGCTGTTTGGCTGGATTCCCTTTTTACTCTGCATTCATCACTTATTCACACACACACGCACATTCAGTCACTCACTCTAAGACACACACACTGACACTGACTCACACTCTCTTACTCATTCTCAGACACATACACTCACTCGCGTACATATACACAGAATCACTCATTCAGCCCCTGTTACTCAATGAGACACGCACACTCAGTGACTCGCTCACACACATTCACACAGACACTCACTCAGTGACTCACTGACACACACACACTCACTCACTGACACACTCACGCACATACTCACATACGCATACACACACTCACTCAGTGACTCACTCACGGACTCTCTCCCTCATTCACACGCACACTCACTCCCCAGCCAATCTGTCGCTCAGCAATCTGGCGATCAGTGAAAGTGCTCCCTTCACTCTCCTCCCTCGGTCCTCCTCTCTCACACACCGCCCCTCCCTCAGCTCGCCTCTGTGCTCTCAGTTGCGCTCCTCAGCGTGGGGAATATCTTCCCCAAATTTCACGAGATGAGCAGCATTTCGGGCTTCATATAGCACCTGGTGGGACAGAGAGGAGAAGCGGGTAGCAGGAGAGACAGAGAGAGAGGACACTGCAGTGTCTGACACTGGCACAAAGCATAACGCACCACCTAACTGACTGAACGCAGTCTGCCGGTACCTTGTTGTGAACGTAGGCCTCGCAGGAATAGCACCAGACAGACAGGTCCGAAAAGCTGAGCACCAGCGGGTGTTCTGAGACCAGGCCGTGGGTCACCATGTGCTGGTTCACGTAGCGGCCACAGTACACCTGGAGAGGAGGGGGGTGGTATATTTAAATATGCGTTTTAAGTCAACACACGTTATTGAATATTTTTGAATATGAGCTGTACAAGTACATGAGTTGTGTTTTTCTCTTTTTACATTACATTATTAGCATTTAACACACACTCTTATCCAGAGTGACTAACATCAGTTACAGGTTTTTACAATGTTATCCATTTGTACAGCAGGATATTTACTTACTCAGTTGTGGGTTAAGTACCTTGCCCAAGGGTACAGCAGCAGTGCCCCCGTGGGGAATCGAACTAGCAAACTTTTGGTTGAAAGTCCTGCTTCTTAACCACTATGATACACTGCAACTCTCTCATACATATATATAACTGCAACTCTCTCACATATATATAAAATAATCTTCTTTATATTTCTATGTATGGGTGGCATTGTAGCACAGTGGTAAGTCTAGTGACCTACTCAACCAAGAATCACCTCAGTAAATATCCAGCTGTATAAATCGACATCATGCAAAACTGTAAATATGTATGTAAATTGCTCTGGGTAAGATTGTCTCCTAAATGACACTAATGTAAATAATGTAATGCAAATGTATCTAGATGCAGCATAATGGAAACTTCTATCACAGTGGTGTTGCTCGGTACCTCGTAGCAGCTGAGACAGATCCAGTTCTCAGCATCTGTACCACAGTCCTCACAAGGTAGAAATACATCTATGCCCCCGGCAGGCAAGGGTCTCACTACCTCCAGGTGAGGGCACCATGGCAAGGGTTCCACCATAAACATCGTCCCCTAAAAACAATGACACAGCACTGAGTTCCGTTCCCATCCACAAGAAAACACACATGCAACTACTTTCACTGCAGAGTGCACAAAATCATAAATGTGTGACAAACAGGATATATAATAAGATTACAGTAGGTTACCAAAATTTGTTTTTAGTGGAAATATTTAAACTGTTGGTAATACATGATTACCATCGTTTTTTATTGGGTTTGGAAGCTATGAGTCAACAGAAAATCACTGTGAACAGCTGGTCCCTTCCAGGTACTGTTGAGCACTTTCCAAGAATGAAAGTGCATCAGGTTTATTAAGTTGAAGCGGCTGGGAGCTGTTTTCGTTCTATCATTTTCTATCTTTCGATAAAGGTGCTTAAGTGATACTGTACCCCCTCCATGTTCTGGCCTCCACAGAAAAGCTCAAAGACTGGCTGATCCTTCAAAGATTTTGACCAACCAGAAGCTTCGGCCAGCTCTGCTCTCTCCAGGTCTGCCATGGCAACAGCATCAGAGGCAGGCTCAGGGGTTGGCTGGAGAAAGATAAACACAGATATGATACAAATGTTTGTTCCTGTTCCCATAAAACCGGCCACGTGAATCAAATGCAGCTTCACACCAGCCCACCTGTATCCCTGCCTGGCCATGAAGCGGGTTGTGGGACATGCTCTCTTCCACCTCACTTTTTTCAGGCACTAATTGGGCAGGCGTTGACCTTTCACCCTCTCCTGGGCTCTGCGGATTGGTGGGCTTAACCTTTGGCCTGGCTCCTCCCACAGGCACTGACGTAGGGCTGGAGTTGGGTGAAGTGGCTTTGTCCAGGTCCAGAGAGAGCAGTCCCTGTGTGATGTCCTGCAGTCCTTTGTCCTCCTGGGCAACAGGGGGCGATGTTGGCGTTGTTGCTGCTGCTGGCTGTGGGGTCACAGGTAGTGAGTCTTGCCCAGGACTCTTCGCTGGGGTCCTCTGTTTTGGTGACTTTTTGCCTTTGCCTCCCGAGGTTCGTTTTCCCCTTGGGTTGGGGGAAGGCAGGGACAGGCGCAGAGACTCAGGAACTGTGCAGAAAGAACAAACAAATAAAGCTATAATGATGTTCCGTGGCTGCGACCATTTTCCCTAAACACCCTCCCTCCATGAACAATTCTTCATCACGTCTATTACATTATTTTTAAATTAATTTTACTTCAGTATCATTATCTTTTCATTCATATTACGATTAACCACACCTCTTTACCAGCTAATAGTAATTAAACTTGCCATTGAAATCCTATCACTTCGTAACTCAACTTGAATACAACATCTTCAATTTGTAATTTTACTTCCCTTGTTGTACTAGTAGCAATCTTAGTTCAATCCGCACTGACAGACAGACTTACTTTGTATTCTCAGGGAACTCCAGTAGGGGGCGTGTGTGCGCAGGACACGGTTGATGGTCTTGGCTGCGTTTGGATGAGGAGGCTGCAGGGAAGGGAGGGTGGGGGGCGTGTCTCCCAGGAGCATGCTGGTGCACGTGGACATGGACTCGGAAATTGAGTTCAGGTTGTAGCCCCCCTAATGCACAGAATCAGCGGGAGGACAGAGCAACGGTGAGCTACACAGACACAAAGCGCAAAGACTGCAGTCACTGCAGATGCTACTCATGTCTGGTGGGGCTAGCGAGTGTGTGATGGCGTGTGTATGTGTCTTTTGTGTGTGTGTGTGTGTGTGTGTGTGTGAGATGGTGTATGAGTATCTGATAGAAAGGGTGTGATGGTGTGTGTATGTGTACTGGATGTGATGGTGCGTGTTTAATGTGTGTTTAGTGTGTGTGTGTGTGTGTTCAGTGTGTGTGTGTGTGTGTGTGTGTGTGTGTGTGTGTTCAGTGTGTGTGTGTTCAGTGTGTGTGTGTGTGTGTGTGAGTGCATGATGGTGTGTGTGTGCGTGTGTGTGTGTGTTCAGTGTGTGTGTGTGTGTGTGTTCAGTGTGTGTGTGTGTGTGTGTGTGTGTGTGTGTGTGTGAGTGCATGTGCGCATGCAGTGCGTTCACACAGCTGACCTCCAGTATGAGCAGCACTCTGCCGCCTGCCAGGCTCATCAGCAGGTGCGTCAGGTGGGCGTAACCCTCAGGCGTCACTTGGTACCCTCCCAGCGGGTCACCCCGCGCTGCGTCAAACCCTGCAGACACCAACACCAGCTCTGGGTCAAACTGGGTGGGTAGAGGTGGAGGAAAAGGCCAGTTAATACGCATTCCAGGAACCATGACCAAAGCCTAATTTTAAAATAAAGACAAAGGGGTTAGGAACAGCAGCTGTAACCCTGGTTGCTGGTTCCCCACTGCGGCACTGTTTTCCCTTTGGGCAAGGCACCTAACCCATAATCGCCTCACTATTAACGAACAACATGTAAGGTCTGTAACCTATGTAAGTCGCTCTGGATGAGAGAATCTGCTAAGTAACTAAATGTAGCATGCATTGCTCTGATGTTTTCTGTTTATGGCATGCCAGTACTCTGTGTCTGTGGGTATGTGTTTGGGCACCTGTCTCGCGATGGGCATGACCACTGTGTGAAAGGCTGCCAGGTATTCTGAGTCGCCCATCTTGCCGCCACTCCAGGGAATGTTGACATTGAAGCCCTGCCCCTTGCCCTGCCCCACCCTATCACAGTCTGCATCCTCAGAGGAGGGGAAGAACAGGCCGTCGTCATAGCGATGGAGTGAGACGTACAGTACACTGAAAAATACAGGTAAACAGCAGAGAAGACAGGACAGTGAGGAGAAGGAACTATTGCAACTTTGATCTGCCTCTGCAATGTGTGGAAAAAACTGAGGCGTTAAAAAATAATAAAGAAAAATTCTTCAGAAATTGAGCATCGCCAGTTACCAGACTATAAAGATCATTAAAACTGATGTAGTTTTTCACGGTCTGAATAAATGATTGTTCTGCTGGAATGATTTAGTGATATCAACAACTTTCCTGCAGCAGGAAGGTTCCCATTTTTCTACTGCATTCAATTCAAGCCAACCAACCAACTAATTTGCGACACATCACCAATCATCTCATCAATGACTTCCATAACCTGCTGTGAGTTTGTAGCCAATGCAGTTACAGTATCTGAGAGATCCTCTACAAAGCAGAGGGGGCTAAATTTGTGCATTTAAGACCCATCCTGGCAAGATTTTAACCCAATACAGCCTGAGTGTAACTGGCTGGCTGTGTGCATCTCCCCATTGCCATCAAGGCAAAGAGGCCCACTACTTGTAACTTTCTACGATGTGCAAAGACTGCACTCCACACAGAGCAGAGTTTCCCCCTTCCTCATACTAAAGTTTCAGCATCTCTTGTGCTTGATCAGCAGCAGGTTCTATTGCTTTACTGGACTCTGCCTCAAGGCTCTGACTTCCTTTGAACAGGCCTGTCCATTCAGCACAGAGAATCCTACTTATAAAGTGTTTGCCTGTGAGGTATAAATGGAGGGGAGTCGATGAAATCAAACTCTCCGAGAAACTGATTGCACCACCTTACAGTCAAGTCCGAAGCATAGATTTCCTTTTCACTTTGCGTGAATAATTTTCTCTGAACTCCCTTATTGATGGCACGGTCTTGTCGAGAATGAATGAGTCCGAGGTGCGCGCTGCAAAATCGCATGATTGCACTTTCTCGCTGAGAGCTAATTAGTAATGTGCTCAGGAGCACCTCTGCTGCCCGGTGGTGTCTGTAATAAAGCAGAGACTGACGACTGCAGGGTCCTCCCTTAAGCTGTCAGGAGAAGCACAGCTAAGCACAGCTCAAGAATCTGACACCCGGACAGCCTCCACTTCGCGCTCCGCTACCTGTCATCGTCCTCGAAAATGTGCTGGGTGCCGTTGCCGTGGTGCACGTCCCAGTCCAGGATGAGGACGCGGAGGGGCCTCTTGGCGAGGGTCTGGGCGTAGCGGGCGGTCAGGGCCGCCGTGTTGAAGAAGCAGAAGCCGCAGGCGGCATCCTTCTCGGCATGGTGACCCGGGGGACGCACGATGGCCACCGCATTCCTCACCTGCACAGCACACGTGCACACACACACGCACACACACACACACACACACACACAGACACAGACAGGTGGTCACTGTCCACAGTCACACAACCCATAGCCTATCCAATCAGCACAGAGCATATTACATCAACCCAAGCACTGGAGCGACGCCTGTCCAATCAGCACAGAGCACACTACACCAGCCCAAACACTGACTGTGAAGCCTGTCAAATCAGCACACAGCACATTTACTTTAGCCCAAATACTGAAGAGTGAAGCTTGTCCAGTCAGTATGGAGGACAGAATTAGTGCCCGTCTCATTAGTACAGTGTTTGAGTAAAACAGGAGTTAAATATGAGTACCTGTCCACAAAACATAGTAGACTGTAATGTGTGAAAATCTGTCTAATCCGTTTGGAAGTGAATATAATTCCCTGTCAAACAAATGCACTTCAGGGGGCATCTGTCCAGGTAATAAGAGTTAGAGTCAGAGCTCACATCCACTCTGTGCAGGCGAACAGGAGCGGGCCCCCGAGCTGATACGCTGCAGAGTGCGGCCGTCGGTCTCACCCCTCAGCAGTGCAGCTCGGCGGTGTTGCGTACCTGTCCGGTCTGCACGGCCTGCGCCGCGTTGAAGCACGCCCCGGCAGCCAACAGCGCGCTCCTGTAGCTCTGGGCGCAGATGTAGATGGAGTTGTACTCGTCTCCCAGCCTGTGCAGGTCTCTCGGCTTCATGCCCTCCGTTGATTTGATCTTGGCAATATGCTCTCGGCTGTGAACAGACGCCCGTTTTCAGAGGAAACGAACGGTGCGCCCAACCCCTAACAAAACTACTGTCAGTGTGCAATACACAGTATGTTACTAACAGGTACAAATCACGTATTCTCTCAGTGACACAGTATCCAGATTTGCAAAAAACCACTGCCACTTTAAGTATTGATTATCAACATGATGCCAAGTTACAGCAGATCAATTTGTCTACACTGCCTCACACATATGAAAGAGCCATTATTCCACACACTGCTACTCAGTGTTTCCCCTATTGATTGTTGCCATCACACTGATATTGACTAACAGCATGCTTGCAGATTAATTTTCAAAAACAAATACAAAACAACTTCAGATCGCCATCCATATAATGCATTCAGTAAATCTCTCTGTCAGTTACTGTTAACCCGTTTTCACCAGTTAGGCTGGTGAAATGCCTGTTACTGTGAGGGTATGTGTGAGGTGACAGGGCCCTGCCGCGGCACCTGTGACACATGGCCAGCTCCTCCTCGGTGGCCAGGCGGGCCGGAATCCGCTGGCACCTGGACACCAGGCCCAGGTCCTCATGCCGGGAGAAAATACGCAAAATCCTCTGAGGGAGTTCTGGGTGATGGCTGCGAGGGAGGACGCAGAAACACACACACATACACACACACACAGGGAAATTACTTTTTACAACACACCAGTAACACATGCTGGCAAATGCTGATATGTGCACATATCTGTGAAATATCATTAAGAGAGACATGTTTCCAATGTGGTGCGAAGAACAAACATTGTGAAGAATGTGGAAGCCAAAAGAGGGAAAATAGTGTGTACAGAGCTAGAAGACAGGGAAGGCTGTATAGCTGAAACCCAGGGACAATTATTCAACTGATCAGTTTTTGCCAATGGGAGCTCCACATAATCGGGTGTAAAGAAAAGGCAGTAATATTATGTACTTTCTGTAAACTTTTCAAACAGTATAAAAGATCAGCTTTCCACAGTCTCCTCTGAAGAAAGCATGAAGTGGAGCACGGAGGGTTACTATGGGCTCTGCCTCCAGTCCCCTGCGGGAGTTCCACCCTTCCCATTCACTGAGAGTGGGAGAACCAATCACAACCTTCTAATGTATCAAAACATGAGTGGTGCTCTAGGCATAGTCAAACTAAAGACATTAACACTGACACAGAGATATCATTTTAATATCACAAAGTGCAAATGTTAAATAATTATATAGCGAACATTCACAGAGCTAGGGTTTGAAGGATGGGTGTGGCTCTGCTGAGGACCCACCCCCAGAAGCCTGCCGCTGGCCACTTACGCGTCCCACATGTTGTGGTGCTCCATCATCCTCTGGTCGTACACCAGGCCTGTGACCTGGGCGGGGCTGTTTCCCCAGCCCTGCCCGAGACCGTCCCCCTCTGCCTGGGTCACAGGGTCGCCCTCCCCGAGGGGCCCCCCCTCTGCAGAGAACACATTCACCCGCGTGACCCCAAATCAGCCAGCCAGTAGATAACACACATGCAGCCGTTATCTGACATATCACTGCAACCCTGCCTCGCTGGGAACAGAGATCTCTATCGCTACTCCACTTTGTATTAAAACACACTGTCCTCTAAAGCTTCATACAAGGGTGTTATGTTCGCCTCAACACTTACCTAGTATCTGCAGGCTGGTCCAGAAGGGGTAAAGTGAGGAGATAGTCTGGGATATTGACTTCAGAGCACTGAAACACACACAGACAGATACACACAGAGTACAGACATTACAAACACAGATAGCCACATGAGAATGGGGACGTACATACACAAAAAAGACAAGAGTAACACATATTCATACACACATGGACAGAGAGACAGACAGACATGCGTGCACGCACACACACGCATGCACACACACGCACACCCACACATACACACACATACACACGTACACAAGCACACATGCATGCATAGATAGGCATAAAAACCGTACGTGGAAGAAAAGACAGACAGAGAGATAAACACAAAGATAAACACATGGACAACCACGTCCACAATGATACAGGCAGAAGGAGAGCAAACAAGCTGGGGGTTAGTTTTACAGGCTGAATGATAACATTCCAGCAGCTATCATGAGCCGATTCCCATCCATCCTCTGGAAACTAAAATATCAACGACAATGAGGAGCTCAGTGAGTGTCTCCCTGAACCCCAAACTCCCCCTCGTGTCACTCACACTCTCACCTCTCGCTGGGGGCTGGCGGGGGCTCCAGGCGGGGGCAGGAGTCTCCCAGCAGTGACCTCATGCAGGCACACGCCCCTTCTGCCGAGGACTGCAGGTTGTATCCTCCCTGACAGAAAAGGTGTCAATTTGAATCATTTTTGTGAAGCTCTAGTACCATTGTTTACTTTTCCACCTGTGTACTCTTCCCCTTTTTTCTTCCAATTTGGAACGTCCAATTATATGTTTAGACACTGTTCCTATTGCTGCAACCCCCACTATCAATGTGGGAGGGTTCAGGCAAACACACGCTCTCCAACCCGTGACATGTGATGTCGGCCTCCACTTCCTTACACACTGCAGCTCCCACACTCATAATCGTCAGCTGACAACACAGCTGGGATCGAGCCTGGCCTGTGGTGCTCAGCCTTGTGCTTGCAATACGAAGTGCTTCTATTGGCTGAGCCACTCGGGAGCCCCCTCCACCTAGATGTCTCTCTGACTGTTTACAGGTCATCACGTCTGTCTCTGGTTAGCAAACAGTTTGCCTGTGATCGGTTAGCCATCAGCTGCTGCTGTAATGAGGGTGTTTTACCTCCAGCGCGAGCACCAGTCTGCCCTGTGCCAGGCCCTGAAGCAGGTGGGTGAGGATGGAGAAGCACTGCGGACTGGTAGACATCCCTCCCTGGAGCAAACAAACGATCCGACAAACTCACACATGCACAGACACTGCAGCTCTACAGAATCATACAGGAATATATTTACAATAACATGCCACACAAACACTATATACTATACTTAATACTCTATACTACAATAATTGGCAATTAACAATGCATTTTATTGCCGAAGTGCATGGGTACATATGCCACCATTGCAATAAAATGTTAAGCTGAACACTAATACAGAATGCAGTTCCTACAATCAGAACAATTCTAAGACGAACAGCGGGAAGCACTTACCTTTGGGTCCCCGGCAACAGAGTCAAAGCCTGCGGCCACAAGCACCAGCTGGGGCTGGAACTGCAGAGAGAACGCAGCTCCTATTACATTCTGTCCACAAACACCTTCTGTACTGTCAAACATTTAAGTCTCATTTAACTTCCATGCAAAATCTGACAGTCTGATGAAGGCGTAACTCCTCAGTGACACAGAGAGGCTGCTGATTGGACACAGCAGTACAGTACCTCATAGGCCACTGGCAGGAGAAGCTGCTGGAAGGCGGCGAGGTAGTCTCCATCCTTCATGCCGATCTGTGGGGGGGAGAGACCCTAACGCTTTTACAGTGTCACATGGCTGCTGTGAAGAGCAGACTCTGCTGGTAACCAAACGTTTTTTTATTTAGGGCAGGGAACCTCTAACCCACACCTGAATTTCATCTCATTGATTGGAACAACTGATTCAACAACTGAATTACCTGCTTGCACAGAAGTCATTATCCTAGAGGTTCATATACTTTGTCCCGACTAAACAGTAAGTGTTTAAATTATGTTTTCAATGAAGACATAAAAAAGTACAATTTTTGTGTTTTATTTGTTTAATCAGACTGTGTTTATCTATTATTATGACTTATATGAAGATCAAACCACATTTTAAAAGAAATTAATGCAGGAATGCAGGTAATTCCAAGGGGTTCACAAACTTTTTCCGCACAACTTTGGTTTTAAACAACCGCAATCTGTTTTGGGACTTCCTGCTCTAGACTAAGCATTGGAAAAGTGTAAGCCTCCATAACTGCTCCACTGCCAATTTCAGGAGCCGC
This sequence comes from Megalops atlanticus, assembly GCA_019176425.1. Classification (NCBI taxonomy): domain Eukaryota; kingdom Metazoa; phylum Chordata; class Actinopteri; order Elopiformes; family Megalopidae; genus Megalops; species Megalops atlanticus. Next base: position 30,346,581 of record CM032882.1, read on the forward strand.
TGTGGCTATCCTCTGACAGAAATTAAAGTTTGACTGGACTAAGCAAGCAATTTCATACGCGCTTAATAAGGGGCTGTTGACCTTGGCGTTTGGTCAGTCCAATCAAATCTCTTATTCCACACACCTCGAGATAATGCAGAAAAGTTTTCACACGTCAGGGGAAGGGCTCGGTCGCGGCGCGTACCTTGTTCCACGGCAGGTTGATGTTGTAGCCCTCGCCCTGCCCCACTCCCACCGCGCTGCTGTCTGACTCAGGTAGGTGGGGCCAGAACGAGCCCTGCTCATATCTGTGCACTGAGAAGTACAGCACACTGTGGGGGGAAACAGGACAGTCACACAGAGCACAGCCTGTCCACACGCGGAGACACAATCATCCTGCATTACACCTGCTGCTTTTCCCTTATCCCAGGTAAGCCTCGGAGGTGTGTTTTCACTATACCTTTATCACTTGTATTCATTGCAATGGGCTTGCAGGCACAGAGAAAGTGGTCCCAGGCGGGCGGCGTTATACCTGGGATCCTCCTGAAATATGTACTGGATCCCCTGGCCGTGATGCACGTCCCAGTCCACAATCAGAACTCTGCAACGAACAGGGGAGACGGGCTCAGCCAAGCCTGGTTCCCACAGAACCTCAGAAACAGGGGTAACACACAGTGGAATATCAAGGAGAAGATGCTGTTCTGGTTTTGTTCATATTGTGGATTGTGAGCTGTTTCAGATATTGAAAATGTGTCACTTAAATCGAGACAATATTGACATAAAAAGGAGCAGAGTAAATTAAAGTCCACCAGCTCAGTTCTTCTCCCGCAATGCAACACTGTGGGTGGACAGCAGGTGCTGTGGACCCTCATGGTATTAAAGTTAGGGTTGGGGGGTCTGCAGAATATGAAATTACCGTTCCAGGCCGTGCTGTCGTTGGGCGTAACGCGCTGCGATGGCCAGGTTATTGAACATGCAGTAACCGTTCATCTTATCCACCTGGGCGTGGTGGCCTGGAGGTCTGGCAACATGGGGGGAAAGATCACCAGCGTCACAGCGGCTCCAAAACAGAAGGCAATAACACCAGATACAGCAGAGGCTGCAAGCGGCTTTCTCGGGAGGCCAAGCGTGAGGAACTGGGAGCAGGAAGTAACAACAGCCTGAAGAAAACAGCTGAGTCCCTGAGCACAGTCAGTGCTGGGTCCAATAAGAGACACTAAAAGTAAAGCCTGGATTGGGTACAATTTGTCCTGTCATAAATAATAGGCCAGAAGTACACAATAAGACAGCTGGGGGCCCAGATTATTTCTGTAACACACAAGTGGCACATATACATCAATACAACAGGATGCAATACCAATAGATCAAAATCTCAAGATCAAAATCTTTTTATTAATTTATAAAAACATAACCCTCAATATACAGATGCAAAATATACACTTGATTCATAAATTAAAAAATCTGAACATATCCTGCTACCACAAACCCTTCCTCCTTGGCTTTGAAGTAGTTACCTAGCAACAGAGAACCCGTTTCTCAGCTCTGATGTCATCACTTTGTCAACAAGCTGAAAGACGGACCCAACTGCCAAAGTGGCGCAGAGGAAGGACTCCTGCAGGGACGGAGAAACTGGCAGTGAAGACCCTCAAACACACTTCCACTTCCACACTGCAAAAAGCCATCAAGGAGGATATGCTATCTGGGGCAAAACAGACAAGATTCCCACTGCACAGGACTCACATTCATGTTTACATGTAGGCTACAGAGGCAATTATTCCTCTTATGCAAAATATAACTTTGACCACATAATATTGATAATTAAACTTTCCCACAGAACAGAGCAGAACAAACATGGAGACACAAACCACACCTCCATAAGAATCTGTAAGTCAATGAACACCATTACCCATAATGGCCCACTCTGAGAATACTCTTACATCACAAATGAACAGGACAGGACAGGAAACACTCACAGGGTGGAGGTAGATGGAGTCGTATGTCTCAGAGAGAGACCGGAGCTCATTCTCGCTCATTTTCTGCGTAGACTTCATCAGTTCCAGATACTCCTTCCTACAGACACAAAGACACATGATTATGTGCCCACTTTGATGAATTATCTTTTTCTACAGAATGTATAATTGACACACACCGTGACAAAATACTGTAAAAATCTGTGTCAAGCAAGTGACCACCACAATATGACACATTACAATACAAGCACTGTATTTAAACCTACTTACGTGTGAATCAATAAAAGCTCATCTTCAGTTGCAGCCCTGGCCTGAAACACAAAGGGAAATGGACACTGACATACGAAAATAAAAGAGCTACACACTGACATTGAGCAGTATGTGATAAAAGTGATGACTTTAGCTGGTGTTTTATTTCTGAGTTTAGTCATTAGACCTGACGAGACAAAAGGCCTACTGTCTTATGACAGTCATGGGATCATAGGTTGCACTATTTGTCCCTTGCCTCCACCCATACACAACAGGAGAGCAGTCCCTCCATTGATTGTTCTGTTTGTCGACTACCTCCAGCCATACACAATGGCAGAGCAGTCCCTCTATGGTTTGTTCTGTTTGTCCCTTACCTCCACCCGTACACAACGGGAGAGCAGTCCCTCTTTCTCCATCATGTCCATTATGGTGGTCACTCTCTCTGGACATTCGGGATGGCTGCAGGATGAAGCACACCACACACCTCAATATACAGCAATGCCTCCAGCGTGCTGTCTTTATATTCCCACAGACTTTATAAACTCATGTTTCTGGGGATGTACAAGACATCAGAGAAAATGCCAGCAGCCAGGCACTGTAGTATTCCATTTACAGTACCAAATCTACTCATTAGTGTCCCTTGGCTATGCTCCAACAACACTGTGCTTACATTAAATCTTTAAAGACACTACAGTAACTGTAGTAATGAGTTTTCAGTGCACACTTTAAATGGAATATATTTTTATTTTTAATGAACCAAACTTAAGTATTTAACTGCATGTCAAAAATATTTTTCTTCAACACAAATACTTCATGATTTAATTCAGTGCAGAATAATAATTTCAAAAGATCTAAATGCTGCAGAAATACACAGTACCTATGGACAGTAGGGCTGTATTGGAAGTTTTTTCCACTTTATTAAAGACCTACTGTGTGCTCTTTTATAAGGTAGTATATATTAACTGTGACAGTGGGTGCAAGGACGCTGGGAAGTCTCAAAGCAACATCCAAGTTAACCATTTTCCATGGGAAAATTTCCCATTTTCTTTCAAAATACAACTGGGACCAGATTAATTGCTGACACATAACTGGAGTTAAGTTTTAATAGAAATGGATATCCATGTACTTCTGACCAATAACAGGCAGGTACCCAGATGAAAAATAAGAAAACAAACAGGTGGGAAGAAAGATGAAATGGAAGCAGAAATTTTGAATGACTCCAAAACATCACGGCACAGGTAGGGTAAAGGTAAGCATGGCCAGCGGAAAGAACACTTTATAGGAACCCTGGGGAGACAACTACAAGCTAGTGTAGGTGACAGAAAATGATACACAGACAGACATACAGACAGACAAATGGACAGCTCAGTGGTAAGGTGGTGACCTGGTGTCCCAGAGGCAACGATGGTGAGTAAAGGCATCAGAGAAGACCAGGCCAGTCCCAGTGGCTTTTGGCTTGCTGCGCAGGTCCTGTACATACATAAACACAACACATGTATAAGCACAACACATTTATGAACATACTGTATGAATTCTCATAGCCACACCTTCAAGGCCTACCTCTGAAAGAAGCTCCTAGAACTGCAAACAAAAGTATGTATAGGTTGCCTTTCCTCATTTTGAATGAGTCGATGTGAGTATTATGCCATATGTCTAATTAGAATTTTGATTTGAAAGACCCAAAGGGCCTTTTGGCAAATTAAAGGCAAATCAGCAGGCTCTTCCCACAGAAACTTTCATGTAAACAGTCCCACTAAAATAAGTACGCACACTATAAATGACAGCTATAATCTGATCTTATCAGATCAAACACAGGCATGATAATATATTCTGCCAAAACAATACTTATATATTACCAGGGGATGAGTCACAAGTCATAGTAAATAGGTAAATACAATAATTACACAGAATTCTGTACATCCACCCTTCCACCTTCAACCACATACTCAGCTCTGATTTGCTACAATGGAGGATGGGGGTTTTATTCAAGTGTGGAAGTGAGACCTTTTTTATTTACAGTTGATAATTTTGTATAAGGTCATATGGAGTTATACATGTGAACAGAGATGCAGGGCTATTGAGGAAAGCCAATCTCTCTTTCTCTCCCTTAACCCCCCCCCGGTGTGTGTATCTGTGTGTGCCTCTCTCTCTCTCACCAGGTTTTTGAGCTGGTTGGTCATCTCCTCTTCTCCTTTGCTTCTGTCCATCCTCCCTTTCTTGCGGGCCTCCTGCAGGCTGGGCTTCTTGCTGTTAGGCTTGCTGGTTTTCTTCTGTGGTGAGGTATGACATTTACATTTATCCAAAGCAACTCACAAGAGAGACATGGGAGACAACTACAGGAAAACTGGGTAAAATGATCTCCGAATGAAAAAGGGGGGAAAGGAATGATCCATCTTCATTTGCCCAGTCTATTGCCAAACTACCTAGTGGTTGTTATTTACTCCCTGTCAAATCAGGACTTACTTCTCCTGGCTGATGGCTCCACTACCAACTGCTACTCCCACATGAAATGGCTGCACAGGTATACTGGCACTCGGGGGTTTTATATTTTCCGAAACAGAAACTTAAATATTAAACCCAACAGGGTGCGAAGGTCCACAGCCGCACTCAGCGAGGACAATAATAAACTGCCACTGACACTCAGCCAGGAGACACTAGCTGCATCGTGCCAGAGAGCCTTTATGACTGGGCACAGCAGCAGCAGTGTAGTGTTCAGGGAGAGCAACCTAACCAGAATCCTGCGCTCTGTCCTCCCCGTTTATTAAGAGATTAGCAATAAAGCTAAATTAAGATAAATTAAGCTGGTATTGTATTTGCCAGTCCAGTCAGTGGGTCAATGCATTGAAAAACATTACCTCAAGAGGTTACTACTTTTCCTAAATTAAATACTGAGTAGCCAAAAAATATAATATTTTCAGGTCACTACAACTACTGATAGTCTTTAAATCTTTTCACTAAAAGTTACAGGAAAGTTACGGAAGAGGAAATATTTTCATGATTTCCAATTAATTTTGCTGTAACTGTTACAGGACAACAGGAGCAATTGTATATTTCTGGTTGCTGGCTTTTTAGCTATTCTTCACAACCCAACAGAAAAAAAAACTTCAAACGGTTGGCTTTTTAAATGGAAAGGATAAGATGTTTACTTTGGACGCAGAGTCTGGTGACCTGGGTGACCGGCTGGAGCCTCGGAGGACCCTTGACCCTGAGGGGTCGGGTATGGAATCCATAACTTCCCCACGCTACTAAGGACCCTGCAGGGAGATAAAAAATTAAAAAAGCAAACACGATCTTTAGCATTACTCCATCACTTGCTTGGTGGCCAGTCAAGACTGCTTTAAACCAATCTACCTCCTGCATCGCACTCTATTCCATTGAAATGTTGGTTAAGCAGAACTGGTAAAAGCCGTGAAATTTACTGCAGTTTTGTGAGGCCATCTGTAAAGAAAGAGATACTTCTGATAACACCCTCAGCTATGCAAATAGCCAAAATAAAACAAAAATTGGCACTGGGATAACTGAAAACAGCTGCAGAAATTCCACACTTCATCTGCAAACCCTGATCATGGAAAGAAAATGCAGTGGAGATACAGCAGGCTGGCGTAAGCCTGTGACCCTACAGATGGCAAGAGCCTGATTTCCCCCTGCTGTTTGGCGAGCTCATAGCCACCCCGAAAATCTCATCACCACTGGCTGCCTCTTCACAGCGTCAGCAAAATTTCTGCATGACCCACTGCATTTGGCCCTTTTTGCATCAGTCTCCTTTCATAGCAGCCAGCAGTAAAGAGGATCAAATTTAAACAGGTGATCACTTGGTCACCCTGACCACAGAGGACCTCATTACATGCAGGCATGTCACCACCTAGAATGTCAGTGCATTCCTACACTCAAATATCTATGGCGTACTGGCAAAACTCAAAGGTACACTGCTGGTGACGACTTCATTAAATAGCAGGCATGATTTTACACATATTCCTATTACATGTTTTTAAAAACATGTATAAAGACAGCATGACCCCAGCGCTGTTATCAATTGCCATCAAACCACACTAACTATGATCTTCAACCCACAAATCTACAATCCTTGCTAATTAGCCTATATGCAATTGTTCTGAGAGTCTTAAATTATCTTGAAACCTGTAGGACCTCTCCATTATATGAAGTATACTGGACAAATGTCAAATCTGTATCACAAATAATATGGTGCTCTTAAGGTTGAATTAGTGGTCAAAGTTATATCACACATAATAAAGTGTTCTTTTAATTGAATCAGTGGTGGGTGTTTCTACTAGGTTTTTGTGATCATGATAATGTAATAATGTATGCAAATTGTGGTTACTGTAACAAAAATCATGCCCGGTACATTCTTTAACTTTTTTTTTTTTTTTTTTTTTGGAGTGGAGAAATATTAGTTTTTACCAGCACGAGTAATAACAACTATTTTAATATTAAGTGAATACTTTATTTCAGTAAAACATTTCTCGTGCCTTGACCGATCTAAAAAGCAAACTTCAGTGTGGTACCTAGCAACGGCTTTCGAGATAAGACGCTGATCTGTCAACAGCTTCCTAAAAATAGCGAGCCAGACAATTTCCATTCATTGACCAAGGAGATCACTGCCAGCTTCATTTGGTAAGCCAGATGGACGAGGTCCAGAAATCTTCACAAATCCGCTCATGGTTTGATATTTGCCTTGAGGAATTAATTTTAGCCAGAGGCGAATGACACACTTGCTACATGAGTAACGTTAAAGGCTTTTGAAAAAATGGCAAGCTATTTTGCTAACCTGGTAGCTAGTTCATTTTTCCCCACTGGCTAGACAATAAAAGAAATCCCATCCTTCGCAAGCAAAACAACTCCCCAGCAGCCGCAAATGCGTCCTTCCGTTTTAGCTAATTAGTAACCAACCAATTTAACAAGTTAGCATGACAACTATCTAGTTAAGTATACGGTAGCTAGCCAGCTAATACCGAACCCTAACGTTATGTGCTTGCCATTTTGAAAACTGTATTGGCGCTTGCTTGATGTAACTCTCCCGGCTTCAAACAAAGTGACTGTGACTAGATCGCCAGCCATCTAGTTCGCTATTCAGATCGCCGAAAATATGACATTTCAAATGAACCCCCGATGAGTAACCTCCTGTATATTGTTTATTAAAGTCAATGTGCAATCCGTAGCAACTTACTTCGAGACGTTAGTTTCTTCACCGCTCAAATTGTCAATGCGTCCACGCCCCTAGTCCGGCTAGGGCGCAAGGTGATGACGTCAGGAGCGGGATTGACAGCTTCAACGTGTGACGCCCAACTTCACCATGTGAGGTCGCTGTGATAAAGCAAATATTGTGAAGACCAAATTCACCTCAACCACGACTTAAAATTTTCCAAGTCCAAAGGGTGTTTTTAGTTTTTATCCCCATTCTCTTTTATGCTTATGAGTTAAGATGATGTATCCAACAGACTGAAGTTGTTTACAGCTGTTGTTTAGCCATTTCAAAAAATCTTTTCTTTGTTACAGGTTAACGTATCTTCTCAGCCTTCTCATACTACACCCCTATGTCTAGACATATGGCAAAAGCATGTAACAGTGAAAAAAGTATATGGGAATAACAGTACCTAGGACATCTCTGGAATTGCCCAGAAGAGATATGCAGGCCTTTGTAGGGCATGGAATCTGAGAGCACTCTGGGAGTCTGATCACAGCAGCACAGTTGGGTGACAAGTGACCAGTTTGGTTTAGGGTACACTGATCTGGAGGCTTAGTCAACCAGTAATGTCTTTGAGGGACTGAAGTCTAGGGCTTCTAACAACAGGTTTTACTCCATCAATGCAAAAGTGTTGCTCATTTCATGTGGTAGTATCTGGTAGTTTCCATCAATAGCATGTTTGCTGTTTGTATTAATCCTTGATACTGTTTTGTTGTTGTACACAAAGACAGTGCAGTTTGCCTGTCTTTGTCTCTGCTCCATCTAACAGGTTACATCCACTATGACATCATTAGAAGTACCCGAGCCCATAAAGTGTGTACAATAGACCAAAGGATTCTGCACCTGAAAGCAATTAGGTAATATATATCACAGCAGAAAATTAAATTTTAAAAATATTAAACCAACAAAACACCTCTACCCTGTTACATTCTACATCAACTGTACATTCTGGGCATTCCGGTTCCTTCCTCTTGCATTCCGGGGGTCTGTTTGAATAGGGGCAAACCCAGGTGAAATGGGAACATTTGAACAGTTTATTTAAAGCAAGAAGTTATCCAAAAAAAAACCTACCTGAACCCTTGAGAGAGCACAGGCCCCAATCTATCACCTGGAATTAAGAAAACGGGCAGAGCACTGCTTCATTTGCATAGCTGTAATATGAGTTGTCATCTGGTTACAGACGAAAGGCTAGCAGCTATAAAGCAAAGTGCTCTCACCTCTCAGTGCTATAGCAGGAGTGAGTGATAAATGACTCAGCCGTTTCATTCAAAACATTGCATTTGCACAATTCCATTACAGCAATAGCTACTCCCAGCTCCTAGCCATAACAGACTCACGTACCATCAGTGAACAATAAAATGTTTGTGAGTGAAGAGTTGCTGATGTTGAACAATACAGCAGCCTTTACAAGAAAAGATGAAATATTATCAATTCAATGCAATTAATTTAGTATAATGTCTTAACATACATGAATAAATCAGACAATACGTTTGGCCTTAACCCACACAACACTTGGATCATGCGACCCTGTGTACTGTATGTGTATAAAGCAGAGATATTGTGATGATCACCTGGGGGCTGGGAGTCTAATCTTTCAGGCAGGAAGAGCTTGCTCCTGGTCCGCTCTGCTGAGGGGGGAGTGTCACTGTGGTGTGGGGAGGCAGAGCCGGCTGTGGGTCCAGACATATACACATAAACAGAGATGGACACAAAGTTTTGGGAAGCCTGACAATGGCCAATCTGTCCCCCATATCATTCAACCTCCCCAACACACACACACGCGTGCACACACACACACACACACACACACACACACACACACACACACACACACACACACACACACACAGCCTGCACGACCCAGGGTGTATACACCACTTTAGGTCACATGCAGTAAGAATCATCACGCTCACAGCTGTGATATGTAGTAGCTCCCTTGTCAGGCAAGGCAACATTGGAATTGAGCAGAAAGTGATAGAAGGGTGCACTGATAAGTGTGCACTCTGCTGCCATCTTCAGGTGGTTTTTATTTAACAGCCTAGGCAGTACCACATGGGTTTTATCCACTACATCCCTGCCCTGCATCTCTTTAGGTCCTGCTCACATCATGGTGTTTATCTAATTGGCTTGAGAGCACAGACTGAAGTATTTGCCCAGATGTTCAAGGACAGATCCATCACATACGTTATTATCTGGCTATAGAAAGGAGTTGGGGACAATGACCTTCACTTCACATTGAAAGTGAGGAGAAATGTGTGAGTGGGAGCATAGTTACCAAGTGTAATGTTTTAGAACAAAAACCAAGGGTTGGGATATAGTTTACTAGGTGCTTGATAGCATATTACACATTAAAAGTGAAAGTAGCTCCAGTTAGTATAGATACTGGCAAGTTTTTTTTCTGGAGAGACAAAGACAAAGAATGATTTTTGTATGGTAAAATTAAGACATTATTACGGCCTGAGTTTGATAAACCAGGTGTGATATGCATGGCCAGGTATGATATACAAGGATGAGGAATGGACCCTTTTAGCAGTGAGCTGCCAGCTCTGTCAGCTATGGTAGTTCAGTACCAAAGTCTTAGTCTCCAGCAAGGTTTTAATACCTTAAAGTTCTCAAATATATGTTTAGACATGCTGGTAGTAGAGACATGGTGGTAATATGACCTTTATTTCCAAATAATGCAAATAAAAATGCTAATGTGAAGTTTACAAATATAACTCAAAATGTACTGACATCCCAAGGTAAGAACTGTGTCAGAATAGGACTACCCTGTTTTTTTAATGCGTACAATATGTGTTTTCAGAATTTGGGAATTTGTTTTGCAACATAAGGAAACAAGCTTTAATTGATTTACATAAAAAAACAGTGAATCTGTTATGAAAACAGGGATAGTACTGTGGTAAATGATCCATAACTGATTTAATTGGTTTGATACGGCCTGCAGGGGAGAGTGGATATGCTTAGTGTGCAGTGCTCTGTACAATGCTATGCTTCGTGATGTTTCTGCAGTTTTGACTTACAGCAACCCCCAAAACTGCTAAAAGGTCATGGTTCAAGGGATTGTTTATTTGACTGCTCAGAAGAAACGGTTTATAGTCATAGCTTAACACGCTAAGCAAGATATTAAGAAAAGTATTTTGTTGCTAGGTTCTGTAATGTGTAAGAGAAGATTGTCAGCAGGCTACAGTTTCCTGGCTGCAAAGAGCACCATGATCGCCAGTGGCTTCACAATTCCAGTCCCAGCATGAAGTTAATATTGTCATTTCATTGTCATCAGTTGGTGTTTACTGAAGGTATTTGGTAAGGACTCTTTACTCAGAAGGTCAAATACCAACACGTGAGCAAATAGAGATGAAGCGTTGCGTTCTGCAGAAACACCAACAAAGCTGAGCCAGGAGAGCAGCATGATAACCGCACAGGATACAGTCGGTACATGTGCTGGGTTGGAAATAGATAAATATGGGGCAAGGGGTTCAGGAAAAAGGAGGTTTGGTGTTATTGGGGGTGACAAATAACTGAACACCAACAGAAAGAAGGAGAGAGAACATGGAGAGTGAGTAAGCAAGAGAAAGAGAGAGAGAGCGAGCTAGCGAAAGCCAAGAGGGGAAGGAGGGAGACTGAGGGTGCACGGGCACCAACGGATGGGCCTGTGAGTTGGTTGGACTTGTCCTGTGGTTGCTAATCTCTCCCCGTCATTCACTGCCATTTCCCCAGCTCAGAACTGCCCACCCCACCAGATAAATCCGCTTCGCCAAATGCAGAGGAAGACTAACGTGACCCGCCTGCCGCTCTGATAAACGAATAAACAAACCCCATACCGTCACCACCAACCTCCTTCTGCGCGTCTCTCCTTTCCTTTTGCCTTTTTTTCTAAAAGTCCGGAAAACCATAAGCCTCTTGCGTTGCACAACTGGGCTCCTACCAAGGCATGAACAGGAGAGCTATGTGGTCAACCCTGCAAGTGTGTGACAGAGAGAGAGAGAAAGGGAGGGAGGGGGGAGGGGATGGGGAGAGAAGCTTGCGGTGGAGTCATGAGGACAGCTCTCCACCAGCACAATCCAGGTCTTCTGCATGTTGCACCTGGTCTGATAGCCCCTTAGCTACTCCATCCCAGAATCCACAACCTGGTTTCAATAGAGTGTCGGGTTTGTGCATCTGCTGAAACCCTCCCGTTGCTCAGACAAAAAGGATTCATGCAGAGAGTTTTTTGCTGCAAATCGACCTAAGATTACCACGTATCTGTTGATGACCATGAGAAATTCACACAGGGGAAGGTTAACTTGAAATTGAATAACATGTAAATATCATTCACCTCTATGCATTTTAACATACTCACAACTCAGGACTGAAGGACCTGAAGGATGAGGACCTGCAGGTGGTGAACTTTGTCACCTCTGAATCTGAAAAAGAGATAAAGATCATTAAAAAACAACTCAGTCTTAGATGAATCAGGCTTATTCTATCAAGAAAAAGACAGGATAAAGGTTAGAATTCTATCAGACTTTGTACAATGACATGGTCAGGTTGAGCCTAAACAAGGATGGGAACCTTCCAATGAAGACCTTAAGACCAAGTTTACGATTAGGCCCAGAGACCCAGTGTCTTCCATAATGCAAAAACATGTTTGTCTCCTTGCTTTTTAAGGCCCCCATTACCAAACTTTAAAACCACTTAAAGAAGGACCTGGCAGCTTTTCAAAAAGGACAGATACGGTCACAAAACTGACCGAGGGTATTAAACAGAGAGAGTCTTTTTTCACTATCAAAATGAGGTGTGCACAGAATCACTTATTTGGACTTGCAGTGTAAGCAGAGACCATAAGTTTGTTCAAAAACAGGCATGATATCATTAGATTATAGGCAAAACGACAAGCCTAACTGGGCAGGATGGTCTGTTCTTCTTCTGTTCATTGTTAAATAGTATTATGTTCTTATGTTGGCACTTTGTCCAATAGCAACCAAGATTAATAACCTTAAGGACCATCAGTTTCCCATTGATGGTCTGGCTAATACTATGGTCAGTGATTCTCTGTTCCATGCATTAAGAATTAAGTGTCACTCACCCTGCTCTCCCTTGGGGGCATTGAGTGGATAACAAAATCAGTTTTAATACAATATCACAAGCACCAGCCTGATCACCTGAAAGCCACTCACCTGACCTCATCTCATTCCTCCACAATGTCACCTGCACCCCTGCATGCAAATCATCCTTCATCCCTGCAGCTCACATACCTGGCTAGGAAAGAAAACCTGCTGACTGAATCACAAGTTAAGATGAAACACATTCCACCCAGCTGATTAGAACGCAACCTCATTATTCTCATTGACCAATTATTCTTTTGGCTAATATTATCTGCCACTGTCTATAGAGCAAACCTATTGTCTACCACAGTTTTAAAATGAATGCCTTCTTGTTTCTATTATTGTTTATGTTCCATTACATATGCATTTTGTAATATCTCCTTGCACTGTAATTTGAGTAATTGATGTGCTTTGGAGTTATTTCCATACAGAAGGCTTAACAGGAAGTCTTATCCAAAATAAAAAGATAAGTGTTGATGACTGGTTCTAAACATCACGTTTGTTATTGTTCAGCTGGCCAGATAAGAAAAGAGTGAATGTTTTTTGATTGATGTTAAATTTAGTGCGCAAGCTGTCGTATATCTGTTTGACTCATATTTGAATCGCAGTCACAGCCAGCTTGAACATGCAAAATGTTTCCATATACTAGATGCGTTTTCTGCTGACCGATATGTGTTAATATTAGTCAGTGTGTCCCCCAAATCGTGTGGGTATGGAGGCATCGAGAGCGCTGCATCGTCACTGATCATTTTCAGAAATAACCACGAGGATATTTTCGGCAGTGGTCACGTTTGGGTACCTGTGCATGCATGACCGCACGACAGAATGAATTTGTGTGTGAGAGCGTGTGTTTTGGTGGTAGGTAGGGGTCCGTGAGTCTGCAACTCTACTGATAAGTTATCAGTAGCCGGGCAGCCCATGTACCATAGAAAACTGTGTTCCACTCCCTTAGGGCTGGTACACGCCAAGAGTTAAGCTGACCTGACGAGACTTCTCAGCCATGAGGAAATCGCAAGACGATACACTGAAGATAATTTTTCATCAAAATCGATACCTTTGAGTCTACACAGGGACAACACACATACCAGAAGAACAGATTGAGGAAGGAGATGATGAAGAAAGAGAACGAAAATAGGAAACTACAGCAAGGACTCGAAAATACTTGTATTGTGTGTCGCATTCAATGAATTCCTGTAATATGCATTGATGAATGCCTTCCACATGTTTAATTTGCATTCTTATACAGGGTGACTTCAGTTGCCTGTGCTCTGTGCTCATACAGGTATTATCTCTCACGGCTGGATTTCGACTGGAGAAATTCAGATAGGCCTACACCACCTCAGTCAAGGAAATCCTCTTACATCTTACCTTCAATCATTGATTGGTTCAAGCATGGTTAAACATACAGCACATATTTGCTGCCCAATTAAAAAGGAAAATCATGAAGGGACTTTTATGACATTAAACGGCCTCCATTCATCTGTGTTGAGAGCATCTGTGAATGAGTGTGTGGGTGGATGTTTAGGCGTGTGTGTGGGTGTGTGTGTGTTCGTCCAAGCCAGTTGTTCAAACGGTATCTAAATTCAGAAATTGAAACGAGCGTGACACTTCAGTTAAATGATTTGTGAAATTCCCGGAGTTTATGGAAAGTGCTGGATTTGCATAGGCCGTGTTCCTGACACCCTCTCACTCTGGATGCCGGGGCTGCGTCCGCAGACAAAGAGTCGTTTATAGCCGAGTAACCAGTGATGACAATGGCGCTACAGTGCGGACAGACCGCAGCACCGAAAACAGTCCGGAGAATTTAAATGTCATTTACACACCGACAAATAATGACCTTTGTAAGCTGAACCCCGTCATTTGTATAGAACAGTTGCGGCCATATGTTTTGGATCATTTAAAGTTCTCTCTGTTCTCATGAAGTGTTTTGTAAATGTTCCTAATTTTAATATAACATTGCTTAGTAAGTGCCAGCTAACTAACCGCACAACACCGCAAACACGAGGCAGGGATTTCCCAAACGAACAGGAGTTATTCTATTAAGCCCATGAAGTGTTCGGGCTTTTGTATGGCATATTCCATTTAACATTGGGACTAAAACTACAACCAAACGTAATCAAACAGCGAACGTTGCTTTACAAATGAGCTGCAGTCAATTTCTGTAAAGCAGATTGTAATTTTAGAATCAGTCGGTTTCTTCCTGGGATTGACATACACGCCATCACCTCATTGTTCATCACCTCAAATGATGGACGTTACTCTTTGCACAAGCTCCAAAATCACCTGTACTTTCTTGGCTCTGAGATTTAAAAAAAAAACCCAGGTCACTCCAACAATTTTTAAGAAGCAGTGTTGAGGCACAAATATTTAATTGCTCTCACTAAGCCAAGTTTGTGATTCCCTTTAGTATATAACGTTTTACCATTGGGCTTATCATGAGATGTTAAGGACTCAGCGTTGGTATCTTAACAAACGCAAGCCTGATTATCACATCTCTGCCTACAAGCATTCAATGGGATTTAGGGTGAAGCCTACAGGAGGGAATGAATAAGAAGATATGAATAAATGTCTGCTACTGTTGCACGGACCAAAGTAAGGAGAGATGGCACAACACTTTGTTGTGGCTCCCTCTCTTTCAAAATTCAAACAAAGGCTGCTACACTCTTATCATTACATTACATTACATTACATTATATTCATTTAACAGACACTCTTATCCAGAGTGACTTACAGCACAACAGAACAGAAGCGTATCCATTCAAGCTGAATGAGCAACCGTGTCAGAC
This sequence comes from Megalops atlanticus, assembly GCA_019176425.1. Lineage (NCBI taxonomy): Eukaryota > Metazoa > Chordata > Actinopteri > Elopiformes > Megalopidae > Megalops > Megalops atlanticus. The sequence goes on from CM032882.1 coordinate 30,361,849, forward strand.
CAGGCCAACAACACTCACAGACCAGTGAGTGTGAGCATAACACCATTCAAGCCTTACCACAGGCTGACTTGTGCAACCTAACTAGACAAGGGAAGCCAAGTATACTACCATACATCACAGTCACTAGATCACAGAATCCAAAGCAATTGCGATACTACACGTAAAATGAACAGCAAGTCACACAAGCAGCAGGTGTTAGGGGGTGGAGATCAAAGTGGAACTGAGATGCAGTCTGAAGAGGTGGGTCTTCAGCCCTATCAGCCACAGCTTTGCATGTCCAATTCATTGGAAGAGGCCAACAAGGAAACACACAAGCTGCCAGGGGAGTCCAGTACCTCTGCTGTACTTCAAGCATTCAAGCATTTAATTTAACCCAAGTGCTTCATCATGAGCCAGGAGTCATTTGTTTAGCCGAATTGGCAGTGTGGTGTACTGGTAAGGAGCAGGGCCTGTAACTGAAAAGTTGCTGGTTCAATTCCCTGCGAGGGCACTGCTGCTGTACCCTTGGTCAAGGTACTTAACCCAGAATTGCCTCGGTAAATATCCAGCTGATAATATTTAAATGGATAAAGTTGTAAACTACTGTATGTAAGTCGCTCTGGGTAAGAGCCTCTGCTAAATGAGAATAATGTAATAAGCACCTTCTGCTCTTAGAGGATTACTGATTTAAATGGAGCTGGGGGGCATCTTATCCTTTAACCTCAAAGATCAGAGCTGAGCAAACTTGTTTTAATATTTAATATTTATTTTCAAAATATATTGGTTTTCTTACACCTGCCAAATTTCCTCAAACTAGCACACTTTAAAAACACTTTGATTAGCAGATTCCATTTCTAAATTAACTCTAACTAATTTTATATATATATATATATATACATATATATATATATATATATATATATATATATATATATATATATATATAAAATTGTGACATTGGTCCAATAAGATTAAAATTATCTTGCAATCAGCTTAACAAACTTGCTACTAGAAGGATAGGGGTTTTTTGTGGAGTCAAAAATCCTAACAAATTTACTGAGTTTTTTGCTTAAGAGACAGCAAGGACAAGGACAGCTTACCTTCAGTAAGTAAAACACTATAGAGAGGGTTGGAAAATTGACAGTTCTCTCTCTCTTCTCTCTCTCTCTCTCTCTCTCTCACACACACACACACACACACACACACACACACACACACACCCCACAGGCTGATATGACAGGATGTCATAATACGTTGCTGACTCCTTTTTTAAAACTAGAAATGTATGTTCAGATATCATTCTAGATATAACTGGTTTTAAAAGTCCAGTTAAACTGTTTTTATATCTGACTGCTTTTGAAGATAACCTATAATCAAGTACCACTAAAAAAATCCTTCTGCTTTACAATTTTCTCCTAAATATCATACTTTTAATAATAGTAGTGCACACATCAGTCTCTCAAAACATTAAACTGTCAATTTACAGAAGCTTTTCATAAATGCCTTTGTTGTGTTTGATTACAATTGTTCTGTGTTGACATATTGTGCTGTTATATTATAGACTGTGTGTGGACTGAGGATGCACATTAGCTATCAGCTAACTTTGGTAGAACCTAATGAAAAAATAAACATGTAGCCTCAAACACTGAGTTTTGTCTGTGATCTGATGATGGATGGGACATTAGAGCCATTAATCCTATCTACAGGAGGACCAGAGAATCACTTTGAGGTAGTCCTTCCGTCTGTGCCATAATACTCCTCTACCGGGGCAGCCCAGTTTAAGTATCAAGTGTGTTATTGTGGGTATTGCATTTTCTCCATCACTTTAATAAGGTTTAACCACTCTGCTTTTTGTGTTCACAAAGACATTTATTAGCAATTCATGGCTTTTTTCAATGCGTAAAAGTCAAAAATTATAGCAGACCCATATTCAAAAATTCTCACAAAACCTTACAAAATGTATAACAATATATTCATATCTACATCCTTCACCTTTTCACATAAAACAAACGATAGAAAATGTACCATGTTAAAAAGTTATTTTTTTGTCATTGAATAAAAATACATTTATAGTGTCCAGTGTATCTCTTTTGGTTTATGTGTGACTATGATTCTATCCTCCAATTTTACAGCAAACCATGTCTGTGAATCTGTTTATCTGTTAGTGATTGTGATTGTGTGCCTGTCTCTGTCTTCTTTTTCTATGTGTGTGTGTCTGTGAGTGTGTGATGGTGTGTTTCTGTATGAGTGTGTGTGAGAAAGAGTGTCTGTGAGTGTGTGATGGTGTGTTTCTGTATGAATGTGTGTGAGAGAGTGTCTGTGAGTGTGTGATGGTGTGTTTCTGTATGAGTTTGTGTGTGTGTGTGTGTGTGAGTGTGTGTGTGTGTGTGTGAGTGTGTGTATGTGTGTGTGTATGTGTATGAGTGTGTGTGTGTGTGTGTGTGTGTGTGTGTGTGTGTGTGTGAGTGTGTGATGGTGTGTTTCTGTATGAGTGTGTGTGTGTGTGTATGTGTATGAGTGTGTGTGTGTGTGTGTATGTGTGTGTGTGTGTATGTGTGAGTGTGTGATGGTGTGTTTCTGTATGAGTGTGTGTATGTGTGTGTGTGTGTGAGTGTGTGTGTGTGTGTGTGTGTGTGTGTGAGTGTGTGATGGTGTGTTTCTGTATGAGTGTGTGTGTGTGTGTGTGTGTGTGTGTGTGTGTGTGTGAGTGTGTGATGGTGTGTGTGTGTGTGTGTGTGTGTCTCCTTCTATGTCTGTACAATCCTATGGCCCATGCTGCCTCCCTTTGTGCTCCTCACACCAGTGTGGGCACCATGCCGGAGGTTGGATGGTACGAGTAGGGCAGTGTGGCAGATGGGTACAGGGAGTTAGACTGGGGCAGCAGGTGCGGGGAGTGGCTGTATGAGAGCAGGGGCCCGGAGCCCAGGGGGTAGGGGCCGGCGTGCTGCTCGGAGGGGGGGCCCCGTGGCGGGTCAGCGTACAGGTCAGCCCCCGCACTCTTCTTCCCCTTTTTGTTCTTGTTGGACACTTTGCGGTTCCGCGTCTGGATGCCGTCCTTCTTCATGGTGAGGGGTCTGTTCACCTGAGGAGCGACAGAGGGAGAATTCAGTTTATATTCAACTGTGCAGCAGTGTGAATTAGCATTAAGGATCAGTACTCATAACCAGGAGGTTGCTGGTTTGATTCCCCGCTGTGGCACTGCTGCTGTACTCTTGGGCAAGGCACTTAACTCACAATTGCCTCAGTAAATCTCCAACTGTATAAATGGATAACAAAATTGCAACCTATGTAAGTCGCTCTGGATAAGCATCTGTGAAATGACAATAATGTAGTGTAACTCAGCGTATGCTCTTCAGAGCGTGTTAAACTCCATTGGCTGTAGGATATCTGGGTTACCACAGTACCAATACTGTAAATATCTGTGTGTGGAGGGAGGAAAGGGAGAGAAATCGCCTCTTTTTCTCAGTTATGCTGTGATGAGAGATATGGATTCAGATAAAAGACGGAAAATCATGCTTATGTCCCTTTCTGGATAACCGATCACCTACATCACTATGGTGTAAACCTATCAATGGGAAGTCCTACAGATGATAACCTCCAAACTGAGGTGTGAGGTGGGGTGTGAGGGAGCGCAGTCAGGTGCTCACGTTGTGCAGTTTGAAGTAGAGCCCGCAGGCGTTGCACACGGGCTCGCCGCTGGCGTTGCGTCTCCACAGGGTGGTGGTGCTGGTGTGGCAGTTTGCGCACTGAGTGCCCGCCCTCTTGCTGACAATCTGACAGAGAGAGACAGACACTGATGTAAGAGTTCAGTGATGGATTGATCCTGGAGAGGTACATCATGCAGCGTTACACTGGGCGGGGTTTCATCAGTCACCTTTCAGACAATTCATTGAATTACCTCTAGCACCTTTTTAATTTCCAGCTAATTCATTTTTATTGCTTGATATTTGTAAATATTAACAAACGTTGTGAAGTGTAAGTCTTCACCCTCCCCCCCTCCCAGTCTCCCATCCCTGTTAGCTGTTGGAATGTACCAGTCTCTTCTTTGGCCGAATGAGGGGTCGGTTCTGTCCGTTCATCTTGTGGTACAGCCCGCAGGCGTTGCACAGGTAGTGGCCTGTCCCATCACGGCGCCACAGGGGGGTGGCAGTGGCCCCGCAGTTCACACACTCCCGGGCCTCTGTCCCAGCACATGCAGAGAGCACAGTCAGTATCGACATTCCACAAGGCCTCTTACTGCACCACTATGACATCACTGTTCTTTCAGGAAGCCACACACACTGTCACTGCATCACTATGACATCACTGTATTTTCATGCAGCCACACAGACTGTCACTGCATCACTATGACATCATTCATTGTTCATGCTGTCACACAGACTGTTACTGCATCACTATGACATCACTCATTGTTCATGCTGTCACACAGACTGTTACTGCATCACTATGACATCACTCATTGTTCATGCAGCTCTTTCATTTCACTAAATCATGAGTGTTAGAGCATTACTCTACACACCTACACTACACAGTGAGAGTACCCTGGTCCTGCTCACCTACCCTTAAAGGCCCTTTGTATTCCCTTTGCTCCACTGTAGCTGGCCCAAGATGCACATGATAACTCACAAATAATATGGGAATATCAGTACAGAGGGTAAAATAACATGAGAATCCATTATAATCAGATTTCATTTATCCACAGTTCTGTCTAACAGTATAACATTCACATGGCCCATGATATGTGATTTGAGAACGTTTGGTAAAGATTCCTCACCGGGTGGGGAGAGTCTCATCTTATTGCGCAGTTTTGGGGAGTAGGAGGAGGGGCTCATCCAGCCCCCTGGGGAGGAGTAGAGGGCTGCGGTGCTGTACTCCTGTGGGGAGGCCATGTAGGAGTTATAGTGCCCCAGAGAGTGGGAGTGCGAGTGGGGAGGGTGCGAGTAGATCCCCCCAGCGGCTGAACCCAGGGTCAGGAAACTGCCCCCGCCTCCCTCTATGGGGCTCAGCCTCTCGCCCTTCATGGCCTCCTGAAGCCGGAGGGTGTCCTTGCCATCCTGGCCCGGGGAGGGGACCCCGTCCCTGGAGGACGAGAATGAGGAGGTGGGGGTGGGCTGGTAGAGGGAGGACGAGGTGTGGGGGTGCAGAGGAGTCTTTCCAAAAGGACCACCGGGCCAGGAGGAGGGCGGAGGGGTGTAGGGGGAGCTCAGGGCGTGGCCTCCGGAGCCCTCGAGCCACGGGATGTTGTTGAGGAGGGACGAGGAGGAGTAGACCTGGCGAACTGAGAGAGAGAGAGAGAGAGAGAGAGAGAGAGCAAGTGACTTTTAAAATAATTTGTGATGCTTCTGTCCACAAGTCATATTGCAAAAGAAGCCGAGCTGACACGATCTAACATACAATACACCAGCATGCCTTTAGCTTAAAAAACTTGTCATACAGTAGCCGTTCAGTAGCCATTCAGTAAAGTGACACAGATTATAAATGTTAATAGAACAGCAGGAGATGGTTCCGGATGAGGCTGTGTGATTTCAGTGGGCCGCAGGGATGGGGGGGCGGCAGGGGGGCAGAGTTTCGGACCTGGGCTGTGTCTGTAGACCGGAGTGGCCCGACTGTGGCTGGGGCTGGAGAAATAGGTGGGCAGGGTGGCGAAGTCCGAATCGGCGTTGGAGTACAGCGACTCCTCCTCCTCGCCCTGAGGTAGCAGGCCCGGCTCCGAGGTGAAGCTGCTCATCGCCTCGGGCCCGATCGCCGGCGGCGACACCCAGCGGGACTGCTCCACAGCGTCCTCCATGGTTACGCAGAGTGGTGAATGAGCAGGGGGGACGAGGTGAGGGGGCGGGGCCTCGAGGTGTGAGTGCTGTCCCTGTGTCAAAAACACGTCTGTTAAGGGTACAGCAAAAAAGGTGTTTTTCACCTTTTTGTTCCAGTTGTTTTTAATCAATTTCCAGCATTTTTTTACATTTTAATTTCACTTTTTGTAGGTTGGTGAATTAAGGTGAATTAAAGGACAAACCATCTCTATTGAGGTAAGAGAGGGATGCACAGTGGTTGATCCTTTTGGTTGATTGAGACTTATTGATTGAGAAGTTTCAATTTATCTTTTAGAGTATCTTGAGCTTATACCACTTCAGTTACACAGAAATAAAATATTTGTTTAACAAAGAGAAGGTAATTCATTGTAATCTTAATGCATCTTGGTTAGTACTGTCATTTTTCATAATATAAATATTTGCATATGCATTCCTGTATGTCTGTATTTATTAATGTAATTTGTGGGGGTCGGAATGTTTTATCTCTTGTGACACCTTCCTGCCAGAGTTCATGTGGGAGTGACAGTGAAGAACAAACCACAGCAAAAACAGTCAGAATTTGCATATGTTGCCAGAGAACCTGTTTATAGGTTTTGTTGATGCTGTTTCACCGAAAACTCTAAGATCATCAGATATGATGTTAATTCCAGCTGTTAATTCCACCCTTTTACAGAACCCTTTCAAAGAGCCCTTTTAAGGGTACAAATCTGAAGGGAGCCTGAGCTCACATACTCATCTATTCAAGAGGAACAGAAGATGTTACTGCACCAACAGATTCCTTTTTAAGAATGTGCATTTATTTTTGAAATGTTTAGTTTTGAAATGTTTTTTCTCTCTCTGTTTATTTTGGCAGTTGCCCTAAGGCACAAAATTCAGCAGTTCAGTTAGAAGGTGAAAGTTCAGTGTACAATGCAAAATAAGTGCAAAGTAAAATTTAAAATGTCAGTGCAAGCTTATATATACTGAGCACAAGTCATTGATGTTGCAATTCATCATTACCAAAACAACTTAAGTGCTATCTGTAAAAACCAAAACTTACTGATACGGTTAACAATACAGTGCTTCAAATGACAATTTGTTTACAGAGAAGTGCTGATTAAGAGGCTTAATCTCAGACTCTCAGTCCAATAATTGTCACTCAATGAGTTTCCTAAGAGCCTGGGTCTGAGAATAAAGGGGAAGACAAGAAATTGTCAAATGGGTGGGCCTTCATAAGGCAGCAGAGGGTACAGGCCTCCCTCCTAACAGTGGTGACCAGCTCATTCCACTAATACAGGGCTAAAGATGGTAACGAGCAGGACCACGCTGTGACGGATGGAGGAACAGATTGTGCATGATTGATGCTGATTCTTGTCGTCCTGATGCAATTCACACTCCAAACACTGCAAGCACACACACACGTGCATCTCCACACACACGCATGGACACACACATATTCACACACTCTCGAATAAACACGCACACACACACACACACACACACACACACACACACACACAGTGACAGTGCAGTAACAGCCTTACGGAGACAACAGATATCTAGCACAAGATATCTTTACTCACTTAAGATAAGGGGAATGTTAGGAGGTTGATAGGGTTTGAAAGAACCAGATAGGCAGCGTTACTATCATAATAGAATGACAGAAACAGGCAGAGGGGAAAACACAGTCACATCTGATTAATAGAAGTCACTTGTTAAAGAACCATTTCTCAATATGAATCAGCACTAAGCAGTGGAACGTTCTCATGGTAAATTTCCCAAGAAGTCAATCTGGTTGCGCTTGCAGCTGTGCCAGCAGACCCTGACTCATCCACATGAGCAGCGAGGCCTACGATAACCTGAAAGGACAAAAAATAAATCTCTCCTGTTCCAGAGCATGACACTTTTCAGATCTCTCACTTTCGACTCAGTCAACTGCAGCTTCCTGGTACTGAATCAGTGTTCATCAACAAACCCCAGACATCACATTACTGTACTTGCTCCTGTCCAGAGAGACTTACATAACCTACACGCAATCCATTTATACAACTGGATACTTATAGATGCAATTCGACTTAAGCACCTTGTCCAGGGGTACCACAGCAGTCAGTGCCTTACTAGGGAAGTGAACAAGCAGCCTTTGGGTTAAAAGCCACTCTCTTCAGCACGATTCCACACTGCCTGCCCATGGAGGCTGATAACAAATGAAGCACAGCTGATTGTTAATATTTACTTTGACTGATTCCTCTACAGTCCTACAGCCCTCTACTGGTTTTAATGTTTGACAATTACCATATATCCAAATGTTAACTTTATAAATCTCCTCACTTTGCATTTTCAAAGGGGTGTGTTGTTTTGATTATTGATTATTATGAAATTGGCAAAGAAATTTAATGAAAAAACATTGCTGGTGAAAAATTGGAAAAGACACACACACACGCAGACACACACATACACATACAAAACACACAGACAGACACACACACACATGCATGCATGCACACAGACACACACATACAGACATGCAAACATGTACACACACACAAACGCGCGCGCGCGCATTCACACACACACGCGCGCGCGTGCACACACACACACACGCACGCACACACGCACACACACAAGTGTGCTTAGCTGACCTTCACCTGACTTCTCACATCTGTCCCTGAGCTCTTGTGATCCATCACTGTGCCTTTATTTGCATAGCAATCTTCTTGTGGTAATTAAATGTGTGGTAATGCTTATCTTTAAAACAACCTGGTTCCTAGAGAAGTAAAGTTCTGCAGATTATTGGGGTCTCTCCAAGTAGTCAGAGGTGCATCGGACCTAGGAAATCGAGTCACCCCTCCCCAGATTTTGTAAAGCTATCACATACATTGGCAAACCAACACCTGTGGAAAGAAGAATTTCCTATGTTTGAAACTGTTTATTAATTTAAATAATTAACAGTCCATAGCAGTATAGAAGTATGGTAGTAGTATCACACGGTAGTTGAATCCACTTCAGCACTTCAGACGGTTCTGATGAAAAATGGCAGGACACACCAACTAAAAATATACTCTATTTATCATGAATTGCATAATATATTAATGAACCTTTCTTGATAAGCTTGACTGCTTACTATTTTCAATCAAGCGTGGGTACAGAGACCCAGAAGTGCGACGTGTCAAGTTGACGAACGGTGAGTGCTATCTTGTGAAGTTTTGTTTGCGAGGAGTTAACGTGCTGCCGAACAGAGCTGAGAGGGACAGTGGGCTATCGGCTCCTGCAGGGGAGTTCGTTGGATGTCATGAGTACTGCCTTGCGCTCTGGGTTTGAACAGGGCGGAGTTGGGAGATGTGCAGAGGAGCAGTGGGCAAGCGGAGTGGCACAAGGGGCACTGCCCGCCTGTGCTCTGGCGCAGGTCTGCACGGCACCGCGCGCAGATCTCGGCTGTGGTGGCGCTGGGGACTGGGTGATGAAAGTGGTATCAGACGACAGAGCGCACCAGGAAAAGAGATAACAGACCGAAGCCTCCACGCTTTACCACAGCCCAGAGAGAACTTTCAATACTCACCAGCCTCTGCTTTTTAAGATGTCAGCTGCGTCAAATCCGCTACTCTCATCTGCTGACATGTGAACTGCACCGCCGCTGAATACAGAGCGTTCTGTTTTCGTTCAGACTCCGGCGGGACAGTGATGTGTGGAGCCACTCATGACAGAGTGGATAACGATTCTCAGTGTCACTTTAATCAAAGTTAGACAACATGGGCAACATCAGGATGCAACATTACAGTCTCAGCTGCTAAATTCTGGGTATTTTGGACAAACTACACGTACCTGCCAGTGTACTACACTACAGTGTCATTAAGTGACGTCTGAGACAACATTTGCCCTTACAGAGTTTGACTCACAAAATGAGCATGGACCCAAATAGCAGTTTAAAGCTGTAATCCCAGTATGCAACAATTTGTAAATTGTTTCCAGAATATTTTTGCATGCATTCTGTGGGGCACAGACGGCACAGCCCGTAGAGGAAGTGTGTGTGTGTGTGGGGGGGAGTGAATTTGCATGGCATCGTTCTGAGGAAACAAGCAGAGAGGGGATCTGTTCATCCAAGCACAAAGCGCGCCAGCCCACAGGAACAGGGTTACGGCACGAGGCTGGCCCGGCACATCCATGACTGCGCGTCCGCCCTGTCCGCAGCCTCTGTCTGCGCAGATGCCTTCCATACAGGGTTACAGCACCAGCCTGGTCCTGACTGCGCGTCTGCCCTGTCTGCAGCCTCTGTCCGCGCAGATGCCTTCCATACAGGGTTACAGCACCAGCCTGGTCCTGACTGCGCATCTGCCCTGTCCGCAGCTTCTGTCTGCGCAGATGCCTTCCATACAGGGTTACAGCACCAGCCTGGTCCTGACTGCGCGTCTGCCCTGTCCGCAGCTTCTGTCTGCGCAGACGCCTCCATTCAGAGCCAGAGAGCACCACAGCATTGTTGTGGTGCCATTCTTAAGTATGTCCTCAAGTGTAATTAAAGATAAGGGTTCACACAGATAAGCCCTGAGTGAACTCGAGGTTTGCAGGTTGTGGTTGAAGTGTGTGTCTGGGGGTATAGTGCCTTTGGGTTAGCGCTTATGGCTGAAATCTGTACTACCCCAGGTAACACTGAAGGTGTCTGTCAGTAACAATGCTTAAAAACAAGGCTATGCAAGGGGTGAAAATTAACAGCGATCTTTAGTCTAACCCAGTCTGTTGAAACAAGAGGCACCATCCTGCTGAGATGCTGAGAACATAAAGGTTCAAGAATTGTTTGTATACAATTTCTATCTACTTATGAATAAAACTTCAACATTATATTGCTATAATTTAGAAGAAATACTGGGGTGAAGGTTGTTAAAATGATTTTAAAAGTAAAAGATGCCATATGTGAAATATAACATACACCTGGAAACATGCATAAATCAGCAATGTTGACAACTATTGTCTTTCCCATTTCATAATGATCAATAAGAAAGCAATGATTAGACTATATACAATAATTTGTCAATGTTGTACTAAAACCTTGTGTAGCGTTTCCCTAATCATTTAGCTACTGTATTTGATTTTTAAAATATCCTGCTTGAAGATTAATATGCCTAAAAAATAGGCCAAACCTTTAATGAAACTTTTACTGTATACTTTAAGTGGTTAATCTAATGCTGCTGTCCCATGTCATTAATAGTACTGTCATGCTCTGGAAATCCAGTCATTTTGGAAATATATCAGAACTGTTTATTTTTGGCATGTTCTCCAGTTTTCTGAGACATGAAGAATTCTGTTCGATATTGAATTGGAATTCCTATTCAGGCAATGGCTTATTTTACTTGGTCCATTATTAAGACTAAAGAGCTGAGCCACAGCACACCACCTTCTGAGGAAGTAGTCAAAAATTGCATTTGGTTTGAACATTTTTGGGGTTTTTTTTGTAGAATTTTTCCACAGGCCAGAGCACCTTGCCGTCGGGGGTGCCATTTTGTGCCTCAGCGAGAGACGCGTGCACGAGGTCATGAGACGGCGAGCCGCCCGGCACCATGGCGATGCCAGTGCTGCCCACTGCAGGCCGGAGCGAGCAGAGACGTTCAGACACGGGCGTGCGGGGGGGGGGCAACGCGTCGCTGAACAGAGAGCAGGGGAATGGCGCTCAGTGCAGAAATTACAGCATATTGCACGGACTGTCTCATTTACGATTTCCAGATCTGCCCCTCACGCTGAGGACATTTACCCCATCCGATCACTGAGCAGATCCTTCTACACAGACTTTACACAGTGGTCAACAGTGGCATGGGAAAGCATGCAAATTCCCCTAAACAGTAAATCCAAGTGATTAGCGCTCTTACAGTTTTTTTTTTTCTTGTGAATTTCTTCAGCATTCAGACTACAGGAATTTGAAAACTGGTGTTCTTACAAAATGAAGCCAACAGCAGCATGGCCACAATGCACAATAGCCTGGTAAATACAAATTGTTCATTCAAAATCATCTAATTATTCCAGACATATCGCCCTGGGACAGAATTTGTATTCATACATGTTCAAGGACATTGAAGATTTTAAGTCCACTTTCAGGTTATTGCCCTGAGGTAGATGTTTCTGTTTTCCTAAACTAGAACATACCATATTGAACATTGCAAACTCCGAACAACTAAAAGTAGCCACAGGAAGAGTTATGAATCACACATTTTCTTTGACAGGCTCACCTGTGCCCTGTGACTAAAAGACCCGCAGTAAATATGAGCAGAAAGCAGAGATGAAGTGCTTCTTCTGTGTTTCCTTCCCTAATCGGCCACAGTAACAATCAAGGCAGTGACAGATAAAGAAACATTCAGTGTTACAGTGGAAACCTTGATAAAAAAAAAAAACAGCACATACCTGACTGTGGGCTCTCTGGAGAGGATCTCTGTCCTGGGTGTGTGGAGCAGCGGTGTGCACTCCCAGGCCGCGTGAAGCAGGTGAAGGGGCCGCAGACTGAGCTGTGAGGTGTGAGAGAGGGGGCAAGTGAGGCGGATATTCTGTGGGGCACTCTTCAGCAGAGTATCTGAGCTCTAGTACTCTGGCTACCAGTTACTGAGGTTAGAAGGAGGGGTAGGGTGACAGGGAGTTGGGAGGGGCGGAGGGTCAACTTTTAGAGATGTACTTTTTTTTTTTTGTCTCTGAAAGACACACCCCTCTGTCCCTCCTCTTCTGTGGCACTGTTTGTGATGAGGGGGGGCACAGACGTTGGCCACAGTTGAGAACTGATATCACATTTCCCTTTCAAAGATTAACAAACACTCACTTTTCTCTGGTCATCAGATGAAGAGATTCAATCACACTTGTGTGGCTTCTTATTGAGCACAACCTCTCACACATTAAATAAATCTGAGAGAATTCACAGCTCATCTTTATTGTGTAAAGCATAACAAGGGTGGTATTCAAACGACTTCAATTGTATATCCTACCATTTGGGCAATGATGCTATTACATCCATTATGTGTGTGTTTGCACCTGTGCATATGAATGTATGTGTGTGTGCATGTATGTGTGTGTGTGTGTGTTTTACAAAAATATCCAGGCAATGTTATTTTACAAATAAGTCATTTCACTTATCAGTTGTATTACAAGCTACCCCTAGACATGATGCTGTTCCATGCATTTTTTTTCCTTTCTTCTCTAACGTCACATTATACAGAAATAAAAACAGCTTCCAGCGGGAATCTTATTATCACTCCAGGTTCACATTTATGCTGACAGAAAAATCTGTAGGAATCCTCACACATACAACCAGCGATACGGGGAACGAAACCCTTACACACCGTGTGAAACATGACAGAGCAAAAGTGTGTCACTTTCAGCTGTGGAAGTGAGGTCTACGGCCGGTAAAAACTGAGGTCCCTAGAATTCAGGGAATTGCGAGCAAAAAAGATCCCTGTATCTGCTGAGTCACCAGCCTAAAATTCTGTGCCTTTTTTATTCACCGCTCAGGCTACACTCTGTTGCATCTCACTGACATAATGTTCCGATTAACTTAATACAGCCCTGTGTTACACTTCAGTCTCTCACACATGTCATGCCACCAAAAGCTGTCGCACCTGACGAGTGCCAAAGACCTGTCTTCCGTTGAGCATCCAGAAGATTTGGGATTCAACGGAAACAACCACCGTTGTCTGCATCTCTTTGTGTGCAGTATGGATCTGCACCAACAATCACATCTGGGCAAGATCTGGGCAGCCAGCCCAAGGGAAAAGCCCCCCTCCCCCTTTAAGTCTGGTTTGTTCTAAGATATCCAACTTCCTTATTCTGGGTTTACTTACCACTCTTTGGCTTGATTATTTTCAGTATTACAGGTTCTGCTCCCGGCACAGAGGAAGACAGAGAACAGAGAGCGCACAGTCACAGCTTCGGGCTGTTGAGTCCAGAAGACAGAGGGGCAAGTTACATCAGCTATATCATTTTAATAAAGGCCCTCTTTATTAATTTATTAATTTCTGAAATATCTGTAAGGGGAATTAAAGCTGGTAGACCACTGACACATTTCAGCTGTAACACCCATTGCTCACTGTTATGTAAATCAAGTTTTGCAAGTTTAAACAAGATAAATTGATCTGAATGTATTGAAAAATTGGAAGCAGGTAGTGATAGTCCTGCAATGACATCTCTGCATAGTAAACTGTACTCTCATACCTGGCAACCTCACAAGATGTTGAAATATTGGCTGCAAAACAGGTAGACAACCAGAGAAATGCACAAATCAAATGTCATGAACCTTCTATTCAAGCTATTCAGCTCATGTACAGAGACACCCTCCTGCCCTCGTGCCTGACTTCAACAAAAATCCCAAAGAATTCCATGCAATCAACACTGTGATAGGATACCAGACAAGTAGCTGCTAATCTGGTCACGGCTACATTATTACATTACATTATTGTCATTTAGCAGACATGTTTGTTCACAGCAACTTCCACTGTGCAACTAATAACATGGTATGAAAACGTTGCAAGAGCAGGACACCACTAACCACACATGAACAAGCATCAGTGCCAAACATGCTGAGCATTGAGACCACAGATGTATGCCTACATTCACAAGTACAAAGCTACATGTATGAGTTAAGGATTATGCCATTCCAGATATAATGCTAACACATGCATGCAAGTAAACCTCAAAATACTTTTTAACATGAACAGACAGACAGAGGTCTGCCTCAGGACTACAGAAAGTAAGTGCAGTGAAGTCTCCCATTCCAACTTGTGAAAACAAGTTGCAGAATTCTATATCAATGCAGAAATCTAAATTGATATCTATCACATAAGAAATTATAACTGTCATTCAGCCATTTTATTCTATTTTACATTTTATAACATCAGTTTTCTCTTCCTTACCCTGTTTATGACATCATCTGTGTTTTACGTCAATTGCTACTAAATGCCCCCAGTAACACAAATAATATGTCATCAACTAAAAGCAGGAAATGCATCTATAATATAAGGAAGAAATGGTGAGGATCTCTCTATAAAACTATTGCTTTTGGCAAACTCTTTGTATGTAACTCTGGACACAAACTCCAGAAAAACTCATCATTTTCAACCTTGATTCCCTTTGAAATTGTATTTGCTGAATAGTTACAATAGGCCTACAACACTTTGAGGAGACTTCCTCTAGACTAATGAATCTTGACCTTTTTGTGTGTTTCAAGCCGATTTTACCATAATATTATAAAAGTAAATTCAAGTCCCAGACACTTCAGCTCTATCCCATACATTGCCTCAAAACAGGTTGTGTCATTCTTATCGCTGCTCAGGCCTTTTCAGAACATCTCTGTCCTCTTCCCCAAACGAGAAACCTACCCTGTTTCCCAACCCACACAAAGCTGCCCACACGGGAACATTAAAAAGAGCGCGCACACACACACACACACGCACACACAGAGGAGAAAGGTGCTAAAACAAAGCCAATAAAAATGCAAAAAAGGAGCTCTCACTAGGACTGACCCCGCAGTTGAGCTGAGAACAGTAATGCAAATTGCGACAAACGCTGTAATCATGGGAAGCGATAGTGGCCAGGCCGAGCCGGGACACAGACAGAGCCCGGACTGTGCCAATAATTTGTTAAGCAAAGTGCCTCCACCTTTCCTCCTCATCTGTTCATTTACAGTTTTCAGGGAAATTAGGGACTGAGAGGGAGGCAGGATTCCATATGTGTCCCGCTGCTGTTGGGTAACTGATAAATGGCAGCGCAGTGAAGCTGGCGTCCTCCTAGGAACTTCACGCACAAATGATTCATTTGGTCATTTAAATGTTGTCATGATGTGTTTTTTTTCCCTTAATTTTTTTTTCCGTAATGCAATTTTGCAGGCTTATAACCATGCAAATATACATGCAAATACTTACAAAGTCTTTAACACTGGACACATTCGTTTGGTGTTAAAATTGGGCCTGACAAGTGTTCTGTATTTCAATACAGCTGGTAAGCCTGGTACATCATCATAAGGTTTAGCAACACCTACAAGACCCCACAACCTTTTAAATTATCCAGGCACTTATAGTATTTAGTAACAAGGCACTAAGAGGTTGGTCTTTGCAGAAATTGCTCTGTACACCTGTGCCAGTTCCCCAAGATGTGATGGAATCAGACAGCTGTGAAAGACAAAGTAACAGTATAGTTCAACAGGTAGCACATTTTATATCAGTCAGTGGGGCTTTGGGGTTGTCATGGTGGTGCAACGTGGTGGAAAAAAAAAAACAAACTTCACAATATACAGTTTTCAGAAAATGACTTTAATAGTGATAATAACAATCACAGAGGTATTAATAGTAACTGGGGCAACTAAATCTGTCAGTCTTTGCATGTGTACAGATAAGAGTTATGTGCTTCCTTCTTTTGAACAATGTATTGATAATGGAATGGAGGATTTGTGTCCAAAATGGAGGAGAGAGAGTAAGTGGATGACTGTCGCTGCCTGTCCCCACAGAGGAGGAGAGTGAGGGGGCACAGAGGAGAGTGGAGCAGGCTGAGTGTACAGTTGGGTCTGTGAGGAGAGTGTGAAGGCGAGGGACGTGGCTGCTCGGCTCTGATAAGGAGTTATCAAAACGAAAGGAGGGAGACAGCAGGGCTGACACTGACATTGGGCATAAACACGGGAACAGAAACACCCTGCTGCCCGCACAGACACACACACACACACACACACACACACACACACACACACACACACACACACACACTCACAGACACATGCACACACAAACACACACATTCATACATTACATTACATTTAGGTCATTTGGCAGACGCTTTTATCCAAAGCGACTTACAAGTGAGGAACAGCAAGCAAGCTACAATAGTGTAGAAGACCTTAGAGTAAGCTTTAAGCGCAACCTAAAACAACTAAACTCAACTAAGTAAGTCAAGGAAAGTAGAGAACAAAGGTAAACAAGGTGAAGACAAACATATAGTTACAGGAGAGAGTACACACACACATACACACACATTCATACACAGCCACACACACATACACACAGAAACACACAGTCTAATCATTACCAGCCCACACTGAAACACTGCGCATTACCAACATGAAAACTGTGATGCAGAAGCCCCCCCACACACACACACACACACACACACACACACACACACACACACACACAAACGCAACGTCAGCTCCCGCCATTACAGAGGATAATGTCAGCACACACACACTGTGAGATACTCCATGACACAAGCTGATGCACCGTGCAATGTGACTCCATACACACCATCACAGTCAGACCAAACTGAAACTGAAAGACACAAAATGAGAAAGGGCACTGACACAAATGACAGAGAAATGACTCCAGCCATGGGTGCACAGGAATGCATGATCTCAGACCCGACATCTTAGAACAAACAGGCTCATCCTCCAGCTGGCTCATGCTTTAGTATTTCATACAACATCGTGCTGTGTCAGAGATGCAAATGAGCAAACTCAGATATCATTACACCACAGGCACAGTCAGAGAGAGCCGGCTCCTGGTACACACAGGAGCAGACCTCTGGGATGTACTGATGCAGAGACAGTATAGGATGAACACCAGCAGACAAAACTTCTAAAACGGGGCCGGGGGGCTATGATATATATGTTTTATTGAAAAATAATGGCTGGGGGAGGAGCAGATTCCCCAAGTCTGTCAGTCAGAACTGCTCTTTTACTTTTGAGCCAATCAGGCCACCACAGGGCCGTTAGGCCTCTGTGGAAGTCTTCCTCAGACTGTCATACTGAATGGAGATCAAAATTTTTCAGAGCTTTTACCAGCTCCACTAGCTTAAATCACACATTTTGGACAGTAACTAGTTCCCAACCTGCTTACCCCAGAGTTCCAGAGACAATCAACAATAAATGCTTAGATACAGCAATGAAGAGATCAGGAGCATGTTTCACACACCAAAAATGGCTAGGATGTCCATGCCAACAGCTGCCACATAAACTAAACTGCCACAAACACTTGAATGCATTATTCACTGCACACCCGCCGCACTGTTATATGAACATGGAAGAGGAAATAAAATTATCATTTGAATATTATTACCGATTATTAACCAGGTTCTGCTGTACCAGAGGCTGTGTGAGTGGAGGCACAGAGGAGTGAGAGAGGGAAAGGTAAAGAAACAGAGTAACTTTCACTCTGCGAGCAGGAAGAGACAGATGGTCCACAGAGTTGGAATGCGAGTCTGAGGCTCTGGGCCTCCAGTTCCCCAGAAAGAGGCTTCTGTGAAAGCCTTATCTTCACTGCACACTGTCTGCTGAGCCATTCTGAGATGCCTAAATACACCCCTCTGAACTCTGCCCAGTCTTACTTTCTCTCTCTCTCTCTCACTTCATCCTGCTTATCCATCTACTTCATCTCTGTTTTACCTCTTCCTCTCACAGCCCAACTTTCTGTGTGAAGGAGAATGAGGGGGGGACACAAAACTCAGATCCTTGCTGCAGCTGGATGACAGCTTCTGTCCCCCAGATTCATGCAGTGCCATCTACACTACTGTAAATGGTACATACACTATTGCACTGCTACAGTATAGCTAGCACACCACCTCCAACTACCTCTGGCCAGACTGCAGACTCTCAGAGGCGTTTCCTCCAGGAATCCCTAGGAGGATGATCCTAGTCACAGTGGCGATGCTGTAACGGGACTCAGGAGTTCTAATCTTGTGTTTTGGTTACACTGCCCTCGATTTCATCGTCATGTGGAGGAAACAATCTGAGAGATTGCACTGTAACTTTTCCCATGATGTGCAGTTTCAAGCTTGCATGATTAGTTTAATAAGGACAAAGCCGGCGAAGTGTCAGGCTCATCAATGAACATGGCAGTGTTTCTCAGGTGCTGTTCTCTGTGCACGTGTTTGTGCGTGTGTGTGCACCTGTGTATGTTAGTGAACAAGCGTACGTGTCGTGGCTGTGCACCCCCAGGCTCTCGAACAGCTGACGTGATTTCTTCAGAGGAAAGGTTTCGCACGCTTTAAATAAGAGGATCTATGACCTCAAAGCCACAACCCCCCCAGGTACAGCAGCGCGGAAACAAGGCAGAGCTTCTGAGTAAGTCTATACTGTAGTCTTTTACTAGAAACGAAGACCCTTTACAGTCAAGGCAGATAGACATTACAGCTGTCAATTACAGAACAACAAATTAAGTTCAATGAAACTGACAAAAGAGTGTATAGTTTTTTTTTTTTTAATTTACTGTTACAACTGATTCTGCTCCCACGCCCTTAACAGACAGTCACACCCTTATAAGGCCGTTTTGTGCCTCCTCAGTGAAGTGGTTTGCTTCCATAGGCCTTGAATGAAAACACAAACACAGAGACCCTGTCTAGCTCTGAAGCTCTCAGCTCCCACGTGCTACTCAGCCAGCTTATCAGCGTGTAGTAAGTTTCCCAAGGAAAAACGGTTATCTGCTCAGGGATGCAAAGACCACAGTAATCCAGGGATCAGAGTGGAGGCGATTACAGATATAACATAAGAATCAACCAATGCTGTTTTATTGAAATATCCAGGGATAGCCAGCTCTGTTCTTGGAAAGCCGCGCTGTCACTGTTTACTGTTCTCTGCATAGTACTGTATAGTTCATTTATATCTTTGAACATATCTGGATTAAACAGTTAGATCAGATCATTAAGCCATATAAGATACAGCAGAAATAAATCTATAACAAACTCCTGCCCTCCACTTCAGTGGACCATGCCAGTACAGTTTAACCCTAAGAGAAAATGTGGTCATCAATTATACGCACAGCAATGCTGATAATATATGGCTATCCAGGAGACAGGTGATTACCAGGTTATTACAGGTGATCAGGTAGCAGATTTTGTTAATTTTGTTCATTTTTCAGATTTTGTGAATTATTAAGTTTTTTTTTCCACAGAATTTACACATCTGTAAATTTCAATATTTAGGTGGAAAACTGTGTCATCACCTCAAATACTATGAAATAAATAAAATTTTGGACTATGATGTGTTTCCACACTCAAATACAGGACCAGCAAAATACGTTGCTGTTGGGATGGATGTACAGGCAGTCAGAAACACCCCCATGCATGGCCTTGGATTAGTCCAGGATCCACCAAACTCTCATGCAGGGGCCGATCCACAGAGAATTCATAGGGGGGCTGTAGGCGCTGGTGAGAGCGTTTCCCCCCTCGCTGTGGAATGGGGAGCTCCGAGTGGTGGGCAGGCAGCGGATCTGTGAAGAAGTATGGGTGGAGCAGAGCCTGGGAGGAGAAACGGAGAAGAGAGAAGACGACACCGGATTTGTCTTGCTCTTTCCGTATCGCTTTGTTTGCAAAGATCCTACTTTTAGGGAGTACTTGGTCAAGGTACTTTAGCATACACCTGCATGACCCAAATATTCATTAGGCATTAACCTACAGAGCGGTCAACAACTCAGTACCCCATTTCAAGCACTAGGGACAGAGCCTTGTACATACAAAAAAAATATATGGATAAAACCAAGTATGGGTCCCCTTTGACCTCTGACCTGGCTGGCAGAGATGCGCTGCTTGGAGGGATAGACGAGGAACTTCTTCAGCAGATCCACCGCCTGGGCCGAGGTGTCCGGCACAATCTCCTCCAGGGGGATGGGGGGGTTCTCCTTGAAGGTGATCTTGTTGTAATCTGGCAGCTCTGTAATCTCCTGTGAGACGGAGAGAAAGGAAGGAAGGAAGGGGAGTCACCCTGTTTCTCAATCCCATTATATTCCAAGGAAACCTCAGCTGGCTAAACGCACACAGCCACAGACTGCCTAATCACTATCAGCCACTTAATATCTGAGACAGCACCAGCAGGTCCAGCCACCAGTGTCCCATCATGCCTCTATGTTCCCTATGTGGACTTCCGTCTGTTCTCTGTGTTCCATCATGCCCATACCACTGGGCACTGCACATCAAAATACTGAGTATTTACACTGTATTTCATGTCCAAGTATACCCTGTGCAAGTATAGCGAAACAAAAAACGTCAGTGTTTTCTGGAATAAAATTGATTATTTGTGAACAACATTAATCTTAAAAGGACTGCACACAGCAGATTCATGTACAACATTTCAATATTTCAACATTTTTGTGTCACATCATGCAATTTGTTCCTATGTGATTGAGTAGTTTGAATAAATATGGAGAGCACTGTATATATAAATGCACTCACACCCCATTATCCATACGTACCTATGCAGCTTTTTATGTATTCCTATGAGAGGCGATCAGCGCGCTGATGTGTCTGTAGGTCTTGGTTGTTTGTGTCTGTGAGTTTGCCCACCTGCAGCAGAATGTGCGCTGGTTGTGTGTCCCTGACAGGTGAACTCACCGGCCACGTTTGCTGGTTTGGTGTGCCAAGGACCCTCAGCACACAACACAACTGCTCGATGTCGTTCTCTCCAGGGAAAAGGGGGGAATTATTCAACAGCTCCCCGAAAATGCAACCCACTGCCCTGCGAACACAGCAAAGCAACCGGGCCAAATATAAAGATAAAACACAAATAGAGAAAAAAGATATTTCAAATATATGAGCAGTAAGCTGTGGATAGCAGACACTTTCAGATAAAGGAATGAGTCATTTTTCTTCTGCTGTGTTTGAGCAGAACATTAAACAGTGTAAGAGGTTCCATGGCGCCACCTGCTGTTCAGACAATTAAAACAGAGAACCGGGGGCTGAAAGAAAGGAAAGACCTGACAGAGAACAATGAACCCCTCTTTAATTAAGCAGCACAACAAAATTGTTTTTGTCAAGAAACAGTAGGTACACAAGGTTAATAAGCTTTAAAAAAGGTAACTGACACGTGTGCTGGCTCAGGAGTGATCGGGATCGACAGCAGACAGGGCAGATATCACAGCCTAAGCACAGGAGATTACTGGAATGAGTGAGACGATGCCAAAGCCAAGAGAGATAAAATCCTCAACAGTTTGCCCACACGGGATTCCCCAGACAAAACAACAAAGAGAACACTGAAGAGAAAATAAAATCAAACCCAAGCCCCTCAGTTGAGGAAAACACTCATATGTCTGTGGTTTCATGCCTATCTGCCACTCGCTCACACCCGGTGACTTCTCATTACCTGGAAATCATTCAGGCGTGCTTGTCTTGCAAGAAATTCAAGGCCTGACATCTGCAGCAGACAGCCTGCATACTGCTTTCAGACACAGGGTCAGCTGTGCTACCGTGCATCACTTTGAGCATTTTTGATTCTTGTTCAGTCTCTGCTGCCTACCATCTCATGGCATCCATGGCACAAGTCAGAATGCCATGTAGCAAGTACCATTCAACTATGATGCTACTGGCAGTCCATTCAGCTGGCTAAGGTGTTTTTCCTGCAAAAGATAACTGATGTTTGTGATGTGACGTCACATCTAAGATAAATGAAAGTACAGTAGCTTATTTTTGCTTTTGAGAAATATGGGATTTCTCAGCTGTGTGTCAGGCCTGCTTCACTCATCCAACCTTACTTTAATATTTCTGGTGAAAACCATGCCTGTAAATGAGATAAGTATGCATGGCCTATCAGGTCTATCACAGGCAGAAGACTTTCCTGTTACAAAATGTGCATTTCCCATGGCAATCATATCGCACTGAATAGGTGCAGATGATCATGAAAAAACAGTTAATGGCTGCAAGTCCCATGCAAGAGGAGATGAGTCTCCCCTGTTGAATCTATAAGCGCCTTTTAACAGAGTGGCTTAAGAAGAGAAACTAACAGCAGTACATACCAGAGATCAACACCTTCATCATATTTTCGGGCACCATACAGAAGCTCTGGTGCTCGATACCACCTGTAAAAAAAAGTAAAAAAAAAAAAAAACAGCATACACTGACTAAATTACATTCAAAAACATGTTTCACTTCTTGCACTTGTCCTCAAGACACCAAAGCAAAGCGATTCAAAATCTGTATTCTTTTAATTTTTGGATTTTTTTTAAACCTATAGCTTGATCAACTGCTACTCTTTACAATTCCATGAACTGAAGCCGTTTGGTCTCTGGCTGTATTACATGAGTCACCATAATTGCAAAGTTGGCCCTTCAAAAATTACTTGGCTTTTTAAGTGATGTCTCTTGTGCTTTTTTCTCTTCATTAGTAAGCAAAGGGTAAAACTGACAAAAAAAAAAACATGCGGATCAGTCAGTGGCCACAGGCCCTAAAGAACGCCCTTGAACCTGTGTGTTTGTGTACCTGGTGGCAACCTGGTGACTATAGAGCCGGTCACCCTCATTGGAGAACAGTCTGGCAAGGCCAAAGTCAGCAATCTTCAGGTGACCAGTGGAGCTGATGAGAAGGTTTGCTGGTTTCAGATCCTACAGAGGCACAGACAGCACTCCTACCATCAACCTTCAAAAGACACCTGTGTTTACTAGGACAATACTCCAACATTTCTGACATGACCATCTGTAGCCTGGAGATAGTGTGTGAAATACAGAGCGGTGACAGCACATCTCAGCTTTCTGGAGAAAACAAAAACACAGAGACAGAGCACCAAGGGAAGGGGATGCACAGAGACAGGGATACGCATGCAGCGATAAAGCCAGGCACATGTAGCTGCACGCCAGCCAGTCTCACCCGGTGCATGATGGAGTTCTCGTGACAGAAGGCCACGCCCTTCAGGAGCATCATCATGTAACCTTTGACCTGGGACTCTGTGAGGGGCCGCTGGGAGTTGCGGATAACCTCGGACAGGTCGGACAGCATGTACTCAAACACCAGCACAAAGCCCGTACCATGAGGGAACACATTCTTCAGCTTTACCACCTGGGAGACACAAGGAGACCGCAAGTTCACGCTGACAAATAAAAAAGGAACAATGCATATGTCAATATAAAAGTACAGCAATGTATGTTTTGCAGGTATGGTACATACTGTATTAAACTCAGCCTGACCCCTCTAATCTCTCTCTGTATACAGTTATGGTGAAATGCTGAATGGTTCAGGCAAAGACTCACATATTGATTGTCCTCAATCTCTTGCAAAGCCTTAATCTCTCTTAAGGCTTGGTTTGGGATGCCATCTTCCAGCTTTCTTAGAGCTACTTTTTTCAATGCCACAGTCTCACCCGTCTGTGGAAAAAAAAACATGTATTACCATCAATGATTCTGACCACCTGTTAATCTTTAATAATGCAAATAGGTTTTTTGGTTTTGTTCTTTTTTATATCAAATACACACATGGGGCACTAATCTAGTATACTAACTTAAATATTAAGTTAAATAAATATAATACTAAAAACATTGAACAAAATCTTAGCTTTTTCACTATGTTGAATGGAGCACAGGGAAAAAACAACTGGTGAATTCTGCATCTACCACCAAAGAGATTATGGAACATCTCTGCTGTCAATGAACCAATTTGCCTCATTTTTAAAAAGGGAAGAACAGACCTTCTCATTTTTGTACTTAACGGGTAATCACTGCCACCCACTAAATCCAGTTACATTTTTATCATGGTACTCGTATAACAGAGAGCAGAGCTCCAGCCCTCGCTTTTCGTTCTGCAGGTGGAAAATGCAAGAATACCGAGTCTATGATATCCCAGAAGTGCTGCCAAAAAACTTTCCTTTACATGAGAATTAGAAGGGCATGGTAGAGTAGCAAGCACGGTGGCGGAGAAATGCTGTACCTACAAAATATTTATCCTTAATCATACTGTTATGCGACTTCCACTTTATTAATTAAAACTCAACGCACATTTTCATTTTCAGTGTTTAGCCAGTGGTGGGGAAATGCGTGACTTCTCTCACATGACTTTACGCATCTTATTTGTCACACTATCCACACGATTAAACGCTCCGAAAACTGACTAACGAGGTACTACCGGCATTTGCAGCCGTTGTGCAAGGCGCGGAGAGAAAATGATAAAAAACGGGGGTATGCGCGGGGGTAAGTACGTTTTGTCTTGTATTAGTTATGCAGCCACGACTCTTGCGCACGGCTAATTCATCGCACTAAAAACATCTAGCGTGCGATCTACCTGCTATCGCACAACAGAAAACAATAGCAAGTTAGCAAACCAGCTTCTCATCCAGATAGTGAACATTACTGACGTTGACTTAGACAACCTAGCTAACGTTAAATTAGCTGGAAAGCGACCGAAAGTAACGTTATCTCGGTTGCGAACTCGAAACGCGGTAGTTAGCGAGCAATATAAAGCTAAGGTTGCTGGATAGCTAACAAGACTAGCTACATCTTGAACAAGCTAGTCCGCTGTATGTATTTAATGTTGCTACATCATTACCTCGATATGTTTCGCTTTGAAAACAATGCCATGAGCCCCTTCTCCGATCCTACCCAATATGCTGTATTGATCCATCACCGGGTGCGCATACGGACAGCTTTGTATGCAGCTAGCGCTATCTTAGCTACCGACAGTCAGCTCTCTAGCTAATCCTCCCAAGACCGAGCTGATACAGCAAAACTCGGCTTGAAATAGCTACATATTAGACTTAAGAGGCGCCCATTACAAAGTGTTTCTTCAAGCGCAAACTTTGTTCATAATGCAATGGCTAAAAAGCAACATTTGCAAACTGCATGACTCTGTTGCCATAGTTACAGCAGCTACCAGGCTAAGTTAGCTCTAGCCAGATAGCTAGCGCATAAGAAAAGCACTGTGGACGCATGCGCGCGTCTGACGTCGCGGTCTATACTGCTGTCTCAAAAAAACAAAAACGCTGCGCACATGGACCAGCATCTGAAATTGTGTATGGATCGCAATACACCTCTGCTTAACAACCCACTGTGACTTATTCCGAATAAATGTGGCTACAGGTTGGAAAAGGGGGAAAAAGACCGAGAAGGAATCAAGACTGAGGGAAGTAAATTATCACGTTCACTTAGCATGAAATATTGGACATCTAAGAGTATTTCTCCTCTTGAACAATTTAATTATGCGAGATCACGTCAGATTGCATTATGCATGTAAAGTAACAGGGGACTTCCCTGCAGCAGTGTTCGTAGTTCTTGGTTTTAGCGACATTCTCTTTCCACCACATGTGCTGTACGCTTTTTAAGGACAATCCCCAGTGCGTGCAGTAGATGATGGTTGTGCTGACCGTGAGTCTCTAGTCCGTTTCTCTTTTTTTCCGAGACGTGATTGCAATATAGATCTCCGGGATACCCAGTTTATTCCGCTGTGTCAAACGAGGAACAGTTGCCTGTTGTCAGAGTTGTCATCTGCCATTCAGCATCCTCAGGAGCTACGTGTGGCGGTGTTGCAGAAGTTAGTGGTGAGCAAATTCAGGTGCTGGGAGATTTGTTATACTCTTCCTTTATTAAATACCCAACTTTATAAATGGATGAGCTAAAATGTGGCTATGCAAGTAGCTAAGGGAATCTGAGAAGCACTTTCAAATTCAGAACACGAATTTGCACTCCTTCAGTATCTGCACTCAGTAGTACTCGGTGACTGTTGGTGACTAGTCAAATCTGTCTAGACATTAATGCATGTTGAATTCTAAACAGGTAACTAACAGGCTTGCAAGTTCTTCCGTTTTAAGATGTCATTCTTGAAGCAGACTTCCAACAACGGACATGAAACCGAGGGTAAATTTGTGCCATTTTGATACCAGTCATTTCCCCAAATCTATCTGCTGGGGTAAACCACCTTAACCTTCTGATCTCTTCCACATTGCATGCAATTACACTTATCAAATTGGTGGTGGTGGTGTATTCTAAAAGATGTGGATGGCTGAGAACCTTTAGGAAATTACTGAACTTTATATTTTTAACTGAGGAGGGTAAGGGCACACAAGCATAAAAATGGTCTGGTTTTGGGAGACAACCGGATTACCTCCCCTCTTAAGGCAACTCAGCATGGGGAAGGAGATTCATCCACCTTACTCCTTTGCCTCAACATCAGAACCTGGACAGTAATGGTTTGCACATGTTTATTTGCATTTTTCTTTTACTTCGAAATCACTACGACCTTAAGATTTCATTGTGAAAAATATGTAACAAACTTTGCCCGATTGTTGTCCTTTTTAAATACTCTCCATTGCGAAACACAGGAACATCCTGCAAGGAAGTTCAAGATTATGGTCAGTAGGACAGAATACAACCGACGAATGGCAAGCATGAGTGCCTACACCACGGACTGCGCTGGCGGGGGAAAAAGAAAAGTTCAGCAATGACGCAGTATTCCTCTATACTCATATTAAAGTTAAGTTGGCAGTGACGTTCAGCCACTTCCCTGCACCGTTGGCTACACATTCATACGCCACTTTCAACAGTTATGGGGGGGAAAAAAAGGCACAGCAAACTCACTCAAAGATGGCTGTTTTTTTATTATTCCATAGTAGTATTCGTAAATGATATTTTGAATGTATCCTAAAACCAGATAACACATTAACATACTAATTTTCACACTACAAAATGCTCATTACATCTGATGACATCACTGCCAACTTATCTTGAGTACAAGTATAAACCAAGTTGACACTTGAAGACTGACGATCTGCAAAAACACTGACTATTGATGGTAGTGGGACAGGACACAATTATAGCACAGCACAGGAATAACAAGAACCTATATTAATGCCTTTTATACACCCTACAGTCGATGAGCAGTTAGGGTGCTGCTATCAAAATACACTGTCAAAACTCATGTTCCCAATCTTCAGTTTTGAATAATCCAGACAATGACTGGGTGTTGAGAGGACTGACACTTTCAAATTACAGGTTTACTTGCCACAGGATTTTTCATATATTGATTTTTCCCAATGGTGACAGGCTACCTGAAGATAAAACCAAAGTTAAAAATCCTGTATCCACAGAATTGAAAGCAGTTTAATTCCTGAATTTCTCATCATCTTTGACAACAGACAATATGAGATGGTATTTACACTGTCCACAATGAAATGGAAAATAGTTTGGGAGTTAGCCATGTATGCAGTTCTGTGTGGTCCGATCCAAAAAGACCCATCGATCACTGTTTTTCAGCATGATACTGTACCTGCATTAGACCATTTATAAATTTTACGCTGAACAAAACTGTCCAATTTCACGAGTTTTAAACTGCATTCTCTTAATGTCCTCTACTTACTAAAATAGTGAGGGAAAGAAAACAGGGTCCAATTTACAAAATGAAAGATAACTGAGCAGGGAGACAGATATTTCTGTTTCTTTTATATGTCAAGACAAAAAAGCAAGAGATGACCAACATGTAAAAACTTGTTACAGATAATTATAAAAAAGCCAAGATTTTTTCTTCTTGCTATATGAAGGAACCAATTTACAGTTGAGCTCACACTCTGGCAATGCCAATAATCCTTGTAACCCACCCAATCCCTACTGCCAAAACAAAACAAAAAAAAAAAAAGTGACCACCCCCGATTCAAAAAGACATACAAGTCATCCTTCTGGTAACATTTCTGTCACATTACACACAAACTTCCACCCCCCTGTCATATCTGCAAAATACAGAGCCCCCGAAACTAATGTAAATAGTCATCTTTTATCAACATTTTCTGCAGACATTTTTCTCCACAATTTGGGAAGAAAAATCCCAGTTTTATTTCCTGCAACGTTCTAAAACAAGTTAGGAAAAAATCCTCTTAATCCCAACAGCTAAAAATGCACTGTGTTGAAACTATGAACTGATAAGGGGCGGTTTATAGGGAGAACGAAAGGAGAGGAGGATGTGTGTGTGTTCTCTGCGAAAATTTCCTTTAATGTCCAGTTTTGGCGTACACTAAAGAATACAAGCGTTGAAAGAGTAAGTAAACAAAGCAAAAGCCCTCCTCTTCTTTCCCTGGGTATTCAGTCCCATTTTGTTTTCCATTCTCTTCGAAACAAATACAAAAAGTCATTTCTTTTTAATTTCCTCTGATACAACAAGTACAAACAATTAATCGATCCAAGATTTAAAAAAAAAAAAAAAAAAAAAAAAGATTGTGGCTCCCTCAACGCTGCCACCTCTTCTCACAAACACATGGAAACTACGTGGATAAACAGGGAACGAAAGAGTAAATGAAAAAAGTGAGGTTTTAAAAAAATGCACTCTGAAGTACACACATACACACAAGGAAAAAAGCTTTAAAAAATACAAAAATAAACCACACGCAGAACTTCTGCATCACCGCTTGCTAATTTTTTGGGAAGTTTTTTACAAGATTTGTTTTAATGTGCGGCAAAAGTCTCAGTTCTACTCTAAGTCTCTGAATCTACACAAACCTAAGTCCTTTCTTCTTTCACTTGGTGAGATCATCCATGATCTGCTCTTCCCTTTCAGCAAGGTACAAGCGCACAGTGATGCAACATAACAAGGAGACAGAAGTCCAGTTTGATGCCTAGTTAGATATTTTTTCTACGGAAGCTAGTCGTTTCCTCTGGAAAGCATCCCCTTTGTGTGAAGTGCCATTTGTTTTCCATTTCGATGTATCCACCCATGTGAAGCTTCATGTCCTGCTTATCCTCCTAACCCAACCTCTTATTCACTTTAGACAAAAAAAAAAAAAAAAAAAAAAGCTAACCGACTACGAGCAAAGTTGTAATCATTTCTATCCATTGTTCTTGTGTCAAAACAAGCCAGAAAAGGGTGGGGGAGGGGTGGGGGAATACATGTCAAACTAGTAAATGCAATTACTTTTTGCTTGAATGCTGCAGTTTAGATTTGACAGAAAAAAATATCAAGAAAAACAAAAAGGAAAAAAGATGTGCTTTTCATCTGTTTGCTTATGAAGAAGCAGTATTAATAAAATAAAATAAAAAATACAGGTTGAGATAAGGCGTCCATGGCACCACAATGCCCAGTGACAGGGGCTGTTTGTCTCAAATTTACGTCAATCTCGGTTTCGTTTTATTTGCTGTTTTTGCTGCGGTTTCATTTTTTGGATGGTTGTTGGTTTCGGCTGTGGTGGTGTGTGTGGTGTGGTGGTCAGGTGGATGATGATCGGGGGAAGATGGGTTCAGTCATAGTCCTGATTAGGAAGAAGGGCAGAGGGAGGGGGGGGGATCCCTCACTGGTCTGATCTTGCCTTCTTTGGACCGGTGGCTTTCCTGCAAAAAGCAAAACCAAACCCATTCAGTTAAAATGGGGGACAGAACAACTGCTAGAAACTGGAAAAAAAAAAAAAAGAGTTCCTCAATTTCATAGCAATGAATTTCCAGTTCAGCTGCATTTTGAAGGCTCGGCACTGCACTTGTGTACAGCCAGCGACATGCTGAATGAGGCTCCAGGGGAGCAAAGCTACTCACCCGTCAGGTGAAGAGACTGGTCTTTTTGTGGCGGGTTTCGCTGCAGAGCCATCTTTACTGGACTCTGCCAAGGACAAGCACCCACAGTGACAAACTTGTACACAAGGAGGAATAAAATTTGTTTCTACGCTTTTATGTTGCGAGAACTCCAAGCTGATCACAATTCCACAGTGACAGTTTTCCAACGATAAGGCACCCTAATAATTCCAAGAATCCCTCGCACCAAACCAAATGCTGGGCAGAAAGAGCTACAGTGTAGCCTCAACCTAAAGCACACAGTTAAGCAGTTTTACAATCAAAAACAGAACTGAAAGACAACTGACTACTGTCTGAGTTTTGAGTTCCGCTGACCAGACTGGGCCCAACATACCAATTCATGCAGAGATCTGTCCCGCTTTACAGTCAGCAACTAAAAGCCTTTAGCACAACATGCCATTAGCTACCTTGCTGCGTCTTCCTGGGTGGGAGCGGGGCGTCTGCTTACCTTGCAGCCACCGGACCTGTGTGGCGGGGCCGTAGCCCTTCTCGTTGCGGGCAGCGATGCGGAAGATGATGGCGGGCTTGGTGGTGTAGTCGATGTGGGCGTTGGACAGGCTGGACGACTGCACCAGGCAGGAGGGGCTGGGCCCACAGTATACCCGCATGAAGGCCAGCTGAGCTGGGGTGGAGGCTTTCTGCTCCCCGGCCTGCGCGCTCTGGATGGCCAGGTAGACCGAGTACTCTATGATCTTCCCTGACGTCACCGAGGGGGGCTCCCAGGTCAGGTGAGCACCGTCTGGGCTCTGAGAGAGGGGGAAAGAGAGAGTGAGTCAGGGGGAAGAAGCTGCTCAAAAATGATCATTTTTGTTCCAGAATACCTAACAGTGATGTTCCAAATCCCTGAAGACTGGGATTTTTTTGTTGTTGCTGCTGTAGGTAATATAAACATGAGGCTAGTTTGCTAGGTAGTGCAAGCTAACTCTTGGCACTTAACCAGCTAACGAGTAAACTATAATTGATGTGAAGGTGAGCCACATTTAAGAAACAACTTCCACTTTTAAAGTCCAAGTCATTACACTGAGATGAAAGTACAGGTGTGTTCAACCACATAAATGTAGACGTTATTCTGGCACATGGTAAGCTGTTCCCCTCAACTGCATTAATGTAATGCTGTTTGGAAAATCCGGGCGACCAAGAATTGCTTTTGGCAAGAGTTCACTGGTAGCCCGGAAGGCTGTCACTTCAGGTCCTAATGTGGCCACCCCTGAAAAAACGATGCCTGGAATGCAGAAAAGGGGATGAAAGATGGTTGGTTGAGTTCAGTTCCCTTCTCTTTCGGCAGCTCTACCTTGCTGATCTTGATGGCGCAGGGGGCTCCAGGGAAGCCCGGCAGGCAGGTCTTGAAAGCAGAGATCTCTGAGAAGGCGCCACGGCCGCAGGCGTTGATGCCTGTCACTCTGAACTTGTACGCAGTGCCCGGCTGCAGCTCCACCTTCTTCATCTGGCTGTAGTCTGGGATGGCGCCCGAGTCATCCTGTGAGAGAGAGACATGCCATCACCGGGCCCTCGAAAAGGGGCATGTCCTGGGCGAGCCATGATCTCAGACATTTGGGTACTGTGCCATTGGCAGCACTTACATCAGTAGCAGGCGTGTCGTCCGTCGGTAGGTAGTAGTGCGTGACTACCATGTTTGTCACTTTGACAACTCCCACGTCGAACCATTGGTTCTCTTTCTTCACGGGCGCCTTGACCAGGGCTGGTGCAGCACCTTGCTTCTGAGGGCCCCAAACAAAGCAGGGAGTCAGTTTAAAAAAAAGAGAGAGACAGACCGGCAGACATACAGAAAGACAGAAGGAAATTCCATTCAATTTAATGTAATTTCAAGGTTGGCTTGTGCCGAAAACAGGTCAGAGTTGAACACTCACCCCCGTTGCAGACTCGATGCCATTTGCCACCTCGGCCAGAGCTGTGGCAGCCTGCATCTTGGCAGGGCTGGTCACCACCATGGGCTGCGAGGGGGCGAAAGTGCTGGAGGGGGCCAGGGCTGTGGATGGGCAAAGGTTGGCAGGGAAATGCATGTTAATGCCAGCAACTCTTGTCACCATTTAGATTATGAGCAACAGTCCAGCGGTCTAAGTCAGCCAAAGCCCTGTTTGATGCACTGCGTCTTCACTGCCTGTGTCTGACGTGGAGGGGTGCAGCGAGAAAATGTACCCCGGGGAAAGCGCTGAACTTGCAGCTTGCAGACACCGTACAGGCAGAGGGAATGACAGGGGGTGGGGGGCAGATACTCACTCTCCGCCGAAGTGCTGGGCAGCAGCCTGGCCACAGCACTGGTGACGGCGGCTGCCATCTCGTTGTGGCCGTTGCTCTCGGAGGCGGGGTCGTTTAGGCTGTCGGCGGGGGCGAGGCCCTCGGTGGGCAGGGCGGCCTGGGCGTTGGCCTGCTGCTGCTGGGCGGAGGCGGAGGCTGCGGCTGCGGCCGCGGCGGCCGCTTGGGCCTGGGCCTGCGCCTCCTGCAGCTGCTGCTGCTGCTGCACCAGCGCAGCCAGCTCCTGCTGCGTCAGCACGATGGGGATCGTGGTCGGCTGGTGGCCGTCGTGTCCCCCGTCGCCCTCACCTGCGGGAGAGGGTGGAGGATTTAACACTGCTGCTTTAAGCTCATCACATTACATTACATGCATTTAGCCGACGCTCTTATCCAGAGCGACTTCCATCACAATAGAATGCAAGTGTAACCGTTCAATTTAAACAAGCAACAGTGTCAGACCGGAGGCTCACAACACTCAAGACCAGTGAGTGTGAGCATAACATTATTCAAGCCCTACCACAAGTCAACTTGCGCAACCTGACAAAAGCCAAGTATACTAACAGTCCCTAGCTCCCAGGCTGAAAGCACGAGGACGTCTGCCCCACACCCAGCCCGTTACTCACTCATGACAGCCTGCTGGGCAGCCTGCAGGACTGCCTGGATGGCCAGGGCCTGGGCCTCCTCTGTGGCGGCTGCCTGCGCCGCGGCCTCGGCCGCCGCCGTCACCGCCAGCTCCTCTGGGGTCAGGCCCGTCACCATCAGGGTGGTGGGCTGGCCCTCGGACATCAGCTCCTGAGGCAGGGTCAGGGGCTCCTGGTCCTGGCCAGCGCCGGCCACCGCACCCTGCTCCATCTGCCGGCAGGGAGAGAAGACGGAGACGGAGACATAAGAGTTAGGCTCTAGACACGCACAGAAGTAAGGAGCCCTTCTGACTCTTGCCCTTGGTTTAACTTTGCACACTGAGGTATGACTTGTTAGGCTTGCCTGTGTCTGGTTTGTGAGCACATGCACCTGAAAGCAGACACTCTACAGTCAGTCACACTCTAAATGATTCATTTAATTAGCCGTCAGTCAGCCCTGAGAAAAGGCGCCCTACCTCCTGCTCCTCTTGGCTGGGCTGGGTCTCCATGGCTGTGGGCAGCTGCTCCACCTGGACCTGCAGCACGGTGGCCGCTTCTCCCTCCCCCACCCCACCGTCGTCCTCCATGGCCACGCCGGCGACGGCAGCCTCCTCGCCCAGCTCGGCCTGGCACTCCGTCTGCATGGGCTCACCCGCCTCCTCTGGCCCGGCGCCCTCCACGCCCTGGGCTTCGCCGCCCGCCGCCAGGACGGCCTGGGCCTCTGCCTGCTGCAGCTGGGCCAGCTCGGCGGCGTCCTCACGCCCAACGCCCGAGGACTCCGTGATCGAAGAGATCGACTGGAGGGGGTTAAAGACAACGGGAGATGAGATGAAAACAGGCTCAAAGGTCTGTCGCGTAAACTGAGTTAAGCAACATATACGGTTACGCTCAACATCATTTCAGTTTGTCGTGTAAGAAAACTGAGTGCTTTCAAAATACCCATATGCAAAGCAGTAGCAATCACGAACAGTATTCCATGGTTTGTGGCACTGATACCCTTATTGTCTGCATTCACAAGTCAATACAGCCCCATCAATTAACTGAGCCCCTTGAGGTTGATCCTAACTCCAGGTGTCAGTAAATCAATCGCCCGCTAGGCTACTAGAGATAAAGGCCAAATGTTCAATTAATGCTGAGAGACCCTGACCTTCCAGAACTTTGACTGAAAGCGCTACTTTCATTGGAGTTCACTGGAGAACTTGCATGAATGAAGAGAATAATTTGCTAACAATTTTTCTGATGTCCTGGACTTTGGGCCTTCTACTTATTTTCACTTTACATCTGATCGCTTTCATAAATTGCTATGTCCTGTGCCAAACCTCTCATATAAATGAATACCTCCACCTAGTGCCCTTTTGTGGGCATGATGGAGGCTCTGGCTCTGCTCCTAAGACTCTCTCTCTCCAACTGCATGTAAATCAGCCTTACTGGCACAGAGGGTCCTGGGGCGGGCGTGGCCTGGGTCACAGTCGTGATCGCCCTGCTCTGTGTCGTCGCGGGATTGGCCGCTTCTGAGGGCGGGACCTCGGAGGCGGTGCCGTCTCCCTGTGTCGCGTCACCACCCTGAGCTGGAAGGCAAACAATGTCCAGGCAAACATATTAGCACAGTTAAACTTTGTGTCATCCTGTGGTTACAGTTTACTCTCAGGAAGAACACAAACACTCCAGGTGCAAAGGTACACAAAGGATAGTATACTGTTGAGTAGAAGTGGTTCACTTTAATGCAATCAAAATGCCAACCAAACCAGCAGTGTGACACTGGAATGAGAGCAGCTGTTCAGGCATACACCAGGTGAGATGCGGAGTGTGGGTGTGGCCGTACCTGTGCCCTCGCCACCCTCCATGCTGCAGGTGGCAGTGGTGGCAGTGTTGGTGGTGCCGGTTTCGTGGGTCTCGCAGGGTGGGTTGGAGCAGACCCTCTGCACGGTGCCTGTCTGGCTGGCGCCCATGTTGGAGGAGACTGTGGACGGGGTATTGGTGGTGCCGGTTTCGTGGGTCTCGCAGGGCGGGTTGGAGCAGACCCTCTGCACGGTGCCGGTCTGAGCAGCGCCCATGTTGGCGGTGGACTGTGTGGGGGTGTTGGTGGTGCCCGTCTCATGGGTCTCGCAGGGCGGGTTAGAGCAGACGGTCGGTCCCTGGGAGAGCTGGGAGACGGGGCAGGCGGCCCCGCCCACGGACTTTGAGCTCTGTACGGTGCCCGTCTGGTCCGAGCCCATGTTGGAGCGCGCCGTGGTGGGGGTGTAGGTGGTGCCCGTCCGCAGGTTCTCAGGCCGGAGGACCCCGGGGGCGGCGGTGACCCCGGGTGTGGCAGGGGTGGCGGCAGCGGCAGGCGGAGAGGCGGAGGAAGAGGAAGGGGATTGGGACTTGCTCTCCACGGTGCCCATCTGGTCAGAGCCCATGTTGGAGCTGGCAGTGGTGGCCGTGTTGGTGGTGCCCGTCTCGTGGGTTTCCGAGGGCGGGTTGGTGCACACCTGCCGCACGCCGCCCATGCTGGCGGACGCCACGGTGGCCGTGTTGGTGGTTCCGGTCTCGTGCGTCTCGCACGGTGGGTTGGAGCACACACGCTGCACGCCCATGTTGGCCGAGGCGGTGGTGGCCGTGTTGGTGGTTCCGGTCTCGTGCGTCTCGCACGGTGGGTTGGAGCACACGCGCTGCACGCCCATGTTGGCCGAGGCGGTGGTGGCCGTGTTGGTGGTGCCCGTCTCGTGCGTCTCGCACGGTGGGTTGGAGCACACGCGCTGCACGCCCATGTTGGCCGAGGCGGTGGTGGCCGTGTTGGTGGTTCCGGTCTCGTGCGTCTCGCACGGCGGGTTGGAGCACACCAGGGTGACGGTGCCGGGGATGTCCCCAGCTCCGGCCTCTGCCACGGTGGCAGATGGCTGCTCAGAGGTGGGAGAGGCCAGGATGGACACTGGCAGATCCTGGACAGGCTGGGCCTCCACACCACTGGGGGTGGTAATCAGGGTCACCTGGGTGGGCTGGTTCACCGACTGTCAGAGGAAATGGGGGTATTACTAAAACAGGCTGGTATTACTAAAACAGGCTGGCAAGGAAAATAAAAAAAAAAAAACGGACTCTCCAGAATTTTGCAGGAGTTATAGATTGCCTGTGACAGTGTCATGTTTTTGTTATATACTAAACGCATTTTACACTACTAAATGACAATTGCGTAATGTAAAATGAAGAACCCCTCTGGTTTTTCAAGCTGAGCACATTCCGTACCTGCATGGTGATTGTAGGTGTGGGCAGCGGGGAAGCTGTGGTCAGGCTGGTCTGGGCTGCGGACACTGTAATGGCAGCCGGGTTAATGACCTGGCTGGAGAGGGTGGCGATGGTGCCCAGGGTGGTGATGGGAGTGGCCAGGGAAGCATTGGCACTGGCTACGCTACCCCCAGCGAGGCTGGTGGACACGGTGCCCGTCACCGTGCCCAGAGTTGTCACACCTGAGGGGAGGGAGATCAAGAATTGCATTAAGTCCAACTTCTATTGTGGATAAAGGCGCAAGGTAAACTAATCCTTAGTAACAACACAAAAGGCTTGGGGACACTCTTGTAAACATTCAGTGATAAAGTAATTAACAGGACAGCAGCTGAGGCAGACTGCTAAACAGGGTGTTTAAAACCAAGTCTGACTTGGGGAAGATAAACTACCTGTTGTTCCCTTGACGACAAGTGTGGTTACAGTCGGCTTGACGGCAGACACAGTCACTGGGGTAACCAGGCGAACTCCACCCATGGGAACAGTGCGCAGAATGGTGCCTGGCTGACCCGGTGCCCCCTTCAAAACCACCTACAATATAAGTGAGAGGAGATGTGCATGAGACCCAAGATACTCTAAGACAGTGAGGCTATAAAACCAAATAACTATCATCTAAATGGCTCTGAAGCAACCTCAAGATACAGGACCGCAAAACACGTTCTAATGATGCAGTCGAGAATTCCACTCACAAACTACTTCAATAAGCTGCAAACTACACACAAGTACTAAGTCATAACCTTTAGAGGTGGTTCCAATGCACAGCAAGCTTTTAGCCATAAACATTAACTGACAATATAAGCTGATCCAACAACTTTACTAGTTTGTGGAATCTTGGGTGAGATCCAGTTCTGGAACTTAGCCCTCATTACAACCACCTATCACTTGCAGATGTAGAGGTCTGTGCTTTGCTGTGCTGTTCTATAATAAAAGCACAGTACACTTTGTCCTCAAGCTTGGGGAAAGGTAGTTTTGTGCAAGTGTGGTGCTTTTTCACAGGGTACCTGTGTCACCCCCTGCTGGCCAGGGCCTGCACCCAGCTTGGGCATAGCGGTGATGATTTTGCCAGGAGTCCCTGTGCCAGAGGTCATCATCTTGGTGGTTATTATGGTGATAGGAGACTTCATCCCTGGGGTGCTGGTCACTCCTGCTGAAGGAGCACAAACATTTTACACTGAGTAACGCAGCTGTGAAAAGGCCAGGCCGCCACCAACCCCATCACCCTGTTCATACAGGCAGAGCAGCCATGTCCTGCACTAATACTAGACACTGGTTTAGTGCCTGAATAAGACCAACACAGCTCTATCTGAAATGACACACAATCAGGCCCGGGCCTTCGTACGAAGCGGTGCTGACAGTGGTGGGCCAGGCCCATGCTGACCTGTGGCTCCAGGCTGGGTCATGATGGCCGACATGGGGATGGTCTTGATGATGGTGGTGGTGCCCGGCTTGGTGGTGGTGGTGGGCGACACACTGCTGATGCCCAGGATGGTGGGCTTGCTGCCGGTGCCGCCGGCCTGGGTGGTGGTGATGATGGTGGTTGGCTTGCCATCTGCGGAGGTCACGAGCTTCAGGATGGTTCCGGCTGGAAGAGGACCTTTCGCCTGTGGGGGGTGAGAGAGAGAAGAAAAGGAGGGGTTGAGTAACCAAGGGAAAGACCCGCCAGTCTTGCAAAATTCAGCTTGTCGTCTCCGCCAGCAGACCTGTATGATCTGGGTGACAGGGCTGGTTGAGGCCTGGCCGGTCACGGCGGAGGTCTGCACCGGCTTCGTCTGCACCACTGACATCACCTTGCCCAGGTTGGAGATCTGGGCAGAAGGAAAAGAGGAAGGGGGGATTACCAGCTGCTCCGATGCCTCAGTAAGCAGGTACATATATACAGTGTAGTACAGAGCAGCTCGGAGATTCTTTCATGCGTATTCCTAACCAACAGGAATATGAACCAATTATCAATAATCAGTCCAATGCAGCTGCCAGTGTTAATCAAGATGACCGCGATTTTGGTGGACAACCGCCTGAACCGTTCCCTGTTGCTGCAGCGTACCCCTCCTAACTCTCCCCCACCCCCTCCCCTCCCCCTTCCCCTGCCCATACCAGTGTGCCGCTCCCTCCCATGGCGATGGGGCTCTTGACGAGGGTGATGGTCTTGGTGACGCCGCCCACCACGGTGGTGACGACCTGGGCCTGCTGGGCCACGGTGACCGTGCCAGACTTGTGCACGGTGATGATGGGGCGGGTGGGCGTGTTGGGGGTGGAGACGGCTGACGTGCCCACCTGGGCGGCCGCCGTCTTCAGCATGCGGGTGGCCGGGTTGCTCACCTGTGAACACAAAAAACGTTTTATTAATTCATTACAGGCCTAATCACCTCATTCAGGCTAATGTGCTGATGTCACTGAATCAGCCACAGTATTAGACATCACCGCAGTTCATGCATAATATAAGGCTCCCTGCTTAATGTGCCATCTTCACAACTGTGCCACATAGGTTTCTATTCTGAGGCACACCAGACTGAGACAGAGCATCTGTTCTTGTGTGTTGACCATTTCAGGAGAAATGCATTTGGTTGTTTGCACATGCTTGATGTTGCAGGCTGTAGCTTTGAGGACTGCAGCTGGACATAGCACCCGGTTTGATAACCAAATTTTTCTGTGCAGGAACTGAGATTAGTAAATTTATTTACTGATCATGTGTATTCCCCTCATATCAATCTGTTCAACATTTGCACCTATTTGCAACATGTGTACATTCTTTTAGTTGCAATTTTTTTTGACCTATCATGTAACATGCAAATGATCTTGTAGCTAGTTAACATGTTAATGAAAATGGAAATTAAGTTCTCTCTAAGCGCAAACCTGAAAACCTTGTTTGCACAAATGAGCCACAGAACTTACCATGACGGGTGATGCTACTTTGACTGTGGCTGGCAGAGTGGTGGAGCCTGGAGTCATGGCCACCGTTTTTACAATGGTTGCACCAGCTGGCACATTGAGCACAGTAGGCGTGGAAGAGGGCGGGATCTTCTGTGTGGCTGCTGCAGCCGCAGCCAGGGCGGCCATGCCACTCATCTGAGGACTGCTACCGATTGGCTGAAAAGGAAAGATACTTCAATGACAAGCCAGTACTGCAAGAATTCCTGAACAACTACTTTCATAAGAACTGTCATCTCATCATGTTGCTTAAAAATAAAAATTAAAAAAGATTCTGTGTACCGTTCCCTGGCTGCTCTGTGCAGGCACGACCATACGGACGCCAGCAGGAAGTGACGTCACAGTGACAGGAGATTTCCCAGCCGGGTTGGCCTGGCGCACAGTGACAATGGAGGTTCCAGCAGTGGAGTGCGGCGCTGCAACTTTCAGGATAGCTGAGAACAGCAGGGACATCGTTAACGTTACTGTTAATACACAGGCACTGTGCAGAACCGCACACAACTCAATAGTTACAAGTCTTCCCCATTTTATAAAACTGGACAGCTTTCATAGCTGTGCTAACTACAAACCAAGATACAGAACTTAGGACAAAGCCAGTGCTTCCGAGCTGCTCAGTGCCAGTGGGTCAGGGGGAGAGAGCGGTTCGTACCTGGGCCACGGGCGGTGGTGGCAGCCAGCGGGCTGCCAGGCATGGAGGTGGTCGGCGAGCCGACCTGGGGCACGAGGGTGATGCCGGACAGCGGCAGGGTCTGCGCGGACGGCGCGGCCGTGGCAGGGGCAGGGCTCTTGGGCGAGTTGCCAGGCAGCGAGGGCGTGGTGTTGAGGGCCGGGGAGGTGGCGGCGGCGGCGGCCGGGATGTCGTACTTCTGCAGCTGCAGCAGGTAGCTGTCGGCCGTGGGCACCGCACCCCAGCTCACCTCCAGCGAGTTGGTGTTGGCGCGGACCAGCTGAACCCGGGACGGCGCCGGCGGTCTCTCTGCACGAGCAACGACACACAGACATCCACATTTAGTGTTTCCAATTTCTGATTTTTTTTTTTTTAATTACTTTTTAAATCGGGGGGCAGACTCACCTGTTTCCAAGTACCAGAGGTCTTTGCAGCAGACCTGGTTGTTCCATGCCTTGCGGTAGCCATCGCGGCCGCTCCAAACGTACAGCCTGGAGTTGATGGCCACGGAGCAGTGCCCTGCCCGGGCTCTCGGGATGTTATCCTCCAGAGTGTCCATCAGAACCGACTCCCACGTCATGGTGTCTGAGGCAGAGAGAAGCAGTGCGTTAATCACATGCATATGAATGGGTAAGAAGGGACAAATGACATGAGCATGTGCGTAAAGGTCATGAGGTGCTGCTACACTGCAAGTTAGTAAAACGTTTGTCAGCTTAAACAAAGTCGGCAGACAGCATAAACAGCATATTTGTGCATTTGTGTGACTGTAGCATCAGCATTGCTGACAGTGTGCATTTTATTTCTGGGGCAAACTGCAGATAAAGATGCACCAAAGAGACCCAAAACTGTGTGTCCGCACAGACCCAGAGGAGCTGAGCGTGACTGGCGTAAGGGGGAGAGGCATACCCAAATTCAGGCAGGCCAGCGTGTTGGTGCACTTCCACTCCTTTTCGTGTGTGGCCACCTTAACGTCATCCATCACCAGGGGAACCCACCCCCCAAACACATACATCCTGCAGAGGGAGAAGAGGAGGAAGGCGAGGGGTGATCAGGTCCTCATGTGCACGGTCACGTTTAAAACACCATCACCGGCCACCGTTCTCTCCCCGACTGACTGAGCTACTCACTTGTTTGTGATGGTGGTGGCGGAGTGGAGGCTGCGGGGGAGAGGAGCTGTGCCGCTGACAGCAGGCTTGTTCCAGGTGAGGGTGTCTGCAACACACACACACACGCGCACACACACAGCACGGAGCAGGCATTGAGTACACAGCTGACGCTCTCACGGCCCGTTCTCACGGAGAGGGGACACGGCCGCCGAGTAACCAGTAATCAGACCGCATCGTTCACGTCGCCTCACCGATATCCAGGGTCCAGAGGTCTCCCAGGCGACAGCCACTCATGCCCCCGTAGATGACCAGGCGGGACTTCTTGCTGGTCTTCTCTGTGTAAACCACAGCTGTGTGGCTCTCACGGGGAGGCGGCAGCACTCCGTAGGTGATGGGGATGTCCCAGCCCACCACGCTGGAGCCGGCACGCAGCTCCAGGATGTACAGGTCATTCAGGTATCTGCGCATCGGGGGGAGAGAGAGGAGGAGCGTTTGCTGGGCATTCTGTCTGGACGACCTGCCTTTTATTCACCCCCCAAATATGGGTTTCTTTTGCCCAAACCACCTTAATATGGTATCCACCTCAATTTTACAACTGCACTCCACAATGTTTAGTCTGCTTTACTTTACTACTGTTTTGTGCAGTTTTTTGTGCAGTTCCTACTGTACCTGGGAATGTTGTTTTTGGGGTCCTCGCTGTCATTGGCCAGCCCTCCGAACAGGTAACACTTGTTCCCCACCAGGGAGAAGCTGTGGCCCAGACGGGGGCAGGGAGGGGGCCCATTCTTCGGAGCTTTCGGCTTCAGCCTCTTCCACTCCCATCTGCTAGCCTGCATTACAAACAAGGATTAGAGAGAGACACTCAGGACAAGTGGTAGAAGAAATTGGACTGTTTAAGAGTAGGCTCTACACAGCACCCCATGCACTCAGGGACTAGAGATAATGGACAGAAAAAGATGAATGGCCAATTCTTCTGCTTCTTACATTATTAGAAAATTACAGTGACTCATTCAAAATGTTTGGTTTAACACTGTACATTCACATAGATTTAAATAACCATGGTAGACGACGCTTGTGTTCCAGCACTGCTGTGCTTCTACCTAACTGCAGGTGTACCTGCATCTGAACCTCACACCCACCAGAAATTTTTCAAATTTTGCAACTTTGACTATTCACTTCCTGTGATGCACGGAGAAGCACTTTAAGAGGCACGCATTACAGTGCTTGCTGCAGAATGCACTCTTACCTGAAGCTCATACAGGTCGTTGCTGTATTTGCCGTACTCCACCATTCCTCCAAACACCAGCAGTCGGGTACCATCACACACAAAGCCATACGCGGCACACCCCGGCGGGATGTCACCACGCACCGCTGGGATAAAC
Source organism: Megalops atlanticus (assembly GCA_019176425.1). NCBI lineage: Eukaryota > Metazoa > Chordata > Actinopteri > Elopiformes > Megalopidae > Megalops > Megalops atlanticus. The sequence continues at coordinate 30,404,049 of CM032882.1, forward strand.
CACTGGTTGGTGGCTGCAGACAAAGACGCAACACAGTGTTTAAGAACCAGGGACCACAAGTTATCGCCACTATCTCAGCGAGATATGACTAACATGTAAGCCACTTCAAACAAGGAAATGGGTTAAAGTTACCAAGAGCATGTTGCCTTAAACAGCAGCATTAACCCCTGCCAAGGTTCACAGCATCCAGAGAAATGGCACACTGCCAAGGTAGGAAAAGCTCTCACCATCAGAGAACTGCACATTGTTTTGAAATTGTTTCACTGGAAAACCACAGACACAAATAAGAAAGCAGAGTAGCCAGGTAGCATCTGGCCCACACAGAAAAGTCTCGGGCCGTCCTTCATCTGAGCACAGTTTACATGTAGTCTTGGCTTCTACGCAGCCAGTGAAGGAAGTGGCATCCAGAAAAGACAATGGCCTGTGAGTCATTGATAACAGCATCCAAGTCAGTCCCAGTGTCCATGGTATCACTACCATATAGCTAAAAATATTCTGTTAAGGACATCTATGACCATATGGATACCCTGTGATATGATGAGCAGTTTTTTTAACCACACAGTTAATAACATTACAATAACAGTACATGCAACATGTATTTAATAAAGTTAAAAACTTGTAGTTGTGATCAAATTGCTTACCATTTAAAATATATTACATTTAAATTAGATACATGGCAGGCACAATCAGAATCAAGAAAACAAGCCACTCTAGTCTGAAGCTCAGTCAAGGCAGAGAAACCCTTTTTATCTATGGCCAGTGTTACCAAAATTCTAAACCAGCTTGGCAATGACTCTGCAGATGTACTGTGATCCCTGAAAACATATTTGCAGAGGAAGAGTAGAGAAAAATGATAAGGCTTGAAACTTGATTCCATTACTTCAGCATTTAGTTTGCAACATAATATTTTTATACAACAGGACCCAGCTCAAATTATTTCTTTTAATAAGAAAGTACTCAGTAGCTTTCAAATATGAGCTGCATATTCGGAAGATGTATCAAGTATTCAGCAATTCTGTTAACTATTAATGACTGCCTAACCACTACACTGACAATTACATAGGTTTCATTCTGGAGTTGACGTGCAAAACCCAAACCAAACCCAAGTGCAATTTGCAAGAATCCCCATTAGAGGTCAGTGTTTCCTTGCCAAATACAACACAGACAGAAAGGGGGGAACCTCAGTAGTGCCTCTACCAAGCATGTAGCATTCCAAGCTCAGCTCTGTGTAGAATAAATTCACTGAACACAATGACCACACAGTCAAATGCAGGCTATGTGGTACAAACCTGAAATTCTGTGGTGGCACAAAAACCAAACACAGCCCTCCAAAATAGTACTCCGCTGCACCTGCAAAGATGCACTATTTTCTGGATGGACTTTAAACCCAAGGAACAACAAAATTTTGCTTAAGTCCTGCTTTTTTATTTATGAACCAAGTTCTTTCACCTGGCCTCAACTTTTAAAGGAAATTTTTCACTTTCATAACATATTCTCTTCCATTTATAATATATAATATATGACGTAACGCTTGATAAATTAGCCTTATAAAGAACATAATGCTAAATATATTCTACCCATTAGTACAAGTAAGCAAGAGGACTGGCACAGAGGTTCTTATCTGTGGAATTTTCCAGTGTTTGGGAAAGTTCAAGCCATCTTACTGCTAAGGTGCTGCATGAAAATTCAAGCTGCAATTCCTGTCCTTACTGCAAAGTAAACACCCATGTGCATGGACAAAATCATACTGAAATTTAACGGGGGCACTCTCCCTTTTACCCAAGCCCATGGACCCCACATTTTGGGCCAGCAGGTAGAACAGGTTACATGCAGCCTGCAACAAAGGCTATAATGTGACTGGTACATGCTAGCAAGTTTGTTTTGTATACCAAGTGTGTATGTGAAACATGTCAAAGGCAACTGCTATCCGTCAGGATAACCTGTGTTTTCCTACAAGAGGTGCAGCAATGTACTATTTGGGATACCACAGCAGGTCCTGATAAAGAATGCAAATGCATTTTTTCCCCCTGATATTACAGACCTGTGTTGCGATGTTTTAAGTGGGGCTCAAAAATGGTTACAGCAGTATTTATACGCTGAACATGGTAAAATCAATGAAAACTTACACAACATGTAGAGTCATGTAACTCTAGATTGAACTAGTTTTTGGAAATGACCCTGCAACTGCCAAGCCCACGCTGGAACTGCACAATGTATACTGTCCGACAGCTTTAGACAGATAGCTAGTTAGCTAGCTTTCTAGTGTGGCAACAGCATACGCATTTGTATCAGTACAAATATTTGTTGAAATTTTTTATGGCATCTATGGAATTTTACCCACACACTTGAACTTTAGCTATGCAAGTAATGTTTTTTTCACATTGAATAATTCAGAAATTGAGAAACTGTATTCCTTGCTTTCACTTTATCATAAGAAAATTAATGTATACTGCATCTCATTTTTTCTCACATTAAACACTGCTAGTGTCAGATACATCAGTCACTAGTACAATAACATCTACTGGTGCAAGCATATTTAAATTTTTGCAAGTCACATTGTACATATACTTCATTAAACACTTGGGATTGAGGGATTTTTTATACTTTTTGCAGTTTTTTTTATTCTTACAGGTGCATTCACCTGTGGTTTGGAGGCACTCCAGGTTTTTGTTCAGCTTTTTATTTTCTTCTGTCGTGGTTTTTGAGACAATATCCTACGGAAAATCAACATACACTGACACTCAAACTGATCAACATAAACTGAAAACTGTATGATGTCATGTGTTATGTGCTGTGACATACTAACAGCATGTAAACCTATTTGGTTAGCACTCATGCCTAGTTCAAAATCAAAGCAAGTACTTACAAAACTACATTAAACCTGACACCACAGAAAGTCAACACAATTAACTAGGTATTTCCACAGACACAAGTTGAACTGTAAATGGAAACGGCTGATCTTGAAATAGGCAAGGTAGTACATTTTAGACTAAACAGTCAGCTGCCAGATTAGCTCACATTACAAATTTTGCACTGTCGATTGGCTGGCAGTTAAACACAATGCAGGGTTCTAAATTAACCCTAAATTAAATAAAAAATCAAGTTCAATTTTTCAACAGCCAAAATAATTTACTGGAAATTAAGCTGTTGACAATGACAGAGGGAGGGCTTCGAAATACCTCAACTTTTAAAATAATGGAAACGTATACATATCCACTGCAAAGCATCCAACAGCAATGTCCAAGTATACCAATAAATTAAACTTCAGGCAGTTACAATGTCATGGTACAGTGAATGTCCTTCACTAAATTTAAATGTAAAATAAACTTAATTTTATGTTATACTAAAGTGTTCCTGAGTGTGTATTGTATTCTGTACAGCAGACAGTTTCATTTAATGTTTTTCCGCTTTACGCAACCCTGTTTAGAACTGCCAATTGTACATTTGGCTCATCTAAAAGCAACAACCTTTTCATTCATATGGGAGCACTGAGGCGTGATGAATGCAGTCCTCCATTACACTCACATGAAACCAATGGCTATTTTTTGCATGACAAGTCACACAGCCACATCAGTCAAGTGGGTGCCAACTGTAGGATAGACGCTACCACACTGATCATCCGTGCAATCTGCTGGCACCCGAGGAATCACAGGGTGCCTGAAAATGGCTTGATGGGGAAAATGTGGCCAAGTTACCAAACCCAATTTTGTTCTGCTCTTTGTATCTGTAGACTTGTGATCATTGTCAGGAAATGACACACATTTTCAAACACAGGCCGTGGAACTCAGTCTGCACTCAAGAGGAATGCCTTGCCAACTGATCCACTCAACAGCCCCTCATATTAACTTTACTTAGCACTGTTGGCAACAAAGGGCTAGCTCAGTAAAATGTCATGTCGATTCTCATTTGTCTTCTTCCTTCCTTCATAATGCTCTGTCCATCGATCAGAATTTTAGATAATGCAGACACTACATGCCTAATTTCACTAATGATCTGATCAGCTGATCTTTAGAGCAGTGAGACTAGAAGTTTTTCACCTGAAGAAAGCACGTTTCTTTTGTTGTGTTATGTGCTTTGGTAACTAACAAATTCAAATTTAAACTGGTTTTCACTTCTACTCTATTGCACTCAACAAATTATAGTGTGATATTAAGGGAATACGTAACAGCAATGCTTAATAAAGTTTTGTATTGCTAGTGGGTTCAATTTCTTTAAAAATTGGTTAAATTAGCTAGCTAGCTAATGCACAGGATAAATAAAAATGATGGACGCTACAGTATATCAAAATAGACAGGTCAACAAATATGTAATCAGCTAAACTAACCTTCTCTGTTGACTAATTCTTTACCAAATCAGTAGCTAGCAAGCTAGTTATTTAGGCCACTTTTATTCTTTGCAGATGACTTAGCTAGATGACTAGTCATTTGCATGTCTCTATATGCAACCCTAAACAGTAGCTAGCAAGCTCACTCTACATAATCTCTTGTCAACCTTTCCCATCTCTGCAAGTGGAACAGGGAGTACAAATTTGCATGTGACGCTACTGACTTAATGCCTTCTGAAAAGCCAATAGCAGCCACAAGTCACACCCTACTCTAGCTGTCCTGAAAGGAACCGCAAGTGACCAGACAGAGCCAAACAGATTACTTTTGCTTTAATGCCGGTGCTTGTCTTTGCTCTTGTAGCAAACCATTCAGCACTCAATGAACATGAACGCGGCATCTGTCATTATCTGGCAGCATGTTAAGGGAACTAATGAGTGTTTACATGGAAAGCTGTTGAATTTTCACAAGGCCTGTAAGGTTAAAGGTTGCACCAGTGTTTATGTCTACAGTTGGTTGCTCTCAGCTAGTATCCCTAACCCCTATTTTACTAGCTTTGCCAACAAATGAAGCTAGTCACAATGCTATTGCCTTGCAGTCTTGTCATTTGTAAAACTTGTCTGTACTTCTGTAATGTAACTACAATGTAATTCAACATTTATGCCAAAGTTCAAAAAACCATGTTTTCAGCATGATGTGCACATTATAGGATTTGGGGTTTGTCCCTAGAGGGTTGCCCCCACTCACCCCCAAACTCCCAGACTCACACCCTGGTCAAACATGGATTAGTGAAGGGTAATTAATGAACATAAACTGCACAGCTGGAAAGAGATTACTGTACTGTAGATTCAGTCTGATTGTTGTCACTTTTACTTAGATTACAATTGTCTTATTCCTTTATCTCCCCTATATTATACACATTCATCTTTTTTGTGTCAGCAACTCCTGGAAAAGGATGAAATTTTATAAACTGAAGTCAATGCAGGCCTATTTTGCATGTAGTACTACGATTGCTAGTTTTCACATATGCACAACACTAAAAAATAGAAACCATTTTGTGTGCAGAGGCAGAAAAACGTCAATTTACATAAGTTACATAAACATGGGTGAACACAACTGCACACCATCTGAGACAATGGACTTATGAGCACTCCTGATGGAAAGAGGTCTAAGTCAGAACATCCACAGCCAGCACAGTAACAGGTAAAACCAGAAGCTCTTAGAGGACTGAAGGCGCTGAATAGCTGGTGATAATGAATACAACATTTCAGGCTGCATCATGAAGTTCTGTCTCTGACTGTTTAGCTTCTTGCTACTTTGACCCCATAACACAGCTGGTAGCAGCACACTGGAATCACATATCACAGATAGGCAAGCCTATTTTATATGCTTAGCACCATAACAACAGATAAGTATTAAAGAATAACCTTTCTGCTTTTTGTACTGGTAGGTTGCCTACCATCTTGTTAATGAAATCTGATATCTCAGCTTCCCTTGATCGTCTGGACCTGACAATGGGCACAAGCCACACTAGGAAAGGAAATTGAATGAACACACAAAAGAACCATCCCACCCTTTTAGTTCAAGGTTCTGCTTCTCCCAGGTTACAACAGCAGAAAAGGGACTACCACAGCTACAGCTTTTGCATACATCCTGTAAATGCACTTGTAACCAAAATGGTCCTTAGATTAATCAATTTCTAAAAATGAAAGATTTTAAATGGAAACTGGAGTGTTCCATTGTCTCGTTAAGCAACCTAGCTCTGAAATAAAAGTTCAAACTGGAACCTGTGGGATACCTGCGGACAAGCCAAATTTGCTACTGCTAATGCTATGTGGTAAGATTAGGCCAAAGCAATGGAAACAGACCATATGAGCATTCAACAGACAGTTGGTGATTCCCCAAGACTTTGGAACTGACAAATAGGTATAAAAATCACCACACTGTGATACTCCCACACCAGAACTGAAGGGACATGAAAACTTCTGGTGCAAAGCTACTCTTCACACACTACAATACTGATGTGCACAACAGGAGAAACATCTGACTGGATTATTTTGTGCATCTCTCAAGGATGACAATTCAGCTATACATTAGGAAAAACTCCAGCTCTCCCCAGCTGACTGCTGAAGTTGTGTTTAATATATACAATGAATATGCACTTAATCTCTTATTTGAAAAGGGTGGTTGCCAGATGAGGATCACTTTAAATTTGGGCCAGTACAGTATATATGAGGTATTTAACTGCAAAGCACCTAAAGCAAAGTGTAGTTCGTTCTGCTGCATCTCGTGTGTGAACATGGTCTGAACTGCAGATTGCAACAATTGGGGATGATTCCAAAGGCAAAACAAGAGCTCTCCATTCAATATTCATTTTGACAAGTACCACCTTCCATCATGTTGACTATAGGCCCAGGATTTTTTTTTCTTTTTATTAGGGAAACAAGAACAAAAAAATGTGTGTGCAATGTTGCTTTTGTTGCTGCTTTTCTGTGCTGACAGACAAAAAATACAATCAGGAAAGTAACTTGGAAGCTAAACAGAGTCCATAGCAAGGCTGGAAGCCAATATTAGTCAAGTTATATTGGGGGTTGAGTACATGTTTAGCTTGAAAGGCTAATGTCTGTTACCAGGATATGTGAAACAATCAACACTGGTGCTTAAAAATCTGTCTGGACAATTAAATCTAAAACCATTCCACTCAAACAGCAAACAATCTTCTGACAGCTTGGCAAAATGACTAACAGTTTTTCTAGTTAAACTGATTCTCACTGGAAAATGCACTCTTCTATGTTCTGTGGCTTGCCATCGTTTCCATTATAAAAATATAACAATGTGGACTGGCAATTCACATGCAACTGAAATTCTTCAGACCGTTAGGGATTTGTATAAAAAATTAGGATGTTTCACACTTTAAACACACTCCGGAAACCTGAAACTTCATATTCCAATCTTAACCTGTAAATTACATCAAATTAAGACGAGTGTTCAGATTTCATTAAATTGGAAAAATGTTTAAACACAAAGATATGTAAAAAGAATATCTATGGTATATCGCACTCTAAAAAGACTGGCGTGGTATTACTTAAAATATATATATACGTATTTATCTCAAGTAATCCCAGTTCAACTATTATCAGGTAGACTATTCTATGAAAAATTATGGTCAGTGGAGCCAAACCAATTTAATAATTTCCATACGCTGGCACCTGTGCATTACCTTTTCTCATAGCGCTCGCTGAAAACAATGCACCTGTACAGCACCGGGCTCATCTTTTGCGGCCGCCTTTAAGAATTCATTTCTGGCCGGATGGGGGCGGGGGGTGGGCGGTAATTTATTTAAGGAACTGCGGGGCTCCGTCCGTCGTGTTGATTTCGTAAGGCAGGACCCCATCATTAAAACCCATGATTTCCCAACAACTAACACAGGTGTTTAGTATGCGTTTACTCATATGAATAATATTAATAAAGCTAATAACGGGCGCTAGGACTGATGTTTTAGCCCGCACGGTGATCCCGCCCATTTCATTTTAACCCGCCATTTTTCTTTGTATTTTCCCTCCACTCCCAGCAGTTCCGCTGTAGCGCACAACAAACTGCCGTTTTTCCAACAAACCAGTAATTCTTTAAATGCACAACAGACCATCTGTTTTCACTACACTATCAGCAATAGCTCTATTAAAGCAATTCGTCTGCTGATAGAAGACACGGCTATCTAGTTTTCAGCGCATGCTGGCATTTTCATTGTTTCCAACATATTGAGCCGAAGTCGCATTATCGCTAGCTAGCTCGCTACAGCTAGCATTAGCCGCTAACGGAGTTTCACCACAGCACTGAGGCTAGCTAAGAGAGGCCAACAATAGTAAAAATATTAAAATATTGAGGTCAGGTGTATTCGGACGTGCAGTTGCTAGCCGACATTAATTGCGTTACAGTAAAGATTACAGACCACAGTTTAAACAATGTTAAATTTTATAATATTCAACCTCATCGAGACCTGATAGCTTTTTGTGATATTTAATAATGCAAAGATACGATAGTAATTTCCAACTAAACTTACCTGTGTTATAAACGTGCAGTTCGTCCACGATCCCTTCATTGCCGCCGCCGAAAACGACCATCAGCTCCTTAATAGCGACCGCTCTGTGTCCGTGGCGGGGTCGGGGGACCGGGCCGGACCAGCCCAACACCCGCTTCCACCGCGGCTGCAGGACCGAACCAGTGGTCCCAGATCCCGTGGAACCAGGAGAAGACGACATTTCCTCTTGAAGGGGAAACAGAAAAGAAAAACTACCAAACTAAATGCTTTATCAGAAACGTCAGCGCGAATAAAGGCTAGCTAGCTAAGTTAGCTAGCCAGATCTGCTAGAACTCTGGCTAGGTAGCTAGCCAGCTAGCTTCGTGCTAGCAAGCTAAGAATTTAGGAAAATAAAAAAACCGGTGTAGTATCTTCGTAAGTTATAATAAATAAATAATCGCAAAGTACGAAAATTGTATCAAGCTTCTGTCTTAATTTAAAGCAGTATAACGTTGTTTAAAACGTCAGTATTAACAGCTCAATTCAAAAAGATGCAAAAATCCATGGGAGCCGCCATTTTAGCACAGCAGAAGACGCTTTGCAAAGAGACGCGGAGAAAAAAGCCGGCTGGTAAAGTAGTGAGCCCTAGGGCCACCGGGAGGAAAAAACCGTTTGCATTTGGTGCTTCTCTCATTCAGGCAAAATAATTTCGTTTATTTTCCTTCACGCATAATATATAATAATGTTATCCTGTGGTTAAATCCCTCCAGAAGTGCAGCAGTGCCACTCCATGGGAGCCGCCATCTTGTAAGAGCCAAACAAACCTCCGCCAGCCTAAAAAATGGCGGCGTTTAAATGATGTAAAAATCAAAAGGGGGTTGAACCCACCGATTGTTGCATTAATGTAGCCAGCCAGCTAAGCACAAACTACATTGCACTTATGTTTTATCCAAATTTCAGTCCGGTATTAAATCGCCCAGATGTTTTATTTCTGTAGGAATAAGATGTGTGTCTGTCTTATAGCTGGTTTATTTTTCATTCCTAGTTCGCTGGCTGCCGCAGAAGGCGATTTTCATGCCTCTCTGGGAGTCGCCATCTTGTCAAACAACCCAAACACAATCCCCCCTCCTGTCAAGCGGCGCTTTTTGCATCTCGTTAACTCCCTGATTAAAATAAATGCAGTTTACACGTTGGCATACACAGAAAATGTCATATTAGTTAATATATCAACAATACATCAAATGTTTCAAAATTCAGTTCCATGTTATCGACTACCCAAACCGTTCAGTTTTACGTGAACGGTTGCTGGTTAGCTTGCAAGCTAGCTAGCTAGTGAGATTGATACCGTAAGCCAGCTGGCTATCGGTGTTAGCTACGGTGCACACGAGAATTACCAACCTATCTTTATGAGCAATTTTATGACATTCCGTGCAAGCACTGGAAAGCCACCAATGCGTATTTGAACACGATTAATGCTCAAAATAGTTTCTATTCACGCCTCATCAGTGGAAGCAGCCATCTTGTTGACTAAAACTAGCTAGCTAGCAAGCTAATCTTGCTCACAAGCTAGCCATCCTTCCCTCAAGAAAAATGGCGGACGGCAGCTAGCTAACATTAGCCGCAACAAAAAAAGACACGAAACAACCCAGCGTGTAATTTTCACAACTTAATATACTTACACCTTGCGAGTTATTTTTTCTGTAAAACGTCTTGGTGTTGAGGACTTTTGAGAAGTTAATCCCGGCGATTTCGGTTTGTTAAGAAGTAGCTACCTCCTCTCATGCCTTTCAGGAAGCCGCCATCTTCTTGACAACCAAAAAAACAAGATGCTGCCGCCGCCTCCGTCGCTCTGGCCCTCAACAGTAATGGCGGGCAGCTGAATTTAAACTACCCTCTCTTAACAGCTAGCAACAGAAAGCCTGGCCCTTTTTCTTTACGTTTATTAACATATACTGATTTTAAACTATAATTACAGTATGTAAGTATTTATACTTAAATGGAAAATGTGTACTTATTGAATAATGGGAACGGTATAATCCTTAAAGCACTTAAAGAAGATGGCGACTGCTAGCTATACTTTTTTAGCGCAACCATAATATAGCTAACATTAGCTAGAAAGCTAGCTGGTTAGTATCTTTTGTGGATCTCTCGCCGAAAATGTCGAAGTGAGGCAAACTCTTTTTTCTACCCCTCTGCATTAAAGAAGTATCATATTTTAGGTATTATTTTCTTGCAGGGGTCCAAACCAAAGTAACAGTAAGTAAAGTGGTTGAATTCGGCACCCAATCGCTTGGTAATTAGAAAGGATGAGCTAGTTTCAGCCCCTTTGTAGAAGCCGCCATTTTCGGGCAACCCCTCCCCGCATCCACCTGATTTAGACAGAGTGAAATGGCGGTTTGATTCAAGTGCAACCTCACCACGAATGCATTTAGCTAAAACGCAATAAGACGCACAATGGCCAGGCAGTTTGCATGCAAGCACTGAAATACAAACCTTGTTAGTGAACCATTAATACTTGTTAAGGCTGCACCGGTTAAAACCCCAGTGGTTGTTCAAGCGATAAGCAAACATAGCACCATACAATGCTGGTAGAATAACAGAGCATTTCATACACAATAAGCAACTGAGTTTTTAAACTATAAACTAGCTCCAAAACGGGTATCTACTAAATTAGACCCTGAATTGGATTTGCTGGGAAAATATTTATTCCCTCCTGTGATTTCAGTCTATTAAGTAGCCTACATAAGGCATCTGTAGTTGAGAAAATTCTGTCAGGGCAATTAATACGACATAAAGGTGGATGCCATATTATTGATACCCATGTTACAAAAAATATTTTTTTTAAATTATACTGTATTTTGGTGATGTACTTCATGTTGAACTCCCTGCAGCAATCTGCAGAGTACCATCAATAGATTATTGGTGAAGAGTGGGGAACCTTCAGATCCATGCAACTATAGGTATAGGGAGGCTAATCCTTCATTTCCTGGAGCAGTAGGATTTTAATTGTGAGGTCTGTTTGATAAATTGCCATAAATCCTTTAGGTCAATATGCATGTTTAGGGTCTAGAGGAAACAAAAATATTTGATTGCCCTGGGGAAAAACAGCACTCTTCTTAATGCAACATATCTTTTGTGAATTTATACAATTTACACATTTTGTGTGGATTGACGTGTTGGCAGGCATACAAATAGGTCCCGTGTTTGCAACTTAATAGGTGCATTTTTGTACTCACTTTATTAACTCTGGATAAGAACTTCTGTGAGAATGACAGAATGAAAATTTACATTTCTGTATTCTCACTGAATGTAGTGAGGTTTCAATTGTAGTGCATAGGACATGCCTTTTTCAGCTGTTCATGGCCTCAGTGGTAGTGTAGGAGAGCTTGCCGCAACTGCAATTTGTCACACAGCTGCTGGATTGACAGTTTGCACTGGTGCAGGTGTTCAAGATGAAAGTATTCCACAGTGCTTTGTTTTGTAATGTTCAGTATGCATGGGAATAGCCATTTTATAGCCTCTTCCTGTTTATTTTCTAAGGGATGTGCTTCACAGTTTTGTGCACTAAATACATGGCATAAATTACATGTAAGGAAAACACATTACTGACACAATAAAATTCAGCTTGGGTTCTGTTTTGTCTGCATTTAATATTAAAACACATAAGTATGACACTGTCTCTTAGTTTTAAGTCACCATCAGTTAATGCCAATGTATATATGTGAACACACCTTTAATAGTTCATATGCATACAGGCTATTAGGTTTTCCCCAATGTCCTTCATCTCTGACATCATCTTCATCACTACCATTACCATCAATGAGTTTTGTTAGTTATGCGGTATGATTCTTTCCCTCCAATGGTAGATGCGGCTTCATGCTGATTTTTGTCTTCAGCCATCTCATTCTGAATTTGACGCCCCTCTGGCTTGAGTGGTGGTCTGATTTGACAGTTTCTCCAGCCTCTCATGTGACCGGTTACCAGTTTCACCAGTCTTTTTATAAGCAGTTTATGTATGGAGTACTGTTTGTCCACATAGTGAAGTATGAGAAACTTCACACAAGTAACTTGGGCTGAAGGACATAAATATCCAGGTCTGAAAAGCTCCTCTCCTACTTTCACCCTTAAAAGAGAATATGAGAGATATGCATCATAGTAGTGTTCTTCTATTTGATCAACCCCTCCAGACTCATCCTCAACTTCAGTGTCAAGTCCGTCTCATTTGCCAAAAGATAACACTAGTTATCGGCATTTATAAGTGTCAGTGATCTCTAAATACACATCCCTTCTGGACAACCACAACTATGGGTGCACAAGCCTAGCACATGACAGGTTGTATTTCTAATGGCAGTCTCCTGCTCCTCTTTGAAATTTGATTGATCAGTGATTGCGCAGATAATAGGCATTCCGTTGTGTTGCTGTTTTTTCTTCCCACTTTGATCGAGATCGTTGAACAGTGTCACCATGAACTCCACGGGACCATTTCCTTTTCCTAATCAAGCATCCCCATCACCTCTGTGTGACTGTCGAGGACACTGCGTTTTTTGGAGCTACGTGAAGCACATCCAATTCTATCTACAAATAACATTGACACTTCTACTACATAACAAATGTCTTTTGACTTGAAGATAAAGATTGCAGGTATTACAGGCTACATAGTTGAAATAAACAATGACATTTTTAATAAAAAGGCAACAATATAGCAAATAATTAACATGATGTACATGTCGAAAATATATAGGATCTTTAAAATGAAACCCCCATGATGCTGAGTTCTTGTGTACCAATCGCAGGAAATTTATTCTGGCATTCTGGTCATATTCACATGAACCATTTTTCAATATTGATCACTATGGTCAACACATAGTACCCTGCAAAAATAATTTATGGACAGATTTTTCATTTCCAATTTCCATTTTTGGCCATTTCCAGTCATTACAAATGCATAAAAACACAAAATTCAATAAAATATAAATATGCCCTGACACAACTATGCAGCCAATGTAGTTTTGACAGTAAATTGTTGATTACAATGGAAAGCTGAGCTTTGGTGACCTTGATTTTTCTTTGAGATTTGTTGCAGGTCTTTCAGTTGAAGTGCACTGGTGCCAGTAACCTTTTTTTTTTTTTTTTTTTTTTGCAAATTATGGGGATTTCCAGACAACTCGGTACCTACTTTGTATTCAGTTTGATCACCCCTTCTCTTTACAGGAAAGAGAAAATGACAGCTAACCAGCGCCAACACAGTTACTAATAGTGAAATGAACCCTAATGTGCCTTAAATTACAAAAGTGACACAGACATGTGCGAATAAAAGTATTTTACAAACTGAAGATATACGTTGATTTGTAAACCAGACTTACATTTTCCAATAAATTAAAAGATACTGAAGTAAAAAAAAAAAAAAAAAACATAGCTTCTTGGTTGCTTTGTAAATGATATATACAGATGTGGGCTCATTCAGAAATATTAGTCCTGACAGTTTATTTTTTTTCTTGAAAATGACCAACAAATCAGTTTTTAGATTTTCTATGTTGCAGTCTCTTCACATGCTATGCAGGTTTCCTCCTTCACATAGCCCGGTAAGGAGTCCTCAGAGCTGGCTCCTCCCCCCCAAAATAGTAATGACCACATTATCAAAGTTTTTTTGAAAATGATTACATGCACACGCAACTAAAATGTAATCTGACGCTCTTTGGTAGCAGCCTGAAAGGTACTGCTGATACCTGTTGGGGAGACAGAAGAATGTTGTGGTCAGGGAGTTGAACGTAAGAGCAGGGGGTTACAGAATTTCACTCTAGGTGTGGCCCTGATGTCGTGCACTTGAGCAAAGCATTTACCTTGCACTGCTTTAGCAACATGAACGGACACTCTAGTCAGGAGGATTTTGAGGAACATTTCTCTTCCACCTTTCTGTGCATTTTATTCTTATTGATGTTTCCTAAAATAAGACTGCTAAAATTTGATTATGAACAGTGTCTCTGTTTTTGGAAAAAAGGAGCAAAAAATTACGTGTTGATGTCCCTCAAAGGACAGGCAGCGTAAACATTTAACTGGGTTTTCATTTGATTTTCATGGACGAGCAATTGCATAACCTTTCATTCCACCCCCCACTAAATTGCTGAAGTGAGAGGAAGTCATTATCCATTATGGTAGACCTCACTGTAATCAGCTAAACAGACATTTATGTTTGATAGGCTTGTTTAAGGGAAAGGTATACTTTAGAAATAAATATCCAAATACTCCAAGCCCAAAAATACTGTCTCCAAAATGCAGTGGATGGAAGTGACCCTAGAAAGGTACAAAGTAAAATAAATAATGTAATTTAATGTCAACCTGTGTAATATTTATACAAAAAAGTGAATAGCTGCATAGCCTCTCGCATCTTGGAATGCAAAGACTCTTTAACGGCTGTACCACACTTGTGTTTAGTCTGTCAGAAGTTTGTGGATCTGTGTTGATGTGGGTATGAAATGACACAAAGAGAAGCAGTGTGGAACATGTCAAAGTAGTTTCAGTGTAGAAGTACCCCATTTGTTTGCCAATGCAAAACATTATTCAAAATAACATCATGACATGTGAAATATCATTGATAAGGCTTGAAAAAAAAACAACTATCTGTAAACAATAGTCTGGTTTTGAGAACTTTGATTTCATGTTGTGTTTGTGAACCGTTTCCACCAGTCTTGTCATACTTAATGCCTCTTTTACTTGGCAAGTGTGTCTCTCTTATCTCCCCTATGATACCGGCATAACATTTAACCTAATAATTTAATCTTTGAAAATGTCTTTAGGATGTAATTTTTTATCAAAGAGCATCTACACATCTATATTTAGGAATGCTTGCATATGTACACTGTGATTTGTGTTTCATGTGTTTTTGTGTTTAATTGGATTTGTACTGGTTGGCCCCATTGGTCTCTGCGGAAGTATCCTCAAACTCGCTTTCCTCTGGTTCGCGACTTTGACTGTACGCGTCACCACCTAAAAGAACGACACAAAATGGCATCACAGATTACTACAGTTTCATAATTTAGCTAACTCTTGTAATGTGGATAAAAACTGAAAGGGTCTACATTACAGTGGTCATAAATTAGCTTTGCATGTAGAACTTCCATGTGCACCAAGCCATTCATGTACAGTGAAAATAAATTATTAATCTGACTCTGCAGTATTTTGAGTCAGAATTTCCTGTAGAACCTCGGATAATGTAAACACTCATAGCAAGGGGAAGCAACAATATCTACTATGCTAATTTTACATTAGTTGGTCCCATATGTCAAGATCAATTACTATACCAATTATTTCTCTGCCGAAATATTAAATATGGTGGTGTAATGGCACCCTGACTATAGTAAAAAGATTAACCAAAAAGCTTGATATAAAAAAAGAACACGTCTGAATTAACTTTGCAGAGCTCATACCTCGACCACCCAGTTAATAGATTTCTGTCCAAACCTGTCCATAACCTTTTCAGTTATTCTGCTGACAGACTATCAGAGAGGGCTACATGTCCTCTACTACCCTGATTCCATGCTGCAGTGTCATTCTCTTTTGTTTGCTCTCTCAGAGTTGGATTTAGATTATATAGCTATATATATAGACAATTCTTGTCCTATGATGGGGCAAAATAGGATATTTTGAGAGATGTAGAGGTGGATGGGAATATGATCCTGTCTTACAGAGGATAACAACAGGGCTCATAATTGTAATGATTGGCTCTTCATGTTTGTTTTTCACTTCTGTGGCATAAAATGACTATATCTGTCTATATACATGTATACATATATTACACAACATTATATTCCTCTAATGGGATGTTTTAAAAAAAAACTATGGCATTCATTTCCAACATTTAAATGAAATCTTCATAAAATTGTCATTTTAGATTTATTTCCACACCAGAAAAAGGAAATCAGAAAACAGTACTGCCTTTAATTAATGAGCAATGGGTAATGAGTAAAATAAGCAAGTATAGGGTGAAGTCCCAACAAACTGGGTGGTGGTTCTGGAAAACTAAAATCAAAGTGGATCCAGACTTCAGAAAACTTTGTCAACGTGTGTGAACTTTTAATGACTCCACTTCTAAAAACATATTCCCCCATTTCCAAATAAAAACTAATGAGAAACTGGACATATAATAAATAGTAAATATAAATAAATACGTTATTTATAGCTGTGTTGTACTTGTGTCCTGCTCAGATTTAGTAACAGCACCCTAATTTTCAACAATGTGTTGCTTGTCTTGAATTACGATTTGTGCTCAATAAATCTTTGGAAACTTCTGTAAAACAGCAGATGCAGGTACACTCCTGTCCAGTGAATGGCGTTATTCCTCACAGTGTAGCTGATCAAACAAATCAAAGTATACAGTTTGCCAACTGTGTGCCACAAGTTATGAGGCAAGCAGGTGCAATAGCAATACATCTTATTAGCAGTAATGTGAAAACCGCAGAACAATAGATTTCTATGCCTGGCAACCTGATTGTATAAAATTATTATGTTTCTTTATGTTGAAATTTGTAGGAATCTTGCATCAACTTGGATCTTGTCATGTGTCAGTTGCTTACAAGTTAAAATAATTGCTCTTGCAAAAACACCTACGAATTGCAAGTCACAACTGCAATGGGTCAGGTTTCAAGAGCTAAGCTCACGAGGGATTGACTGCCAACAACCAATGAAAATAACCATTCAACCACTTAATATTCAAGTAGCTGACTCTCACCAAAAGACACAATGTTCATTTGATATATCTACAGCGACTTTGCTGGGAGACAACTAAGGGAAGCACAGTAAGTGGACAGAAACAGCCAGGATGTTTGGTACTTTTATCCTTTCAGATAACTCAATGTTTAACACACTTTTATTAATTTGTGTAAAGATACTGATTGTGTACTTGCATTTCAACCATGCTGAGTATGAATATATTTTAAGACCACAATGTCTGGCCACATTTGTCTTTTCCATGTTTTTCTGCCCACAGGTATGGGTTTGCATGCTGTGATGGACCACAGCTTGGCCTTGATCTGCAGCCCTCACAGCTGGCATGTGCTGTGTTACAACAGCCAGTGTGTGCTACAGACTTTGTGCCTTTGGGTCTGGTAATGCATCCCAAAATGCATTTGAGTTGAGTTAGGATCAATTCTTCTTTTTTGCAAATGTACACATTAGTTCATCAGGAAATCTCACTGATAATAATAAAAATAGATGTACTTCAAAGGGAGAGTGGATATAAAATGATACACCTCAGTGGAGATACATACATTTTGAAAATATCACTGAAAAGCTCTCACAACCTCAATAATGTCTGTCCAGGAGCACACAGTTGTAGATTCAGTGCAGTATAACTCAGCAGAGGATTTTTTAGAGATGGCTGTAGATTGGAGATAATCAACCAGGTTCACCATAGTGAGTAGTGAATAAACCAGAGCATAAAAATGGTTTTCTTTGCATTTAGGCTGATATCTGGAGCCTGCGGTAGGATGAGGTTTTATAAAATATCAGAATATCTCCAGTGATGACAGAAACTGGCTGTGTCACATGTACACCTGCCTTATTAGATACATTGGGCACACACAGTCCTTCACCAACCCCACATCATGTCTTTTCAATTATAAACAACAAGCAAAACTATTTGTAGAATGCCATTTATGGAAATTTATTGGCGAGAGCCCGCTGATATTTTCTGTGTTTCTTTATGGCACATGTTGTTTATTAAATCAGTGGATTACTAAAAGTATTGTGCATTATTCTTGTACTCGTAATCATTCATGTCAATTAACTAAACTCTGGTCGTGTATTGGCATCGATCTGCTCGTTCTCTAATATATTGTAACTGCTGCTGCACCTAATTAACTGATATCATGCAACCCCTACAGCTGAGTCACTAAGAAAAACATCCCCTATTCCCATTATGTACATCCTAGCGCTTCTCCAGCTGTGAAATATGAGTGAAAGGCATTCTCCTAACAGTATCAGTTATTACAAAAAAAATGACTGATGCTCCAGACCCAGCCATCAATAGGTCATCAATTGGATGAGAATAATAGTCTGTCTTGGATCTTCTGTAGGATTATCTGAACACTTCTCTAATAACTAACCTTCTGCTTGTAGCTTTATGGTAAACTGTAACAACTGAGATTTTTCATCTTTGCACCAGTACAGGGTAGAAAATATCCGAGATAGGAAGGTACAGATCTGTGCAAGTCATAGTTTTTAAATGTAGGGAGAGCGCATGCATTGCAGCTGGTATTGTGAAAAATAGGTATAGGTATGCATATTTGATATAATTGGAGGACTTACTAAAACAGACATATACATATGTATGTATGTATGTATGTGTTAGTAAGTCCTCCAATTATATCAAATATGCAACCCTTCACATCCATACCTATATATCCTGAATAATACCATCTTTACAGACTACTCAAAATGCTTCAAACAGAGAAGATTGCATTATCTACTTATTTATTACTTATATATTTATTATCTGGATATTTATTTATTACCTACTGCAATGTTCTAGACAGACTGAAATTACTCCACTGGGAAAAGAAAAAAAGTCTTACAAGACAAACCGTCGGAGGAGAGGAGAACTGAGATAGGGATCCTGCCCTCTCTGTACAGCGCCATCTTCTGGACAAAACGCTGTTTGACTGCATTCACAACTATCCTCTCACCGCCCATGTCTGGCACGAGAGAGAGAGAGAGAGAGAGAGAGAGAGAGAGAGAGAGAGAAGGGGAATGTGAGAAAGGGGAAAGACTAAACCTCCACACGAGTTAATTTAATTCCCCCGGCTGCTGGAATTGCATATTCCACTGAATGGATAAATATTTCTTTTTTTTGCTTACCCGACTGAACGCTGGCCTGACCCGGCGCAGACTTCGGCTCACTGGGTGACCGGGCACCCCCGGCCAGGCCGTCCAGAGAAGGAGACGAGGACCGGAGCCCGCTGGGGTGGCTGAGGGAGGACTGAGGGGAGGACAGGTACTGCGAATACCCCCGGCTGTCGTCCGATTCGCAGGGCACCTGGGAGGAGGGGGACCGCTGACCCCACGGTCCGAAACTGCTCCCGGACGGCTGTGCCTGCGAGCTCAGGGGGCGCGAGGGGGGCAGGGAGTCGTCGGGATTCGGAGGGCAGTACGTGTCCTCCTGAGGTCCCAGCTTTGACATGCCGTGGGTGATGGAGTCCAGGTGGTAGAGGGGGAGAGAGGGAGGGGCAGAGGGAAGTGACTGACTGAGGGAGATGGAAGGATCCTCGATCCCGGGAGAGGCCAGGCTGGCGGCTTTGAGACGTGAGTGGAGGTCCTCTAAGATTTCAAACACCTGGGAGACACAACAAGACAGCCAGCGATAAATACATCAGCACACACACCCATGACAGCAAATGCCACCAGGAGGGAAAAAATGTACATGAAATACGAATATGTATATGAAATATCTATAAAATAAATCTCAGTATGTCCATCAAGCTTTCAAAACACCATTTTTGTGTTTACATAGATAACCTTTTTATTTCCCACTTCCCAAACAGAAACCCTAATCAATGAATAAACACAGAAATTCCAAATTACTGACACTGATGCAGATGTTTGCAAAGTTAAGAAACACTATTTTGAAAAAAATCCCCTTGTGGTGCAAGACTGAAAATTTCCGCTGGCACATCAAAGGTCATTTGGACGGCCAGCCTCTCACCTCTGTCATAGGCGGCCTCTTCTTTTTCCTGCGATCCAGACAACGGCAGGCCAGCGCGGACAGCCCAAGGGACCCCTGGGGTGCAGGTGCGGCGGCCGGAACTATGCGCAGGTCCAAGTGATTCTTCCAGATGTATATAGCAGCTGGGGAGTCCTGGGAACGCACTGTGCTGTCCAGCCCTCTTCCCTCCTCCTCCTCCTCCACTTCTTTCACCAAATCTTTCTGTGGTTACAGAAGAGGCTGGCTCAGAGGGTCTCACAGCGACTCCACACAGATGCTATCAATTTGTGTCCATACAACTAAGATGTAGGGTTAGCTATAAAACACATAAACTACTGGCAGTGATAGCTCAATCGGTGATCCTTCAGGTCCACCCGCACTGTGTGGAACAGTTACCCGTGTCACAGTCACCTGATCAGTGTGAGAGTAGCCTCTCTTACCAGGTAAACAGCTCTGGACTGACTGTCCACTTCCAGGGCCCTCCGGCCAGTCAGCACTTCCAGCAAAACCTGAGGGGAAAAGGACATATAAATAATGTTTGCCAAACTCCAATCTCAGCTTAAGATCTCCTCCACGAGGGAACAGACCGTCAGTTTGGGTTGTGTTCATATTTTTTAATAATGTAATATGTTAATGTAAGATTGTTTGATAAGTAGTCTCAACACAACACTCTCATATGCTGACAGTAGCAGTTCCCCCTGGAGTAACTCTTCAGACTGACACAGGCAGCGTGCAGTGTTATGCTCTTTGTTGGATGTGTGAATGCTGACTGGAACTACTTTGTCAGAAACAAAACAAACTGGCTCATATTCAGCAACATCTGTATAAATGCAGAGATTCACCACTTTCCAATTACACAGGCTTCTTCTGATTCATGTGTGCACCATTTTCAATCCTTGCCACAATGATGTGTGTGGTTCTCCCTATATACTGTATATCGTTCAATCAGCAATCTTGCGCAACACCTAATAAGCAATTGTGCAAATTGTCCAACCAAGTATTGTGCACCACCAAGAGTCATCCAATCAGCAAAAGCGCTACAATAGGCATGCATTAACAGACGCGCAACCAAATTTTAACCCAGTTATTTCAGCAAGTTAATTCCAGTCATAAAAAGTACACCTGCCTGCTTAATTTACACGACTGTGCAGGCCCACAGTTAGACAGTGTATGTTTTGCCCAACAGAATAGCCATAATGTGCATAATCCATATCATGGATTAAGAACTGTACCTGTAAATGTATCTGTGACATTAGCTAATAATAAAATATAGCTATTGTTATAATTATTGTCAATGTTCAATTACCCACACAAAGATACTAAATTATTTTTAGCTAGCTAGGAAAATGAGTTAATTTTTCTGTTCCCTGTGTTGGTATTACAGCAAGCATTCACCCAAAACAAACTTCCAGCATTATCTAGCAATGTAAAAAGGAGCATTTCATTTCTGCTGTTTCAGGTGACAATAATAACAAAAACAAAATGAACTTCAGCAGTAGTCTTCGTCATTATGGCAGCAGTCTCAACTCAACTTTTAATTACTGACAATTAAACATTACATAATGTTTGCTTAATAGACGCTCATATTATCCAGAGTGTGTGTGTGTGTGTGTGTGTGTATATATATATATTTAGTAGAGTTGATTCCTATGTATGAAGTTCTCTCCAAAAATATTTATCTATTTTGAAGAATGTAAAATATAAGTTTTGATTTTGATCACTGCATAATTCCATTGTATGAATATACATCAATTTCAAGAAACCTTGAAGGCAACAAAGGTATCGGGACACAAAAAATTCACTTGTCTCAAAAATGACACACACTTGGCTTAGCTCTGCTGGGTGAAGGGCTGGACTGGATTTGTCCACCAGGGTCCCCTCCACCACCAGCTGTGGCACTTTCAAACATCATGTAAGGCACCTGAGAGTCACTAGGATGACCTGAATGGAGCTGCACCCATCCTCCAATCAGCATTTGCTCTGTTGTGGTGCACTGTGGGATTTGTAGTGTTAAGAACAGCTATTGGCTATACACAAGAGTACTGGAGGACTGCATTTGCCACAGTCCAGCACCCCTGTATGAGTACTGAGGGAGCTGCAGAGACGAGCTTAATGCAGTACAGCCGCTGATTTCAGAAGGCTGAAAAAGGGGAACAAGCAAAAAAAAAAAAAAAAAGAAAGAATTGACATGACAGGCCCGAGGGCCAGGATCTGACATCTTCACGCTTTGATCAAGTGTGTGTGCGTGTTTGGACATGCGTGTGTGCGCGCGCGCGGACATGCGTGTCTGTGTGTGTGTGTGTGTGTGTGCGCGCGGACATGCGTGTCTGTGTGTGTGTGTGTGTGTGTGTGTGTGCGCACACATGTGCGTGTGCATGTTGTACACTCACCACTCCAAAGCTATAGGTATCAATGCCCACTCCCAGCTCTCCCTTCTGGACGTACTCGTCGGGCAGGTACGCCAGCGTCCCTCGTAGTGTCTTGGTGTGCGCCACGGTGGAGGTCCTGCCCAGAGATCTGCTGCTGGTGCTGCTGCAGAGGCGGGCTAGCCCAAAGTCCCCCAGCTTGGGCTCCAGATACTCCCCTAGGAGGATGTTGGAGCTGCGGGGAGGAGACCGCCATTTCTCTGTTATTTAGTAAGCATGTTAGATATGACAAAAGGTGGCACTGCAGCACAGCTGAGTGGGTGTTGCAGTCACCCTACAGGTCCAGGATTCCAACGTGGAATCCTTCTCTGGGTCCTCCAGTTCCTTCTACAGATGGCTAAAGATGTTCCCATTTTAATGTCCCCTGTGCAATCCCATGGGTTCACATACAAGCCCCAGCAGGGCAGCAGTGTAGCATAGTGGTTAAGGAGCAGGACTTGTAACCGAAAGGTTGCCGGTTCAATTCCCCACTGGACCACTGCTGCTGTACCGCTGGGCAAGGTACTTAACCCACAATTGCCTAAGTAAATATCCAGCTGTATAAATGGATAAACTGTAATCTATGTAAGACACTTTGGATAAGAGCGTCTCCTAAATGCAAATAATGTAATGTATGTAATGTGTTCAGAGCATGCCTCGGTCTCCCCTTAGGGGTTCACCTCCAGCCCACCACAATCCTCTAAAGGGTTATGAACTTAAAGTGTTATGAACTGGTTGGAGGAACAGAGTAAAGCCCTGCCAAGAGTGTACTTTTCCTTTGAACATCATTTTATTCAACTATCCCACAGCAGATCTTCTGCGGAGCTGAAAGAGAGGCTCTAATGTCTGCTTAGCAAATCACCTGAAGTGCCTCTGCAGCCAGGCTGTGAGATCCTCTCTAATGTTCTTTGCGAAAAACATCCAAGGACTTGACAAAACAAAGAGACACAGAGAACTCCCTCGTGAGGCCAGGGCTGGGTGAAGCAGATCTCCAGGCCAGGTGCTGACCTTCGGCGGGTGACTCACCTCTTCACATCTCCGTGGATGAGCTGTGGAGAGCAGGAGTGCAGGAACTGGATGGCCCTGGCTGACCCCAGCAGAATGCTTACACGCTGCGGCCAAGAGAGGGCAGCACTGCTCTGAAAAAACCACACATGAGCAGAGGCACTTAATCACATACCAACACGCATGGGGGGAAAAAAAATATTAACAGCATATTAAAAATAAAACACAGGGCGCAGGGTCAAACAGAAGCGGCAGCACCGCTCCACATAAGGTCTCAGTGAGGCTTTTGAGGTCAGGATTTCTGGCTGATTGAATCGCTGCCGATTTATCTCTGTGGTTGCCGTGAGAGAGGAAACAGCACTGGGCACCAGCCTGAAAGGTGCAAGGCATGCTGGGCCGTCCGCTCACCTGGCAGTGAAGCCGGTCCTCCAGGGACCCGTTGGGCATGAAGACGTAGAGCAGGCAGTGCTCCCGGCCCCCGACGCAGTACCCAGCAAAGTCCACAATGTTGGGGTGTCGGTACCTGCAGGGTTAAGAATGCAGTCACTTAGGGTAGGCAGACACAAAGGACAATGCAGCACAAGGCTGGTGCCTCTATGCAGACATACAGACTTCACACAGTGAGGGGGGCAGGACAGGGGGCTGTGTTTGAGGAAGGTGGAAAATATTATTTGAATGAGTATTCAGTGAGAAAATGGAATCAAATAAAAACAAATAAAACCACTGCGACGTCTGCAAATATTTGTCAGCATCAATCCTAACACTGCCCTTTAAATTTGCCGAGCTGTGTAAAGGTTGGGACTAAATTTCAAATACAAAACACAAAGAGTGAACACGCTTTCTGCGTAGATATCCCCGACAGATCTAATTTTAGGGGGGAAAAGAACAAATTTAAGAGCCTCTGGTTCGGGGGTGCATCATATCTATAAAAAGCGAAAAGAGGACTAATACGAAGGGAAAGAGAAAGTGAAATCACTGCAAAAAGAGGAAGAACAAAGGGCCGAAGTTAGGAGTGAGACAGCGAGAAGCTGAGCACTCATGAAAGAGGGAAGGCAAGTCATCAAAAGGATGATTCCTCTCCGCCCAAACACTGCGAAAAGGGAAAAGGGCCGTACTTTGACAGCTTCTCCACCTCTGTCCTGAAGCTCTGCTTCACCAGCGCCCAGTTCAGCCGAGAGTCCTGTGCAACAGTGAGATCATTTTCATTACCATCAAGATCAACACAACAAACCACACCTGGCAACCACAATTGGAACGCAAAGCTGACAAAACACTGAGGTTAACACTTCCACCGCGTCACAGCCACGGCTCTGACCTAAAACCAGAGCGAGATACCCCTTTTGAGAGCAACAAACAAAACTCTTGAAAAAAACCCCTCTGGCAGTGACATGCATTTTAATGGTGAGCAGTGCCATATTTATTTATATTCAGAACAGGCTGAAGTGATACCTGAAGAAAGGTACGATTCTGACAGTTTTAACCGCAACTGGCGCATGACTTTCCAGCGACAGTGAGCGGCGTAGCTAACACTCTTCTGCTGCTAGCTTTTCTACACGCCCTCACCTGTTTGAGCCTCTTGACAGCGTATTCGGTGTTCCTCATGGTGGCGCGGTACACCTGTCCGAACCCTCCCTCCCCGATCTGCCGCGCCTCTGAGAAATTGTCCGTCCCGCGCTGCACCTCCTCGAATGACCAGCACATGGCATCGTAGGACTGCTGGTGGACACTCACCCCAGAGGCCGGGCACGCTGACTGGGGGACAGAATGGTCAAAATGAACAGAAAAACACACTGATGACACACTGAAACTGCATTCAATATTGGGAATAAGGGAAGACTGCATTCCAAATAAACCATAAGGAAAGCGAGGAGAATCACACACTCTTGCAAATTTAAATGTAAATTTATATATTAAAAAAAAAAATCAAGGAAAATATAAACCAAATATTGTTTCAACATTACAATGATTCATTTCACTCCTAATCTACCTATGGGTACTATAAGAGCAGCCAATAAAATATGTGAAAAAAGGGAGTGAGGTATCTCTTATTTCCTTTCTGTCATGGTTAACATACATGCATAAACATATTTGTCAACTGTGACTCTTGACCGATTTCTTGTTATAAAAACAGAAATTTGTGAAAGAAAATCAAACTTCCACACACAAAATCACTCCTCTTTAATGCTCACTGTACTCAAGTTGGTGGTCTTACTCCCCTTCCTATTATACAAAAGCAAGAGTAACCATGATCATTTTGACAGTGGAATCAGTGGCCACATAATTTTGTATTAGAGTCTTGATGATACCGACATTCACACCAGCTGTGCAGCTGAACTTTAACACTGAATGAGAAAACATGCCATTTAACTTATTTTTTGCTTCAGTCAAAATGTGTCTCATAATTACTTCCAATTT
Organism: Megalops atlanticus; assembly: GCA_019176425.1. Taxonomy (NCBI): domain Eukaryota; kingdom Metazoa; phylum Chordata; class Actinopteri; order Elopiformes; family Megalopidae; genus Megalops; species Megalops atlanticus. Next base: position 30,429,909 of record CM032882.1, read on the forward strand.
CCTTACTTCTGCACATAGATTTTCCGCAACATTTTAAAGACTTAAAATTCCAGAGATAGCAAATTCATATTTTGATTTTTTTCCCCAAATCCAATTTTAAATTAAATGCCACATTTACAACTTATGTGTCATCTTTAGAAATGATGTCAGTTTTTAACTCTGTGATCTTAGCCTTAATCTGAACCATCCATTATCCATTACCGATGCATGAGATTAGTACCTGTGGAAGTGTGGGGGCTTCTGTCCTCTCCTCTGTCTTCAGACCTTGTGGTGGGGGATCGGGTTTTGGCAGAGGCCTGGGCACTGATACAGCACAGAATGATAGTAATACATTATCATCAAACTCACTTCCTATCAGTGAAACTTTAAAAACATGCACACAACTGTCAAACACAGACAAATGCTAAATGGCAGCAAGCCGTGTGGGTGAAAGGTTACAATACTGAGAGGCAACATCTATATTGAAAGTGAACTTGTCCATAATGTCATCTATACAGGCAGCAGTGTGGTGCAGCAGTATGGAGCAGGGCTCATAACTGAAAGGTTGCCTTTTTCGACTCCCTGCTGGGGCACTGCTGTTGTAACCTTGGGCAAGATATTTAAACCACAACTGCCCCAGTCAATATCCAGCTGTATAAATGGATAAAACTGTAACCAACATGTAAGTCATTCTGGATAAGAACATCTGCTAAATGGCAATAATGTAATGCAATGTTATACCCTCCCATCCTTATTAATTCTGTAATCATAACAATAATTAATATCTAGGTATTATTTCAAACTGTTTACATTCAAAAAACAAGCAAAATACATTTTGGGATTTTATTTAAGTGAACATGACCTTTCTTGATGATAACCTGACAAAAAAATCCATTCCTTTCCATGCTTTAACGAGTGACATTTCTCAAAAATTTGAGAGAAGAGGTGACTTTAACAGTCCAAGAGAGAAAGCACTAGCTACCTCCGGCTTGGAGGGGCGTGGTGTCCTGATTCCAGTCCAAGCTTGGCTTAGTGGGCGGGGTAAACAAAGACTGCGGTGGTTGGACAGGGGGACACTGCCGAGGCTGTAAAGAAGAAGGGAAAAAGCTAAGAATGTGGCAGCCTGATGGAATGGTGGCAAAACCAGTCCTAAATTCTTCTAAAGTAAAAGAACCTTTACATTAGAGAAAGTTAACTAGCAAACTACCTGACGACTTAAAAAAAAAAAAGTCCAAAAAAGTACATAAGTAGCTAAAGTAGAAAAAAGCATAGATTCCACCATAGAAGGTGGAACGCTTCTGTTCTAGTCGAATTTCATTACTCACCATCTCTCGTAATCGCCGAACACTCTCCCCTGCACAAAAACAGCAAAAAAGACACGTTTGAAAGTCTGTCTGCCAAGTAACACTGAGAACAACGTTCTACTGTGAAATTCTAACACTGATCTTTGTTACAGATCTCTGACTAAACAGGCAGATTGATAACAACATTGACACAGAAACTATATTTGTGTTTATTTTGCATAAATATCTGTTAGCCCCAAGAAGGCTGATTTTTCAAACGCTGATTTTTGTTACAGATCTCTGACTTAGACAACTAAGTCAGAAATAACATCATTCATAACAGAACAACATTAAAACAGAAACTGTATTTGTGTTTTTTTGGCATATGAATCCGTTAGCCCCTGAAGGGAGTGAGGTGTCCCGGGGCGGGGCACAGGCGTGACTCACAGCTCAGGATGATGTCTCTCGGCCTGTACAGCTGCAGCTCCTCCAGGACGCTCAGCAGCTGCCCGATGGTCCCGTTCCGATTCCCCCACAGGTTCATCACCCAGTCCGTGCGCCTCTCCTTCCTCTCCGCCAGCCGCAGCTCGTTCTGGTCCCTCACCACGCGGGAGGCTGGGGAAAAAAAAAAAAAAGCACGCGACACGGCGCTTGGTCACACAGAGAGGCTGGCGTTTTTACCCCGCACCACCTCCCTGTCACACTCTCAGCATTTCCAAACTCAGCGGAATCTGTTGTGGGGGATCAGTGCATGATCTGTGAAAGCGTCACAGGGCAAACACTTTACATTACTGCCATTTAGCAGAAGCTCTTATCCAGAGCAACTTGCATAGGTTATACTTTTTACATGTCATCTATTTATACAGCTGTGTATTAAATGGCATTTTTGGGTTAAGTACCCTGCCAGGGGTACAATGGCAGGGGAATCAATCCGGCAACCTTCTGGTTATGAGCCCTGTTCCTTAGCACTACACCACACTGCCACCCACCGGCTCAAGTTATTCGGATGGTTTCATTTAACCGGTCCCCGGGAATGCGACTTTTTACAGCAGTCCATTTCAACGTGGCACGGATCGCCTGCATCACTCATAAGATGCATTTCTCCCCGTTCATGCCGAGCCCGGGCCTGCATATGGTGTAGCTCGGAGCCGCGATAAGGAATTCACAGTAATGTGGACAGACAGAGAGAGACAGACAGATGGTGTGAGAAAACCATCAGCTGGCCAGACGAGAGTGTTGAGATCAACACGGTGAGTCAGACTGGCACGCTCAGACAGACCCAAGAGCAACTCGGGATGAATGAACTAATGAGCGAAAATGTGTGTGTGTCTGTGTGTGTGTGTGTGTGCGCGCGTGTGTGAGTGTGCACATGTGTGCATGTGTGAGTGTGCATAACCGGAGGGGTGGGAGGGTAAAAACATGTCCTGTTCCGGGTTCTTCTTTCTCAGGTGGGCACGCCAGCTACTGATCAGAGCTGAAGGAATTTAGTGCTTGATGGTACATTTGCACCACAAATGGAGAAACACAACAATACAGCCAAACTGCATGAACTTGTGACACTATATAAGTAAACCATGAGTGAGGTTGTAGAGCGCAATGTCCAGTGGATTGTATCAAATACAATGCAAGCATGCAAGCAGCATGCTGTTGCAATGAAAGAATTTTCCTAGATATGACTGATTGCATACAGGCCTACAAGGGGTTACACACACACAGACATGGTCGCAATAGTCTAATTAAAATCAGACACAATGGCATTGAAGAACAAAAGGCAGACAGGCACACTAGCCAACTGCTTTTCACCAGGCAAAGTATGAAGATGACCTGCATGCTAATCAGAACGCCAACATCTACAGCAACACTTCAGCCTTAATCAATTGATCTACAGTGTATGAGGCCAGAGTGTTCCTGTACATCAGGTTATGTAATAATAAATAAACAATGTTTTAGGTCAGAAGTATACTTTTGGAAGTATACTTTTGGAACTGTAACTAAGATTTAAATATTCTACAATTCAGTACAATTTTGTTTTTATTGTACCTTTCCTCTCCAGCAACCTTATGAAATTAACACAAAACGCACTGTGCAGTTTCCAGTGGTAATTGGGAATTGTGGATCACATCTTTGCAGCAGTTGATAACAGAGACAATTACAAACACTGTATGACCTTTCATCACATTGAAAATAAACAAAAGAGGTCTGTGTCTCGGGAGTGGCCTAACTCAGGCTGATGGTGATCAGTTCAAGTGTCATGTTTCCTTAACGTTAAAAATATTTTCCAGCTACAAACAACAACTTGAAAGCATACTGTAGTACTGTACTACTACTGTACTATCATGACGTACATTGTGCAGCTACGGGAAAGGACAACAGGATTAACAAATGCCTTTGTGGAAGTGTGGTATTTGTAATATGTCATATAGCTGGGACAAACTACACTTTTTCACATACATTAAAGTCTAATCTAATCGATTAATCTAACAGTCAGAATAAAAGCTTTGCTGGGAACTCGACTGTCCCTACAATGCACCACAATCTTATAATGCTCACAATTTACTGCTTTGATACATTGTAGTATTTAAACTTCATCTTAACTATTTATCTTCTAAAATAATTGACAAGTGACAATCTATTAAGTTATTTTCCTGATAAGATTCATTTCGTCCGTAAGTTTTACGTAGTTATATATTGGGGAAAACCATATAAACAGTTGAATTAAACAGAATAAAACTAGGAACATATTGGCACATTTGTATTTACATCACCACTAACATGTACTTTCCAACGTTAAATTGTATTGACCTCCACTTCATTCACCCTGTTGCAATCTGTGCCATCGGAACCCAGCATGAGAAATTCAGAAAGATACGATTGGGAGTAACAGGCTACCAGTTCATGAATACACCTCAAAGTGCATAACAGATACTAGCAAAATTCCAAAATAATGGGTAACATTAAATGTTTAAAGATGAATGAAAGAGATGATGTATACAATATCACAGACTTTATATGAACATAGCACCTAGCATTATACATATGTTTAGGGTCGACGTTTCGAGTTCTTTGTTACGAAGTGAGAAGTTACGACTTGTGGGAAAATGTTAAACATTGAAATATTTCTATTTTACATATTTTCGCACAAATCGAAACTTCTCACTTCGTAACAAAGTAGGAACTCGAAACATTGACCCCAAACAACCTGTGACTATCAAAGTTGTAACGGAGCAGCAATAATCAGCCAGCAAAGAACAGCTGCTAAATACCTGGCAGCTTGTCAAAACCTGTCCTGCTGGGTAGCTACTTGACGTTATCTTTCGTTTTATTTACGTTCTGTCAACCAGGCAGACTGAACTAAGGTTTAAATATTCCACAATTCAATACATTTTATTGTACCTTTCCTTTCCAGTGACTCTTATGAAATTAAAACAAAGATCACGGTTTCCTACGGTCAACCAGGCCTTAATGAATAGCAGCGAGAAACCTTTAGCCATGGCTACATTTACTCGGAAGCGTATACAGTATAAGTTAGCCAGTAACTAGCTGTTAAACTAGCTATATTAGATACATAAACAGACAGCGAGCATGAATTTAAGTTAGTACAGCTGGTGAAATGAATGTCATATAACGGTTTAGTACGTCTAATAGGACTTATGTTTGTACAGTAGGCACAGATGTGCCTTGCGAGGACCCATAGCTAACTCGCTAACGTTACTTAGCACGTTAGACACATCGTTATCTGGTCAGCTGGATAGCGAACACGTTATTAACTTAATTAATGTCAGCGACTTAACTAGTTGGCTAACTAGCTAATTAACAAATAGCTAGCTAGCTAAAGGTATAAGGCATTAGACCCAAGGCGAAAAAGACAAAAACCGGACAAATCCAGTTAAACACAACCGACCGTCTAACTTTGCTCGCTAGTCTACCTAAATTATCGCTTCTTGGACGAATTAGTAATCCAATCTATTTTATCTAATGTAGAGAGTTACCCGAGGGTCCTAAAAACCCGTAAAAGACAGTTAGCCATCATCCTAAAAGTGAACAATCCGATGGCGTTACTTATAAGTTATTTTTAAGTTATTTTCAACCCAAATAATTCATGTTTCCTTGACCTACACAGATTATTGACAGAAGTTACTGCAGTCCTTTTTACTAACTAGACTAGATAACGTCATCTAACGATATACTTAGGGGGGCAGTACAGTAGACCAACTGATGTTTTTCTAAATTTCAACACTAATAACTCGTTAGCTAGCTAAACCAGTTAATTAGCAAATGAATGCGAAGTTATCCTAGCAATTTGAACACAACAGCCAGCGCACTCACCGAATCTCTCCCACTCAGTGCTGGACAAGGTGTCCATAACTCTGTTAAATTCATGTAAAATCGCTGGAGGTAAGCTGTACACGTATTCATTTCTTATACTCCAATCCGACATTTTCAATCCAAAAATTCGTGTTTTTTGATCCAGTTTTTGGCCGAAGTGCGCTGAATACTCCAAGGAATTACGGTGACATGTCTGTGAAGAACCATCGCCTCGGACGAGCTGATAACGCCATCTGTGGAAAACTTTGTTTTATTAACAGTTATTGCGTTTACTCACTTCCCCTTTAGTTACTGCCAAGGAAGGGGACTTTCTCTAAAATGCGCGGAGAGGCATGCATGGGTGATTCCGTGAGACAGCTCGGGGTAGATACTGTCTGAAATAACTGATCCAGGATCAGAAACAGGTGGCCAAACCACTTTGGCCAACTTGTTGAAAGTGTTCCAGGATCAGCCTACTCAACGTATTCAAAACTGATTGGCTAGAGCGTCAAAGTGACGCAACGCGGCTAATTAAAGAGCACCAAAAAAAAAGTTGAGAAGCCATGTTGAGTGTTGCATGCTTTCACTTGTAGACAACGTATCTCAAACTATTCTCATCTATTCTATAAAAATCCTAAAGGTCTTCACAAATTTACGTCTGCCAATTTTCCCTGAATCAAGTTTTTGTCTGAGTAATTTGTAGGATAGAGTATAGTTGGACAGAAAAATACGAAATATAATATATTTACATGCCGTGTGTAAGTAACAAAACACAAATCCAGGGCTATTGAGTTAAGGTTACTCCAAACAAGGGCGCTTGTCACGTAACGGATGGCCCTGTACAATGAATCTGAGGAAATAAAACTGATTTAATATTAAAACAAGAAATCCTTCTGCTCTGGTTGAACAGGGTGAACTCAGAAATACAAGCACATCCAAAATTATCTCAGGAGCATGGAAAATGAAACTATGAAACAGTACTGAAGTTGTTCAAAAACGTTCATAGATAATTATTATACAGAACCACAAACAAATATTTCACCCATATGTTATAGGATACCCAAAGGCAAGCAGCATCTATTTCAATTTGTAAAATGGTACGCAACATCAAAGTTATTTTACATAATCTTTTTTGTCTTTATTCCTTCACCAATGTATAATAAAACTGCAGCCTTTATTTGATTATTAAATAAGACATAGCTCAAATCTAAATGAATCACAATTTAAAAATCACAGATTCCCAGTGCAGAATCGGCCAGCAGCAGATATCAGGTAGTTGAGATGTGCTTAAAATTTTCTGATTTCTGTGTCAGATTTCTGGGGGCCAGTACTTCTGTTTTGTACTCTGAATGTATCCAAGCATAGGAAAGGGAGTGTATGTTACAGTCACTGTCTCTCTTAAGCCACTTGTATGATGTTTTTCTTTCAGCCCAGCCCGAACAGTTGACTCTGACTGAATGAAATTTCTGGGGAGGGGAAGGATATCTATGGGAAAAGCACTCGACCTCCTCCCCTGCCGGTCTTCCTTTCCTGTTGCCTGGGTAAATTTCTATTTCAAAAGCAGTGACTAGACAACCACAGATGGTAACTTGGTGATCGGTCCTACTGAACTTAAGAACAATGTATGGAAAGTCAAGAGGAAATTTTAAAGTGATGATATACACATATATATATTTTTTAACCTGACAATCTGCAGTGAAAAAAAAAATTGTGGATATTACTCGTCCTATTGGAGTGTACACTTCACAGCTAACAATGCATGTCACAGAAACGGCAAGCCAGAGCTGATACTGTGGTTTACTGTAAAACAATCTCAACCATATGTACACGCCTCATACTCCCACCATACTTACTGCTGCATCATTCCTTGCAACTGCGCTCCTCATCTCCACATACTGGGTCTTCACTTCACATCCGGCATCACTTAAAGCAACAGCACACGCAGCTGAACTCTACGCTTCCAGTGTGTTCCCACAGTTTTGGAGCAGCTGGCCCAGCGCCAGGAGTGAGGCATTTGTTCTTTCTGAATTATGCAATATCGCAGCCGCCGGGTGACTCATCAGCTTCTCTCCGCACAGCCAAAACATCCTCAAAGCCTCCGCAATTATGAAATGTAATGTATTACATTCATATTGCACAAAACGTGTGGTCTAAAATAAATCCATGCAGATGTGGATCCTTAAATAATTGAATCGGAATATTCCAAAACACAGCTTGTCGATTCAATAACAGAAGCTCTCTGGCTTACTGCTTGACATTCTGACAGAGACCAAATTTTCCAGTGCATGAGCACATAAAATAAAATGAACCGGTTGAAGTTTGTTTTACTGTTTGAGCTACAATATATATTTTAAAGTAAAACCTGTGATAAAATACAATGCAATAAAGTAATGTAATTGTCAGGCCATTCAGAGCTATATTAACTATTAAATGCATTAAAACTGAGGGTCACAGCTTTCTATTAATGTATTGTCATTTCCAGTGATGGCGTTTAAGATTCAAAATCAGAAGTAATTTTCCATATAAACTATGTTTAGATTTAAAAGATAAAACCGTGTTGAACTCTCAGATGTTATCTGTGAAAAGGGGGTACAAAAGCATTGTGATGCATTCCACAGTCTTCATAAATTGCTATGATTACATGGGTGTTTACAGGAGGGAATTCCTAACTGAATTCCACTTTTGACCACCGAGTTGATTCAGTTTTGACATTTACAGAAGTGGAGGAAGGATATTTAACTGGTGTGACACTCCAACCTACCACCCAAAATCCACAATCCACTATGGCATGTTTGAGAAAGAGCAGCTATATTTTTGATATTAACCATTTTTTTTATAAAACACTTTTTATATTTATCTCCTGTATTGAATCATTTATATTCGGTAATTTAAGGAGGCCCTATGTCACGAAAAGGAACGCAAGCAGCAAAGCACCAGTTATCATGGAGATATTCATAAAATAATTAGTGTAATTTGAACTCTGATTTTATGTTTTAATTTCGTTAAGGACATAGGCTGGGCTAGGAAAGTGCCATCAATTTGATGGGTGACGGTTACACAGTGTAAGTCATGTTCTTCTGTTTTAATGAAGTATTGTGTAAAAATAATAGAAATGTACTTCCCATACTTTTGTTCCATGTCTGAAGAAATAAGGACGTTTCTCCATGAATGAAGATAAAATGTTACAACCTAGTAATCCATTTGGGTCTATGCTTTTAAGAATCAAGCCATCCTGGGACATGCTGTTATAATGCATTGTATAGCTAAAAAAGCTGGGAAGAGAGCCTGTTAAATCCTGTACATGTGCCAGGCCTCAGATAGAAGGTCCATCAGTCAATGTCCATTGGCCAATTGAAAAAATTGACAATGTGTTGGTTTGATAAATCACTGCTCCCTGGTTGTGTTTCACATTCTAAAGGAATTTTCTGTTGTGTATTTTCTTGTTAGTCACTTCTCAAGATTCTCCAAAACTTAATTTATTCATCTTTGTATGCATCCTGGATGTTTCATAAAGAACAGCTATTGACAGAAATTCCAAATGTAGAGTGGAATATGGATTTTGGGCTCTTCAGGCAGTGATTGGTAGTTATTAAAACCACCATGGTGGATGAATATGAAATTTTCTGCATTACTTTGTATTTGCTGTATGCTTTGATTATCAATCTTCAAAGGAGGGATAGTGGGTGGTGTTGCTTTAGCTTCTTTGCTGATGTGTGTGCGTATATATATATATATATATATATATATATATATATATATATATATATATATATATATAACACATAAGTAACAAACAATATATAAAACATAAGTAACAAATTATATATATATATATATATATATATATATATATATATATATACACACATACACACACGTAGAAAAAATTCTTCTATCAACCATTGTCTCTTGTGTCCCCCATATTCTGCCAGCAATGTTTGTGTTTAATGTGGTATCCGTATTACAAGACTGTCTTATCTCTCTCTGGGACATCAGTGCACACATGCAGCCAGTGGCACTCATACAAACCCACAATGACTGATCCTGTAGGTGTCCTGCCGGTTTTTATTTCAGGTGAGCCCAGGTGAGAATCATCATAATCACTCAGAGGCTCACAAACTCACAGAAACCAGACTACACAACAGCCAAAATGCTTGCTGGGCCCACCCCACTCCCCAAACCAAAAAAGCAAAATCCTATTCAAATAAAGTCAGACAAAGGTTAACAGATATTTAAAACAAATTTCCCAACATGACCACCATCTGGAGTTTTTCAAGCATGGACATCTGGTCTTGTAACACAGCATTTTAACCAAAAGAATGGATATGTTCAAGGGCAATAGTTACTGAAAATAAATCAATGAAAACGGAAACTTTATTATAAACCTCTAGTCAATAACATACTTAACCATTCTTAGTAGTCATACAGACTGTCAATAGTAGACATACAGACTACTGTATGTCTAGGCCTTTAACATACTGTAACATTCGTAAATTAATTGTTCAGGTTTTTTTTCTAAATACCAAATTAGAGGAACATATGGTACAACATTTCGAAGTTGCAGTACTTGCAATTTCAATTCCAAAACTGTGTAAAAGGTCCTATATTCAGTCTGGAATGCTCTGGTTTACTTCCCAGTTTTCTGGCCATTCAGAACTGTGTGCTACACAGGGGTGTGGCCAGCTGCAGTGAGTATTACACCTCAGCTGGAGAGGGAACTGACCAGCACGGAAACTAAGAAATGTCATATATTTGTTTTTAATGCAGAAAAAGAAAAATTTGTTATTTTCAGTTATGTTTATTCTGCATGCTTTTGAACCATTTCATTCTTTCCCCTCTTCAACACCATGAGAGTAACTTTACATCATTTTGGGATATTGCTGTTGGGTTTGCACACGTTGTAAAATAAATGCTACTTGCCACCAAGGTGCAAATGTGAATAACAGTTCAGATGTCTGTTTTGAGGTGTTACTGCTTACACAAATCTTAGTTATCTTAGCTCCCTGGATCAAGTTGTATCTTAAGTCTCCAGCTATTAAAGAATTCACTGGTGGCTTGCCTGAAACATTTAAGCCATTTACCTTGTATCGAAACCTAATTGTTCATGTGTGTCTCCAATCCCCACAATGCACTATGCAGCTAGTTGCATATCACTCAGTATTTATATTTTTTGTAACTGGCAATTCTACAGCTGGCCTGTTTCACCACCATGACTGTGTAGTCATGCAGGAGCGGAGGGGTGAGGCGCAAGCAATCTCCCCCACACACACTCACAGCTACAACTATTTCCCATACTACCAGCTCCATGACGCCACAGGAGGCAGACACTGAACAGAGGATAGGTGCATATCCGAGTAACTCCTTGGTGCTCAAAAGAGTCGAGGGGTGCTAAGAACAGTATGGTGAGGAGACCCCTGCTGGCCTACCTAGCCCTGCCCCCAGCAGGAACAAGGTGCTTTGTTTTTGGGCTTAGGACAGATCACATGACACATTCAGACACAAGCAATAGGGCTCAGCCTGCGCATGGAGCAAGTGCCCCTACTGTCTGAACTACTTGTAAGAGCCTCACTGTATACTCCTTGTGCCTGTTGGCTAATGGCTATCAATCTGACAAAATGGATGTAATTCTGAACTCCACACAGTAAGATACAAACTAGCTCAGTGTCCGAAGAGGAGACCATATACACAGCTTTGTGTAGAACGTAGCCTCTGTATTTTATGATTATTTTCTTGATCAAAATGAGCAATGTTAAATTACGTTGTTTAGTAGACACTCTTACCCAAAGCGACTTCCAAATAAGTGCAATCATTTGCAAGTTATTTTTCCACAAAGAGGCATAGTAGTATAGTGTAGTGCAGAGTAGTGGATTCTGGGATTTGTATGACTTGACACCATGAAGCTGAGGTAGTTATTGACAAGTTTCTACTCACATTGGTGAAATTGTATCCAACCTTCAGTTGTACGGGGGCATGTTGTTTATATTTTGGATGGATACTAGCTTTGCCGGCCAGAGGCATAAGCTGCTTATTATTTCTTAATCTCTTTTTCTAGGACTGGATTTTTCAATACACATATAGCTAAAAATTTCACTTGAGGGCCTTAAAATTGGTAATGAAAAAAACAAGTCACTTCCTAAAAATATGAGGGAAAACCCGCAACAGATGTCTTTTGACATCCAGGGGTTCATACAGTGTTTGAATGATTCACTAACAATGATTTAGGAAGTGATTTAATCTTTGAGTTCAGCCCTCATAAGCAATGGCTTATGTTAAGTTGCTGTTTACAAAATCAAAAAAAACTTCCTGTTTTCACATATTCCTTTGCATCAATGATATACATGATACATTTTCTATGAGAAATTTAATTTTAGAAAAAGTTATGACTTTTTCCAGTCATGATTCAACATCCTGCTCATATATTCTGATTATATTCTGATATAAGATGCATGGGTCAGATTCAAAATTAAGGAGTGTATTGTCAAAAATTTGGAACAAAAGCAAGTATTTACCAGGTATTTGGCATTTTACAGCCATCTCATTCTATGATGTGGAATCAATCTGGGTAATGGTTCAACACTGTGTAAACAATATGCCAAAAAATAGTAGCACAGAAATGTTCTGTACATCACACACTACATTGCAGCTCTCCGGTCTTCAGAAATGAGCTACCCTCCACATTATGTTTGGTTCCATTTTTATAACAATTGCTAAACAACATAATACCCCTGATGTTTCAGATTTGCTGAAATTTATTTTTATTTTACCTTCAACAGCATCCTAAATGTCCCAATGGATAAACCTGTGAAGGTTTCATTCCGTTAAAAAATGTCAGCTTTACGATATTTTTAGTTCATGTGATTTCATAATCAGAACACCTACTACTTTAAGACGGCTGCCCCACTTGAGAGGGAAAAACTCCAGTGAATCATGCAGTGGTTTCTGTGGTGCTGTTATGCAGGGCCCATCTAACCAATGACGTTATCTCAATGCTTCTGAGGCCTGCGCCTGTGTGCGTGTGTCCGTGAGGTTCAGTATCTCTTACAGTGACAGCCACCAGTCTGGAGGAAAACTCCATTTTAAGATGTAGGCGAAGACTTCCGCCCTCAAACTCACACCCATTGAACTGTGTATGCAGTGGAAACAGTGCGCTTCAGACAGCAAGGTACTTTACCAGAGTGCTAAAAAATCCAGCTGTACAATGTGGAAAAATGTAAACACAATAAGTCCTCTAAGCAAATAAACTGCCCAACAGACAATGTGATATAATCAATACATTTATAGATTATGTGCAATATATTCAGTCAAGCAGTGTGGCATGTTAAGGTACTGGGGTATTGCCGGAGACAGTTTGCTGTTCTCCTCAAAGATCAATTCATAACAATCATAAAATGCATCACTCATAACTGTGTGATAAACATGTAACGGCAAACACACAAACTTCACCTGTGTGTGTGTTCTGCTAGAAGGTCTTGACAAGAACAAAAAATAAACATTAACTTCAGACATACTAATTTACAGAGCAAGAACGGGTAAGAAATGGGTTTATTAATACAACACTGATTTAAACTTTTTGGTACAGACTTTAGTCATGGATTGAGGGCATAACATATGGGTCAGATTCATGACATTTCAAAGACATGGAGACTTAAAAAAAGAGAGATTAAAGAAGAGGATGGTATGAAACAAGCAATCACAGTATCACTCATTCACTGGGCTGCTGCTGTGTTACCTGCTCACCTGCCATCGATGCCATTACCAGAGTTCTGTGTGTCACCTTTTCTTTTCAACTAATTTATACATGTTGTTTCTACTGATGCATTTATCAACAGTGATGGCTGACAGCTTTGTTGTTTCAACAAAGGCAGTAGATGCTAGGGTACGCATTCCATACACTAAAGATTAAGTCTGGAGGTTTTTTTTTTTTACTGCTTTCTTAGTATTATACAGTAAAAGCAAATTACTGAATGTCATAGTTCTGGAAATTATTTGGATGTTTGCATTACTTGCGTCAAATGTAATTTTGTGTTAATGGGTCCCTTTTTCAGTTACAAAAAAAAAAACAATCCACGCAGCATATCAAACCCTTTACAGGCAGGAAAAAGCCCTTGGATGCAATATCCCTACCTCGACAGTATGAAACGACGTGGTAAGAAAACATGGAGGTAACCAGTGATGTCATGAACAGTTACTCCTTCCTGTGGTGACATAAGGAGGTATGATGCGCAGTAGCATATTCATATTGGTTATTTTTCAGCTTGTCAGCCAAAAGTAAGTTCAGAAAGTTCAAACGCCGAAAAAGAAAACTAAAGTCTTACAGGAGATTTAATCCTACGATTTTGGACTCAAAAACAGACCCCAATAATTTCAATCCTCAGTAACATAACATAAAATACAGTATATACTTAAGTATATATTGTGTAACTAAATATTCAGTTGGGTTACTGTAGCCACACTAAATTATATATACTGGATGAAGAAATTAAAACAATTGAAAAGTTGAGTAACACAACTAAGACAATAATACACATCTTCTTATCTGTAAAAGTGCAAATATCCTATTAAACAGCAAGACAATAAAAATTAAAAAACTAAGTTTTAAAAAACAATTTCCTTTACTAAAAGTAATGAACGTTTGAGGAAACATTTATGTATGCATGTACAGTATGTATATACAGCCAGTGGATGTTTTTTTGTTTTTTGTTTTTTTATTTTTATTTTTTCAGAGGCTGAGAAAAACGTGGCCCCTCTGTATGGGTAGTACGGTCGACATGCTTCACCATGTGACTGTGACGACCAGTCACCTGTCTCCCCATACAAGGGCTTGCCCCACCCCTCTCTCAACCCCACTGCTGACCTCTACAGTATATTAATATTGTTAATATAGACATCAGTGAGCCTGACAGAGCAGCGTGTCTCCGCCCAGTGGCTTTGCACTCTGCTCTCTTTAACAAGTCTGTCAAACAGGAAACACATATTTAAGAGCAAGACAGGAACCAGGAAATCCTATTCTATGTATGAACACAACCCCAATGTCAAGACAGACGAGGAGCAATGTTTCACACTAAATGCTCAGTGATGTTACAAAAGCTCTGTCTTTTCCTATGAGTCAGAATGACCATCAAGGAGAGGGGGGGCAGGAGATGCGGCCAGTCTTCACAGAAAACTCTACATGTCAGCTTCTCCTTTTGTACTCAGAGTAGCTAAGCAACTTGGACTGTTGAGGGAAGCAAGCATCAGAGCATTCCTTATATAATCAGAACTAACTACTCAATTTGAGCAAATTTCTCCTCTTCAGCTCACTGTCATACCAAAGCCCTACAAATAACTACTGAAAAATACATTATTGTTCGCTCTTCCCATGTGTGGCTGCAACTGTTTAAGTAAAGTACGCATTTTATTCGTACAACGTTGGATGTATTCTGAAGATAATTTAAATATCTCCGCCACAATGTTTAAAGCATTGCTGAGAGGTCCTAACACACACAAGGGCTTTTTTTTATTCCCTTACATTCAAGTAACTCAGAATACAATGCAGGCGTCTCACACAGTTCGTACATGCTAGATTCACAGACAGGCGAGAAATGTTTCATACAGGTTTAAGAGCTAACTAACCCAGTGCCAAGATCTGGGACTGCCAATTGAATTCAGGTGTTACAAGGAATCAAGTGTTCATGGCACTCTCTGTTTCAATCAGAACTGAGAAATGTACACAACAGAAGAGGTCACAGGGGCCTTGATGACACACTGTCACAAGTCAAGAAACAAAGGGTGTGATTACAACGCCGGGATAAAACTGAGGGAAATCGGTCTCCCCTTAAATGACATGAATGTAAAAAAACGTGAAAATCATTTTGGTAGGTACACCAATTATGGAAGTACATTTCTGAGTACCCACTGCAAGCCTGCTGACCAAACTCCAACACATTTATCCATCAAAAGTTTGATCCCATGTGTGAATCCAGCATTTGTTGTATCTACCAAGTAGGACTGGAGACAGAAACTGCTACAGTTATCTGACTGTAGTTCCTCAGTCAGTTGTACACAGTGATAAACATATGGAAAAATGCATTTGAAGCTTGAGGTCTGCAAGTGTTTATTTATTCAATTTTATTTTTTTGCAAAAGTTTTTAAAATTAAGTACGTCCTTACATTTTTTCAAACTGTAACAAAAAACGGAGTAAATAGCCATTGTTTAAGGTTAAAGGTTTACTTTAACAGTTGCAGCTACATGTGAAAAAAAAACAATTCTAAAAAGGGAACTGTGACTGTTGAAACCAATGGTTAAAATAGAGTGATAAGCTGCCATCTTTACAGGCTAGGGGGTGGGGGGTGGGGGTTTGAAAAAAAAAAATGCTGCAAACCTCTCTTTCTCTGGCCTTTCACCTAACCAGACTTGAAAAGGATGCAGACAACAGCCTTCAGCTCAGAAGGAACACTAATCTTTTTTTGTTTGTTTGTTTCAGTTAAAGACGCTTCGAAAGGCCACTTCAGTTGATGCTGTAGATCCAAGCGCGCATCGTTACATTTCAAACTCGACCGCTTCGGAGTGCCTCTGTAGGGCGGAGTCTCTCCCACTGCCAGCACACCGTCACACTGTCCTAGAGTCTCGTGTGCTGCACACAGAGGAGATGCTACCGAAAACCGTCCGGCCAGGGGGCCGGGGACGGGGAGTGTCCCCCGCCCTCCATCCAGCAGTTGAAGCAGTGCACGTTTCACTCAGAGTGGAAGCGCTGGGATTGACTTTCCTCCTCCACTGTGGGGAATGCGCAGGTGTCCCGTCTGCACAGGCGGTGTGCAGTCCCCCCGTGTGACCCCCCCCCCCCACCCCCCCGCCGGCTCCGGCATTGAAGCGTCCCGCGAGGTCTGGCCACCGGCTCCGACGTCACGCCCGTCTCCCGACAGCAAGAGAGCAGTCCCGTCCCCCCCCAGAACCCAAACGCACCACTCACCCAACTCCCAACACACCCATTAGCTTCAGGTAAGGCCTGGTGACAGAGGAGCTACATTGTGCCAACAGCGTCTGAGTTTTGTGCACGTCTGTCTTCTGTGTGACGACAGCTACTTGTACACGTCCTTTTTCACTTTGCAAGGGTTGCCATCTTTTCCTGAACCCTAGAGGACTCAAAAGGTTAGTTTTCCCGTCTGTGAAAAAGACATGAGTAGCAGGTCTGTTTTTGTTGTTATTTATTTATACGGTCGAACCATTAACTGTTGTTGTTTTCTATTTTGTTTGTACTTTATACCGCATACAGGATAAACAATACACAATATATTACTATAAAAGCAGACAGAAACTGTACGATTTTCAGTTTCAGGAAGGCAAGGACTTGGCCGGGCAAATGACAAGTGACCTTTGACATGCAGATTTAATACTTGTTTTGATAAAATGATTTTTGCAGATACACTGGACAGCCCATCCCTTTTTTGGATAACTTATAATAAAATGAATAATATAAAATTAAAAAACAACTTTGGAAGAATGTAAAAACACATACAAAAGATAACTGGGTGTCCCACCAGGCAATACGTCTCATAAACGTCTCATAAAGTGCAAATTTTCCTTTTAAAATCTTACTATTCATCAACTGGCCATGGTTAAAACATTCATTTTTTTTTTTTTTTTCCAAAGGATGTAAAGGTGTGATTGGCAAGAATAAGGCGGGCTAACAACGACCAAGAATCTGTGATGTGTTGAGATCTAAGGTAAGGAGATATCCTCCAACAAACCACTTCCTCTGAAGTAGCATTAGGATACAACAAATCATATTTCGAAACTGTCACGAGATCTTGGTTCTGACACGTTCAATTATTGCCTTGTCAAAATCTGTTCCAAACACAGTTGATTTTTCATACCTCTGTTTCCCCAATTCATTTTTCTGTTTAACTGCAGGTAACCAATAAAAGTGTGAGGAAAAAAAAATATTCTGAGACCTAGGCCTTTACTCCTTAAAACACTGAAAGACACAGAATGCTCATAGGAGGCAAACACAGGACAGAACTTAGAATGAGGAAAAACATCAGCTTTAAAGATTAATTCTAGTAACTTCAAGGCACAATACAACACATTGCTATGCTATATAGTAGTGACACACTTAAACTCCCAGTCAAAGGGATATGTAACAGTCTTCATTATAGAACCAATTCACAATATGCAAATGTCATTAACCTAACTGGTCCAAATTTACTCGGAGTTTTGTTTTTACGTCTGAATAGGTATCCAATAAAAGATTTCAAGGCGATCCTAAACCTGTCTTCACTTTATGCAATTTTCCCGTAATTAAAAAAAGGTTTTACGCTTTTTTTTAAACGCTGAACGTTTTACACTCCATTTAAACACAGAGACTGCCGCAGCAGCGCAAATGGGAAGCTGACCCTGGGAACAAGCACAGCGGACCATTGTGTGTGATGGCAAATTAAGCCTTCATTTAATATTGCTCTGAGCATGGGCCCTGTCAGGAGACACTGAAATTGGTGACTAACTGCTCTGTTCAGAGCGGAAGGGGCCAGGAGCACTCCCTCCCCCTCTGTCATCACCAGCAGTTGCGTAACCCCTGCAGGAATATATTAAATACATGCTTACAAGCAGAAAATGAAACACTGCCACAGACAACAAAAACGCGTCTTTCACAGCCTCTGAGTACAGGGCCCCGCATGCCGCGGTGTCGGGGTTTCAGGCAGGCCAGGGTTACCCCCCACCCCTCCCTGCACCACTTCTGCTGACGGGGGTTAAAAAAATTAAAAAATAAAAAAGACACCCCACTGTGTTTCCTCTGACATACACAGTTGCACGCTCTCTCTCCATATAGCCCTCGTGATCTGGAGTTAAAATGAACACAAGCCATTCTACACACTTGATTCCCCATGTTGTTCCTGGTCATCCTGGATTGTCCCTCCACAGACAGCGTTTGCCTTTACAGATTCTCAATCCAAAATATTTTCTTTCATGTTTTTTTAATTCATAATTCTTAGTTGGGGGGGAAGTGGAGGAGAAATACATCACACCATTTTGGGACAATATTGTTTAAGCCCACATTAGACTCATTTCGAAAAAGGAGACAATAGTTTTAATCAAAGGCCACGTCTATCACCCAGGTCAGTCTCCAAAGCAAGGCACTATCCCTTCAGTTGCAGCCAGGCTGTGCGTGCTTTTCACATATTTGCAGCTTCGTCGTCTGATTCGTTCAAGTCAAAGCCACATTGGTGTACACACTGCAGAACACCACCTGTATAGACTTCACGCCTGGAGGTTTTTCTGTTGTGTATTTTTGATATCCATTGAATCCTTTTTTTTTTCCTTTTGTTGATTAAATCTCTGTGAAGCGTCTGCACTGCTCGTGGTTGTTGCTTGTTTTGACAGATTAGCTTTGCCCTTGTGCGCTCTTTCTCCCTCTCTCTCTCTCTCTGCAGGTTGTTGTGTCAGTGTCCTACCTGCCCTTCTCCTCCTCTGGCCTCCGCCTCAGGTTCAGTCCAGACCGGGGGACCGCACTCCCGGCGACGGCGTCGAAGTGCGCGCCCCCGGGGTGAGAGGGTGCTCGAAATGATGCTGTGTACACAGCGTGAGCCAGTGGTGCTTGGGAGTCACTGGGACACTCCGCAGGGGGGCGAGGGGGGGGAAAAAAAAGAGACGGCAGGATGCTGCTGTCTGTAAGCCATTCACAACGGGAGCGCCGCGATATGCTACGCTATGCTATGGCTCGGCTTACATGCGTGCGAACGGCCTCACCTTTCAATCTTCTTCCCCCCTGTTCTTTTGGGTTTGGAAATGTTACATAGCCCTTTTCGAGCAAGAAAAAATATGCTCTTTTCCTATGAGCCCCGTCCTTGGTACTAGGGTCGGGGGAGAAGGGAGGCAAGAGGAGGATCATGGGATACTATCTGCTATCTGCTAATTTGGGACATAAATGAAGACACTGTTCCTTCCCATGGCTATAAGGGTTTTTTTTTGTTGTTTTGTTTTTTTTGTTGTTGTTAAAACCAAGTTCAAGATGTAAGAAAAGAAAGTCCTGAAAAAAAAATCCTGGTATGGTTTTCAATAATTTTGTACAATTTGTTCTTGTATTATATCCGATTGTCAGTGTTATGTTTTACAGATTCTCTTTTCACATCTACAGAGAAATGTCAGAATGTCACTTTGAGTACTTGAAGTTTAAGATATTGGTGCATGAAAGTTTTACACACTGTTCTAAGCTACACCTTAGAAAAGTCACTAATAAATAGAACTCTCTAGAATTGCCATGCAAGTGTTAAAATCTAAATACCAATCTCTCAAACAGGACCGTTTCAGCACAGAAAACAAATTACTTCTCCTATCTAGTGCATTCAGTATTGAGTAGCATTGTAGGAGCACTGATTTCTTACACTGTTTCTTACATTGTCATTGCTGTGGGTTTAACTGGAGTCCAAGTGGTTGTATGTATGCATGTTGGTGTGTGTATGTATGTGTGTCTATGTATTCTTGTACAAATCAAATAGGGATCAATTGCAGAAATATCTGCTTCTACATTTTGGATGCAAATACCTTACTACAGATCTGGTTGTCCATTACTAAATACTTTCCACCCAAAACACACTGGTGTTAGTATTTCGAGGTTTTAGCAGCTGCTTCCCTTTAAAAAAAACAGGATGGTTTCCAAATTTATATTTAAATTACCTCTGACCTTAAGGTCAGGCTGATACGTACAAATATCAAACCGTGTCCACTTTATTATCCTACTGTTGCCATTGGACATATCATCAATGTGAAAACACATGTGGCCAAATACTTAGCATTCCGAGCATGGTCAGGACAGGAGGCAGAGGGGCCGTTTACTTTTACTCTTCTCTGCACTGATTCACTACATTAAACGGGTGTTCATGCTAACAGCTCACAGACTCATGGCGTTCCGTTTGGGACCAGGCCAGCATGGTGCTTTTGTCTTTCTTTCATTTTACTTTGATTATTGCCACAGAAAGATTTTAAGCTCGAGGCTTGTGCCAGCAACATGCATCTTCTAGGTCCACATTCTGTAACTGTTGTATTATGCAAGTCTATCCTAAAAATAAGCTGACTTCCAATGCCATGTGCATACACATAAGTGTTTTCTCCCCTCACATTCTGAAAAGTCTAAAAGCTCACATATTGCTTCAAGAGGACCATTTATGTTCCACAGAGCATTCTAACTGAACCACTGGACTCTGTGCAATAACTGAACCACTGGACTCTGTGCAATAATGCTTCAAGGACTACTTTGCTATTAAGCAATTGTGAGTTCTATTTTGTTGTGTATTGTCTCTAATGTACATCGTGTGAGCTATTGGACACCTGAATTTCCCCAAGGGGATGAATAAAGTGTCTATCTATCCATCTAGCTTCGAAGTGGATGCGTTGGAGTCTCACATTTTTGATGCTTTTTCTTCTGAGAGTTCTGCACCCCAGACATAATTCCTGGCATTTTTGGTGTAGACTCCCAGGATGTTCAACTACCCTTCTCTCCACTACTGCCTCCGCTCTGCTGGAAGTCAGCTATCCAACACTCCCACTTGCAGCGAGTCTTTGCAATGACTAAGTATCTATGAGGATCAGCTGAGAAGGCTTAAAGTTTGGACACCCTTATTCATTACTTTGGGAACCTTTTTGCCAAAATAGAATTGTATTTTTTGGTATACAACCTCCTCCTTGTCCTGTCCCATTTTCATCAGCACGCTTTTTTATTTTTCATTTGGAATGCTGAAAACACCAAAAAAAAATTCATAAAATTAAAATACAAGGAAATGATTTAATATGTAGCAGCCACAGGAAAGATACAAACACACTGTGGTGCGGTGGGGTCCTAAGAGGGGAAGAGCACTGAAAATTTTGCATGAAAGGTTGATGGCTCTTTATTACTGACTGTGACATCTCCATCTCTAGAACTGGACGCTCCAGAGAAACTTCCGTTACCCACAGCTGCAGTCAGGGAGAAACTGATTTGCAAATCAAGACAACCAAACCTCCAAAACTCTTAACAGCAACAGAAATGTGAGGACTCTATATTCCTAAACCAATTTATTCTGCCATCCATCCTTAAGCAGAAGCAGCTATTTCTATTTCAATTTCTTAGGGGGGCTCATTGCGATGCTTCAGTTCCCTACTTGAGATATAGCTGGACTTCAAGCTAAACTAAATCTGTATTATAGTGGCATCAACTGCTGTTGGGACTTGTGTGTGTATATGTGTGTGTGTGTGTGTGTGTGTGTGTGTGTGCGCACGTGTGTGTGTCTGTAAGCCTTATATGTTCTGAAACCAGCTTCTGAAGATTTACAAGATGCATGGTTCAGTAGAGGTGTGGAACCAAAATGTTGCACACGGCATACTGTATGCAAACGTTGCACAATGATCACTATTTAATCAAAGAATTACACAAACCCATGGGTGTGGAATGAACTGTGTGGCACTGGTGAAGCAGTTTAAAGACTGTAGCATGCATACTGTGTTTGTGCTACATATTCTCCTTTTTAAATCTGCAGTTTGGGATAACTACTCAAAACTAAACCTACTCAGCTTCTAACAGCCATCTTCACAATGAAACTGAGAAATGATCTGAGTGTGAGAGCATGCAAACAGAGAGTACTGTGATATTGTACAGGTCTCAACCTCCGGACATGAAATAAAAATCAGTGCATGTAATGTTTGGTGAATCAACAGCCTGTCTGCTGGAAACGGGGAAGGGCCTCAGATATTTTTAGTCATGTGATCATTCTTTTTTTTCATATTTTGTGTTTGTATTTGTACTTTTTCCACATAAGATGCTTTTTTCATCTTAAAAAGGTACTTCTTGTAAATGCAATGCTAATACAACAGTTCTGTGAACATTTTTTTTAAATACACCACAGGACACACAAGAACTTCCTTCAGTGGATTCAGGTATTCAAGAGGACGTCTTTCGGATTGTCAAGGGGGAGAATTTATATATATATATATAATTATATATTTGAAATATATAATTGAAACTGTAGGTAAAATACGCAGTTAAATAAGCAAGAAAATGTCACCTTGGATCATTTTTATGTAATATATGACATTTTGTAAGGACCACCAGTGTTCTTTTATTTTTTTATAAAGCATCCTACAAAAAAAAAACAAAAAAAAACAGAAAAACAAATAACACTAATGTTGAGCATGTACAATGTATTTGAAATAATTGTAGCTGGAACTGTCATCATTAATCCCCATTAAACTAAGACGATATAAGAGATAAACTAACTACAGGAGACAGTTTCTTTGGCAGTTCACACAACATTATTTCTTTTACACATGTAAAAACATGATTCTGTCCCATGAGGTCTGAAACCCAGCTAGCTAACGTTAGTCTCTGTTAACAGTTATGACATGCTGATTCTTCACTGGATACACAAAGATGGGGTACGAATGACACTGTGAAAATAAGTACTCAGGTCTTAAGTCTGCTTTAAGCACACCGCATGGTTACAGAAGAGCTTTTGAGATGGCTAAGGTTTAATCCCCAGAGAGAGCACTTGTTTTGTGCTGCTGCGAGTTTATTAAAGCCCCTACATGTATTACTGTGTGGTTTCCCTTCCAGCTTGCTCTTGCTCTTCAAGCATGAGCTATAGACAGGGAAATGGCACAAGATGTCCACAGGCAGGCCATAAGCAAGAGGCAAGCACAAGCAGGCACAGCATTGGAGTAACCCAGGGAGAAGCAGGGCGAGGAGGGGTCAAGGAGGTGGGCGTAGTCTCTGAGAGGCTGCTGGACATCCTGTTCTCATGAGGCCATCACATGACTGAAGAGGGGCTGAATGAATCTGAGTACTGCTTAACTACTGTGCAGACCTGGAGGAAGCATCTGCGGATCCATCTGCACTTGCATCACAGGACCTAAGCCCAGGGCTGGCTAACTGTCGTCCAATCATGGCTACCTTAATTTCTGAGCTTAAAGCCAAAGAGCTTCTGCAGACAGCACAGACTGCTAGTCCACTGAATCTGAAAATCCTCTCTCCGAGAGCCATTCAGTGACAATCACTGGATGGCTTCCGAAGAAGTTTGCAGCCAGCCCAGCCAGAACATCAGTTCTGCTTTACTGAACCTAGAGGAAGATCTCGCTAGGGTGGAGGAGCTGAGCAAGCCCATCAGACGGTCAGGCCAAACATTGTCAAAGGCAGAACTGTAAACAGGGACTCAAATCCAAGAAGGGGAAGGCTACAGCTTCCAGTTACAGTGGCGCCTTCAGAGATCAGGAGATTAATGGGAATTCAACGGATTTAGAATGGGAAGATCTATGATTCTCATGTGATTTAAAGAGCCCCTCCAATTTAAGAGCAACGACCTGCCCTGTGACTCATACCCGCGCGCTACAGCACCTGCTGGGTATAAACCAGGCAGCTAGAGATGAACAGGAAGGAAGAGACATACACAGCGGCTAGCAGACACTGCGAGAGGCAGCGCGACTGCACACTCCGGTAGGAAGTGCTGCAGTGGAGGCAGGTTTAATTTCACGCCATTTCGTTTTCACACAAGCCCCGTTCCACATCGTTTAACCCCTGGGGTCCAAACCCCCGTGTGGCTGCCCCACAACGCGAGAAGGGCGGCTAATGCACGCCTCTGCTCAGCCGATGGACAAAGTGCTTTCGGTGCATGAGCCACCCTATGGAACAGCTCCAGTAAAACCAGCGTGCTGCTGCACCACTTGGTGTGGGATTACCATCCTTGGGAGGGAGGCAGGTATCGGAACTACAGGTGACACCCTCTCTCTCTCTCTCTCTCTCTCTCTCTCTCTCGCCAGGCTGTCCCCACGGTGATGAGAGGCGAGGACCCGGGGACGAGCTCAGGAGAATGCAGTGGAGACCCACAGCGGAGGCGACGGTCAAGTCCCCGGGATTAAAGTGCAGCATAAGAAGGAACTCAATCTCCAGCCTGTGTTCCACTGGCTGCGGAAAAGCAGCGGCCAGGCGTGGAAGACCTCCTCTGTTTCTGTGACCCCCTCTGCACCTCCCGCAAACCTCACGGCCCTTCAGAAGCTCCAAAAGAGGGGTATCGGAGAGTGTCTCAGAGCGGACATCCTAGGCACTTAACGCCCCTCCGTTTCGGGGGCACAAGGCCCCAGCCGGCCTCACCGTGCCTGTGAGATGTGGGGCGCGGGCTGGGACCTCACTGCAGTCCCTGCGTGAATCAAGGATGCTAATCCCTTTCCATACATGCTCCTATCCTCCCTGGGGGTGGCCCCAAATCCAAAATGCATCACACATAACGGCCGAGGCCGACTAACAGGACAGAGCCTGACGCCGACTTTTATCAAATTAGCCTGTTTGCAATGCCCTTCGCCATTGCAACCCATATGTATATTTTTGATTTCTATTAATGCGGTGACCCAGGGAAAGGTACTTCCTTAATAAGGGGAGGATAAAAAAAAGGTGCAACAGCCTGCTCTCCTGCATTTTGTACACTGATCATGACTGGCACTGACAGCACAATGCTCTTTACTTTATTTCTGAAAGGCTAAATCAATCCCCCCTGTTATGGCAATATGCAATGATCCCACGCTAGGCTAATCCCTGCCCTTCATTTCACCACAGTGACTATGCAAGGGAACACCACTGTGCTATTATAGTACTCTCAGAGAGGAGACGTATTGCTTACAAAGGAAAAAAAAGGTTCTCTCTCTCTCTCATCTGTTTGGTAACTTGGTGCTGTGTGCGTGCGTGAAAGTGCTGTTTATTACTAGTTTACATGGTGGCAAGTTTTAAAAGGAGAGAAATGGAAGCTCTTCACCAAGTGTTAGTTTACCAAAGGACCCCAGACATCTCTCCCCTTCACCACTTGTTAGGAAGTTCTTATCTGACTGTGCCAAAAAAAGGATGTCTTTGTTCAAAGCTTCGGTGGAGATGGAACAGGGCAAGGGTAATGCTTCATGACACTTTTTGATCAGGGATGCATGATGATGCGGCCCTTTCTCACCACTCCACAGATAACACACTATAAAGGCTAAGATTTCACCGTTAAACGGAAAAGCTGTGTTTTTAGGAACACCTAAAATGCCCCCTTTCCCACATTCAAAAGCACTTTGTTTGCCAGGAGAAGTTATAAATGGGGAAACTGTGTGTAAAAGGAGAATCTAAGGTTCATATTAGGGCTGTAAAACAGGACAATGTCGCATCACTCATAAACCGTCAAAAACACTGGGGTCGCCAGGCAACAGTAATTCACTTTGCGCAGATAAATCTTTTTCTCATCTCTCCCTCCTAATAGCCTGTTATAAAACACAGAGAATGCGATGTGATGAAGAGACACCGCGACTTGTGAATCTGTTGACATTATACAGATTCAAAGCACTCAGAGAAACATGAGTCACAAGCGTTTTTCAGATTACACAACGCCAAAGACCCTGCTGACCTTCCACATCCATGAAGCTTTGACAAAGGTACTACAGAACACCGTGGGGTGGTTGATGGTTGGTTTTAAAAAAAAAAAAAAAAAAAAAAAAAAATAAAAGTAATAGAACATTTGAAAAAGGACCTGCAAATTTAATCAGGAAGCAAAATCTGTTTTTTTTTCTTTTGTCATTATCGTTGGTTAAACAGCCCAACCCACAGAAAGAACAAGACACAACAGCTGCCTTTAGTTTTATCATATTATATATGTATATATGTATATATATGTATATATACACACACATACACACATATGTATATACATATAAACATATATACATACATATATACACACACATTTTTTGTGTATTTTTTTTTTGTTTTTCTCAAAAAAATGCTGCTCTCTTTGCTGACGTCCCCCTACCCCCTCGCACAGCCCCCGCTCTCCGGGCTACGGCAGTCAGCTCACTCTCTCGCTCACTGGTGTCCGGGACTCTACTGTCTCCTCCCGGCTGGGTCTGGGCACTGCTGATGTGGGTACAATGTCCTTCATCTCCCTTCCCTCCACCCCCTCGCCCACCCGGTGCTTGCCCTTCAGGTCGGCGGGCGCCGGCGGCGCTTGAGTCTTGGTGACCACCTCCCTGGCTGGGCAGCTGTCGGCCCGGGCGAGCTCTCGGCGGGCCGGCGGCTGCTGGTTGTCGTCGTGGCAGGGCCTGGTGGTGCTCAAGTCCTGAGGCTCGTGGTCCTGCAGGCCGGGGGCCTCCCTCTGCGCGGCCTGGCTGTGGGAGTGTTGGTGGGCGGGGGGAGGGGGCGGGGGCGAGTGTGGGGGCGAGTGCGGGTGGTGGTGGTGGTGGTGATGGTGGTGGTGGTGGTGGTGTTTGTGCTGCTGCGAACGCTCTTTTTTCTTGTGGCTCTTGGAGGGGCTGCTGCTGCCGCTGCCCCCGCTGCCCCCGCTGCCTGGGGCCGGGGGCCCCTCCTTGTGCTTCCTCACAGGGCTCTTTGGCAACTTCTGTCCCTTCTCCGCCGCCTCTGCTCCAGCCGCCCCCGCCAAAGTACTCGTCCCCGTCACCGCCCCCGTGCCCGTCCCGGTGCCCGCCTCGGGGGCAGCAGCAGCCGCGGCGGGGGCCTCCGGCTCCTCCACGGTCTCTCGCGTCTTGCGTTTCTTGATGGGCAGTGCGGTCTCCTGCACCGGCTTTGCGGAAGACTCCTTCAGGGCTTTCTTCTTGGCCTCAGCGGCCAGCGTGGCGCTTGCCGCGTAGGGGGTGCTGGATCCCGCCCCACCTGTCCCGCCCGCTGCTGCTGCGGTCGCCGACGCCGGCTTCCGGCCACGCTTTTTCGGAGCAGTCTGCGGGTCCTGCTCCGACTTCCTTTTGCGTCCTGGCCGCATTTTGGCAACTACAGCCTGCCCCGAGGGGCCCCCCACCTCGGTCTTGGGGGTCACAAAGGGCATCTTTACCAGCAGTTTGCCGGGGCTCTTTTCCACCACGCGCTTCATGGCCACGCCCTCGGTGGCCTGCCGCACCTTGCCACTGCCTTTCGGGCGCCCCCTCCCCCTCCCTGAGGGTTTCACCACCTTGGGCTTCTTGGGGGGCTTCTTTTCGCGGCGGGACGGGCTCCCGCGCCCCGTGACCGTGAAGTCAAAGTCATTCGGGTCAGTGGTGGTGTCTCCTACCTTTTGGAAGTACGCAATCAGCTCCACTTTGGAACGGAAGGCTTTCCCCTCTGGGCTGAAAAAGAAACCACATTTTCTCATTATTCACATTATCGTTACAGTGCACTCTCCCTCAAACCTCACCTATTAAATCACATTGTGCTTTGGAGGTTATACATTCTGCTCCTGCCAAAATAGAAATATAAATGATCTGATAACTCAGAACCTTCTGTTCCCTCACTATGAAGACATAAAAACTCACTTATTGTGTGAACCCTTCTGCCACTGTTCACAAAATAATAATAATCATAATCAACAGTCTCTCTTTGATCATGTTTTTTCCATAAACAATCAGAAGAATAAACTCACAACACACTACAAGTCGAGGCAAACAAAATTTGAGAAGAGTATGTTTAAGGATCCATTGCCCAAATCATTCTCCAAAAAACCAACACAAAGCAAAATTGGAGCAGAATTTAAAATAATAAGCCAGGCAGTTGTATTGCACAAAAAAGGGTTTAACTGATTTTGACAAGGGTACAACATCAAGATAAGAAATGTGCCTCTGAATCAGTCTCCATCTTCTAAGAGCCTCTCCTCCCCAGGGGGCAGAGGCTTCCAGAGGGAGGCCTGCAGGGCGGCTCACTGCAACCCAAGAATAGTGTGAATGTGGGCCACGCAGCTGTGGGTGTCACACTGCCCCACATAGTGCTGCCAGCATCAATCAGGCACATCAACGCACCCGCTGGGGATACACTGCACTGCACTCAAATCACACAGCTTCAAGGCACATCACAGCAGCCAATCCCCACTGCTCTCCATCACAGCAGCCAATCCCCACCGATCTCTCCGATAAAGCAGCCAATCACCACTGCTCTCCATCACAGCAACCAATCATCTCCATTAGGGCTGTGCGATACGACGATATATATCGTGTGACGATAGAAAAACGTCTACCGTTTCATATTATACTCTATTGTTTATTTCGTTGTGTTGCAAATCACACACTTTACGGCAATATTTTTCGTCGTTTGGACAATGCTTTGCGTTCTTCCACACGGCACGGATGCAGGCAGGAAATTTGCATTAAGGCAACGCAAACAAACATGGAAGAAAGTGAACGTGACACAGAACTATAGTTGAAAAGTGTTTTCTATTTACCTTTTTATATTTTATACATTAATATTTTATATTTTGTTACATGCTTAAACCTTTAGCACGTAACTTATTTTTATTCTATGTAGAGCGCATGTTACTTTACATGGTTCATTATGTTTTCATTAGCATTATTAAGCTTCTCATAGTTTTCAGTTGGCATTTGCTATATTTTTTTAACGTTAAATTAAAAAACTGTTTCCTCAAAGCTAAAATTGGCTAGAATTTTTCCAATCTAGTGTTTTAATCACACCGGTTTTAGCATACGCGCTAAACGGCTAATCACACCGGTGTGACTGTAAGCACGAAAGGGTTAATTTAAAATTTGCACAAAGGTTCTAAATAAAAGGAGAAAAATAATAAAATATGAGTAAGTACCTTTTATTTGTCGAGTATATAATTCAAAATGTAATAAGAAATAGGCCTTTCTATGTGGTCATTTTATATAAACTATTTATTAATTGAATTTACAGAAAATGTGCTGTATCATGATATGTATCTTTATCGGGATATGAAATGACCTATATCGGGATATGAGATTTTGGTCATATCGCACAGCCCTAATCTCCATCTCAGCAGCCAATCCCCACTGCTCTCTCCATCACAGCAGCCAATCCCTTTCAGTCCCCCCCCCACCGTCTTCTCAAGACACAATGCTCCGCCATCACTTGTGGAGTGTTTGACACCGTTAGCTTGTCGTGCCAGAGCTTAAATCATTACCAGTGCATTAGACTGTTAATAAAGGTGATTTAGGGCCGGTGATGCCGGGGCCGCTGGAGGTTTCTCAGGACCTTGTCACACAGGTAGTTTGTCACTGAAATCCAGCCAGGGGCAGCGCTCTGTCCGTAGAAGAGTTTCCCAAGTGTGACAGATACAAACCACATAAAATCGCTCTTACTTCTCTTCACACTGTCGCTGTTACCCCTCTCCACACAATCACCGTTACCCCTCTTCACACCATCGCCCTTACAGCTCTTCACACAATCACTGTTACACCTCTTCACACAATCACCGTTACCCCTCTTCACACCATCACCTTTACAGCTCTTCACACAATCACTGTTACACCTCTTCACACCATCACCATTACACCTCTCCACACAATTGCTGTTACACCTCTCCACACAATTGCTGTTACACCCTTTTACACACATTTTGTATATGTTCCCCCTGCTCTATCAGTGCAGATATTACATTGCTAAAACTGCTTCTGAACACTTGCAAATGAATACAAACTCTCAGCAAACCCCCAAGACTATTCACATTATGGGGTGTGCAACACAGCAAGACACCAGACCGAGTCTACATTGTGCGCAGATCAAAGGAGCGCAAGAAGCATTTCTGCAGTCGGAGCTGTTCTCAGAATAAATGCAGCACTCTAACATACTGGACACAGACTGAAAATACCCCTTCATGAAAAAATGGAACATCTATTTTCCTTTTTCAGGGAAACTTAGATATATGGTTGCCAATCAGAGAAAGAGGAAGGATAGAGCAATTTCCCTCCGAACCATCACCCTACAAATACAACATCAGGCGACATTTTCTGAAGGATTGGGCAAGGACCCTCCAATTTCAGACAATCTAGAAATTGAGGTGTGAAAGAGGACAAACCGACCTTTTCACAGTATATCCTGCGAGTGGAAAAGGGGTACAGGCTATGTGCTAGGGACTCGGTGCAACCCAGAGGCAAATGACAGCAGTCTGTGGTGTAGAAAGCACAATGCATCATACCTCGCAGGGGTGGATATTGCTATGGTGTGATAACCCTGAACTTCACTGCTCACAACAGGGCTGGGCTGGTGTCAGTAATGCTATAAGCAGCAGTGAAGGCTGTACTCTACACCTGGTGCTCTCTGGCTACCTGCTACCAGCAGAGGGCACAAAAATGGCCACCCTGGCCGAGGGCAAGGGGGTAATGTCATTTCCAGAGATTAACATGATAGCAGATAATCCCATAGAAAAAAGTAAAAGAATTGCAAAGATTTTTAACCCCTCAATGACAAAGCTGGAGCTATTTCTGCTTCCCAGCACAGGTCTGGGTCATATCAAGATACTTAGGTATTTTAACAATTGCTGTGTTTTTACGCGTAAATAAGTTGTTCCAATGCAGTTTGAGTACTACTGCCTTTAAAGAGAAAATAGCTGTGACTTCCACGGAATGACCCAGACGGCAGTGACCCACTCTTACTCACTCACTGAATTTCCAGCTCTTACTTCCCCTCCCCTCCTTTCCTCCCTTCCTTCTCTATGCTTTTCTTTTTCGCTGTTCGTCTTTTTGCAAATCCCTGTCAGAATGCTAGCAAGCATCTTGCAGAAACAGCAGATCTCTTACGTCTCTTAATACATGCTTATTGAAAACATATGGATTGTTATAAAATGAACACTGTTCTGAAGAATACCGACAAGGTGTAGATTTTTTTTTTTTATTGTTTAATAAATTTTAATGTAATAAAGCAATAACATGGCTATAACAAACAATATGACTCAAGGCAACAAATTTGTCAAATAGAATGTTATTGATCGCAACCTAGAGACTTCAGCCTGCCCGGGTAATGTGAGAGTTTATTACAGAATGAAAAAACACAAGAACCAAATCATCAATTATTTGGGATTTGTTTCAAAAAGCATCTAATGGCAACCACGTGTAAGCCTGCGATAAACTGAAGCCCCGCACACCTGGGCACACAAGTCTGTTTCATGTAATTCTGGATGGAGTAATGCTGTCCTCAGGTATTACGGTCATTATAATCGCAATAAAATGTACTTTTCATGCTTCACCTCCAAACATATTATAAAATATTTTTAAAGTATTATTTACATTTTCTGAAAAAAAAAAGGTCATTACATGCAATTTGGACACAAAGCAAAAGGTTTAAATCCAGAAGAGCCACACGTGTCCATTACTGCAGCGTTTCACAATGACCACGCAATGGACCGTATCTGCTAAACACACATTCAGCTGTCAACTGATGCATGAGAGTGTAAGCCAGGAGGTGTTTTGGCTGCATCTCCACTTGCATCTCATTAAAAAGATGCAAAAAAGGACAATTTTGCCACAATAGGGCTGATCAAATCATACAGGATGTGATGTCTGGTATTCATCAAGTGCCAAGTGTTGTGCAATGAGAGAACAACTGAACAATATGACTTTAGCCACCGGCCTCTGGCTACTCCTTTGAAACCCGGACCCTCTGAAATGGTGTGTGGTGTATTTTACATCAACTATGAAACAAATCTTTGGGAAAGAACAACTCTGAATATCAAATACTCAAATATAACGCCAAGATTTGGGTTTGTGTCAGACAGAGGTTCTGGAATGTCAACCCCAGAATGTACAAACCACTCTAAAAAGCAGACACAAAGCTTTCTAGCAACATTCCCTGGTCACTTAGAGTAGAAAAAAAAAGTCAATCCCTTCTCTCTGGATCTACGAGTCCTGAGATCCATGTCACTGTCAATGTAAGATGTTTGTGAATAAAAGCCCCTTGTAAGCTTGGTCAGTGTACACTGTTACAGCCCACAGGGCAGCACTAGCCAGCTCTGCAGAAAGCCTTTGAAGTCAGTACACACAATGAAACACATGCAGCCAATTATCAGCCTCCGTTTCGCCACCGTGAACAGCAATCTGCGGCCGAGACTTGTAAAAACAGCCTGATTGGAGCAGCTATTTCACACCAGCAGATGCGTCCAAATCCTTGTTTGGATTAATGGGGAGCACGCTCATCAATAAGAGGCAATGAATGTGCCAGAGACTGCGTGTGATAGGGCCAGGCCAAAGCCACAGACTGTGTGCGGTATGGCCAGGCCAGAGCAGTTCTGTGTGACAGACATACCACCACCACCAATGGCCTTACTGTCTTTACTCATTTATTTATTGTAATATGTTTTGTATAGCTTTTTGTATATGTTTATAGCTTTTACTCATATAGATCCTTCCCCCACCCCTATGCATGCTGCACATATCGCGTAACTGACACGGTTAAACACCATGCGCAGTGGTCCTCTTTTTCCACAAGAGCACCGGACTGTGAAATTAAACAAAAAATGTCAGTTCCCCTGCGTCTCCACTAGTGGGGAGACCGGCTCACTGAGCAGGAAGGAACAGGGAGATTTCTGTCCCCGTAACAGATCTGGTACCATTTCGCTGGGACTGTGAATTACAGCCGGGACTGGGGAAGGCAGTACTCCAGTAGTAGGAGAGACTCAATGACATCACGTACAATCACCCTGTGCACACTGCAGTTGGCATAAATTGCTCCCACTGACATAGAGTTGTGCAACTACATAACAGAAAAGAAGAAAAAATCCTGCAGGCACACATCACACAAATGGTAGCCACATCTACACGCCGATGCATGAATATCCTTGAACTGGGAGCGTCCTTGTCCCCTCTTCCACAAACACTACAGCCAACATCTGCCTGTCACAAGGCCAAGTCAAGCACACAGCGGGACTCTTCTGTCCCTGTGTAAGTCTATGGCTTTACACACACTGAGGTGCAGGGGGAAATGGTGGTTACTATGAATGAGACTGAATGCAGGGAGAGGCTTCCACACCCCCCAGCTGTGCGTCACCCTCACAGGATCTTTGATGATGCACGGCAGGCAGGAATTCCCCCCTAGATACTCCCCTAAACACCGATTCCTCCTACAGCCCACATCCACAGCCCTTGGTCCTCCAGTGGATGTGCATGCAGTGCCAAACAGAGAGGCTTTGCCTGGCTCCCGATCACCTTGAATTTGCCAGGGCACACCACAGCACACCAGGACAAAAAGGGGGATATAGGTCAGAGAGTAAGACGAGGAGGGCGAACCCTCGCGCCCTTCCCCCATCACGCGAGTCACATGACGTCAAAGTGCAGCTGAGACTCCGGAGCTGAAGCACGCGAGCTCTCATTGTGAAAGCGAGCGGGGTTTTCCCACTGCTCTCCTGCCGCGGGGCGAAGGTCCTCCAGGTGCTCAGAGGAGCAGCCCCGAGGAACTACGGCCGACTTTTCATGTGGCACATCTGAGACTGAGAAGCGATTGAACTTTCCTCTGTGGTAGAGATAAGGCTGACGCTCGAGTCGCTGGATGCCCTAATAAGTACACGGCAGACCACAGAGGCCTTCGCAGCTCGTGTAAACGGGCCTGCGGCGGGGGCGCTTCCTGAAGATGAAAGCGCACCGCTGCAGACGCGAGTGGGCGAGCACGCCCCCACGCAGATCGGCTTCCTGCTCCCCTCTCCCTCCCACCCCTCACCCCTCGTCCCGGCGAGCGAGGGCTCGGTGACGCCCGGCGGACAGCACACCAGCGCGTGCTGCAGGGGTGGGGTAAATTAGGGTGTAATTTCGAACTGGGATGCAGCCAGAGAGCATGCAGCTAAATCAGGATCAGGGAGGCAGTAAAAGCCCTGCTACCCAAGCCCTGCTACAGCAACAATTACTGCTCTAATGGACAGGTAGGGGTTTTTTCCCTCTCCCCGCACGGGTTGAATGATTTATGTGTAGTTTATAGAGAGGTCAGGGCCAGCCAAACCCTGCAGAGAATCTGGCTTGGGTCGATGCCAAAGGATACAGTGAGGTGTGCAGCGGTCAGCGATAGGGTTGGTTATTACAACCAATACGAGGCCACGTTTATCCATGCAAAGTGCAAACATGGCAGTAATTCAGAGTTTGCTGGCTAATAACGGTGATAAACAGCACTCTTGTGCCTGTCTGTTTCCTAGGCTCAGTGAGGTGTGCGGCCACTCCATGGCAGTCATGGTCAGGGACGGCATGCTGTTGGCTGAATGTGAAGCCAGCGTGAGGTCGACAGAGGGAAAGCTGCGGAACAGACTCACCCTGCAAGCTGAACGCAGCTGTAACTCTCAAAAACACCCCTTTAAATGTTGCGTTAACTTGGAGTTGCACAAACTGCACTACAGCTATTATACTGCTCACACTTGCAGGCTACCCGATGGGTGCAATTAATAGCTGGACTGCACCTCATAAGATGAACATGTTTTGAGTGAGCGCTCATGAATGAGGCCAAAGCGCAGATATTTTATTTTACTCAAGTATACATGGCACAACTGAAATTCACGGGTCAAATTTAAGCAACGCAGGTTTGTATTCTGATTATTCAGTCAATTAGACAGTGTTTTGCTTTGACACGGGTACATTCCAGAAGGGGGCCTTTTCAGAATTACAACGTCTCTAAAGCAATTGGTACTCTCACTTGAGCAGAAGTCTGAAGCACTTCTTTCAGTACTGTACCTCACAATCTCAGAGAAGAAGCAGCAGAAGGCCATGACTAGATAATTCCCAGAATCACACCTCTGCCTGTGCCAGCACAGGCTGCCAGTGTTTGACTGTCTTGTATTTCATTCAGGAAGTGGAGGACGCAGAACAAGCTGCTACTTTTAGAAGCCGGCTGTCGAAACCGAAATGCCCAGCACAGCACAGCTCCTGCATGCTCTGGCCAGGAAAACGTGCAGTACAGTGCAGCTCGTCTGTGCTGTGCCCAGGTAAATGCACAGCACAACACAGCTCCTGTATCCTCTGGCCAGGAAAGTGCCGAGCACAGTGCAGCTCGTCTGTGTGCTGACCAGGAAAACACACAGCCCAGTACAGCTCTACATGCTCTGACCTGCATAGCAGCAGCATCACGCTTCCACATTTTTGTTTTAACTATCCAAGAGCAAAGATTTTCTTACTTTGGAGTCTGGATTTTCCTTCCCACACATTTCCCCGTTTTTCCATTTTCTCCCCAATTGGGAATGGACAATTCCCCGAATTCTGGAATGTCCAATTTGTCATCATCAATGTTCGGTCCCATTGTACAACCCCCACCGTCAATCCAGGAAAGCGTGGACA
Source organism: Megalops atlanticus (assembly GCA_019176425.1). Taxonomy (NCBI): domain Eukaryota; kingdom Metazoa; phylum Chordata; class Actinopteri; order Elopiformes; family Megalopidae; genus Megalops; species Megalops atlanticus. Next base: position 30,465,462 of record CM032882.1, read on the forward strand.
AATACGTGTCCTCCTCTGTCGCTTCTTTTCGCACTGCGGTCTACAAGCTAAGCTAGCACAGAGATGAGTTGGAGGAATACATTTCGTATGCAGCTTTGGCATGTCGACCACAGGCGCCTGATCCACCAGCAGGGGTCGCTGTTGCTAATGGGACTGAAGCCCCTGCCGACATACCCACCCCTATCCCCGGTGGAACAAAGCCAATGCTTTCCACCTGTGAGCTCCCGGTCACTGTCGGCTAGTGACACAGTCAGGTTCCAACCTCAGTCTACACTCAGAACAAGTGCTTTTACCAACTGAGCCACTCGGGAGCCCCACACATCTAATATTTACCGTTCTAACGAGAGTTACATGCAAATTTTATTTATTGTCACTATTTTGAAATTAGGGCCTTCACAGGACAACCAGGAACATAACTGGATTTTCTATGGGTATTGCCACTTAAATGCTGCGTGACTAATCCATCACAATTATTGTAATTCCAGCTGTATAATCACTTAAAGGAAAAAACATACACACACAATACTTTTTCTATACGTATTGTATCCACCTTGGAATAATAAGAATGCAGTAATATATTTTACAATGTGACTAAAGTAAGGTTTGTTGTTCCATAAGAGCGGTCTTTCCCCCAGGCTATGTCGAGTCATTGTCTGCCTCACAGCATGAGTCTGTTCAACACATTATGTACATTTGGTCACAGAGGCTATCCTGGATTTACCCTACTGTGCACAAACCAATCTGACTCACTCATCCTGCCCTCCATTCAGCCTGACTGATGTCCGTGTGGCTTTGTTGGACAGTTGTGCGGAACGGTTCAAAGCTGCGAGAAAAACCCCACTTTCCACAGGAACATGCAGCCGCTGTGATAATTTCAGCGCATTTCTGCCCCCTTCCTTCCCTCGACATGTTGACTCTGCTCATAGAGTGCCCTGTGTTTGCCGTATACCTCAGCCATTTTTTAAGCGTTTTGGAGGGAAATTGGATCAATGGAACGCATTCATCAGCAGCCCTGCCTACAGTTCATTTAACAGGGCAGTTGTACTGAGGGTTGGAAATTCCTGAAATATTTTATAGAACAGAAAGTAGTTCCATTAGATGGAGGAAAAAAAAAGAAAAAAAAAAAAAACAGAAAAAAGTTCCACACTATGCGATTACTCTCTGGAAGCTTTATTACGGCTGGTGTATACATTATGACTTTAGTCCAAATTAAGATTCTAACTGCCCTTGTGAGTTTGCTACATGTTCATCATTAAGCAAAATTAAGTGCTCCTTTGCTGAAACTGCACCTTGTGTAACCTTAGTGTCACGCATCAGGTCCTGCGACCAACGATAACAGCTCCTCAAGCACCTTAAGAGCTGCAAGTGCAAATTGTGAAATTTCTGTCGATTCCTGTACAGTATTGGGTTTCACCAGCGGTGACGGTAACAGCCAATGAAAAGGGGAAAAAAAGAAATCAATAGAAATGTGCCAACAAAAAACAGCTGTTTTTGCAAACTGTCAGTGTGTTCTTGTAGAACCATGCTACAAAAAAAGCTGTCAAAGTGCTGCGGAATTAGAAGGATAGAACCTGTAAGACAGCACCTAGCCAAAAGCACACATTGGAGGGAAGCAGAAGACTTTGGAATTTATAGAACTACAGCAAAAGCATGAAGCTTCATTTAAGCTGTCTGTAAACAGCTACCACCAGAAACAACAGAAGCAGAGGGAAATGTTAGTGTAGCTTGAAAGAGACAGCTGGTGACATTACATGTCTGTGATCTACAGGAAGGGCTTCACAGCCTGTTGGGACAGCATCAGCAAACAGCAGGCAGCACCATTTGGCCCCAAAACGGTGCAGTGATGTAAGGTGATGTCATCAGAAAGTGATGATGCACAGTGCAATTCACTGATTCCAAAACGTAGGAGGTTTCCTATGTCAGCCCAAGTCCTCCAACTCTGCAGTGACCTTCTTGTAAGGGAGTCAGGCTGACTCACAGTACTCTCGCGTGTAATAAGTGTAGCATGCTTTAATTGCTTCTCAATAGATAGCAACACACCACAAAACCTTTCAACAGAATATGTTTGAAAATCACATTTGAGCAACATGTGTACGGGACTGCTGACTCGGAACAGCCTATTGTGTTATTCTCACTGGCTCCTGAAGCACTAGCTCCAGTTTACAGTTTAATGGAAAGTTACTGTGAGTGAGACACCATTTAACCTATACCTAAGCAGTGGTTTTATCTACAGCCCAAGAATGACTCAAACCTTTTTTTGCTAACAGCAGAGATGTTCAAATAATTTATCCCAAACCACAAGCGTAGGCAATACATCAAAATTTTGACGTAAAATTTGTCACTTCAAAGCACATCATAAGGCTTTGACTGTAACCAAAGCACAACCAGCTCCACAAAATCAGATGGTAGGAACAGATAGAGTGCGAGAGTTTAGCTCAGACGGGGTTTCGGACAGGATGTCCCACGCAGGAGTTAACCCCCGCGGCGCCCGAGGCGCCTCTGCCAGGCCCCCTCCTCTACTCACTTGATCAGGTAGACGTCGTACTTGCCGGCCGAGCGTCCGGACTTGCGCTGCTTCAGCTTGCGCGTCCAGCCCTGGGGCAGCGAGGGGTCGTCATACAGCGGGCCGCGGTCCCGGATTATGGAGCGTCGCTGTTTGGGAGAGGCGGAGGCCTCGGGGTGGGCGGGGTCCGCCCCAGCCGCCGTCTCCGAGGGCTCGGCCTTGCCGGCGTCCTCGGCCTGCTTCTGGTCCTCCAGCTGCTGCGCCGGGGCGGGGGGCTGGGCCGACACGGTGGGCTCCGCCTGCTCCTCATCCCGCCTGTCCCTCTTCACCTTCTTCAGCTTCTGCGTCTTGTCCTTGGGGCCCTGCGGTTCCTGATCCTCACTCTTCTCATCACTGCGGCGGAGAGGGGGGAGAGAAAGGACAGAGCGTTACCCCAAAGAAAACAAAGAGGAACAAGGAGGAACGGGACAAACACAGTGCGTTCTAACACGCTCCCACATGTCCGAGCTGCGCTCTTACAGAGCCGGCTAAAAGCTCGTCTCGTGACCCCGAGGGCTGCTGGTCCAATTCCTGTGTGGGAGGGACCGCTGCTGTCCTCTTGAGCAAGGTGCTTAAACTGAATTGCCTCAGTAAACATCCAGCCGTATAAATGGAAAATAAATGGATGAAATGAAGTCAACCCAGTTAAGGGCCTCTGCTAAGCAACAAATAATGTAACATATAGGCTGTCTGAATATATGGATTTATCATTGTGGGATATCAAGATCACACACACACACAAAAAGATATGTTTCAACATTTTGATGCATTTTTCCAGTGATATTTATGGTAATCTATTCCAGTCAACTTCAGCAGTCAACAGGCAGAATTTGTAGTGACTCAAGTCCGATAATTTGGCCATAGATCCTAAGTCTCTTAAAAGACGCTCAAAAAAATTTGATTTCTTGTTCCTTGGCTTTAAAAGCATTCATAAACATTATTTGATGTTTCAAATCAAATACGGCCATCCCAAACCAAAGCACGTCAAACTGTCTAGACAGTCGCCACAGTCCTCTCTGTCAGGGCCTTTTTCAGCATTTTTGGGAAAAAAGCCTATTACCGTTCACCATTTCTAATCTAAACCAAAGAGACCCCAAAATGCATGCATCAATTCAGAAAATGTTATCATCCATCAAAGCTCTGTGCATCTCAAAAACTGGCAGGCAGTACAACTTTCACACTACATATAAAAACCTCCTCTGTAACATATCTTACAAGCAAAATCCAGCACCACCCCATTTATAAAGCCCTGAAGTATCTCCCTGGCTTCAGAGCAAGAGGTGAAAAGAAGAGAGATTCAATACCCTGCTCACCCCGGGCTGGGAGTGTGAGAAGAACTGATCTGCCAACAGCAGCTCCTTTGGGGGAGAGGCTGGACCTTTCAGGCTTGTGGAGTTTCGTCTCAGAGAGCAGAAACGTCCCCCAGCGGGTCACCTCACGCATGCGAGGTCATACTCTCTCCCCACATGAACCCTGACTTTCTCCTTATCACGGCATGATCTTGGTTATCACGAGCGGCGTGCAGAGACTCCATGGCTTCACAGCTGGACCCCAAAGGAGCTCCCAGTCCACCGGCATCAAAATACAAACTTACAGCATAAACACGGGGGAGTGACTGGCTCCTCCAATACAGAGCCAGGACTCAGAGAGGTTGATTAATTGTTACAATTAAAAATATAAAATAAAAAAAATAAATTTAAATTAAAATAATACGTGATTACATTCATAATTTTGTCCCTTTATGGCTCACCCTGTGTCAAACAAATACAACAGTGGATAATTCTCCAGACCAGGCAAGGAAAAAAATACATTACACAGTCAAGGAATTTTTTTTTTTTTTTGAAAATTCCAGTTCACCAAAAATACACAAAACTTTTCACCCCACCCCCACACGCGTGTATCATCAACTTCCCTGTATCTGGAAAATAAGTCAGGGCAGAAGAAGCACAAGGTGACACTACCACTGCTCTTGTGTTCTATTCAGAACACACTGGAAACCAGAGCTAACTGTGGATCTTTGCCACATGGAAATACGCTTGCATGTCAGCCTTGATCACAAAGCAAACCCCACTCCCCCACACACACACACGCCACCATGCTGCCTAACTGCAGTGGACCCCCACAAGTCTGCTGGACTTCCAAACTCAGCGGCATGTTCCATGCAGTGCCACTAGCAGTTTGTATGTGTGACCTCAGTGGAAGGACACACACAAGAGCTGCAGTGATCAGGTGAGAGGGAAGAACTCACTCTAACCTGTAACTGGAAACTTAAAAAAGAAAAAGCAAACAGTAGCATTCTCACAGATAATCAACACATCAATTTGTAAGGGATTAATCTTGCAAGAAAAACTGACTTATAAGGATTCGCTGTAGCCAGAAAGGATACTTTTGGGGACTAATTTAAACACGGCAATTTCTTCTTTAAACCAAAACAGATTAATGATTATACAGCTTAATTAAACAAAATTATTCAGATTTATTTCAAAGCTAAATCTTGGCTTCCCTTACTGAGCCACCTAAAACTATTTTGATGTCTCTATTAAGTAATGTGACTTCAGATTAGCTTGATGTATATAAAAGTAGCTTTCCATCGCATACAGATATTTGACTTAACAGCAGTGAAACTGTGCATAATACAGTGTACATTTGCCATAAACAAAAATCAACACCAGTTTGCAGTCTTCTGTGTGTGACAAACACAGGCCCAGGTATATGATGTGGAAAAAAATGACAGGCAAAAAACAACACTGTGTATATGTGGACTGTGGCCACACACAAAATTTAAATCACGGTTACAACCAATTTTGAAGGACTAATTAGGCAGTGAATACCGCAGTCACGGCAATTAGGATTCTTGGAAACGAAACCAAGAATTTTCACTATGTATTCAAGCAATATTCTCTTAAAAAAAGGATTTCTGCATTTTGTAATACACAGCATAACAAATATATAAGTAATTTCCTTTTTTAAAAATATTTCATTCATCTGACTGTCCTGGTTTGGGAATGTTTATCTTCTGATGTGCCCTTTCCGGCTTTCATTTTTTTTCTTTTTTAAAAAATTGTCCAAAAAAGTAACAGCACTTAATGTTATTTTTAAGAATTCACAGGGGTATCTACAGTTTGGGAAGGAAGTGGGGAAGGAATACAGTAAAAGTTCTGTTAATGGAGTCCATTATATAGTGACAGTGTTTTATTTTCTACTTTTAGGCTCTACAGTCTATCCTCCTGTGAAAACTTTTAAGAGAAAAAGTATGAACATTCATGAAAAAAGAAACACACACACACACTCACTCAAAATCAAGCATTTCCTTTATGACCACGATCTCTCCTTAAAGAAATGACAGGTAATGCAACTGAATGTGCTACTGTACATTTAATGTGAATTCTTGTTGATAAAGTTGTTAAACTACCAGTCTCATGTCAAAAACCATTGCATTCTTTCTTTCTTACAGACCAACTTACTTTTTTGTATTTAACTCAACATCTGCGTACTGAATAGAAACCCAGAGACCACATTTGTGAAGGTTTATGCACATGATTAAAAGTTTAAAATCAATAACTCCTCCTTACACAACAACAAGCTACTATAACCACTGCCACGCGCCCTTGTAGAAACTGAAATATCACTTACACAAAGCAATTTCTCACCCATCCTCCAGCACTCTCTCTCTCCCCTAGATCACAAGACCCTCCCTCTCTCCTCAGGGGAGATTAACGAAATTAATAAGTGGAAAAAAAAAATAACCCCCTGGTTTACATCCCCTGAATACTGTCTCTCGCCCTATCCCACAGAGGTCTGTCATAGCTGTGCTGTGTTTACTGGCAGTGGGCGTGGTGCATCCGTGAATATTGCTTTATTTCTCCACCTGGAGCTCTGCTCGAGAGGGGTTTTTCTACCTGTGAAACAACCCAATTACCCTCTTTCTACCGGAGCGGCCCAGGGTTGGCATTTTGGCTCCGCTCCCGTTTTCCTTCTGCATCTGGCGCCATATTCATTAAAGTCCCCAGCGTCAAGATCAGCCTCCCCACTAAGACAAATAGCTGTCAATTAGCCTGCCTGTCTGACGATCTGATCATTTTATCAGTCAGAGAAAAACGATAATCAATGGTCAAAGCTAAACAGTCAGAGATAGAGTCATGCAACACACATACAGGGGTTTAATAGAAATTATTAGTTATACGTTTCATTGTTTTTTCCACGTTTCAAATACTGAATTATCAGGAACATCTTGCTGGTGTTAAGTCAAAGGCATTTTCAATACATTTTTTGCTCTGCTTACACTTGGTGTATTTTTTTTAAAGCATTGCTTATTGACATCTGATGGGACATAATCACTTCAGGTACAGCTTGCTATTAGTCTCTTTCCAGGGGGTTTGTGTCAGAATGTTACTCTGGCTTGCAAGCTCTCATATTAAGAATAAATAGATTTTACTGGAATGTAGGCTCGCCACAGATACAGTTATCTGCGTTTGCGGCAAGTGCTTAAAATGAGACAGAGAGACTATTACTGTAATTCAGATTTTCAGAGGCCTTCAGGAAAACCTGTAGAACAAACTACATCAAGCTCCCATTGACATTGTTAGCCCAACTGGCAGTTTTTTGGCTTCAACTCATGAAGAATTTGAATTAGAGTTTGATAATATTAGTTAATAAAAAAAACTGGTTGATAGATGCACATACATGCCGAAAATGGCTAGAAAAATCAGAAGTTTCCCTTTAGATTAAAAATCTGGATGGCAGCAGTATAGTCCTTTAGAACTTCAATGTATTCAAAATGTACTTAGCTTTTTTTCCATTTTACATTGGCCTAGGATTCATTTTGCTGTTCTGTGTAAAACCTACAGTGGCCTCCATACAATTCACACCCTTGAGGAGCTGTTACAAAAACATCTGTAAACAGAAGAAATGTAAGTGTGCAATCCCCCCAAAAACAACATAAGTATGTTAAAACTTTACCAACACTGCACAGTGCAACAGCTTGTTTCAGTTTACCTTCCATTTCACTGCATCTGTAATGCATGCAGTGAGGCAGTGCATAGATATCTGAGTCAAGTTACATAGCCACACAGCTCACAATACTGCAGAATTAGACAAATGTAAAGCTGGCAAAAGACCACAAAAAGCGGTTATCCACAATTTGTCTCCCCTTCATCACCAATGTTCCCGCTGGTGACATTTCACTTGCTGTGTAAAATTTTCTCACCACTGGTGGTATATACCATAGTGGCAGCGTCTATCATATGCACCCCTGAGAGCATAATGAGAGCAATGTGAAAACAAAGTCATACAACGCAAACTCTTTCACTAGCAAATGTGGTAAATGCGGTGGTTGACGTGTGCCTAAAAAACCAGAACTGGGTAGAGGCATCCTTTACATTTTTATATAAAATAAAAAAATACTGTGGCTTGTGAGATTATCCAGGGGATAATCAGTAACTTTTTTGGGCTTTTTTTGTGTGGGCGGGGTGAGCCGGGGTGGTGATGAAGTGACGTGATGTCACAATGGCTGACGATGAAGTCCCTTTGCTCCCTAAAACTTTTGGGGTTGATCAGCTGTGTGGTGGGCAGCCCGCTCTAGTAGAATAACCAGTTTAAGAGCACACATACAGGGGAAAAAAAAACCTAAGGATTGTGTGGTCAAATTCCATGGCAATGATTTTGAAATTAGACCGCATTTCTAGCGGTGTATTACGTAACTGAAGCAAGCTCTGCTGCCACAATAAACTGTGAATGTATTTTAATAACAGAACTGCGCTCTCGTATTCTTCCACAGGTCTGCAGATACCCCCTTCCTTCCACAAAATCTAGCTGCTGCACATATCATATTGTTGCAAAGTTTAGAAAATAACTGAATAGCTAATAAGACTGGGAAACGGCCGTCATAATGATAAATGCCTCTACATGACATCGACAAGCTTATCAAACCACACTATTGACTTCATTCAATGCTTGTTTATGCCACAGCAAGAGAGAAAACATAATCAATGTTTTGAATCTCCCCAATATTTTAACCTGACAAATGTATTTTATCTTTCAATTGCTTCACTGAAAAACTCACAAGATTATCTACCACTAACAAAATGCATCAGGATTCTACACTCCACACCATTCAACCTTAACTATAATTACTGCTAAAGCTGATTTGTACAATTAAAATACTCATCTATTAATGTGGTAAATGTGGTACAGTTTGTAGACTAGTAGTATGCTTAACCCAAGCCACTTAATTTTGAATTAAAAGACAGGATCAGAACACATTACTGAAAGATACAAAGATTTACATAAACAGTACAGAGTTCCTGACAAAAATCATCCATGGGTTTGACTAATTTGCTTTGAAGGAAGCCTGGTGCTTTCTGAATGGTCATTGTTATTACCTCCAGCCAAAACTCTCTGAACATATGCATGGTTAAAGCAGTCTACAATGGGATTCCCCACATGGATAATGACACCTGAGATTGCTGGATACTGTATTGGGGGAAATAGCCACAACTATACTCTATGCTCAAGGCCATTAATTTTGGGTTTGACAGAGAAACCTTGCTTTACAATCATCACAGCAAGTATGGTCAGAATTAAGTTTAGGTAGCACGTCCAAGTCTCAGAATTGGATTTCAATCTTTCAGTCAATTTCAACTTTTGTCAGTTCCTCGATTTCCAATTCTGGCTTCCGTTGTCAGTTGGTGCTTTCGGCACCAATCAGACAGAAAAACGATATGGCTGGACAAAATAAGTTCCACTTTTATCCCTACCAAACATACTTCGGATATCCAATGTATGCAACAGACAACACAATTCCACTGATAGCAGAAGCTCCAGACAGGGTCCGTTCCTCTATTTTCCCCTATATGCAAGAGGTCTGCATTAAGTTTTGATTCATACTTTAAGCCTATCAACAAATTCAGTTTGTGCATTCGTCCCAGAGAATTAATTAGTACTCAAGTTGTACATAAATATTTCCACTTAGACTACACTGGCTCCAGGTACGGTACTAATGAATGCATCCTTAAATCTGCAAAAGTTTAAAAAAAAAACAAAAACTGATGTGCACGTTTGGCCGCATATCCCTTGTGGGTGGTAGGCACGCGACAGGTGTGGCTGACAATTACTGTCAGTAACATCATCAAGTGTCCACACACCCTCTTGCTGCTCTGTGGATGTCTAACCTACAGGCTCAACACACATGCCACAAAAAAAATTGGGCAAATGGAACTTTGCTCTTTTTTCAGTGTGGTACCACAACACAGATGGATACCCAGCCAAACTGGTGATAGGAAAGTTGTCTCATTTAATGCTTGTGAAAAACAGGGGAAAATAATAAGGTCTCAGGCCATACATTATTCTCTGTGCAACACACACAGTGTGTAACCTTTCACTTTTTTTTACCTAACTTCAACAGCAAATTGTGAGTTTTGCAGGGCAAAACACAAAAAACCAATATAAATACAGTCCCATTCCATTTTAGTCTTCTACTCCACGCCCACTGTAGCCACATATCTTTTCCCTTCTGTGATGACCCAGCTTGGTGTGATTTCAGCTTTGACACTTGGCAATTTCTAACCTTGCAGAGTAGAAACCCACTCAGCAGCATCACAGGCCAAAGCCATGGACCTTCTAGAAAATTGTATGAGCTGTGTGGACTCTGCTGTGACGACACAATGCCAGATTCAGGGCTATCACAAATGAACTGTCACAGACGAAGTCCGATTTTGGAAATGAGTTAAGGGTTGTAAGAGATAGGCAGTAATACATAACACGTTCACTCAAATTCAAAGACATTTTTATCCATTTTAAAAGTTGAATTAATATATGAACTAGTTTATGGATAATATAATTAATATATGGATAGTACATGGATTAGTGTATTAATAGAAATTCACCATAACAGTCAGTCTGCATTAGCTGCTATCTTAATCAGTGATGTTCTGAAACACAATTTTCCTGTGTTTAAAATCAACCAATAACATTCTATAAGTACACACAAACTGCACTGTTGTTACCAGCCAGTTTCACATTAGTTATTTAACAACAATATTTTAATTAACATACACACACTGCAATAGTAAGCTACTAATAACCTAGCAAACTAGCTAAATTATGTGCTAAAACTATGTAGTTTACGCCTATATGTTAAACCTAAATAATAACTACAATTGTTAACTATAAATATAGTAAAAGACATGACAGGTTGAGCTGTAGTTAACAAGCAACAAATAAGCTGTTTAGTGACAATAGCTCACATATCAGCTAGCTAAATGTTGTTGTAGTAAGCTATGTAAAACAGCACCTAACCATTAATTAACAACCAACTTACAAACTGGGAGGAAATCACAGCCCATAAAACTGCCACATTAATTACTGCAGTTCCATAACCTCAGTTAAATAAAATGGTAATGTTAGCTCATCATCCAGAAAATAGGGTCTTATGAAATCCATTTTCATTTTTTTCCCATTTTTGTATATTTCAGTTTTAAAAATCAATTGTCTTTAATTTTTATGAAAAATTAACAAACCAGAATAAAAGTGGAAAATATGGCAAAACGGACATATTTCATATTTCATAAAAAATACAGCAAAGTATGTTTTATTAATATTTTTTAAATTAATTAATTTAAAATTAATAAAAACTAAACAAATTAATTTGTTCTTAAGACTTAAAACAAATTATTTTAATTATAATGGTTGAAAAAACAAAAATAACCTTTATATTGGCCTACACCTTAACATTTGGATTGAGCACAACCTCCCTTAAAAAAAAAAAAAGCTCACATTAGGTCATACTTTACTATAAGGTTCCAACATTTTTCCAACTGTAGGTAATGTGTCCATTGTAGACCATGATTGCTGGAACTTAAAATAGAGAGAATTAACAGAAGGACTAGAGAATGAAAGTAAGGCTTCCATCACCAGTGTTGCTTCAAAACTGAGGTGCTCTCTAATACACCAGAATTACAAAAATCCACATGTATTATTATCAACAAATGCTTATATTTAAAACACAAAATTTATTTTAACCAATTCAGTTGCAGTGCCCAGAATAGCTTAATTCCATTTTAATGTCTGGAATCCATAATTATGTCCGTTCTCTGCAATACATTAGCATGTCCTTAGCAACCACCTTAGCAAGTCTGGCCAAACATAGCTAATGTTTGCTGGTGAGTATTAATATTGTAAATGTTTTACTTGCAATAACACAGGTTTAAATAAATACAGGTAGATACTACTTTATTCCAAACACAGGTCAACACCTGTCAGACAATGTAAAAATTGCAGGGACTTTTTCACGCAATACGTGGGAACAGTGGCCTGGGTTGAATTCCTGAACATTGCACCTTGTTATACAAATAGTTAAAAAAAGTTTTTAAAACCCCACAAAAACAACACCATCAACAACAAAACCAATTACCAACTGATAGATAGATACTGAGGCAATATACAGATATTGTACTATAATATTACTAACACAGTATATAAAGATTATCAAAAGGAAAAAAAGATCCTATTAGATTTCAGTATTCTTTGGGCTATTACAAAGCACTCAATGATCTCTCTTCATCAGTCTGGAACTAAGCTTATGATTATCTTTACAAACAAATTAATAAACACGTAAACATATAACATGAGTGTAGCGGGCGTAGATACACCATTTATGCAACGTGAGTGCGAACTTTCAACTTTCACAATCAGAGCACACTTTCGTTTAGTCACACACTGCCCATGATGCCAAAAGATCCAACACGCAGCCATGTTGAGACTCAGGACTGACTTCAGGTGATGACAGTTACAATCTTCTGTAATTGCCTCATGTACCAAATTAACCTGTTTTAATTTCTCAGCAAGCAAATACCAACACTTACACACAGGGACTCCATCCGTCACTATGATTTCGTTCCTTTATTTCTCAGTTTGAATATTTCTGCAACAACATGTCATTAACAATGCATTTTTAAGAGTTTGTTGTTACTATTTGTTCAGTGACCAAATTGTGGAATTCTAACAAAATAAAAACAGGCAATTCTAAAAAGTAGCCAGGCCTGTTGTGTTATGTTTTCTTCTTAATTGTGATTTGAGCAATCAAAATTAATCAATTAAAAATATGTACTTTTTTGTACTTATAACTGTGGCTATTTAAAATTACAATCATCAGCTACACCTCAGTCATTGCAACACATTTCCAAAAAAACATGCCGTCTTTTTGCACCAGTGACGCACTTTGAGACGGCAATGCGAGTGTGGTGCTGCCAGTCCAGATCGCTAAAATGTTGAGTGGCTAACGTACACCGGTGTGTGACAGAACAGTCCGTTTTAAAATGCCCGTTTATCGGAATGAACAATTCATTTCACATTACATAATACGAACCGGAATATTTCCGAATGAATTATGTCATTTTTCAGGAGGGGACATATCTATGTGGCCATGTAAATCACATGGTGTACACAGAAGACACATTGATCATTCTCAGATGTCAAATAAACCTCCTCCTCCAAGGACAAAAACCGATGCCAGTTTTTTGTTGTTTTAAATACCACATGAAAGTGACTACATTGTTATATAGTTTGCTACTTATGCAGTGCGGGTTTAAAACGGACATTTAGACCATAAATGTTTTACCCTCCAGTCTTTTCCCAAGCATAACAAATGACGCAACAAGCCTGCTCTACGTTCACTGAGGCTAGCAAGGAGACTAAAATGAATTAATTTTAACGTTATGATTAAAAACTGCACCAAACGTCACCTAGCCAGCTAGCAGCTAGCCAGGCAGCTAGTTCAGTCATGCTAGCTAGCTTGCAGGAAACACACTGATGGAGGAGCTAGGTAGTGAAGTCACTGTTGAAACCTAGCTAGCTAGCTAGCTGGCTAAATACACTTTCAATTTTCATTAAATTAAAACGTCACCGCTGCAGTGTAAACACCCCACTGACAGTAAAAAAATACATAAAATCTGACCAAATGTAATTTTCCTCATAATGTCATGACAGGAACCCAGAGAGCCAATTACGCAATGTAGCTAGCTAGCTGGGCTTCCTATCTGACGTTAGTTAGCTAGCAATGAGGCTGCCAAATTAGCTAGCCAGAAATACATCTAACGTTAGCAAGCTTGCTATCACTAGTAGGGAAACACCTGGCATCAATTCATTGATGCACTTTTTCCTGAAAATGCCACCAACACAGATATGCTTAAGACCATAAATGTTATACAGGAAATTATTTTGTTAGATTTACTTTTTAGCAAAGACACTCAGCTAGCAAGCGATCCAGCCAGCTATACCGTTAGCCAGCTAGCTAACTAGCAAATGAAGCTGAATTTTCAAATCTGCTTACAAAGGGGGTGGGGATGCAGGCTTTAAAAAGAGCATCCAGTACAAAAAACTAAGGTTAACGGGAATCAAACAATCGGTAAAACGCTCCCTTCATATATAGCTTTATCTAAGTCAGCTGCCTAGATAGCTGGTAGCTTAAAGGAGTAGCTAGCTAAGCTTTGCACAAACGTCAGAAAATGACACAGACAAACACACCTCCTCCCACCAGCTAACGCACAAATTATTTTCTTCTCATCCTCGTGAAATGTAAAAAGCGGGAGAAAATCTCTGACGTATTCTTCCCGCGTCTCCACAAAGCAACCGAACAATAAATACGCAATATCAGAAAACACAAAACTATACGCTTAATGTTCCTTAGGAAGCCGTCTGAGTCCGCTAAGACACTGAAAAGAGAACATATGTTATTCACACTTACAGTCTCTCCTCTCCGCTCTCTGCGGCGGCCATTTTTTATTTAAATAAATAAATAAAAATTCACTACACATCTTTTGTGGGTCCCCTCCCCCTCCCTTGAACGCGCACCATCCCCGCTCGAAAGCAGGTCTCGCGAGATCTTGTAACGCGTAATCGTAATCCATAGACGAACGTCTCGGGACTCCCGCGAGATCTCCTCCACTCAACTGCGAAACCGAAATTTTCTTCATCCGAAAGCGCTCTCCTGGAATCCCCCCGCCCACAAACTGTCAATTCACGCTCGTCGATTGGCTGTTGAGAGTGACGTTTCTGCGTTTTGTATTGTCATTGGTTGTCTGACACACAGTCTGTCAATTTTACGCCGCTCGTGGTTGGCTGAGGCGAAACCCCTTCAGGTCAGATATAAATGTTCTGTCACCACATTAGGGAGGATTTTTTTTCCGATAACCCTCTGCGTTTTACTGTGATTGGCGTAGATAAGGCGACACTGGTTGGTTGGCTAATCAAGTTAAATGCGGCGAGTGTCCGCGGAATTGAAATGTAAGTCACTGTGTAATTCCAATTCAAAATGTGCAATAAATGCGAAATCCATTCTACTCAAGGGTATTTTGTGCTGTTTTTACTGGGAAGCGTGCTTGTGCATCATAATCATTGTCTATTCTGTCTATACTGACAGAAAGTGATCGTCAGCTGTCTTACCGTTACGTGGAATTCCATCATTGACATTCGTAATGGACTGTTAGAGAAAGATAATATCTAGCTGTACAAATGCATATCTATTTATCTGATTTAAAGAAACCTTTTTTAATATTGGTCCTCTGCATTAGATAATTTTATTTACTGTTGACATCAGAAGGAAATACGCAGGTGCCTAAAATTTAGTCAATAAGTACTGGACAAAAATATTATGTAAATGAAACTTTAATTATGTCCTAAAGAGCACTAGCTAGTGTTGCTGTGATTTCATTCTGATTCAACGAAGGTCTGGCTTCTTTGGTTACGCTTGCATATTCAGGCAATAGGAAGGGCATATGAGATCAGACTGCATAAAGGAAAATGGCTCTTCAGGCCTCTGGTCTCAAAAGAAAAAAAACTGGAACGTTTATTAAATCGATACATTCAAAAGATAAAAAGCTATTCACAATAGTTATCCCTATTACAGAATATAACTTTTGAAAATGAGCAAAGTAATCTACATTTAAATCACACTGCTCTGAAAATGTCCTTATTTAGTCAGTCACACTTTGATTTTTTCCAAATAAATAAATAGCTAAATCCACCAAAAATATTCGAACCATCAGTTCTATGACTATGACTGGGTATTTATTTGGCATATTGTCAGTTGAGGTGGTAAGTACCCAAAGATATCCGTGTGTTGTATAATTTTTTTGTATGTGGCAATGTGGTTTGGAGGGGAAAGTTAGGTCAATGTTCTTATCAAATAAGCACTATTATTTCTTCTTGTGAAATGATCTTCTCTCATTGACCACAGGAAGACCATAGGGAGGTGGTTATTCAGCAACATTAATCTCTTAAAGGGAGTAGTGGTAATGCATTTTTGCTCATTGCATTGAGAATTCAGTTCGCCTTCAGTCTGGAGACTGCAACCATTTGTTTCTCCTCCTGAGAGCATTAGTTTTAGGTGGGTATTATTTTAGTCCACAACTACATACTAACTACAAGGTCAACCTGTGTAGCTCCACAACTGATGGTTCGTTGCAATTAACCACATGTAGCTACATTTTCCCCATCAACTGTTTTGCTCACTCCACATATCTATTAATCAACAAACATTTATGCAGTTTGGCAGAGCTAACTGACTGCATTAGATGATTACAGATGTTGTCGAGCACTAATTATTGAGTAAATATTAGATACTCTTCATAGAATGCAGGAAAATATATTTCCATATTTGATTTATATCTTGATTTTGTTGCTTGAAAAGAGAAGTCAGCAGATGACAGTCAATGAAAATCTGTCTAGGAAGCTTTTATTGTCCACTGGTTCTCCACAGGGTGCTTCTGTGACCTGTACTGACTGTCACAGCCAACAGCTTAAAGAGGAGGAAATTAGCCATGGTCCACTTGTTAAAGATTTTGTTTATCAGAGTGATTATCCCTTTGTTATGCTGAATGTGGATACTGTATTTGTCCTCTGAGGATTGGCTGATGCTGGAATGATGGAAATAATTATCGTTGATGACTGCCTGTTTCCTCTACATCATTTTTATGATACATCTGTCTTATTTTCATATTATTATAAATAATGCATTATCTTCTCAATTTTATTATTTTATTATGAGTATGGGAAGTATGTTTGTTTCTTTTATTTTAGTATACTATGTGTTTTTTTTTATTTCTTTGCATGTAAGATTCTACCTGCATATTATAGTGTCCACTGAGAGAGTAAAGAATTGAATTGTATTGAATTGTATTTATGATCTTAGAAAATGTGGACTTAGAATACTGCCCATTGTTTGCAGGTGTTTCAGACTTGTGGTTAAGGCCGTTTAAAGTCAGTAGAAATGAAAACCAGTTCACTTACGGAAGCTCTGATCTGACAAGCTGAGTCTTTTGCCATCTAACGGCAATTGTCCGTATTGCATCCAATTTATCCACAGTACTTTCCTAAATGTTTTTGAGCGTAGGCAAATCCTTCGGTCCAAGGTAGCAACATAGCATGAGAATAAACAGTACCAATTGTTGTGTAATACCAATGCAAATATAGCAATTATTAATTCGGGATAATCTATAACCTCTTTCATTTGATTTATTTTTGTCATGATAAATTCTGCTCGAATACTGTACATAATCACTTATCTTTATGAGTTATGTGGTGTCGGTGACAAGGAGCAGCCAGGAAGATCAATGGATCTATGTAACGTCAAATAAATAAATAAAGTATATATAATGTGTGTGTGTGTGTGTGTGTGTGTGTGTGGTGATATGATCACAAGAAACACTTCTCATTAAAACTTCACTGCAAAATATGGTGATACAGCCAAAAGACACCGATTGGGTGATAACGCGTTCTCCCAATAACATTTAACAACCTTCATGTTAGGCAAGGAACAGCAAGGTTCATGTAACAGTGTATCGGTCGTATAACCTTCACAAATTCTCAGCGGCGCTATGGTAAAATCACAACGTTTGCCCGTAATTTCTGAACTCGACAAGACAGGACAACATGGGATCACTTAAACTCTTGCAGAAGAAGCTTGCAGAGGTTCCGAGGGTCGGGCGCTGGGGAGTAGCAAAGGTCTGTGTGACCTCGTTTTGTTACATCCTGTAGAGAGTTCAGCATGCCCAAAAATGGTCACACGATGGATTGTTTTCTTTTCCAGCAACATCAGAGTGGTGGAAGATACTCTCGGCCCATTATTTGACAGACAGCGCGTTAATTTTACTCAGAGTTCAATCCACTCCAAAACGACCCTCGTTTTGTTCTGAACGGTGATTGGCCGCCGGCACCTGTCTCTTCTTCGGATGGCCAAGGTTGTCTTTGCTGGCTCCACCTGTTACAAAAACTGCAAGATCATGAACGAGACAAGTTGCCTTTCTCTTCGCACTCCATGCGTCAATCTCCTCCGAATTACATTCCCATAAATGATAGGTTTGATTTAATGAGGGGCGGGTGGGTGTCGTGTGCGAAGAGATGTTCAGAGCCCACATATATCCAATCAGACTTGCGTGCCGTAGGCTTGACCTGTGGATGAACTTTCCCCGCATGCTTGTCTCAGCAATTCTCTTTCGATGACAGTGTGGGAAGATAACTGAACTTTTTCCTCAACTTATCAACACATACTTCGCGGTGTAGCGAATTTGCGTCAGACTTAGGTTGGTAAGGAAGTGACTATTACAAGAAATGTTTTGGTATTTGCACTCCATGGAGGATTGTCCACATGTGGTTCAAAATAATATTGCCCTTATTTTAAGCGGAAATTGCAAAAGAATTCATATTCGTTTCCTTCGTTTATTGTGATTATGTGTGTTGGCACGTGGAGTAAGTAGCAAGCTAGCTACATGCAAGTCAAATACCATGTAATTCAAGCGCTTTAATGTAGGCTATACGCTTCAAATTCGGGTCTAAATTTAAGAATAAATACAATCCCATCTGCTTCTCCACCGAACAAGTGAACAGCCTTTACCACGTTTCTTGTCATCCACAGTATGTGGGCTCTCTCACTGCTTTGCCTGGCAGTCCTATGCCGGCCGCTCCACTGCGTCCTCCGGGCTGATGATCACGTTGTGCGAGCGGGCCGAACTGAGCTGCAGAGGTTACAGGACTTCGCTGCGCAGCCCCGCTATGGCGAGTGCTGGTCCCGCGCCTTGAAGAAGATCCACACGAGTTGCCAGGAGTTCACCGAGGAGACGCAGAGCAAAATCGCTCTGGCGTTCACACACTGTCACCTGCGCAGGTCACAGCATCGTCAGCGTCTCTAATTGTCGCAAATATCTTAGCCTTACTGGCTTGTTTTTTAGGTGGAGGTTAGATACCATGGACAGTCAAAGCTAGATCCATTGGAATGTTGAAGATAGTCATGTTTTTGTACGCTGGACGTTAATTGACGTACTAAAAGTACGTCAATTAACGTTGAATTGTCAAGGAATTGTCATTTCAGTCAGCGTGTTTAAACTCACTCACCTTATAGTCACTTATTGTCAGTTAAAAAAAAAAACTGTATGGGCACCATTTTAACCGAAGCAGACATTTTAACCTGAATAAACAGCTGTCTGATGGGATCTTCACTGTAGGTCGGGCCGCTCATTCCCAGCGTGCACAGACAGTAGCGAAGTGAGGGAGTGTACCCGGGACATGGACGCCATCGCCTTCAACACCTACACTGAGTTCTTTACTCACGCCCACAGCATCTGCCAGTACCTGCAGAGCGAGCGCTGGCAGCACCGGGCGGAGAACACCATTCACAGGTGAGGCGGAGACCTGGGAGATGCGGGAGGCCATGCAACCGACCGCGGAATGCAAAAGAGCTCGCAGTCAAATCCCATTGGGCTTGGCCAACGAGCTGGCTGTCCCGTGTGACTTTCGGCACTTTCGGGACTTTCGGTCTTTTCGCAGGCTGACGGAAAGTTCAGCGGGCGTGGCCGAACAGCTGGCGTCCACTCAGCGATTGGCCGAGGACTTGGTGGAGGCTCAGAGCGCTGCTCTGCAGACTCAGGAAGCCATCCTGCACAATGGAGAGGAGCTCAGACTGGCTCTGCAGGACTCCACTCAAGGTGGCATTTCCCTCTGCTTCAGTCCTCTCCTTTCTCACATCTCTCACCCAGTCCTCTCTGCCGGTGTGCAGGGTGTTTCAGTTTGATTCCATTTTACATCCCTCCAGAGTTTCCTATTTAGCCTGTTTCTTGGGCCTTGGTTTACTTGCAGGGGGTTCTCAATGTGAGAAAAAAAGACTGTGCAGAATAAACAATAGTATTAAAACATATATTTGATATGATGGAACAAAATGGGTGAAACAGGATTTCTTCCAACCGTATTAAAATGAAAAGAGGTGTTTCCATTCTAAATGTGGATTGTAGCTTATTAGACTAAGGGACCTATGGCTGGATACATCAGCTTTACCTGTTTTCTGAATCATTTGTACCACTGAGTTTTTCATTGGCTGTGGGGAGTTTCTCTCTCAAAGGCAGATGGAAAAATACTGACAGTGCAAATAGTTCCTCAGGTGCCACCTCCTACCGTTCATCATTATTAGGGGCCTGTTTTACTTTGCTCAAATGGGGTTTTATGTGATATTTGAGAGCAGGGGTTACTTTGGCCATAACATTTTTATTTCCTTTGATTGTTTTATTGTCTGCCATTTCCATTTATTTTCTTTTTCTTGGATGAACATGTTTATTATTTTATTTTCCCTTTGGTTTACTTGTGTTTTAAGGTGGGGCAGCATCATTTTAATATATTTATGCCTTATATTTCCCTTATACTCCTATAATTTGCAGTAAATATGCAGGCTTACCAGAGAGAAATTTATTTCTGAGAGGTTAAATATTTTCATCTTACCTCAACTTACCTCATTCAGAACAGTGCTTAACAGAGCATGTGTTAAGGCTGTGTAGTTTGGCCTTTTGTTTCAAGAGCTAAAATTAGTTCTGTTATTAATGGTGTCTGCTCTTCTTTAGTTTTACTTAAATGTTTGAAAATATTTGAACAAAAAACATGCCAAAATGGAAAATAATGATTTCCAGTATTTTTCTAATATAATATTGTTTTGATTTAAAACAGTAAATCTTAATAAAATGGTCCAGAATGTCAATTTATTGAAAGAGGAGCTGCAGTAGGCTGGTTTGGCATTACTGAAAGGAGAGTGGTCAATTTTATGAATTACTCTTTTTCACCAAGGTTGCAGATTGGTTGTTGTCTTAATGTATCATTTAAAAATCATCCATTATATTTGGGGAAACTTCAGTTTTGGGTTGATAGCGATGGCTGTTGTTCAGACGGGCTTCTGTCGGTTTCTCAGGGGTGAAGCAGGTGTTTGCGGAGATACAGGATTCGGCAAGGGAGCAGCAGATTGCGTTCTCGGAGATCTTCAACCGCGTGGCCTTCCTGCAGAGCTTCATCATGTCCGAGTCGCACACGCTCAGCTCGCTGCTGTACAACACCCTGGGACTGTGCGCCGCGTTCCTGCTGACCTCCACGCAGCGCACAGCTGGTGCCAGGTACGCTCCGGAGGACAGCCTGGGAGATACGCAGTATGGCGGAGGTGCCTGAACTGTGGCCTTAGGGCTTCACAAAGAACTTCAGAGATTCCTGTGTGGGCCCTTGGATTGTGCGAATGGGAGAAAGAAACAATGCATCCATTACAAGTTGGTTGAATTCTTTGTCTGTGTTGTAAAAGCATTTTTAAATGCTATTACGACACAGACCCAGATGAGGACATATTTCCAGAGAGGGTGATGAGGCCATCCGTTTCATCTCCCCAGAAGCATACAACCCTTGAGTCTTAAATGCACGTTTGGCAAAATGTAAATGTTTCTCTGTAATGTCAAATGTAAAATGAAAAGGATTTAATCTAAAAAAAGTACCTGTTTAAATTTACCTTAGTCACTCTGTCGTGACATTAAAAAGTGAGATTTTATTCTGCAGTAAAAAGTAAAGGTTTAAATGTTAAATACTGCTCAAATCATTGTGAAAGTGCACCATTGCATTTTGCAGATGATATTTGGGCAATGTAAGAACAGCCACACAATGGGAGTGGCAATACACCAGCTTATTTGAACAATGGCTTCAAGAAAGAAAGGGATGGAGAAAAAACTGTGTTAACCTGCTGTCGTCTAGACCATTACCTTAGAATGGTTTTAAATGATTCATGGTCCCTTTGCTATTTCATCTACAGCTATGTAATCACTTCTTAGTTTGCCTAAAGAGGTGCTTCTAATTTTTATATTTAGATGAAAAATGCTTTCTTGTCTGTGTCTAGGTTAGTCCTTTTTGGACTTGTGGGAGTAAACGTGTACCTGGAGAGGCTGATCTGCAAGGCCGTGATGGAGTCTACAAACCCTGGATATCTGCAAATGGTGAGTGCCAGGGGGTCAGAACGTGTGGGGAAAACTGCATGCCATTGTAAGGTGCAGCCACAGGAATCCATTTATAACTTGAGTATCAGGCGAAAATCTTTGTCAGCCACATTCTCATAACTCAAGCCAAAAGGTTAGTGTTGCAGAATTTTTGGATGGGACACCGCTGTTTAATCCTTGAGTGCTTAGCACACAGTGCACTTGATTGCATGGTACACAGTCAGTGCTGTTGATGGCTCTGGAGCGAATGCGTTCTGCACTCAGGAGCGGATCGACCTGCTGGTGGGGCTGCTCAGACGGGCCATGGTTCTGGTCGGGGTGCTGGTTCTGGCCTACTTCGCTGTGCGGTTTCGGGACGTGAGCCTGGAAAGCCTGGAGATCCTGGCCCAGCTGAAGGAGACCCACTCCAGCCTTCAGCAGGCCCTGCGGCGGGCAGGTGGGGGCCTTTCATTTCCTCTCCGCACATTTCCATGGATCCGTCAGTCTGTCTGTCAGTCTGCCTGTCAGTTGCGAATTAAACTTTCCACCTGCGGTTGCCGCAGCCAGCACGTCAGGATGTGAGCAGCTCTGAGGTGCGAGTTTGTCTCTCTCCAGAGTGTCTGGCAGAGACGGCAGAGACGGCGGAGACGGCGGAGGCGGCAGAGGCGGTGGAGGGGAGAGGGGCGAAGGCCACGAGGGCGGAAGGACGGAGAAAGGAGGAGGAGGGAGCAGCGGACATGATGGTGCAGGAGCTGTCAGCTATCATGGCCCCCAGCTTCACCTCTCACAGCCTCTCTGTGTCAGAGGAGCCCTCCCTGTCTGACTCACAGCAGAGTAAGTCCTCCAGAGAGCAGCGGCTGAAAGCCTACTTCCCACAGGACACAGGCACAATTACAGCTGTGCAATTACTACCCTGTGCAGAGGACGAGCTGCAGGATGCTTCACATTTAAAGTATGAATAACTGAAGAACTTTTTTTTTTTTTATTTGAATAGACCCCAGTTTTAATTCCAAGAGGGGTGTTATGTACTGTGTGATGACACATAATACACCACCCTAGAAATGCATGACTATGTGACTTTAGAATGTAGAATATAATCTTTGGCACAGGAGAATACATGAGAAACTGATTAAAATTTAATTTAATTTAATTTATTTCTACTTGACATTTGCATCACATTCAGCGCAAGTAGTGCTTAAGCAGTATTTGTCTGCTCAAACTTTGATTTTCAGCTTGTGGATTCAGCATCATTTGAATTCAAAGTTGTATTCAAGGGGGGTAATGACAAAAAATAGCTGAACAAATAGCTGGAGTGATCTGTCCCCAAGGAAGAACAAACTTATGCAACATTCTCATTAAAAAATTCCCATGGAATTACCACAGAATTACATTCTATGCACATTACATATATTGATGAGTTTTACCACGGATTTCTGTGGGGAATAGAATTGAGATTGACAAGTAGGTGGCCCCTGTAACACATGTATGTGCCTCTATATTGGCACAAATTTACACAAATGCAAACACATATACACATACGCGTTAGTAGACTGATGTATAATGCACTGTTTTCATGCATGATCTCTGTTGGGTGAGCTGAACTGTGTGTGTGTGTGTGTGTGTGTGTGTGTGTGTGTGTTGTGCCCCAGCTGACCTCTGTGACAGTACAACAGGAGACACACAGAGCGCTCTGGAGGTCCCCAGGAGGCGTGGCCGACCCCGGTCCTCCATCCATCGCCACAGGCCTCCTGCTGCCCTGGTCTACAGTGTACTGGTAGAGGACACTCAGGTGGGCTCCCACACTCTCACAAAAAGTAATAGAGACCCACCCACCCACACACGCACACACACGCACAAAGCAACAGGCCCATGCTGGTGCACACTCTCTAACAAATGTACCTCCCAGCATGCACACAGGCAGAAGTATACGCACACACACACACACGCGCGCACGCACACACACACACACCCGCCTCCTAAACCACAGCTGGGCGCTTATAATCAATTCCATTTTATGATACTGGTGTGGACTTAATTATACGCATCTTCTCTGTCGGATTGCATGCACGTGCATGTTGTTGCTGGGCTCTCTGCAGCCTCGGTACAACCTGCGGAATCGGAGGTCCCTGTCAGGCCCCGTGATGGGCACAGAGACGCCCTGAGAGGGCGATTTCCGGGTCACCATTCACAGGGAGGGAATACAGAGCACCCCCAGCCCCACATAGCCCCAGTGCTCCCTCACGCCAAAGAGAAGTGAGGTCACAGCATGGACACAGCCTGAAACCTCAGAAGAGCCATATTAATCCAGCTATTTTTGGACCGTCTTTTACATAATGATGGAAACTTGTCTTGCACCGCTGTCCATTTTACATTGGCGGATTGAACTGGCATATCATGTTAGCTGGATATTTTAAAAATTTGCTCAGTCAAATAGGGTTCATGCCTTGATTATGTGTGTAATTGTTGGTGCTGAGGGGTAATTTATTAATAGTGACTTTTCATTATAATTGATATGTGATGCAATGCCCCTAGATACATTATTGCTTGTTGTTTTTGATCTGACTAGTTTGATGTTTTATGCTTTTATAATTTTATACCAAAAATATCCAAATAAATATTTACTTTGAATCTTTCGGAATAGCAGAGTTTTGCGCCATTTGTGTAGTTTACATCAGTCATGTGAAATACTCACAGGAGTCTTGGTGGTGTGCTGTGTCCTCTCACCTTTCATATCAGGCATTACAGGTGTCCTTTTGAGTCGAATAATAGTTGGATATCAAAATAATAGGTCATATGCTAAACATGGCCCCACGTGCAATTATGAGGATATGGCAAACTTGTGCTTCTGAAAACCTCTTTGACAGGACTGCCACCTGCTGGTTCAGCACCAATAATGCAGCCTAATAATCTCATGACTGCAAGTGAAAGTAATAACAGAAATGGCAACCCAATATGAGAATACAGTTTTATTGGCAATTGTCTTGAGGTTTCAGGAGTACTAAATATGATACATGATAAACCTGATACATCCAATAATCTAGACAGCTGTTAAATATAATTTTTAGGATAAGTTGCAATATTTTCAAGAGGAGAAAACGATACACAACTGAAGGAGAACAATTATTAGAAGGCCAAGAATAGGCTACCCTGATTTGACTGTAAAATATCTTGCACCATAAGCTCTCAATTAAATATCTTGAATCTCAATAACACTGATAGAGGGGTTATCGTTTGTCATATTGTAAAGTCGTCAATGGCTATGTAATTTAACCAGTCCATGACACCAAACGGGAAAATACAGCAAGATTAAAAGTTGTTTGCTATATGCCAATGGAGAAAATTACAGACATAAAGGCAGTAACTTTCAGGTCATTTTTCATAAAACCTTTAGAAGGGTGTGGTAGATGATATCAGCTTTGGACAGTGTAAAAATGGCCAAAACAAAAAAATATTCAAACAGTGTAAACCTTTGAAAACATTTGCCTCTCAGTTTTCTAAAATTAAGATCTGAAGCTGTAATTATGTGCACTTCATGTGAAAGATTCAAATTATTATGATGTGGTTAAATTATTTTCAGCATGCCAGTATTATTGGAAAATGATATACTTGTAAGGCAGTTTTAACCTATCCCTGTAACATTTATTTTTTTAAGTCTTTATTTATATGATTGAGTCAAACTGGAGGCTATAAATCAAAATGGTCAAGAGACACTTTGAAACATTGAGGCTAGGACACAGCTCTCAAAAATATATATTTATTCACTCCAATTATGTATTACTCTTACTCACGTATTTTCATATATGGTGTAGCAATATGTTGTTTTAGATTGAACATTATCAGCCCAAATCTTGCCCTCTCTGAGTGTGTCTCTGCTGCTGGCCTACTGTCTGCTGTATGCTCTCTGCTGCTGCTTGCAGCTACCTTTGCTGTTACTGTTATATTATTTTTAGAAAGTTTGAGTGAATCAAGTTACAGCTTATTAATAAGGCCATGGTGGCTGTTTGCACTGAAATGCACTTTCCTGTGGGTCTCACTGGCGACTGTCAGAAGATTACTGTGCCAGCAGGTGTCGGTCCTGCCAAAGGAACTGGGGTAATAGAATTTTGCCAGACATTTTCCCCTTGGTCTCTTCCTTCAGCGCTGTATTGAGGACATCAAGAACTTTAAGTCATTATGCATATTGATTGCAATTTGGCTTGCATAAATTGCTAAATAATTTCCGAATGTGTTTACATGTGTCTGCAGAAGGATATCTGTTGAATAGTGAAACTGGCGCTGTCAATAAAGAGGAAAATATCTGCAGTAATATCTGCCGAATATTACCTGATTTAAAAACAACATCACAGCAAACATTAGACTACTTATTGACAAACAAACACACATCAAAACCCAATCTTTTTTTGGATTTGGAACAAACCTCAACCCTGTAATTACAACATTCTCCCATTTGATCAATGAAATTGCCCTGTCAGACTAAAAAAAGAAAACGTGCCAGCCCCACTCTTTATCTGACAGTAAAGAATGACTCGCATTGATACAGCATGAGGAGCAAAGCAGAGCATTAAAACGCCACCGCTGTCAAAGGTGCAGAATTGGTTGTCATAGTCACAGAAAAATATAGATAAGAGCTCTGATCTCAAGGGGAGGACAGAAACCTATGAAGATAAACAGGCCCTCCAACTGAAATCAGGGACAGGATCAATGATCAGTTCTACTGTGTGCAGACAATAATCCATAAATATGACAGACAACCCATCACTCAGACAAATAATATACCCGCACCCAGCCCAGATGTACATCAAATTCATTCTCCCACAATTTCTGCTCTTTGCTTATATGGAATACCCAGTGTGGCTAACTGTATTCCTTACATCTATTTCAGGCAAATAGCAGCTAATGAGCCTAATTGATTACTGATGCAAACCACTGAACTTATCTCCACCGTGTGATTCAAACGCCTCTCACCTGTCAGATATTATCTACCTATTTGCCACTCTCTCTCAACACTCTGACAAAGGGGATATTCTGTTACAAATTACTATTGTGGTTTTCACTATTCTTTTTTTCATTGAACACCTGACAGTTGCTCTCCAAAAATTGTTTCCCTCTGCAGTGAAAATTACTAGGTATAGTGTTTCCACAGATAGGGGTGAACATAATGATAAAACACAACAAGGAAGATACATTTAAAGTCATGGAATGACAGAACAGGACACAAAGAATTAAAAGAAGTAATTCATGAATTCATTAACACAGGATGATGTAAAAACATTGTGTTATAGAATTGAATCAATACTAATATAATACAGTACACACAGAATACTGCAAACATGTTGAGCGAACAATGGATTGAATAATGATATACACAATAGCATTAATCAGAGCAGGGTATTAAAGGCATGAATGTACTTCACAATTTTAAGTACAATCTAAGGAAATAAAGTAAAACACAAAAAATGTTATGAACAGGGAGACAGGAAATAAAGACAAAGACAAAAAGAAACAAAATTACAGAATTGGTCATAAAATGATAATGAAACGTCCTGTTCCTCTTCTGCAGAAAGACATTGAATTGGTTGAACAGAATGGTCTAATCAATAAATCTATTCTGGTGAAAAAGGCCATTTGTAGAGGATGGAAGAGTAAAAAGCCTAATCAATTTACCAAGGGAGGAAAAAAACGCTCAAGCGCCCCCACCGAGCAAGTCGAGCGGTGACAGAGAGGAGAGGAAACCTAATTACTGAAAAAGATTCAGTATTCTTACTATGTACAGTACCCACTTCTTCATATAACTCTATGCAATCATGCCAATGGAGCAAGGAGGTATCAACTGAGCAGGAGACATTCTGCTACACACTGTGACGGATGGGCACGCAGAGTGCAGATGGCGAGATCTATAATGGCTCAACCTGAACGGACTCAAATAGAATGTAAACACTTACAGGAAATTCCAATGAATGGGCCCAGGTGATTGGTCTGTCTCCCATATATATATATATATATATATAGTTTCCCGATCTTTCTGGAAAATCAGTCGGTCTTTAAATAAAAAGCGTTTCTCTGCATAGGTGCAGAGTAGGACAGCAGTAGCCTATGGGTCAAACAGAATGAGTCTACGGTCCATCCACATGAGAAGCAATACGTTTTCTCCACCAATCATCCCATCTCGATGCCACAGCCTCCAATTATAAAAATGGTTCAGCTAACTGGGTACACAGAATATTTTTTAACCAATGACAGATACAGGCATGTGCGCACAAAAAAAGTTCATCCTTGGTTTCAGAAAGCGACAGCTGCGCACCATTCTTAAGAGGGAAATTAGAATCTTTTCAACGTTTTTCAAAGGATCGAATTTCATGCGCAAACCCTTGAAGGAAAAAAATCTCCAAATGAGAAACAGACTTTGGGGAAAAAAGAGATGGCGGAGGAGGGGGTTGAGACTGGGTTTCGGATGTCGACGAACTAACGCACACAGGAGCAGGGAAAATAGAGCAGAGGGGAGGGGGAGCTGAGTTTAACGCGCTCAGGAATTGCAGTTTGACGGTGTCGTCAAAAGTTTCACACAAAGAATGGATAAGCAGTCGGATGAGAGGCGAGACAGACCGAAATGGGACTGAGTGAATGGGGAGGGGGAAAACGGCGGCAGAAATGAAATTAAATCAAGAGGGATGAAGCGCGAATTATTTTTTAACAAGGAATGCACAGATGGAGAGTCTGAGTTCGATGTGAAGTCTGAATTGGATTTGGGTAGAAGCAGCTGAGTTTGCATATTTTGGGTAACGTTCTGGAGAGGAAACGCGGAGAAAAACTGAGGCCAGGTCGAAATCGGAAAACCTAAAGCTGCCGTTTTGCGTGAGCACAGACGTCCGGTCAACTTTTACATGTGAATTTTTGATTAATTTGTGTCCCGTAGGTATTCGCATGACTTTTATACCCAGGAAATTTGTTAATGAACCTTGGATTCCAGTGTAAGAAGTCATAAGAGCCACCTTTTACAAGAGGGGAGTCCAGAAGCGCTTTCAAAGCTGTGCACGGGAATGACAAATCTAAGCCGGGGTTCTTTTAAAGAACATATTCTGCCACTGCCCAGGTCATCCCGTGTGCGCTTTTGTTTTCAGGAAAAGTTTGCAACACGGCTCCCCGCAAATCATTTCGAATTTAGAGAATGGGACGGAGACTGGGAGAATTAGCTAGAAGAGCTTTCTGTTTTGCGATCTTGTATTTAGTCGTGGATTAAAATAAAAGATTCGAGCACGTTCATAGATAATTGTAATGCTACAGGGGAAACGGTGTACATTCATATTTAACTGTTAGCTGAACTGGGATCAATGTAAAGATTCCAGGAGTCGCCTACCTCTGTGATTAGACTGTAAAGTGTAGACGTAGCCTGTCTATCGCCATTGATATAAAGCAAGGGATTGTTTGCTTATACCCTTTAGCTATTTGAACAGTCGAATCGTACAAAAGAGTTCTTAACAGTAACAATTGTAAAAGCCTAGTATTCGAGTGCTAGAGTAACCGAAATCTAACAGTTATTTGATGGCGTTTTACATTTTTGTTGGCGGTTTTGATGGGATTTTCAGTTGTGGAGTACAGCAAGAGTGTGTACTGGCTGAACACTGCAGTTTGGTGGGAAGGCTGTTCTTTTCAACTCGCAGCCCAAAACGGGCCGACGAAGCTAATAAAGTGACTACTACCAGGACTGGCAGCTCCGGCGGGCGCCTGGTGGTGGACCACGTCGAAGAACAGCTTTTTGTGGGATCTATCGCTGAAGCTGGAATTTAAATCTCGCCGTTTTTCATCCACACGGAGATCTCAAAAATATCCCCATATACCTGTGTAACTTGTGTCCAGGTATGCATCTGAACCGACCAAAGAGCGCTTTGATCAGCTTCACCCCGCCGCTGTCGCCCTCAGAGACACAGAATTCGTTCTCCAGCCAGTTCAAAACAATGCGGTTCTCCTACCACATCAGCAGCGGCTTGCCGAGTCCTCAACCGCCCCTGCGAAGAATAGGTGAGTTCTGCTTTTACGCAGCGACAGCGTCTGATTCTTTTGCACCGTTAGCCTTACATATGTGGGTCGCACTTTCAAGCATACGCTAATGTATGTTCGTTAAGATTCCAGCATGATCTTGTCATTCTGTTGACAGTTTGACAACCGAGCGCAGCAGTAGCCAACAAAACGAACGGCAGACTCTTACTTTCTCTTTCCTCAGTGCACGTACCCCCCTTTCGAGTTTGTGTTTTAAATGTTTATTTTGTGAATATTACCCTACATGGAGTTTCGTTTCAGTCACTCCTTCGCGCAAATAAAACAAGGTCATTTCGCTCTCTCCAAGATTTACAAAACGAATACAAAACACACACTCGACCTCAGCGTAACCTGTGATCACAGAAAACGATGATATACCTGATATAGTGATCGTTTCGAAGCAAAACGTGTTTTTTTTATCTTAACTGCAGAGGCAGTGATTTATGTCGAGGTGATCATGAAATTTATTACCTCAGCGTTTTCTATCTCTCCTCCTCTCTTGATAGGCGACAGTCACTGCTGTTTGGCCACGAGTAGCCTATATTACTGTTTTGCGTCAAACATTGATAATTAACTACAGTAACTTAAGAGGCCTGTTGTTTTTCCGTTGAAATTCTCAGTTGGTCATCTATTCGGATTTGCTTAACGTTAGCTACTGTGATGAGGAAAACAGATGTTATACGTCTTGCATTCCCTCAACCAGATGATGTAGTTTAAAACCGGAGTGACGATGGTTTTTGTCCTTCACCCTAAAAGGAGAACTTTCTTTAAAACACAATTTGCGAGGAACCGATTGTTTCGCCGCGCTTGATAGCAAACCCGGTTGATGCAGCTGATTTCCTGTGTATGGACAGGCTCCAGTCCTGTTTTCCCTGTTTCCTGCAGTGGTCTACCTCAGATGACAGTCCCGTTAATGTAGCGTATTCAGTACACTTATTTCGCCTCCATTGACATATTGCGTATCATGGCTCATGATATGACATGGACTAGTGGCACCATCACTCCAACATGACAGGTTTCATTTGCATGAGTGTCATTTGCCAGATTTGTGTTGAAATTGATGGCAGGACATACCAATGAGAAGAAAGCGTCAGTGCTATTTAAGGCATTGGTGCAGTGCATGGGGTTGGGGGGGTCTCATTATCCCAACGGTTCACACACTTAATTCAATGGTGCAGTTATGTTAGTTTTTCTTACCTGAGTCTCTTCTTGGTATCCAGCTGTCTTGTGAATGGTTTGATTGATATTAATGCATATAAGCAGGCTAATGCATGGAAACCATACATATAGATTGAAGGAGACTAAACAGGAGTGGTGTTTCAGTGCATCTTCGTTGTCATCTGTGATCCCCAACATTTAACGCTTAAGGGACTTTAGCCATTAAAGTCAGCACTTAGCTGAAGTATTGACTTCCCTGCAAGTGTCTCCATTTGACTTTCTGATTACTCGGCCAAGTTGTTAATTTCATAATGACTTGGAATATGTATCCAACCTACCTGCAGACTATTTGAATCAATGCCTGAAATGAAGGAAACCCCTTTATCAATTCCTTCTTTCACACGCAAATATGCACATGAGTTGGGGTTGGTTATCCACAATCATTTCATTTCACTTTCTCTTCAGTTTCTCTTCATTTCAGCTCAGAGCTAATTCAAACCAGGTCATACAGAGCTTTTGCAGCCATTTTGGATATATATCAAACAATAACCCAGTGGTGATTCTTCTCAGTCCTGTCATTTTGATTTACATAGTTTAACCAAAAATATGCGTAAAGGAAGTTACGTTTTTTTGTTCAAACAACAAAAAAAACAGGAAGTGGTTTGTCAAATGCAGTAGACTTCCACTTGAATTCCAATTCCATTTTTCTCATTCCAATTCCTCATTCTCTTGTCCTTGATCCTTGTATTCTCAATCCTTTTGAGGTACATGCGTCATGCATGCGGACTGTACACATGGCCATCTGCATGCACAAGAATATCTCTATGAGCCTATACCATTACTTATGAAGATGCCATGTGCACTGAAGTGGCAAACTAGGACAGTTGAAGTTGCAGTGACTTGAATGCAGTTTGACCACAAGAGGAACAGCACAGTATAGGACAGCTGTGAAAGAGATTCAGAGTGATTGCTTCTGGATTTTGAATGTTAGATTTCACTGTTAAGGGTTTTGTTCTGCAAACATCATTGGATTGTGATTTTAGCTCAAGATAATTTTAACCATTTTTGGTTCACTGTAACATATCCATCTTCTACTGAAAGTCTGGTGAAATATAGCCTACAGTTTAAGTAAGATGTCTGTTTGAGCTTTAGTCGTTATCTTAATTACCATTCCTTATGTATTGTGATTTATGATGCTTGCTTTGCCTTTGTGTGTAATAGAAGATTGACATCAGAAGACACCAAGCAATGCAGCAAATTACTCTCAGTGTGAAGTCAGTAGGTGACACAGCACTGGGGCGAGACAGAACGGATAAATCAGCACGCTTAACAATGTGAAATGGCACACATAGACATGGAGCTATTTAAAGGTGTAAAAAAAACAAACCCTTCATCCTTCTTACCTTTGTTTCAGAGCTGTGTCGTGAGAGCGGAAAGTGAGTAAGCAAGGTCTGGTCTGGGTGATAGCAAAGCATTCAATGGGAAAGGACTCCATAGAATTACATGATTGTGTTGCTTTCAAAGCAGAATACTTAGCCAGATCAAACAAGACTGTCCTTCATAAAGTGATCATTATGCTGCAGTGGCCAGGAGGGGGGTAGGGGGGTGTTACAGATTTGAAAGAAACTGAAATCGGAACAGAAGGAGACAGTGGAAGAGAATGACAGGAGGGTGGGGAGATCGAGGAATGCTTTGAGAAAAGGAGAGATTTCGAATAGATGTAATCACAGGTCCCCTTTACAGGAGTGCAGGCTGTGTCATTGTCCTTTAGGCCTGTCTGCGCAATGAGGAGCTGTCCGCACCAAGCCATGGTGCAGTATTGATCCGTGCGTGTGTGTGTGTGTGTGTGTGTGTGTGTGTGTGTGTGTGTGTGTGTGTGTATGCGCGTGTGTATGTGTATGTGTATGCGCGCGTGTGTGTGTGCATGTGTTTGTGTGTGTGTGTGTGTGTGTGTGTGTGTGTGTGTGTGTGTGTGTGTGTGTGTGTGTGTGTGTGTGTGTGTGTGTGGGGTGTGTTGTGTGTCCGCGTCAGTTAGCCAGTCTGTGTTTGCATTCAGGGTTGTGCTAGTATGTACCCCTGCGTGTGTCTGTCAGTTTGCCTATTTATTCAGGCACTAAAGTGCGAAATCCAATTAACCGCTAGGATACGGGGGCCTGCACTGAGCTACCAGAGTCCTCTGCTCCTGAGATGGGGATGCTGTAATCAGCTGTACGTAATAAAAGTTGCTTTGGATTCAGCACACATGCACAGTTCAAAATGGATAAATTTGTATCCTCCCCTGAAGAGATGTGATGACTCTTGGTTTGTTGTGATTTTAACTTAACTGTTATAGACAAGAGGGTCTCATTTCATGAATTTGACAGGAATTAGGTAAGTGAAATTAGCTTGCCAGGCACAATAACTGGAAATTGGAAGGATGGTTATGTACAGTGAGGGGAGAGAATAAATGTTAACAGCTCTGGTGTATGCTGGGTATTGGACAACATGGCATGGGAGCTTAGAGAAATCAGGAATCACTAATCACTATTCAGTACAGCAATACAGCACTCTTTCAAGATAAGAGGCTGATGTGACTTCTTGTTTATATATTAGTGTAATAACAGGCAGGTATAATACCCTGGTCAGTACACTGTTATTTTCCTAACAGATGACTAAATGGAATTCTGTGGAAAGGCACGTTATTTTTCAGGATTGAATTTTAGTAACTCACTCTGGTCTGAGCTAATAAAGGGGAGAAAACGTTACATTATTTGTCGCTGCTCATTTCCGTTCATTTGATACTGCATGCCAGTGGCTGAAATATCATGCAAAATTGTGCTGAAAAAGATGATGGTTTGCTTTTGGTCTTTGTGCCATGTGCTATGCAGTGCCCCATGTGCCACATTTAAAATTGAAATAAATGAGTGTGGCATGATGAGGTAGAAAAGAACAAGAATGTTTTATTCATATAATCACCAGTGGGCAGCAGCTTCTTTTCCTTTGAGTTTTTAAGAAAGATTTTTAAAATTGGTCGCGATTACATTATGAAGTATGGACGTTGATGACCACCCGCAGTCAGGGAGTCAGAGCTGGCTCTTTGTGAGCTGTGCCCCAGCCTAGACTCATTCCCATATCTCTGTCCACCTTATCGAAAGGGTAAGGTTCCTTTATTCTTCTGTCGAGCTGTGAGCTCATTCTGTAGTAGTATCTAATGTGAACTGTAAAATATTTAGGCTTTTTAAAAAATATGTGTATTCTATTGTGTGGGTACAAATGAAGAATTACTCTCAGAACTTCAGGAGGGGGATGTAGAATATTGGGTGTAGGCTGGAATAGTGTTATCCTATGAAAGATTGAAATCTGTGTGACACCTCTGAAAACAATTTGGAAAGTACCCTTTATGCTGAGTTCAGCTTGGAGGGCTTAGCAGTTCAGTTGGATTGGCACACCCAGGCACACCCAGGTAGTGAACAGGGAGCTTGACAGGGGTCAGTCTGAAAGTGAGGCAACAGGTAGTAAATGTCCGCCAACATGGATGCCAGCTCAGAAGAGGCAGAGCATGATCTTGGACACAATGCTGTTCACCTGCTTTGCAGTTTGTCCTTAACTTTGAATATTAAATATCCTTTCATAATATTTTTTTTTCAGCTTGTTCCCATCTCAACAGAAAAAAACGAATTGTTTTTGACAGCCGTTAAAGGAGTGGATTGAAATGCTTTGAATATTTGACAGATAAGTTTTCACAGCACAGTGTTTCGGCTTTTGGTTGGACTTGCTCATTAAAATAAATTTAGCTTTAAGGTATGCTGAGCATTTTTATTATGTGTGTCAAGACTGTGTTTATATGTAGTTTGTAACCACCTTTTGCTATTTGATAAAGGCTCCTCTGAAGCCATGCGGGAGTAGTAATCAAACTTAATTTTATTTGGAGTCAGAATTTCTGCCACTGCATGTTGAGACTGGGAAAACTCTAGCATCACAGCTGGAGTGAAGACTTGTCAGGGTTCGCTTGCAAAAGGCTTGTTTTTGTTACTAAGGGTGCATTTCATATTTTTGTTAGTTACTGAGTTAAGGTTCCCCTGAATTTATGGAAAATAACTTCAGATTTTCTTGGGCTGGTGTGTGTACTCTGAACACTGCTTGCTTGAATCCCACAATTCCCCTCTCTGGCCTCACTTGATTTTGGGTTGTCCAGTCCTAAACATGGGCTGTCTCATGCGCTGATCTGTGTCTAGTATGTATCTACCCTATGTCATACAGTGTATGATACAATCATTTTAGAAACAGTATCTCAGCTGCTAATACAACGAGCCCTTGTGGCATGACCTTCTGTTTTTGATGTGCATACCCTTAAATAGTTTAATCAGATAAGTTCCCCTGAACCAAGTGACAGTGGAATTCGCTAAGAGGGAGAGAGTGAGATCTGTGGTGCCAAAGTTCTCTGTGCCTGACCTCAGAGGTCTGTAGGATCCGGTTTTTAGTAAGTCAGCCACACACTGGGTTAATACCACGTCGTTGTAGGTACTTCATAATGACAGCCTTGCCTGCATCCCCCTGGTGCGTTAGACTGACACGCGAGGTGTGAAGCAGTTCTGCTTGTGACAGTTACAGAGTGTGGGATGTCAGTTAGCTGTGCTAGCGCACCTTTCGTGGGTCTCGCTCCCTGACTCTCACAGCAAAGACACCGGCTGCTCAGGCTTGCTGCTGCAGGTAGCAGCAAAAAGGATCATAAAGGCTGGGTTTCCAACCATATTTCAGGCTGACAGGAGTCTGCAGCGTCCAGGAGGCAGCTGGGCTATAAAAAGCCGGCCTGCGGTGAACAGCCCATTGAACACCTTTTCTGGTGTTTGCACCTTTACGCCTGAGTGTCGGAGTGGCTCCGAAGAGAGGCCGGAAGAAGATGCCCTGCATACTGTCATAGCTTTTTATTAATGCATTATGAGGAACAAACACACAGAGCAGGCACATGGTGATTCTGTATTAAAAGTGACATTGCTGTGTTGAGTCCAGTACCTAAAATAAAAAAGTGAATTATAACAGGGTTTCCTCTCCTCAGTGGGTATTTTCTAATTCCCTTTTTTAAAGTATATGTGGGTTTTCCTTATGTAGGCAAGATATATGAGTGTGATGTAGTTGACGTTTTTGGTAGAATATGGGATAACACCAATGTAACACTAATATATAAATATGAATATGGGATAACACCGACATAACACTAATATATACATATTCATCAGTATGTTGGCTACATTAATGATTTCCCTTTGGTGCTGCATCAAGGAATGTTTGACTAGGCTGTACTGGGGGGGGGGGGTGGTGTGGTGGGGATTTCTGCAGCAGCCATCAGTCGTCTCGCAAAGTTCTTTCCTCTCCAATCAAAAACAACGACTTCCGGCTTCCCGTCTGAAGTCTGTAATGTGTACCTTTAGAAGCACCGGCCACACCAGTCAGACTCACACGCCTTCACCTTTGACCTTTCCTGGATGCATGTTACGACAGATGTGTTCTGTACCAGGAAAGGCGCCGGCCCTGCCTTGTGCTTCCTCTTCAGTCCAGCCTTGACCCTCTAAGTACATTCAGCAAACAAACCTCTGTGTGCAGTCTGATCCTTGACTGGACTTAAAGCACATCTTTCACGCACACACACCCAAAAAACCGCACAACACACAGCAAAGACAAAAAGTATGAATTTATTTTTAGATACAGAACTTGAATGGATCAAGGCTTTGATGTATTTTTTTTTTTGTAGGAGCCTTTTTTCTGTCACAGTCTGTACGCTTTTTAAATTCATGTTTTGACTCTGAGTTGAGAAGAGGATTGACTTGTTTTCTTGTTTTATTCTTGCATTGCAAATTATGTCCCTGTTTTTGTACTTTTTATGTGCTTAAGATCTTTAAAAATACAAATACAAATGTGGGCTGGACAAATTTTATTGTTCAAGTGGTGACATAGAAGTAACTTAAATAAGCGTAAGCTTTCAAAAGGAAACCCATAACTTGCCTGTATGTACCAGTACACATACAAGCCCAAGGCCAATTCCAGGTGAGCCAACTACAGGCGAACAGACATTCTGACCAAAAAATATGTGCAGTTTGCCATGTGAGCTGGTCATGAATGAACATGGCCCAGAGCCGTCGCCCCTGATTCTGCATGTAGAATCTTGTTCAGCTGTTAGCATATGGCTTTTAACAGTTTAGCCAGCCGGAGAGCAGGAGGGTGTGACTGTGAGGTCCTGTCTGTGTGAAGTAAGCTTTGTAAGAGAATATGGCAGCTCCTGAACTGTTCACTACAAATGGAGGGAGGACACTGTGCTCAATAGATGCAACAACAAATTTGCTGGGCCTATGCATATACTTACAAACATTCAAATATGAGCACATGGTTATTATTGTGGTATTTTGGAATTCATGGGTAAACAGTCTTGCAGCAGCACTCTGCCCTCCCTGATACATTTACGTTTTGCAGGCGCTCTTATCCAGTGCAACTTTGTACAATGTACAAGTACAAAGTACATATAACACACAATTCCTGATTCAACATGTAAGTGAAAGGCAATATCTCCACTAATATAAGAACAAAAAACTACAGTATATAAAAAATTATACATTATATATAGACGCTGTTATCCAGAGCAACTCCAGAAGTCAGGCACAAAGTGAATCCAGCAAAATGATACAGAAGGTTACACATTATGGCACAAAGATATTTACCCTCCCTGGACTGTGAAGATTAAAGAAAAAAGCCACTGTACTGCCTTTAAAAATGTTCATTATTCCTCGCACTGGATTTGGGAGAGGACATGTCAGTTTTTTCCACCTCGATTCTTCTTATACTGTATTCATTTGTAATCAGGGTTCACCAGCCCTGATTTATTGGGGGCTGTCAGGTTGGTCTATCAAGGGCTGACCTGTGTTTCCACAGAGCAATCAAAGGTCTGGTACATGATTATATGTAACAGTTTGCTGAAGTTTTAGCCAGACAAAAAATAGTTTAACAAATAAGAGTGAAATAATAAATCAAGTTGTGTCCCTAACCATAGATGACTAGATGACTTTACTTGAAATCTGCACTTGCGCTGTCTACAGCATCAACCAGGAGTCAATTTATCACTTATCTGGTGGTCATTCTGTCCCACAGAATGTGAACTCTAATGTGTAAGTTTATGAGAGAAAGCAGCCCTGAGTTGGGTGAGAATAATATTTTACAAATAACAGCCCAGTAATATTGCAGTTTTTGTTGTAGGTTGTGTCGACTCAGAGGCCTGCCAGATTTCATGAGATTTGGTGGAAGCACTGCTGGGGTTGGGTTTACAGCCCAGTGTAAGACTGGCTCATGCCAGCCCCTAACATTGTGGTTTACTGCAATATTGCAACCAAGCAAAATAGTCCAAGTATTTTTCCCCGTGATAGCCCTGTAAGTGCTGACCAACCTTTTTGTTTTCACACAGCGATTTTAGACATGGGGTACATTTAAATGAGAGCACAATATTTTATATATAAACTGAGTTTTTAGATTTTGTATTAGTTATTTTCATTGCCTTCCCTTAGAGTATGCTCATCTGGGCCATATAGCATTCCTGTGTACAAAAATCTAATTCTATGTATTTAATAGCAATAGGGGTTCACAATTTAATATCTT
The DNA here is from genome assembly GCA_019176425.1 of Megalops atlanticus. Taxonomy (NCBI): domain Eukaryota; kingdom Metazoa; phylum Chordata; class Actinopteri; order Elopiformes; family Megalopidae; genus Megalops; species Megalops atlanticus. The sequence continues at coordinate 30,504,066 of CM032882.1, forward strand.
TACAATTTGTTTTCAACCAAAATTGTGTCTTGACGCCTTTAGGTATTGTATAGGTATACTGTGAATTTAAGTTGTACCTGTCAACCAAGAATCTCAAAGTTGTTTACAACATCAAAAAAATGTAAGCCATTCTTTGAAAGTACATTGGTGGTGACTGCTATCACAGCATGATTCCTGTATATTCTGATGATTCCTGATATCACTAGAACATTTTCACATTAAGAGCATATTTTGTTGACATCGCGTAAGGGTCATACCAGTGGTCAAATACCGTTAGCATTACTAAACACCAGGCTTATTGCTGTAGTTTTCATCCCTCCTACTTTTAAATGGGAGGGTTTTTAGTTCACTGCTAAGTGTCTCAGCTGATCATTTTATGTGGAAAAATGGCACCCTGTACGGCACAGTGTCCCCATCATTTAAACTTGCTCCAAAAGGGAGAATGTCCCCTGATGGGCAACAGACGCCTTGTGCAGCATCCCCCTGTTCCCCCCATCCAAACGCTGAGCAGGTCCGGCAGTGCTCGGCGTGTGAGGCTCACAGCGGACGTTTGCAGGGCCTCGTCCCCGCGGCCGCAGCGGGGAGAGGGTGCGAGGCAGCCTGCGGCGGCCTGCAGCTGGGGGAAACTTGGAGGGCCTGGATGTGACGGAGCGGAGCGGAGCAGTGGAAGGCCAGCTCCCATCTCCACTGTGTAATTAGGCGCTGCGGCTGGCTGAGTCAGGACTTCTGCTGCGCGTCCCAGCACAACACAAACATCTCCTCTCAGGAGCTGGCTGGCGTTCAGCGCGGTCGTTCAGGGCAGCGGCGTCGGTACGCACACACGCGTCGTGATCAAACTGAGTGATTTTAGAGAGGCTTTAAAACTGAGCGCCCGCCGCACACTTTGATGAAGTAGATGTTATGCGTTGAACAGTGTTTTTGCAAAGTAATCATAAGTTCACGGCGTCAGGCCTTTGGTGGTAATTCATGAATGTGGCTGACAGATACTGGGATTCATACATAGAAAAAAATGTGGGTTTTTTTTGCCAATATGGTCTGTTTAAAGCTGGTTATTTCACTGTTGTGTACTTCTGCTGTCTGGTTCATCTCTTCATGCTGCCAGTGTCAGGGCAAACCGGAGCTTTGAAACAGTTGCCCTCTTTCACTGCGTCTGTGAAAGATAGGCTGACCTCACCCCCTGGAACAATGGAACTGAAGTTATGCCTTTAAGTCAGCAGACATACCCTTTAAGAAGTTTATAAACGCCCCCGTGCTCATATAAAAGCCATCTGGTAGAGAGATTAGATTACACAGAAGTGGCCCTTTCCATACTGTCTGTGCATGTGTCTGTGTGAGAGAATGTGTGCCTCTCTGTGTATGTGACTCTCCATACAGTCCCTCTTGCACTTTGATTTTTTACAGCTGAAAGAGAAGGGACAAAATGCACTGCATTCCACAGAACAGCCAGCTGGGACTTATGTGCTCCATGTCATTTTGCCTTGACGTTCGATGCAACAAAACCAGCTCACCCAAGATCCTTTGTCTTTGATTCAGCAAGAAAAAAAGAGAATAACTTCTTTCTCTGACTGAACTTTTCTACAACACGCTAATTTCTTTAGTGAACAGTTCCTTGTGTCAGCTTTATTGAATTTTGACAAAGATCATCTGGTGGATGATTTCTCTTAAGTTAAAGTAAAAAAATGTGATCCTCTTAGTGACTGGATGCTCCAACCCAATGGTGTGGTTCCAGGCTTGTCAGGGGCCACTGCTGACTGTAGTGGTGATGTCAGTGTCAGGTAATTTGAGGAATTTACATTAAATATATTTTTCTTTTTCTGTCTTTTTGTAGTTACTCCTTGAAAGTAGCTATTGCTTGACAGGAGGTTATTGACGGAGTCAACTTTGGCAGAGCTCTTTTGCTTCTTTCCTTGGTTCACATCTGTCTCTCAGTTCTGGCCAAGATCCATTTGTTAAGGTATTTTCCACTAATTAGTAGTGGAATTGGGTGTTCAGAGGCATTTTGTGAGGGCTATTAACGTATATGCATTCTGCTAAATTAAAGAGCAGCAGCCTCACCACAAGTTTTAAGATTACAATATACACCCCTCTTCATTATCAGTTTCCTTACAGATCCTGTCTCTCACTCCCTTCAATTTGTCAGCAGAGACTGTTTTAAATATTGAATAAGCAAAGACATTTCTGTTTTGCTGCTTTTATGGCAATAGCAAATTTTACAGTTTTCTCTGTCCACCCCTCATTCATAAAGAAAATTCCTTTAACGCTTGGCCACCTATACGTCTTGACTAAAGTGTTTAACTACCAAAGGAAAAAAATCCTTGGCTCAGAGAGGGATAATAGACAGCTTCTGCTTTGAGTAATCACTAACTTAGGATTCAGGGGTTTGGGAAAAGGTTATGTTGAAGTCTGTTAGCACTCTGCCAAATATCGTTCAGTACAAATTTTGACATTGTTTGAAAGAGTTGCTGTCTGCCTCTCTTGGCTGGAGAGAACTTTTTTTTCTCGGCTCACTTTATTTCAGAATTAGACATCCCAAAACCCGGATGCCCTTTGTGCTGGTGTGTTCAAACAAAATGATGCACAGCTCCCTAAGAAGACACCATTTACAATGCCTACCCACCCCAAACGCGCTCATCTCCCCCCACCCCCCCAAATGCCATAGATCAGTGGTTTTACCAGAGGCTTTTCTGAAATGATTGCTGCAGAGAAATATGATCTCTGGTCAGTGTTGAAAGTAAAGTTAGACATCTGAGATCAGCGGCTGAGTGTGGGCTGCTCTCACAATAAATCCCAGCCAAAAGAGAACTTCAGGCTTTGTCTGAGGGACAGTGGAGCTCATGTTTAGCTCAGGGCACAGAAGGGGGAGGAGTTGCCGTGGTCGTGTTTTCGAGAGCGCGTGCAGTCCTGAGGGATGGTTGTTGAGCACTCTTATCGGCGGTGGAGGGGGGGAGGAGGGGCAGCAGGGGCCCTGGTCATGCCACATGCTGGTAAAAATAGCTCGGCAGGCGGTCATTGTGGCAGCCCCTGCCTCTCACACCCTGGACCTCTCTCTGAGGACTCTCTCTGTCCTGCATCCTGGTCTTGTGACTCCCTCCCTAATCTGAGCGCTCGGTGTCGCCACACCCCTCGGATGTGCTGAGAGGTATGCCCCCGTTTGCCTCTACCTGCCTCTGGCCAAGTCTGCAGAACACTGCCCCCGTTGGGAGAGGCACGGACAGGGAGTCGCAGCAGCACTAAGGCAAATGCTCTAGTCCCCTTGGCTGGTTTTTTTTTTTTTTTTTAAATGTTTTGATGATTTGTGTTCTGTGATTATCTTTGCTTTGTAAATGGTGTTTATTTTTAGCTCTCTCAAAGACATGCCCACGTTTTCCAGCCTAGAGAGTGCTGCCGTTTTGTTGAACAAAGGACCCCATCCTCAAAATTCCAGGTTTATTTGAGCTTTTGTTGTCATTAACTTTGTGTAGTGTTTTCAGACGCCGATGCAAAGGGCAAGGACTGTGGCATTGAGGAGTAGTGCAGGCTCAGAACTTGGTCAGAGACAGGGGGAGACTGGTCCTCAAAGTGGAGGAGCGCAGAGCGGGTGCTTCCTGTCTCACTTTGGGAAAAACACTCTCACCATGCTGTCTCTCTGCTCACCTTAATTAGATTTAGTTAAATGCAACATGTAATCCAATAAAGGGGAAATGAGGTCGCTTCACCGTTGTTATCCCCGCAGTGCAAAATGGGTGGAAAACAGGAGGCATTGTTGACATGGCACAGACTCAAACTGCGTTTTGCGTAGGGCGTGCCAGTTTGGTCGAAACGGAACAGACACTCCGGGATAAGATAGACCAGTAGCTGGGATCTGTGTGCAATACCATACCCAGGGGCCAGGGGGCGCCATGGCTCCTCATCTTTCTGAAGGAGGAGTGGCCATGTTTTTAAAAATAATAGCAATGGTATGCATATCAAGCATTTCGGTTATTTGATTTGGTTTATTTTTACATTTGTTTGTTTAATCTATTCAGCCCTAGGTATAAAGCTGTAGTCCAGTGCAGTGGCATACCAATGGATTTGCTAAGACCACAGGTACCTGCACTGTTTGTACTGTTTAACGTAACAAAATACTGTGGGGTGTTATTACAACAGCATGTTATTATTGCTGCAATGTTCAACCGGGGCAGGTCGAGTCTGCCTTTGATTAGTCTACTAAATTGATTAATCTCTTTTTAACTGCTGCTCTAATGCAGTGTGTCTCCACTTCAGATATTGCAGTGTCCAGAATGTCTTAAAATGTCAGCTGGATGTTATGCTCATTTGAACTAAAAATTGGCTCATCTCTTGGTTCAGCACCCGTCACCTGATGGTGGATTGCATGCAGAAACGGTTTGCTGGGGGAGCTGAGTGACACAGACTGCGGGGTTATTAGTCCCATCCCTGCAGTTATTCTCGACACTGTCATTGGTGCAGTGCAGGAGAACGGACTATTTGTGCGTGTGTGAGTGTGAGAGAGAGAGAGAGAAAGAGAGCAAGGGAAAGAGACTGTGTCATTGTGTGTGTGTGTGTGTGGGGGTGTGTGTGTACATGCTTGTTTTTAGTAGAAATGTGTGTGCGTCTAGCTAGTGTGTGTGTGTGTGTGTGTGTGTGTGTGTGTGTGTGTGTGTGTGTGTGTGTGTCAAGGGAAAGAGTGTCATTGTGTGTGGGGGGTGTGTACATGTCTGTGTTGTCTGTCTTTGGTAGAAATGTGTGTGTGTGAGGGAAAGAGAGCAAGAGAAGGACAGTGTCATTGTGTGTGTGTGTGTGTGTGTGTGTGTGTGTGTGTGTGTGTGTGTGTGTGTGTGCACGTCTGTCTTTAGCGGAAATGTGTGTGCGTCTCTGTAGCGCATGTGTCTGCGTGTCTGTGGATTTGCGAGCGCTTGTGTGATCGGCGCATGTCGGTGTGTGATCAGCTGGTAGCGCAGACTGCAGCTGCGTACAGAGAGGCAGGAGGAGAGAGAGAGAGAGAGAGAGAGGAGGGGGCGAGAGGCAGAGTGTGTCACTGTGTCAGTGTGTGGGAATGCCATGCCATTGGGAACCACAGACAACGTGGCAAGGGAGAGCGAGAGAGAGAGAGTGCTTTAATCACTCAAGAGGAGAGAGAGAGAGAGAGAGAGAGAGAGAGAGAGAGAGAGAGAGAGAGAGAGAGAGAGAGAGAGAGAGAGAGAGCTTTGACCTACGCTGAGAAAATAGGAGAGCTTTAATCACTTTATGGAAGGGGGTTGATGATAACTCGAGGGATATAGCTTTAAATTAAGACATTTGGAACGCTAGCGAGCAAAGAGACAAAAATGGTGGAAAGGAGGGCTGCTCAAGCCCTTCATTTGCACAGCAGAAGGAGTGGGCTAGAATAGGGAGCCGACAGTGCAAGACTTTTACCACCACATATGATGAAACAGATTTGATACAAATATCTGTTATTAGTGCGTGTTTACATTCATCGACATGTGGATTCTAGGTCAGTTGAATCCTACTGAATCATTTAATTGGTTTAAAGATGTTATCAGTGTGACTGCATTATGCTACGTTACGCTGAAGGAGGCACGAGAACTTGTGGATTCTAAGAGCGATTTGGTATTGGATACGTTTTTCCTCCTTATATTATTTAAATGTTTAGATTATTATTTTTCTAATTAAACAGGTAATGAGGTGGCGCATAACTGGGGTAAATTCACGCTCTTAGTCACAGAAGGTATTTTCACTGTTTGTCCAAAGGAGATAGTCCAGGCACCAGCTGTGCTCATATGTAGTGTAGGCGTTCTGAACAAATAAATTAATCCCTTTGGCAGTGCCATGGTCAGGTGAAAAAATATATATTGAGAAGTTATTTTCAGGAATATATATATATATATATATATATATATATATATATATATATATATATATATATATATTTATATATATATATTTTTTTTTTAGCTCAAAGTTTTTAAGATGTGTAAATTATTACCTTTTTAGTATGTTGTAATGTATTTCTGATTTTCAATAATAACAAATTTAATTGTGTTTGAGATATGCTGTGGGCTGAACAACATTTCTCAATAGTTATAAGATATTTCTTTTCCATATCAGCTTGACAGGAGAAACACATATACCAACTCAAAGGTGTAATAGACAGAGCAGTGTGAGGAAAAAGTGATAATTTCATCCATTATGGCCTGTTTTTGCATCTATGCTAATAACAGCTTTATTTTTATTGAATGTTGAATACTGTCTTCTGTTGTATACATTATTCACTCATTGCTTTCTTTGGGGTTTGTTTTTGTAAGCCTCTTGCAGTATTTTTTCACCCACAGGAACTGCATTGCAGGTGATAACATTGTTAGGTTTTATTTATGTGGAGCTTTCAAAGAGTCCAACAGCATACTGCTTGACAAGAGGTAGTCCCTTATGAATGCTGACACACCTTATTATATGGTATACATGTAGGTATATATATATACATATATGTGTATGTGCAGTATGTAGTTTATTTCACTGTACCTATGTATAATGGTACATGTATATACAATGTATAATTCCATTCTATGTATGCTTTTGTATGTGCATGCATGTTACCTACAGTCATTGTCGTTAACTACTGGAAAATGTGTGTGTATTTAATGCCTTTTCATTGGATTCTGAAGGAATTATGAGGCAGTAAGTGATGTTTCTGTGGGTGTAAGCAGTTTTGTTCTGAATTGATTTTGTAATAAGTGCAACCTGCTTGTATGCGTGCTGTTCTCATGTGGCATAATACCTTTCAACTGCTCAGGTCTCATTTACTGAAGTGAAGCTGAGTGCAGAACGTATTAAGAGCTGAACTTTTCTGAAGGTGAGTTGTCTTGATAGCTTGCAATATGATAATGAGTAAGAGGTCTTGACAGTCATTGTTACTTCTATTTTGGCAAAACCGCAACAAAATGACCCCAGGAAACTGTGCTGAATACATGTGGATCCAAGGAACAGCACAGGGGGTAAACATTTCTTTTCTTGCATGAATAACCAAAGCAAGCAATATTTGAACAAAGGTGTGCAGTCAGACTGGAGTAAGCACTGTACAGGAGGCTCTCTGACTGTGAGAATTAACCACTTCTGCTGGACTTGCCTGGTCCCTGGTCCTGGGGCAGATTTACTTGTGTACCTGGTATTGGTCCGCATTCTGTTTGCCCTGGTCAGTATGTGGTAGAAAATCCTCTGCTGTGCCTCAGGGAACCAGAGGAAAAGCAGCTCTACAGTCTACAGTCTCTGCAGCTTCGGTGCTGTGGATACAAGCATTACCTTACATTACATGATTGTCACTTAGTCTCTTATCAAGAGCGACTTACGTGGTGAATCTATTAAAGTGGCATGAAATGTTGCACAAATAGGACACTGTCTGCATATGAACAAGTATCAGAGCAAAACATTGTGCCAAGATCACAAATGCGTGCCCAGATCGACATGCAAAGCAATATATAAAACTTAATGTCTATGCCATTCCAAATATAACACATACCACACACATGCTAGTAGATTGTTAGTAGCTAGTATTGCATTAAACTCAGGTCTGCTGTCTGGTTGGCTACCGGTGAATGACAGAAACATGCTGTTTGCTTTCCCAGTGCAACCCCCGCAGTTGCTACCATTAGAGAGACACTTTATTTTTACCCTCTGGAGCTCCTGAGCACCAAATCAAAGATCACCAGACTAACATTCCTGCCCTTCGACCCCCAAACAAAGCAGCCACATTCCTGTACATAGAGACCCCAGGACAGGAATAGAAGTGGGGTAATGGAATAATGGCATCAAACTGCTTCTCCCTGGACAGACTGGTGGACAAGCTACCTGCAACTGTGTTCTGAGCAACAGGAATGCAAAGATTTGTTTCTAAGAATATGAAGTACCTCCTCAAGGGCTCTTCAAGTGATATGTGTAATCTGCTTGGGTGGTTTAACTTTGCCTGTGTCATTAACTTTTGGCATTGCAGGTACCGCTTGTCCTTTCTGCTAAGCTGTAACAGTGTGCTTGTGAAGTAGTGGCTCTTTAGCTATTGGCTGTTTCTGTATCTGTGCATTTGATGTAATTATTAACTATGAGACATGCTTGTACATTAGGCTTCCCAGAAGGTTACAATGATGTGAGATGGCTTTTGCTTGCAGTCTGTGATTCTCAGTGGGTTGTGATGTCTGTTGTTGGCTTCTTAGGGCAGTAGGTTTTCTATGCCTCTCTGTACCTAGGCCAATCATATGCTGTTCCATGTGCACCAGAATTTAGAGAAACATGAGTTCCTGCCACCTCTTTGTCTTTTCGTCCTTTTTAAAGCCATTACAGCAATGGGAAGTACAGGAGGGCATAGAGTCCTGAGAGTGTGTTTGTATGTGTGTCTGTCTGGTGGGGGGTAGGTAGAAGTGACACCAGTACCTATGGAAATAAAACATTGCAGCAATACAGAGAGGGTAACTGCAAAATCGTAGATGGTATTACTGATATGTGTCATGATAGATCAAATCTAGTTCCACACTTGAATCGTGGCATGCTACTGTATTTCAGAGTTTACTGAGCTACTGAAGGATCGCATAAATTGGCAAACAATTTGTTGACATTGTAACATGAGAGCAATTTCACTGTGAGCACAGAAATAGTTCTTACTGGAAACTGCTGTTTTTACTTTTTTTTTTTAAGTTATTATTTGCTTTACTCAGAACGCAAGTTTACAAGTCAGGATGACTGCTCCTCTGTGCCTCCGCTTGTTCCTCTCCTCTCTCTCTCCTCCTCCACCCCTCGTTCTCACTCTCTCTCCCTCTGTTCTGCTTCCCCTGGGGAAAAGGAGGGGGGGGGGCATGAAGTTCAGCTTAATTTCATTGGGAGATGGGAAACAGAGGTTGAGATAAGGCCTGGCTACCATAGGCATTGAAGCTGAAAGCCCAGAAGCCCCGCGCAGGCAGCTCTGATAAGCACCTCTCTGTTGTGGCCCTGCAGCCTTTGATGTTTATCGCGGGGCTCTTCCTGCTCGGAAGGTTTGCTCCGCCGTCGGAGGCCTCGCCGTTTTTCCACCAGGCCCTGTCAACATGCCTCGCGCACGGAGCGTCACGTTAGGCCCTCTCAGAACCGTGTGTTTGTATATGCATTGCCTCACCTCTGCAGCTGGTGTGTAACCTCAACAATGGCTGCAGGAAGCATCCTCTCGGGCAAACTGACATCCAGGGAGGACGCGTTAAACACTGACTGAGGATTGAGGAACATTCTTTTTCAAACGTTCAGTTCCTCTGCACAGTCTTGGTGGTATAATTAAACATAATTTGGTTTCTTTTAACCAAAGGAAAAACATATTCTGTAGACTGTAAGAATATACCCTGTATTCAAACACCACGCTACAAGTTTGTGTACACTAATGGATATATGCAGTCTGTAAAGCGTGTATTTTTAGAAAAAGGAACCCGGCCGTAGCAGAACTCGGATAAAGAATTTAGAGTGTTTACACAAAGCTGAGAATTTAGCAGGAGGCTAAATGTGTCCCCCCTGTGACCGCCCAGCCCAGCAAAGCCCTCTCCTGAATGTCCCTGCGGGCAGCTGGGAGAGGGTCTGCAGTTTCAGACCACTGACAGTGTTGTTTCTGTGGCGGCACTCGGACAGCTGAGAGACCAAAAAAAAAAAAAAAAATACAGCTCCACCAGAGCTGAGCTGCTACTGAGAGACGCAGGAGAACCACACTGACAGATCTACTGCTGTCCTCCTCGTAGTCCCAGTCTGGGAGCAAAGGCATACTGAACCAGACTAATCTGGGTCATGCTAAGACCACTGGACCATCATTGCATTACACACTCAACAACCCTAGCCTCTTACTGTTAGCCAGCAACTAGAAAGGTATTGCTATTTATGAAATGTAATTAGTCACCAGTGTGGGTTTGACCTTGGCAGTAGTGAATCTCATTTTTCAAAAGCAAATAAAAAAAAACAAAACTCTGGTTTGGGGGAAAAAGTGACCCAGCTAGCTATTAGTAACATAAGCTGTGTTGTATCAGTGTGTCTTCAGTAGCTAGGTTGCATGCCAGCTTTGTCAACTGTATGCTGAAAAATGAGCATCTTAGCATGCTGGCAGGTACTGTAGCTGCACCAAGTAATGGAACATTTTAGCAAACAATTGAACATAGGCAGCTAAATAGCCAGCTGGAAAAGTTCTGTTTTGCTGACTGAATCGTTTGTGATGAACATGGAATTCAGAATGATGGTGAGAGAACCTCTTTTTTGTACATTCCAGGGAATCTATTACATGGTTGTCATTTAGCAGATGCTCTTATCCGCAGCAAGTTACGGTTTTATCCATTAATACAACCGGATGTTTACTGAGGCAATTGTGAGTTAAATACCTTGCCCAAGGCTACAACAGCAGGGTCCCAGCAGGGAATTGTCCCTGACTCTTACCACATTGCTGCCTGGTATATAGCCCAGTGTTGCTAGCTAAAGAGCACAGGAGGCTTGTGGGAAGCGGTTGCACCGGGGCATCATGTTGATGTTGCAGTTCAAGGCCGTATACCACTGCCGTATTACATTGTGTGTGTGTGTGTGTGTGTGTGTGTGTGTGTGTGTGTGTGTGTGCGCGTGCATCACTGTGCTGGTGGGGTCGATTCCCTGTTGTGATAAACCACTGTGAAGAGGCAAAAAAACACGGCAGTACATTGTGGTTGTTATTTGATCAGCTTCACATTGATATCTGGTCCCAGTGTGAGAGCAAGCGAGCAGAACCGCCTAGGCCTTCCACTGGGGAAATCTGATTGGTTATTCAAAGGTGAATAACCAGTGAGGGAGTGAAATCCGTGCAGTCTGAGCTGGCTTTCTGAGATCATATGTGGGTTAGGGTCAGTGGGTCAGTTGCTCTGCTGCTGTATATCATATGGGGACATCTTTAACAAAACTCGCATCTTAACTGTTTTCATTGAAATGGATACCAATCTGAACTGTGTATGTCAGCGCGGTATATGTATGTGCACATGTGCTTATGCATAATGCATTTATGTGTGTGTATGCATGTGCGTTTGTGCAGGCGCACATGATGTAGGGGGTTATACGCACCCATGTATTATGGATGCGACCCTAGTTAACCTTCGGCGCATGCTGGATTGTCTGTAACAAAGGATCAATGGGCGGCTGAGGGGGTAGGTCTCGTTTTACACATGGCGGAGACTGTGGGGGCTGGGGTGTCGGGGGTCACTGTGCGTATGCTGAGCGAGAACATTAAGTGTGTCCATGCAAATCCCCTAATGGTGAAAAGCAGCCCGTGTTTCATCTGCCGTGATTTAAAAAACTGAAGCGTAACGTTACAGCGTTTTCATCATTTGTCCCTTTGACAGCAGCATGTCGTGAGTGTGCGCATTTTGTCTGGATGCGCTCCATTGAATCTGCAATAATGCATGAGGGTGTACATTTACCTAATATTTTGCTTTATACGTATGTTAGTGTGCTTGTGTGTATTGCTGTTTTTTTTTTTTCCAACATGAGTGTATGTGTGTACAAGCTTAGTACTTAGCACCATTTGTGCGTCAGTATGTATATATTGTGTGGCTGAGCATGTGTGTGACTGAGCTGCCGTAATGGAGCTGGTGTCAGTGGGCAGATGGCCGTCTCCCAGGGGAAATCAGGGGGTAAATCAGGGGCTAAATCTCTCCCTTTAGAGCTGGCAACCTCCACTGGGGCTGGAGAGGAGGGGCACAGCCACCCCCAGCGTGGGTGACAAAAAACAGGAGAAAGGAGGTGGGGAGGAGGTGCACAGCACCCCCCACCGTGGGTGACAGAAAACAGGAGAAAGGAGGTGGAGAGACTGATGGAGGATGTAACAGGGTTAACTCACTGTATGCCTAATTCACCGGGGCACTGTGGTTTCGCCATGTGACCATACGGACAGTGTGAAGACGCGGAGCAGCAGGCCTCTGTAGCCCAGTGTCAGTGGAGGCTTACTGTATCAGAGGAATTAAGGTGACATTTGTCTTTTGTGTCTCGGTGCGAGCTCTCTGTCCAGCCCCGGCTACTGCTTCAATGCCGGTGCTAAGCTTGTCTGACAGCCATCTGGATTATGTATCGAATCTGTATGTAACAAAGCAGGATAAGATTATATTTCTGAATTGCAATAGATGAAAAGAATACTGTTAAATAAAATGTACAATATTTAACTAATTTTATATGCACACATACACACACACATACATACATATAATAATGCCCTTTAAAACAAAGGAGAGTAGTTTTTAAATTTAAAATGTTATGATTTTGTGACATGAATCAAAGTAAAGGTTGTTTTTTTTTCTTGACACGATTAAGGCAAAAAAAAGAACTTTCAATGTTTAGACTGCCTAAGAGTATTGCTGATTTTTGGCACAAGAGAATATGTTATTATTAATTATACATTGTATTATTTACTGTAAACATGTTCATTGAATGACTAAACACACAGGGGGATTGCATATTGAGTGCAGTTACACTGGCCAGCTGACTCAAACAGAAACATTCACACAGTGTTCATTAGAGAGTCACTGATGAGTTTCGTAAGGTTCTCATTATGAATTTGATTGAACGGCTGACAGGAAATACTGTTTCACGCACACAAAAAATAAGGCCAGTTTCAGAAGCGCTCTCTTCTGAAGCAAATGGACTCCAGTCCCTCTGTACAATAATGGGGATACTGTGTTGGAGAAGCTGCTGTTCATAGGATCTAAAATGAACCAAGACTCTCCCTGTGGTCATGAAAAACCATTATTTTTCTACTGTTAATTATTTTGTTTGCCATCATTGAAATAATTATCAGTAATTATCAGTAATAATTATTTGATTCATTATTACTATAACCATTCATTCATCACATTCATCATTCATCATTTTTTCAGTTTCATAATCAGTTCATCTTTGAGTCAGGCATTTACAAAGAATAAAGTGAAACCTCTTTTGAGTAAAATTGTTAAATTCAGCTTTTGCTAGGATTGGAATCATGTTCTTTTGGTAAATGTTCTCCCCTCAGAATGGACCATATTGAAAAGAATATTTTAACATAACTCTCTGTGTTGCCACTGTCCTTCATCTTCACTTGTCTATACCAGTTTGCTTCAATTTAAGGGTGAATGTATTTCAAGGAAAAGAAATTGATAACTTTGAGCCAAACTGTTTGCTGCCATTTTACTCAACACACTCAAATATACACACACAGGTTACCACCCAGCATCGAAAAGGTGGTTCAGAGCCAAATCTGAGCCATTTTATCAATCAAAATTATATGTTTTTGAGGCTTTAATAACAATTAATTGATCTCATTTATTGTCTTCAAACAAAGAGATTTTGATACAATGATCCCAGTGCAAGAGTAATATCTGTTCACATATTACAGTTTATGGGTAATGCCCTATGATGTGATATTAAGTATAATCTCAGATTACATCTTGTACCTCCTTTTTTTTAAACAGTTTTTATGCTTTTTCTTACTCTCTTGCTGTAACTTTGAAATGGCTAAGTGTACATTTTGGGAGCAAATGCCAAACACAGGGTAGGAGCCTCTCACTGATGTCATCTGAGCAACTCATAAGTACCTAACCAGTTGCTAGTGGTGCTACTGAGCGGTGCATCACGGGGACCCTGACCAATGTGACGCACCCTACCCCCAGCAGCTAGATGAAGCCAATCATGTTCTGCTGCTGCTGCAGACTCTGCGTCTGTGTCAGCCAGTGGCAGAGCCCGGAGCTGAACATGTGAGGTTTTGGGCGGCGTTCAGCCTGGAGCGCGTTCCAAGCACTTTACCAGCTGAACCACTCGGGAGCCCTCTGTAGCCTCTTTTATGCTCAAACTCTAGTGGTAAAATTGTGTTACTGTGCCCCTTTGATGCAGACAAACAGATGCACTGAGCCAAAATCATATCCTAGAGATGAGTATTACTTAAAGGTTGCTAAAAGTTTGCTTGCTGAACATGCTAGCTAGCTAATCATTTAAAGCATTTAACAGAACAAAAGTATATCACATTTCACCCGTGTGTAAATGTTAACTCTGTCTCACATGAGCATGTTATTTTACCCGTATCCTTTTTTAAAAATTATTCTTGGGTAAGGAAGCTCACCAACAACTATAGACAGGTTAACTATGTTGTCATCATGGAAAGGGGTACAACCTCTTTCTATAGTCTCATTATTGGGAATGCTAGTTGAAGCCGTGTTTTTTCCAAAGGGGAGAGGTACCATGATAAGATGTTGATATAGAACATTTATTCCACATTATCATTATTATGTTTTGTAAAACTTATTTATTAAGAGGTAATATGCAAAATGGCTGACATCTTTAAGATACTGTATAATAATTATTACTGTACATATTCTTAGACATTGTCAAAAGGCAATTTTGGAGTTGAGGACATTAACAGATGTTCTAGGAATTTTAGTTTTTGAATATATTACATTACATTATTGGCATTATTTAGCAGACACTGTGATCCAGAGCCAATTACATAGCTTACAATTTTCACGTTATCCTTTTACACAGCGGGATATTTACTGTGGCAGTGGGTCAAGTACCTAGCTCAAGGGTGCAGTGGGGAATCGAACCAGCAACCTTTCGGATAAGCCCTCCTCCTTACCACTCTGCTACACTGCAATAGATAATTAGTACTGTCAAACGTTGGAAATGTATTATACAGTCACATCTGTAGAATGGAATTAACAATCACGTTATTGCACCAAATTAGAATAGAAGTGCAGCGCGCAAAAAACCCGTATATACTACCTTGGAAACAGGAGGCACCAGTGCTCTATGGTTGTCTTTTGAAAAGCCTGTGACATTCACTGAATTACAATAGTTTCTCCAAAGCAGGAGATTTTGCGTAGAAACGCACCGTCATGTCACTAATATTTATGAGCGAAGACCCGAAATATCCAAACCTAGTAAAACCAGTATCGTGCAAAATAGTTATCTGCATAAATTTTCTGCGCCAAACATATAGCCTTTAATTTGTTGTCAAGGAAACTGAAAGAGAGAAGGGAGGGGGTGCTGGGGTGAGAAAGCGAGTGAGACAGAAACGGAAGGAGTGTGTGGAAAAAGGGGGAGGGTCCGGGTCATATTATACGGTGTATGTGTATAGCGGTACAGTCGCGGCTGTATGCTGTCTGCATTATCTGGGGCTGTCGGAGACTGTGCTGCAGGTCCGTTTAGGGAGAGGATTTAAGCGCACTGCATGCCATTCGTGATCTTTTTTTTTTTTTTTTTTAAAAAACAATCGTTCTGGACTGCTAGCGCAGTGATTATTTGCCATGCCGGTTATGGATATCATTTAGAAGTAAGGGAAAACCGAAAAGGAAAACAGTCTGCAGCTGAAACACTCCTGCCTGCTTTTGACCTAGTGAGGATGCTGTCATCTCGCCCGGCTCTTTGACGAGGGCAATCCCTCTCTCTGGCTAGCCCTAGCCTATTTAACCTAGCTAGCTTTATCGTTTTCCCCCTGTCTGTGGCGAGCTCTCCTCCCCTCCCGGTGACAGAAGGACCGGGTGCACTTCCCTTGAAAATATATTCGCGTTAGCCATATCATTTCGTCGTTGGAGCGATTGGGGGATTTTGTCTCCCGTTCGGTTTTTTAATGACTGGTTTCGTGTTTTGCTGCGCGATGTACATGGATAAAACCAGTGTGCTCCGGGGTAAGACCACAGCCTGCCTAATGCATTCATATTCCACTTGCCTTTGCTAGTGTGTGCAGTATTTGGAATTTGTGCGAATATGCATGCTCGTTCATGCGATCTTAAACGACTGCATACAGCCAGGTATCTGGCTGCAGATGCACCATATGGTGTGTTCGTTAAACGATGATGATGTCTTTTGGTGACTGTTATATGTGTGATGTGTTGCACGGCTGTCCTGTAATTAATGGGTGACCATCCCCCCATTTCCACGCTGTTGGGAAACATGGTTACATTTGCCACAATATCAGATGAGACCACATAGCTACAGCATAACTGCCATACAATAACACTGCACATATTTTTGGTAATATTGAGGCACCAGGAGTTTTTACATCATATGCTTGTATTCTAAACCTTGGTGCATATCTCTGTCAAAATGATTGCATTATCATTATGATCCTGATAATTTTTGTGCAAGATGTCATGCCTTTGTAATAAATATACCAGATGATATGGCTACACCTAAGTATACAGCTGTCAGCCTAGAAAATCTGCACTTTTTATGACTGAAGGATGGCTCAGAGAGTGCGTCCAGGCTGTCGGCTCCAGTGTGCATGTTTCTGACACAGTGAGCTGAGTTGAGCCAAGCACAGCTGCAAGACCAATGCTGATGGGCACACACATTACCTCTGTGTTGGGTTCTGCTGGTATGATTCTGATGTGTGATTTCTGCATGTTTGGCTCTGTAAGCCATACGTGTGTGGTTTTATGCATGTATAGCTCCGTTATCCTCACAGACGGATCTGTGCGTTTCGAGCGCATTTGGCTGTGTGTGAGGCTGACACAGATGTTGCTGTAGGCAGGTTCGGTTGTGTGTGTGTGTGTGTGTTGCCTTTGTGTTGGGTTTTGTCAGGCTGGTTGGGCAGTCTGTCAGTGGCATGTTGGGCAGAATTAGCCGTTTTTTTTCCCGTCCGAAATGCTGCATCTCTCTGAGCAGAGCGGATATGCTGTTGGAGGGTGTACGTGTGAACACTGGTGGGCATATGGGTGAGGTGGGTGTGTCTGACTGTGGAAGGCTCATGCTCGTGTTAACGTTTCTGAGGGGGGAAAAAAGGAAAAGGCAATTCGGTGAAATGCATTTGCTCTCTCTCAATGAATAAATCGGTCATTTTGTAATGGAAAATGAGCTGAGAACATAAAACTCCTGTCACTGCAAGAGATCTAAAATATCTCCTTTAGTTCACCTGCCTTAGAAGACTGACCTTGCAAACAGCCAAATTAATGCTATCCGTTAAATCTGTGCCAGCTGTGGCATTGTGCACAATCTGTCTCTTGGATGATCTTAAACCCTAACAGCATTATTATGAACTGTGTTGAACTGCCATTGTATGTATTGCATACATTGTCGATATCACACCTTTTTTGATCGTTACAGTGGCAGTATAGTGAAACATGCATCGCACTGTAGCTTCATTACTGTATATACGAGTGAATAATGACAGGCTGGCACGGTGTATTACACCTCTAGGTACTTGGACCGCAAGAATGACTGAGGGTGACAGTCTGTTTTCTTGTACGGTCGATTCTGGAGGTGACGGATTGGTGAGGCTTGCTGTCAGTATTTGGGACGCGGGTCACGTGACACGTGACATGAGTTCCTCGTACGTTTCACGGAAGTACTGGATTCCAGTGGGGCTGCCCCATGCATTCAATTACTGAGGCCGGCATTCCTCTGCCCCTGTTGCACTCTGAAGTTGGATGCTTCCAAAAATCAGAAGTGTCGGTGTGTCGCTGCGTGTTGCCCTTTTACGCACTCTAATCTCTCCAAACAGCTGAGGGGTGTTTTGTTCCTTCTGACACAGTGTCATTCCCTTTTCTCACCAGTTTTACCTGTTTTTGTTTTCCGTTATAGGTTTTTTTTTTCCTACTGATTTGTAACTGTGTGCTAAGGGGATAATTAAAGTGAAACTTTCAGCTGCCTGAACGCAGAACTACAGGGTTACTGTGCAAATGCTGATTATATTCAAAACAAATAAATCGCAGTTTCCTAAATGTCAGTCTAAATAAGCCAGAATGGTAACTGTGATTTAGCAAATATGATATGTCTTTTCTGACCGTGCCCTCTCCTCCATAGTAGCTGCAGAAAGGCTCTATGTAAGAAGCAGCTTTGGGAAAAACCACCAGACTGAACTGCACTGGCATGCCACGATAGTGTCATTTTTCCCCTCTGTGCACCAGGATCCATTAGGTCTACATGTTTCACATAAACTCGTGAATTGCAGTCAACAAGTATCGCATGTAGTGGGGTGTCAGTGTAGCATAGTGGTCAAGGAGCCGGATTGGTAACCAAAAGGTTGCCAGTTCGGTTCCCTGCTGGTGCACTGCTGCTGTGCCCTTGGACAAGGTACTTTACACACAATTGTCTCAGTAAATATCCAGCTGTATAAATGGTAAACGATGTAAGTTGATCTGGATAAGACAGTCTGCTAAATGCCAATAATGTAATGTGTGCATGTTTGTTGCTATCTCAGTGTGTTTCTTCATCTTCCTTTTGTTCCAAAATGCATCTAAAACATTCTGAGATCACTGCACAGTATTCATGGTAACCTCTCTGTCAGAGCTTATACACACTCACCTTGGCTCCATGCAAGGTATCAATCCTACCCAACCTTTTAACATGATATATTAAATTTAAGGTGTAAAGGTTTACTAACCCCTTACTTGTAGCTAGCCAGCTAGAGGTGTATGGTCTTGATCCTGGTTCTGGATGCACTCTTGAAGTTCCTCTATCACTAGTTTATTTCTCCAGTCCAATCCCCATATAATGTGCTCTCTATAGTAATGAGACAACAGATGTTTTTTTTATTTTTAATTCAAAAGGTTGGGACAACAGCCTGCAGAATAATGCGATTGAAATGGTTTATTGATCTGGAAGTGAGACTGGCTCTAATTGCTTTGACACTGGGCTGAGCGAGGGGCTGACAGATTGGCCGAATGGGTGATGCCCGCTGAAACTCCTCCGTGTCAGGAGCCAGAGGGCAAAGCAACAAGAAGCGCTGGAGCACTGCACTGGGAAACCAAGCACATAATCACTCCGATACTTTACAGATAGCACGCCATCTGCGTTATTTAAAATTACGCCATCACACTTTCTGTATTTTCGCATCATTTTTAAAACCCTCAAAACCCCACAGTAGTCCTGTTGGTCGTTACGAGGCAGTAGAATGAGACCTAATCGTAGGTGTGTATAGTTCTAGCCGGACATTTATGTAAAATGGTTCTGCTGACTCAGCTTTATTAAGATGCAGTATGTGTATGATACAGCCATGTTGATGTCCTGTTAAATATGTGGGTGGTGCAGGGCCCCTTTTGCAGTGAATATTCTGCTATAGCATGTGGACAATATACATGTCTGGCCAGCTAATCATTCAGAAGTCTTTAACTGCCTTCAGAAGCTAATATATTCAACTAGCTGGCAAGCTGTCTAAATATACTAACATCTGCACTACAGAACTGTGTGCGTTACCTAACTTGATATTGATTTTTCTGGTGAGACGTTTGAGAAAAATGGCAGGAGATGCACTGCTATCCCTCAAGTAAAGCAAACACTCATTGCTTTGTATAGTAAAGAGCTGAGGTAGTCATTAAAAAGTTCTTAGTTCATTACAATTTTCCGTGAGTTAAGTCTTCAATCAGGCTTTACTTCTGCGGTTGAATGTCTTGTAAACTTATATCGCCCCAGAGGAAGAGTAGTCATAGTGTTATCTCTCACACAGATTAGGCATACATGTCAGTGTGTCTGCAGTTGCCCATGTCCTAGTTTGGCCCATAGGTTTGCATGCCGAGCCTCTTTGGGGACACTAGAATCAGAAAATGGAGGTACAGGGTTGCTGTACCCAGATCCAGTGCTTATGGTGCCTGTTTCTATCAGAATGTCCAGGCTGAGCCGCAGACATTAGGGGTGAAGAAACAGACATGCAATTTTCTCCCTCTGTCATTTAATGGATCGGTCCCATTTAAAGGAATAGCTCTATTAATCTTTCCCAATACTGTGAAAAATGATATGGCTGTGTAGCATAGCGGTAAGGAGCAAGGCTCATAACCAAAAGGTTGCTGGTTTAATTCCCCACTGGGGCACTGCTGCTGTACCCTTGGGCAAGGTACTTAACCCATAGTTGCCTCAGTAAATATCTAGCTATATGAATGGATAACATTGTAACCAATTGTAACCAATGTAAGTCACTCTGGGTAAGAGTGTCTGTTAAATGATAATAATGTAATGTAATGTGTCAGAACACTCCTAGCTTCATCTTGCTGATTAAGCTGCTGAGGTGATGAGCATGAGATTTATTCTTTAAAATTCTCCTGAACTCTTGATTTTTAAGAATGAATGCACCTCCTCGCCTCCTGCTCAAAACCCCCCAGTGCTGTGAGCTCTATTTGCATATCTGCTGATGGAGGGCATAAACGGACAATGCAGACTTATGCTCAAAGAAAACCGCCATCACCCGAAACAAATCCACTTCAGTCAGGCAGGATTTAATGAGTATGAATTTTGTCAGAGTATTTTTTTCATCTTGTTGTCCTGTCTCTTTCCGGTTTGGATCAGTTGATGCAGGAACAGAGCTTTTTTCCCCTCTTTATCCACTGCAACTTTCCACTTATCCGGACTGAATTGATTTGGACTGTGCCTGAACCTCAGCATTTCTCTGTATTTTAGGCTTGTTTATTTAGTAATTGTGACCAGACTTTACACTGCAGATTGCTATCTTTTCATCAAGTTTTTCTCCCGTTTATGCTACGTGTCTGTTTTCTACCCTCTGTACAGTGTGTGGCCTGTGGAGTCACAGGAATGCTCCCATCTTGGATTTAGTGTCTACTTTGGAAGTGTGGAAAGGGAGGATGGATATAACGTTGGGCATAAAAGGAGAGATGATCTCCTGTCACCTGTCTCCTGTGCATTAAGATGCACAGTCAATGCATGTGTTGATATATGTGCAAATGAAGAGTGGGTGTAGTTAAATCTAAATATCTGTAGATTTATACATGACTGGGTAAATGTATAGATTTTGTAAAGCTCTTGTTCTCGCTCTCTAAATTTTTGATGACTCTTTGGAAATAAACTCCAGCTCTTACATGCTGGGCCTAAAGTCAGTGCTGCTTTTTTTGCAAAATCTATTTTTTTTTTAACAGTGGCAAAGTCCAGAGGGCCTGAAGTTTTCCTGTGAATTATTTTCCTCTATCCTTTTTAGCATTCATGTGAACAGCCTTTACCACAACTATTCAGAGTTTGTGATGAAAGCACTGCATTTTAGGAACAAAAAAAAAAAAAAAACATGTTTAAGCAGCATGAGAATGGAAATTAAGTTAAAATTGAATAAAAAAGTCTGGTTCTCAAAAAAACATGCTATTTCAGTTTTAAAATTGTTAGCAGAACTGGAGAGAAGGGCTCTTAACATTGCCATTAGCAGAAGAACCTGACAGACTGAAAAACAAATTATGAACCACAGCTGGTATAACCTGAAACAGCATAAGGAGACTCTGATTGTTGACGTTTTCAATGAAGTGGAATTTATTGCAGAGTAAATTCAGATTGTGTCATACTTGTGTAGTGTAATGCACAGCAAGCAAAGCTATTAGAAGGCATTTATAAAGTGAATACCCATTCATAATAAAAGTTTGGGTTCATTGCAAGTGGATCACTGTTTGATGTACATCACAACACTGTAATAATTGTTATTATCATTAACCCACCTGTTTATAAGGGTTGAAGTAAATGCATGTGCGTTCACTTGGAAGATGATTCAGAGGAGGCAAAGTACATGCAGGAATTATCCCTCAAGTATTCTTAATTGTCATATTAAAATAATTTGTAAGAGCATGACTTCCAATGGTTCTGGTCTCATTAAAATGTTGTAGCATAATCTTGTAGCATAGCAGTAAGGTGCAGGGCTTGTACCCAAAAGGCTGCTGATTCAGTTCCCTGCTGGGGCACTGCTGCTGTACCCTTGGACAAGGTACTTAATCCAGAATCGCCTCAGTAAATACCCAGATAGATTTGGAAAAAATTTGGACTTATGTAAGTTGCTTTGGTTAAGAGTGTTTGCTAAAAGACAATAATGTAATGTAATTTACAGTAGAAGGTGACATTTGGAAAGCATAACACTGCATTTACAGGTACATTTTGATATTGAAGATGAAACATTTAAGTAATGTTACAGTATTAAACGCCCAAATGTTGAATTTAATCAAGCAGGCATCAGCTGTAATGCACTGTAACACATCACAGATTTAGTCATCATTTAGAATTTATTTAGACAGGAGCCATTTGATACTGCACCATTTAGAAGTGTCAATGACATGATACACAGCTGAAAGCTACCACCAGTATAATGATAAGGGGGGTTATTTTTTAATCCCAAAACATGTGAGGTAAATACTTTTCCTGCTGAAAGTATGAATTCTGTGAAAAGAACCTGAAGTGGAAAGCCAGGGCTTCTGAATGGGAGCTGGACTTGGGCCTGTGGAAACAGCATGTTACCTTTCAGGCTCCAGGTGCGTACTCACCAGTAATTACAACGAGGTGGTGCAAATGTTTTTTCACAGGCTGTGTCCTGAAAGGTGTGAAAAAAAGATAAAGACGTGATCCAGTGCCTGTTGATGTACAGGATTTGACTGCTATTTCTGCAATCTTTCTCAGAAGTTACTGAACATTACATATGTATGTGAAGTCTACCATATTTAACACCTCTGTCCTGATCAGAAGAAAGAACCATTTACTGAAGTCGCACTATTTATATTGGCTGTGACTACTGTACTGGCTTTGTTGCCCTGTAGTGCCTCTAGTGGTGAATGTTGGTATTGCATAATTGGCTTTCAGTCAGGCAGGCAGTTCAGTCACTTGTGCCATCATTCTCTGTGCTTTTATTTTGAGTAAATACTTGGTATAACCTTTACTGTACGTACTGTACTTTACCTTATGGACATCATTGAGTCTACACTTGATAGGATGTCATTACATTACAAGGGTGTCATTACATTACATTATTGTTGTTCAGTAGACGCTCTTATCCAGAGGGACTTGCATCAGTTACAGTTGTTCTAGTCCATTTGTACAGCTGGATATACAGTATATTGAGGTAGTTCTGGGTTAATTACCTTGCCTAGTGCTACAACAGCAGTGCCTCAGTGGGGAATTGAACAAGCAACCTTTTGGTTACAAACCTGCTCCTTACTAACACGCCCCACTGCTGCCGACTGTGTCAGATTGGGTATGAGTAAAACTTTGGGACACACCAGAGTCTCCCCTTTGACTGGAGACATCTTTACCTTAGTTGTTTACATGAACCATGGTGATGGCTGTCGAGGTGGGTTGGATGTCGGCTGTAAGCTTGTTCAGGGGCATCGATTTAGATCAGGTGCCACACAAATCTCTTAGTCTTTGTTATAGATATCTTAATTCATTACCTGTATGCGCTATCAGTCCATCATTATGATATAAAAGTCAGTTTGTCTGCCCAGTGTCTGCCTATAATACAGGCCTATGAATCCGTTCAGCAAGGTATATGTTATAATACTCAAAAACATCTGGATTATGCCTTTCCTTGCTACTTAACTTTTTCCATGAATGTTTATTTGTTGGGAAGCCAGCCAGGCAGACCTTATATTGACCTGTGAGATTTGGAGCCATTTCTGAAGAGGCAGCTGAGTTTCTTTCTGTAATACCCAGCAGTTTACCAGCTACGAGTGTTTGTTGTTGTTGTAAACGGACTTCTGCGTTTGCGAGCGAGCTGCTCCGCCATTCGTCTCTGATCTGCCCTGGATTGAAGAGAAGTCGTCTAAACAGTTTCAATTTGAAACAGATTCTGGGATATTAGAAACAAAGCCCCTTCCTTTGGAGTCGTGACCTCGGTCTGATGGAGGAGGGCTGAGGGCTGTTGAGGCCTCCTTCACTTGCCCTCTGATGGATTGGGACAGCCCTTAAGATGGTGGTGATTTCACTTCACACTCCCAAAACATAGGGGTGTGCCATGGGAAGTTAGTGAAGGGATACTGAATGATTTTGGGGTCACCCCCCACCACCACCAGCACCACCACAACCACGTCTTAAGAACCCCTTCAGAGGGAGAACCGGTCTTTGCCATGTCTTAGAGGGGTTATGTGAAAGAGGAGGGTATTAGAGTGGCAAGGGAGGGTTCGAAATCTGCCATAACTAAAAAGAAAATTTTTAAAAATTATTAATAAATTTAGCTGTAGCTGAACGAGAATCCGATTTGAAGACGACTTCTCACTGAATGTCTGACTTCAAAATGGAAGATACTGACAGAAGAATGTGCTGGGAAAATAAATCAATATGTTTTTGAGGCTATTCCTGGCAATATAATCCATCTCTCTCCGCCCCCAGTCAAAATATTGTGTAATGTTTGTGTGTCACTGAGCAGAGGCTATTAAAAACAGTGATTGTGTGCTGTGTACTGCAGTGCGAATAAAACAGATTGAATGGACAATTTTCAATAAGCATCAGGAAATATTAAATTAAATAAATAAGGACAAACTACAGAAAGGCAAAAGCCAGGCCAAAATAGCTGGGGTTTTCTTTTACTAGCCTGTCTCTCTGCAGTGATTTTAGGAAAACATGTGGAACTCATTTAAAGCCCCTGCCTGCAGAAGTGGGTGCTGGTGTCATCATATGGAACCAATTAGGACCATGTGGGGGACAGGCTTGCTTTTTTTAAGATGGCAACATCGCCCAGACAGCGGGGCTGTCCACCGGGTGACCTGGCCACGCCACTTTAAGAGATTCCTTGCAAGTTTAAAAACATGTGCGTGTTATTTTTTTTTGCCCGTGTGTGTCAGAATCAAAGCACTTTTATGTAAAAAAGGGGAAAAAATCCTTTTCTCCCTGTGCTCCACTAAGAGGCGGAAATCCACGGCAGCCACCTCAGCAGTTTTCTGCTGTCGTGCTGAGCCGCTTGGAGTGCGTGCAGGCCTGCTCGCTGCAGCGTAGCCCTGTAACACACTAACCCACTGAGCACACTGCAGCGTAGCCCTGTAACACACTAACCCACTGAGCACACTGCAGCGTAGCCCTGTAACACACTAACCCACTGAGCACACTGCAGCGTAGCCCTGTAACACACTAACCCACTGAGCACTGCAGCGTAGCCCTGTAACACACTAACCCACTGAGCACACTGCAGCGTAGCCCTGTAACACACTAACCCACTGAGCACTGCAGCGTAGCCCTGTAACACGCTAACCCACTGAGCACACTGCAGCGTAGCCCTCTAACACGCTAACCCACTGAGCACTGCAGCGTAGCCCTGTAACACACTAACCCACTGAGCACACTGCAGCGTAGCCCTGTAACACACTAACCCACTGAGCACACTGCAGCGTAGCCCTGTAACACACTAACCCACTGAGCACACTACAGCGTAGCCCTGTAACACACTAACCCACTGAGCACACTACAGCGTAGCCCTGTAACACACTAACCCACTGAGCACACTGCAGCGTAGCCCTCTAACACACTAACCCACTGAGCACACTACAGCGTAGCCCTGTAACACACTAACCCACTGAGCACACTACAGCGTAGCCCTGTAACACACTAACCCACTGAGCACTGCAGCGTAGCCCTGTAACACGCTAACCCACTGAGCACACTGCAGTGTAGCCCTGTAACACGCTAACCCACTGAGCACACTGCAGCGTAGCCCTGTAACACACTAACCCACTGAGCACTGCAGCGTAGCCCTGTAACACACTAACCCACTGAACACACTGCTGTCTAACCATCTAACAGCAGCAGTTGTCTCTGACAGGTGCATCCCTCTGGTGATGCTCCTAACCCAGCCCACCTTTAACGTCAGCGGTCATGCATCTCTCCCCTGCAGAGACAGCACAGCGTGGGTCTGCAGCTACTGGTAGAACGCAGACCTTGAGGAACTGATAGCGGGAGTGCAGTTTCTCCCTTTGATTTATGATGGTCATAAAAACACATCACAAAGAGCCCTGCTGGGTGCTGAGGGGCTGCCTTTGGAGATGTGGCCCAAAATTCGCCTCTGCTGACAGGCATTGTGGGTAGGAAAGGTGCAGGCTGCTGCTCCTCTCTATACGGACGGTACAGAACGAACATAAACAAAGGAAGTTGCACAATCGCTGCTCACTAGGTTGAATGTCTGGCATTCCCGGCGTGGTTCGGGGAAATGTACCGGACGTGCGAAGGCGTTGCTGGGACAAACGTCGTTCCGGTTCAGGAACACTCAGAACACAAGAATGCCTGACGGCTAATGCTATGAACCGCTGAACACGCTAGCAGTGTAACACACTGACCTGCTCAACACAATACTGCTCAATCCTCTAATGCACTTGCCTACTTAACAGGCCTTTGCCCAGTGCTGCAATGCCTTGACCCTGTGAACACATTTCAGCAGGATCTTTTAATAGCTGGTGATGTCACCGCAACCCATCACTGTAGCTCACAGCGTGAATGAACACACAGCACTCTAATCAGGTTTACACACTTACAGCAGCTACAGAATATGAAGGGCAAAACTGAGTGAATGAACACAGCGGCTGTGCCGTAACATTTTAACGACCAGGAACAATTTACTGACCGAGAAGGTTTCATTAGTGCGCATGTTCCCATTAAGAGAAGGAATCTGAAAACGAAAACATCACGGGCCAGATATATCATGTCTGCCGGGGTCTAGCATGAACTTACTGGGAAAAACAAAGCAAACAAAAAAAGAGAAATCTCGGTCAGACATCAGCCGCCCCCTCACTTTTCCCAGAGCGCTGAGGTCCAAAATAAATCGTCCATAGTGCTGCTTGCAAGGCGTGTGGGACAGCAGTATGCAGACAGACACGAAATAAAAACACTTTAACTGTGCGACGTTTGAAATGTCCAGGTTACCACAGGTGTCTTGCTATCCGCCATGCTAGTGTGGTTCATATGCATCTATGTGGTGTTGGGTTAATGAATACTCTCCATCACTTAATTGTGCATTGTGTGAAATGTCCAGATGTAGCATGCTAGTGTGCTTCATGTGGTTGATGTGCATCTATGTGGTGTTGTGTAAATGAATAGCAGTTGGTCGTTTCATTGTTCTGCATTGATGCAGACCAAAGCCAATCCCCCTCAGTTCCTTTCCATGAGTGCGGTCATCATTTGTGGCTCTCATGAGCCGTGTGCAGGTGTGGGTGTAGTTGAACCTCGCTGTGCACTGTTGCTGATCTGGGGGTGTGTCTCCGTCCACAGGCTCCTCCTCCTCCAGTCCCAGGCTCCTGACCAAGAGCCTCTCCCTGGAGCCCGGCCCCTGCCTCGGGGCCCACGAGACACCTCAGCGCCTCTGCTCCGACCCCGGGCCTCTGGGACCCCGCCACTGCAATGGGACCAATGAGAGGGGCCCTCCAGAAGTCTCCGCCCCTGCCCCTGCCCCCGCCCCGTCCCCTGCACCGACTCCAGCCCCCAAAACACGACCGCCCTTGCCTGGGCCCAAGCCACAAGGTAGGACTCTTGTACGTTGCACTACATTACATTATTGGCATTTCATAGGCGCTCTTGTCCAGAGCTACTTACATAGGTTACAGTTTTTTACATTATCCGTTCATACATCTGGATTTTTCTGAGAAAATTCTGGGTTGAGTACGTTGTCCAAGGGTACAGCAGCAGTGCCATAGCAGCGAATCAAACCAGCAGCCTTTCAGTTGTGTGTCTTTGCCACTATGCTACATAATACACTGTATTACTTTTCACAGTATTGAAAAAGACTAACACTGCAATTCCATTACATGGGAGTAATTCATTACCACTATGCTACACTGCTGCTTGTTCTAGAATGAGCCTGTATGTCCAGCTGTGGGCAGGTAGTGATGTCAGTCAGTACGGAGATCGTTACGGTGTCGTGCCTCTCTTTCTCCTCACAGTGCCCCCGAAGCCACCTCACCTGCAGAGCGGGCGGCGACCGAGGGCTCCCGACAAGCCCCTCCCCCCGCCTCCGTCCCGGCCCCTCCCCGCGGACCCCCGCTCCGCCCGAGCCACCCTGCCGCACACAGAGGGGGGTGCCAGCTGCGTTCTCTCGCTCATCGAGAAATTCGAGAGGTGAGCCCCCCCGCACGCGCGGAGACCAACTCGGTGGGACCCGTCGCCATGGCTGATTGGGTTTTAGTTTAGTGAAAGAGGTCAGCGATGATTCTCAAAATCAATAAGAGGGGCTGAACAGGAGCCCCGGAGGCGCACGGCTGTCGATTTCAGTACGTTTCAAATATGCATCGGTTTCATCTGTGTGTCAGGCGTGGAACTCCAGCTAGAATATAACAACTCAGTTTGTGCCATGTGGGAATTCCGTTGTGAATGCTTACGAAGACTGAATTCCCTTCTGTGAGTGGGAGAGAGGGCCACGTTCTTGGAAGGCATCAATCTTTTATGTTTGTGAAACTGGCTTAGAGCAGTGGATATAACTTCCCCTGTTTGTGGTTCTCCCTCAGAGAGCAGATCATTGTTGTGCCGGATATCACCGGGGGTGCCCTGTGTACCCCCAGAATCCCGGAGCCGCTGTCCGGAACGGGAGTCTCTACGCCCCCATCGTCAGAGCCTCCTCTACCCAGCCCCGAGCCTCAGGAGGTCCAGGAAGCGGCCCTGGCCGTGGCCGACAGAGAGGAGGAGGAGGGTAAAGACAGGGACGGGGAGGAGAGGGAGGAGGAGAAGGAGCTGGGGGCCGCCTGCTCGGAAAGGCGATTGTCATTGGAGTCGGGTTACAGCACCTCCGATAAACTCCTAGATGCCCTGGAAATGAGGGACCTGCTGGCCAGCCAATCGGATGTTCCGTTAGACCGCCTCTCCCTCCCCCCGCCCCAGACGGACGGCAAGCTGGCCAATCGGGACAGTGGCATCGACAGCATCAGCTCCCCCTCCCACAGCGAGGAGCTCTGTTTCGCCGGCGAGGAGGAGAGGGCGGGACCGGAGAGGGAGGCCTGCCCCTGCAGCCCCGCCCTGACCCTGCCCCGCCTCTCCTCCTCCTCCTCCTATGGCTGTGCGGAGGGGCCGGGGGAGGAGGGTGGGGCCTCCGGGGAGGGGGCCCGGGACTCAGAGGGGGACAGCGACATGGAGGAGGGGAGCGGGGACGAGAGCGAGCTCACCCCCACCGCCCTGCAGCCCCTCGCCCTGCCCAAAACCGAGCGGCAGGACTCCTGTGAGGTGAGCCGGTCTCAGCGCCGAAAAACGCCGCCGCCCCAAAAGAAACCTGTGGGAGGCCCCAGCCTGCTCTTTTCCATGTTTAACGATTTGATGAACTCAGTGGGATTTTGATGACCTATCCTTAATCCTCTGAGAAAGCACCACACAGCAATCCCTTAATCCCCCTGTCTCTGCCACCATCAGGGACGAGATACTTAATAGCTGAATTAACTCGACTGCGCCTAATGCATTAAAGAAAACAAAACGATATGGTGTGTTTAGGATACACAGTAATCGGTCACCGATGAGTGATGAGATGGACCTATAAACTGCAGAGTAATGGTTTAGTTAATTAGTATCATTGCCCGAATGTATATATCAAAACAAGGATACAGATGTATTGTTCTTGACCACACAGGTTTATTTGCTGGTAAGCAATAATCTCATGAAGAGAGGCAGTAAAATTTAAAGAGTCATTTTTGCACCATGGTTCAGGAAGAGATATGAGAATATTTGTGAATGTGATGACAGTCTTGCGTCACAAGCTTTGTGTGTGTTTGTGTGTGTGTGTGTGTGTGTGTGTCCGTGTGTGCATGTGTGTGCCCGTGTGTGTATGTGTGTGCCTCTGTGCGTGTGTGTGTGCACATGCATGTGTGTCTGTGCGTGTATGTTTGTATGCGTGTTTGTGTGTGTGTGTGTGTGTGTGTGTGTGTGTGTGCATGTGTGTGTGCATGTGTGTGTTCCACAGCTCTCAGTGCAACAGAGGGTGTTCAACATCGCCAATGAGCTGCTGCACACAGAGAAGGCCTACGTGTCCAGGCTGCACCTCCTGGACCAGGTGTTCTGCTCTCGGCTGATGGAGGAGGCGCGCTCCCGCAACTCCTTCCCCTGCGAGGTGGTGATGGGCATCTTCTCCAACATCTGCTCCATCTACTGCTTCCACCAGCAGTTCCTGCTGCCTGCGCTGGAGAAACGTATGGAGGAGTGGTGAGAAAGGCCGGCCGCAGAGGTGTAGAACAGCCCAGATTCCTGCACCTCTAACGCGAGCAAACAACACCAAACCACACATCACGCACTTTATCAGCTGTGGTGTCTGCACACTAAACTGATAAAAATACTGTTTGTTCACTCAAGCTAGTGTGAGTGAATTTTTGGATTACACTCCTTTTTTTCTCCCCAAAAAAAATATTCAAGGGTAGAACTTGGCCAATGAAAATAAAAACTGTTTAGAAGTGAAAAAGTTAACCAGCATTGTTAAGGCCCTGGGTGAAAAGTTCCAGAGAATGCAGTAAAAGTCTAAACTCCACCCCTCCCGGTCCTGACCTGTGTCTGACTCCCCTCAGGGAGCTGAACCCTCGAATTGGGGACATCCTCCAGAAGCTTGCCCCCTTCCTCAAGATGTACGGGGAGTATGTGAAGAACTTCGACCGCGCCATGGAGCTGGTCAACACCTGGATGGAGAGGTCCTCCCAGTTCAAAGCCATCATCCACGACATACAGGTGAGAGCCCACCTGGGCTGAGCTCTGAGCCTCCTCTGCAGGCAGGCAGTTATCGGTTAAGTACCTTGCCCAAGGGTACAACAGCAGTGCCCTAGCGGGGAATCAAACCAAACACCATTTAGTTACGAGCCCTGCTCTATACTACTATACCACATTACTGCAGGTGGTATATTGAAAAGCATGAGTGTTTCTCCCCTGCAGGGTGACTATGTAGCTTGTGTAGAATGAACGTTGCCCAGGCTCACTGTAAAGCCTGATGATAATTATTTGTGATGTCAGTGAGGGATACATCTGTAGCTGTTTTTTTTTTAAAGCATGAATTTAGCTTTGAAGTTAATGTGTTTCTTTGATCGGGCATCTCACAAGGACAACCCAAGGTCAACCCTCACAGGAGAGTGGCCGTGTTTTGTCTCCACTTCTCTAAGGCTGTGTTTTGCTGGTTGTCAGCTTGCTGTTGCTGTTGTCAAAGAATTACTGTTCAACAGGAAGTGATGCCGAAGTGACCGCAGCAAATCAAATTTTGTAAGATGTCTCTACAATTAAATGTTATTGCTGGGGTCTTTATTTTGTACTTTACGTTTTTATCATTAATGTTTAATATGATTTACTTTTGTTACACCTATCTGCTCAGTTTAAGAAAGTGATTGAAAAAGGTGTCTGTTTGATTTTGGCCATCACCTAAACCAAGCTTATTAAGTGGGAGTCTGGTGATTGTAGTCTTCCTGATAACCAGGGAAGGCTACTGTGTAGCACAGTGTGATTTTTATTGTTTGTAAAATTGTACATAAATAGCAGCCCTCTGGGCGCATACTTCCAGTATATCCTTTTATAAACCGTCACAGACATCCCAAGGGTTTTCTGTGCCCAAATTAGCCTGTACTTGGGTCTACTAGCACTTCTTTCAGAAATTCTGATGCGCAGGTACTACCATGCATTATTTAGGATGGACACCCCTTTCCCTCCTCAGACGTTCTTCAGATTAGAGTGGAGAGGTTCAGAGAGGCAGCTGCTGAGAGAACGCTCAGAGTACAGCTGCGCTTGCTGGCGATGTTCTTTCCACAAATGCGCATTCAGCGCAATGTTCAGGTGCTTTGGGTCAGAATCGTTGGGGATAACGGTTCATAACCGGAAGGTCGCAGGTTCATATCCATTACATTATATTTACTGTCATTTAACAGACACTCTTATCCAGAGCGACTTACATGGGTTACACTTTTATATATTATCCATTTATACTACTGGATATTTACTGAGGCAATTCTAGGCCCAAGGGTACAGCAGCAGAGCCCCAGCAGGGAATCGAACCAGCAACCTTTCAGTTACAAAGCCAACTCATTACCACTAAGCTACATTGCCACCCAGGCAGAGCACTGCATTTGTGGCCCTGAGGAAGGCACTTAACCTGAATTGCCTGAGTAAAGGTCCAGCTGTATAAATGGGTCAGATGTAAGCTGTGTCATCCTGGATTAGAGCATTGAGTAAAGAATGTGGCCATTTACTAATGGCTCACTTATATTAGGGCCGTGCCTGACAAAGATGATATCCCACAGTTTCTCTTGTTTAAAACCCCATTCTGATATCATGGGACACATAATGATCTCCTCGTTTCACCCCTGGCTTTTAGTGGAGACAAATTGCATTGCGGTAATCCAAATTAAATTGCAATAAGTGACTCGCAACAAATAGCCTTTCACAAATCAGATTTTTGTCTTTCAAAAAGCAACAAACCTGGTTAGTTTCCAAATTTCCAGAACACCCCTCAATCTGACTTTGTTCTGGTTTTCGGCTGGCCAGTTTGGTGCAGTGCATAATGGTGGTAATGTTAAATAATTAGTCAGATACAACCTTATGAAGAGAATAAATAAAAGCGGAGCTTGTGTGAAAGAAAGATGTGATGGGAGAGAGTGGATGTGCTGGCATTTTGCCTCGGCTGGTCCACCTCATATTATGTGGCGGATCAAAGGGGGATTGTGGGAGGGCCGGGAGCGTTCGGAGGAGTCCCGGCGAAGGTGGGGAATACAGATAGGCCTGGAGACGGAGCTGCTGTGGAGCTTCAAAGGGCTCCCTGGCTGCACCTGTGGAATACTAACTCTGCTCCTTTGCTCCGCTGCTCCTCTCCTGTGCCGCGGAGCACAGGACTCCCCTCCGCAGACTGCAGCTTTCCCAAACCCCGACTCTGTCCGACGGACCCGGGTGATGGGGGGGGGGGCTGGGAGATGGGGGAGTGGGGTGGATAGGCTCCCAGGGTATTTACTGTCTTCGAGCTCTTTTTGTATTTCTATATCAGTCCTTGTCTGTGTATCGTTTTCTCTTTCAATGTCTATATCAGTATCTGTCACCCTCTCTCTGTTTCTGTTTGTGTGTGTGTGCTACTTTCTCATTCCTGCAATACTTGTGCCTCTTATTCTTTGTGTGTCTTTATTTCTCACAATCTGTGTTTGTGTTTCTCTCTGTGTGCGTGTGCATGTCTGTGTGCGTGTGCATGTCCGTGTGTCTGTGTGTGCGTGTGTCTGTGTGTGTGTGTGTCTGTGTGCGTGTGTGTGTGTGTGTGTGCATGTGTCTGTGCGTGTCTGTGTCTCAGAAAGAGGAGATGTGCGGGAACCTGACGCTGCAGCACCACATGCTGGAGCCGGTGCAGCGGATCCCGCGCTACGAGCTGCTGCTCAAAGACTACCTGCACCGGCTGCCGGAGGACGCCGACGACTTCAAGGACGCGCAGAGTGAGAGCCCCGCCCTCTGCACGCTCTGCCTCACACGCTCACACAGAAACACTGTCGCAAGGGGGGTGTTCCAGCCCAGCGGCCCCAGACCCCACTCACAGCCCTGGGACCGGCTCCAGCTCGAGGGGCTCCAGTCTCTGTCCTGCCCCCACACACACACACACACACACACACACACACACACACACACACACACACACACACCTCACCGCACTGAGGGCTGCAGCCAGGTGGCAAACTGAGCCTCTCTACAGCCTAAATGGAAAAATGGCACCATTGTGCACACAAGTTTGTGTGCGTGTGTGTGTGTGTGTTTGTGTGTGTGTGTGCATGTGCATGTGCGTGTGTGTGTGATACAGCTTCAGGTCCCAAACTCTGCACCTCTCTACAGTGTAAATGACCAGATCACATCATTGTGTGTGTGTGTGTGTGTGTGTGTGTGTGTGTGTGTGTGTGTGTGTGTGTGTGTGAGAGAGAGAGAGAGAGAGAGAGAGAGAGAGAGAGATACAGAGACGTTCTCTAACATTTTAATCAGCCCAGCATGTATTCTAGCCATCTCAGTGCATTTTGTTTCTTAATTCCTTTTAGAATCTCTGGAGTTAATAGCGACAGCTGCGGAGCACTCCAATGCGGCGATCAGAAAGATGGTGAGCAGGGAGGGGGGCGCTGTTCTGCACAGAGCCGGGCCCAGACCACATCAACGCCCTCCCGCCCCGGCCCCGCAGCCACCAGCGCGAGGCTTGGGCGCTGGGCCTGAGGCGCAGGGGAAACCTGCTTCCAGGGAGAAAAGATGCTGCCCCTCTGTGGGAGTTTGTAATTAAGGGTGGCTGCTGCCGTAATGAGCAGTTGTTGCTGAAAGTCTTTCATTTAGAGCTGTTTATTGCCGATGCTTTTTTACTTCAAAGAAGGGTTTGTCTTCGGCTATGTTTATCGATATCTGTGTGAGCCGGGAGATGAATGCGAGTTCAGTCAGCCGTACATAGAGCATTTAGATCAGTTTTGGCCTGATCGCATAACAAAAACAATAATGTATGAAATGTTTCTGTACTGCACACAGTCTTATGTCCTCATACAGTATTTATTTCAGCTGATTCTGAAGTGTGTGTGTTATGTGTGTGTTGTGTGTGGTGTGTGGTGTGTGGTGTGTGTGTGTGTGCATTTTTCTCCCTCTCAGGAGCGAATGCACAAGCTGTTGAAGGTGTACGAGCTGCTTGGGGGTGAGGAGGACATCGTAAACCCCACCAACGAGCTCATCAAAGAGGGACACATCCTCAAACTGTCGGCCAAGAACGGCACCTCCCAGGACCGCTATCTCATACTGGTGAGCTATCTCACACACCCCTCGCCTCGCGACTTTGCCTTTGTATGTGTTACTTAGAAGCATAAATATCCTTACTGAGAGCACTGCCATTGCCGTAATTATTGGTATTATTATACTCATCAGTAGTCATGCAAGCTCGGTCAGGTTTCCCCTCAGGGAAGAACATGTCAGCACTTTAGGTATTAATAAAATTATGGTAATGGAGCTGTGTCTGTGGCCTGCATTGTGTCTGTGTTGGAACTGGTTCTTATTTGTGTGGCCTGAAGCAGCCAGATGTAGTAGAAGTACACCCTCAGGTCGAGTACGTTGCAGGGTGAAGCAGGCAAGTCTTGTTCCCTGACAGTCGAGGACTGTGGGATTGATCACTGTGTAATATTAAAAATTCCTCCCTGCTTGGAATTCAGCACTTCCCGAGGCGAGATTCGAGGAATGGCGTTCTGCTATGATTTAGTGTCTGTGTTCATGCCTTTCTCTTTCTGCAGTTCAATGACAGGTTACTGTACTGCGTCCCCAAACTGCGGCTCATTGGACAGAAGTTTGGAGTCAGGGCCAGGATTGATGTGGACGGGATGGAGGTGTGTGTGTGTGTGTGTGTGTGTGTGTTTGTGTGTGCATTTGTGTGTGTGTGTGTGTGTGTGTGTGTGTGTGTGTGTGTGTGTGTTTTTCTTCACTCGGCTTATTTGCATGAATCCATCCCAGTCTTTAATTTACACAGTCAAACTGGTCATAACCTCTTTCCCTCAGTATTTAATGATGTAATTCCTCCCTGGGCTATGTACTGTTATCTATTCTGGCAACTTATTTGTGTGCCCATGTGTCTGTTTGCAGATGTTACCAGTAAATTATGCATTTACTCAGTGTAGCTTACACGCTAGGATATCATGTGCTAGCCCGCGTGTGCACACAGCTGCAGGTGGCTGTTTTGTGTGGAGATCTGTGAGTGTCCTCACAGAGTTTGCCAGAGTGCTGTGATGACAGTAAGGGTTTGATGGGAACATAATGGGTGCTGATGGGTTTTTGGGTGGGCCTGTGGAGTGACGCCATGCTGGCTTTTTGCAGCTGAAAGAGACCAGCAGTGTGAACGTGCCGAGGACGTTCCTGGTGTCGGGGAAGCAGCGGTCTCTGGAGCTGCAGGCCAGGTGAGCCCAGTGGAAACGCTGCACAGCAGGATTAGCCTTTTGAGTGTGGATTCCACCGTCACCTATACCTGCCCCCTTTTCTGGATACTCATTAGAAAATATGGAAAGAGATTAATATCATGGGGCTCCCAAGTGGTTCACACAGTGAAAGTAGGCTGAGCCCTACGGCCTGGGCTCCAGACTGGTTGTTTCATTGGCTGACAATAACTGGGAGCCCAGATCGACTTCGTTCTGCTTGGGGTAGGGGTGTGGAGGTCAGCCAGAGCCTTCTACTCTCACTGCTCACAGGCTCACTTTGATTTGACAGGGTGAGTTGCTTGGATGATGTTGGTAGGGTAGCACCTGTCCTCTAATGGGTGCCCGCTCCGCTGTAGTGCTCAGTGTGAAAAACAGCCATTGGCTGTGTGTGAGTGTATCGCATAACCGCGTGAGTCTCACTTCAGTGCTCGTGTGTGAGCATGGAGGTCGTCACGGTGAGCTGAGCCTAATATACAGTTGGTGATTCCAAAGCATGGTTGCATAAAGTGGGAGGAAAAAGAAAAATTAATATTAATTCACCCACATTCAATTTTGGGCGACCAGCAGACTGTGTATGAGACTTGAACTTTTATCACCTGGAAGACAGCTGTGTGTAGAGATAAGGCTTGTCGTCCTGTGTGGGTGAAGGTCACACCTGCATTTTAGTTTTGATGTCACAGGAATTGTTTACACTCTTTGTACCTTTTGCTCTGTTCAGGACTGAAGAGGAGAAGAAAGACTGGATCCAGGTAAGGAGAAGGAGCCCTCCTCACCCTCTCTTTTGTCTCATCTCTGCCCCTGTGCTACAGCAGAGTGCTTTACACCGTGTAATCACACCCCACTCCCTCCCCTCTCTCACAGGCTATCCAGGCCACCATTCAGAGACACGAGCAGACGCTGGAGACGTTCCGGGTGCTCAACTGCTCCTTCCGGGATGAGGATTACACTCCTCCCAACTCTCCAGTAAGACCCCTGTTACACTCGTATAAGACTGTGCTGTTAGAGTTGGATCCATGACCATCACGTCAAGATAGCCCTACCTGCTTCTGATTGCCCCCCCCCTCTCTCTCCTCTTTTGTCTCTCTCCTTCACTTGCTCTCTCACTCTGGCTCTCTTTTCTCTCTCATTCACATTCCCTATCTCTCCATTTTTCTTTCTCCTTCTCTCTCTATCTCTCTTTCTTTCCCCTTCTCTACCTCTCACCGTCTCTCTCTCTCATCTTTTCTCTTCCACTCTCTGTTTCTCTCCTCTTTTCTCTCTCCCGTCTGTCTCTCCCTCCCTCTCTCTCTCTCCTTCCTATCTGTCTCTCCTGCAGAACTGTACAGAGTTGGGGAAGCGTGCTCCCACCCCTATCCGGGAGAAGGAGGTCACTCTGTGCATGAAGTGCCAGGAGCCCTTCAACTCCATCACCAAGAGGCGCCACCACTGCAAGGCCTGTGGACACGTACGTCTCTCAGGCTCAGCCGCAACGTTGTTTTTTAATTTCAGTTTGGAACGGCAAATGCTTTTTACCCCGATCACATCCCAGTTTGGAGTGCCCAACTGTGTCATGGAGCCACCTGTCACTGCAACCCCCACTGACAGTTGGGGGGGTGAAGACTAACACATGCTCCCCTCTGAAACACGTGATGCCAAACACCACTTCTTTACACACTGCAGTCCCCACGCCAAGCCTGCACTGAGCAAGACCCTTAATGTGCAGTTTTACACAGGCAGACCGTAGGTGCCTGATTGCCAGGCAGGGGTTGCTAGTGTGTGTGGTAGGCCGGTAAAGCCCCTGGCCAGCCTGCCCACCCCAACCACCCCCTGAAGGGTCAGTTACAGGGATGAAATACATTAACACTGGCTTACACACGTACTCCTCTCTCATGCTGAACGCTTCACTGCGCGCCACTCCTCGTTCTCTGCCAGGTGGTGTGCGGAAAGTGCTCTGAGTTCCGGGCCCGGCTGCTCTACGACAACAACCGGGCCAACCGCGTGTGCGTGGACTGCTACACCACGCTGCACGGCGTCCCCCCGTCCCCCGCCGGCCTGCCCAGCACCACGCAGAGACGTCGCTCCATCCTTGAGGTGAGGCCGGGCCGAGGCCTGGAGAAACGCGCCGCCGCGTGGCACTAACACTGTGCGCTAACCGTGTGCGCTAACCGTGTGTGTGTGCGCTTCTCGCCCGCAGAAACAGGCCTCGGTGGTGGCGGAGAACAGTGTCCTCTGCAGCTTCCTGCACCACATGGAGAAAGGAGGGGGGCGTGGCTGGCAGAAAGCCTGGTTCGTCATCCCGGAGAACGAGCCCCTGGTCCTCTACATCTACGGGGCGCCGCAGGTGAGGGGCGTGGGAGGAGAGAGACGGCCGTTTCCAGCAAGGTGCTCTTCTAGTGGTGGGAGAGTGAGGCGTCACGAAACCCTGAAACAGGTGGAGCTCTCCCGAGCTAAGTGACTCATTGACTTGAGCCAGTCATATTTTACAGTGAAGTGAAAGTCATTTCATTTGTTCAGATGAATGAGTGGTTGGCACTCCAGCTGTTAGAGGGCTTAGGAAGCCTCACTCTGCCATGACTAGCTTTTCCGCTAGCTTTAGCATTTGAGAAGGCTATATTAGAGAGCAGTAATTCCTTCTGTTTTTTTGGTATTGTTTTTTTTTTTTAGATTGAATTCATTAGTATACAAGCTTTTTATTTGTGTTGAGTGTCTTCTTCCCATGACTTCTCACCTCTCTCCTCCTCCAGGACGTTAAGGCCCAGCGTAGTATCCCTCTGATCGGGTTTGAAGTGTCCCATCCTGAGCCGAGTGACCGGCTGGAGCGTCGCAACGCTTTCAAAATCAGCCAGAGTCACCTGACCGTTTACTTCAGCGCTGAAGGGGAGGAGCTACAACGCCGTTGGATGGAGGTCCTGTCGAGGGCGGGGCGAGGGGAGGAGCTACAAGCCCACGCCCCTATCTCAGAGTCTGTAGAAGAAGAGGGGGAGGAAACAGTGTGTACAGGGGAAAATACGTGATTGGTTGATGAGTGTGATCAATGATGCCCATTGCACAAACACCCATACAACACACAAACACACACACACACACACAATCACACATACTTACACACACAGCTACATACACACGTTTATATTAAGTGTCGGTGGTCAGTTGCATGAAATACCTACATGTTCAATTTCTTCTTGTATTATTCATCTTGTGAGTTGACGGGTGTTTGCAAAATCTGCCAAAAATGTACCTACCCCTAAAGAAAACGTATAGAGATGTAGTTAATTCAGAGTAGCGCAAATGTTTTCTGCTACACCAACACCCTCAGCACAACCTTCTTCTGCCAAATGTTCTTTTTTTTTTAGTGTGTGGTTTTTAAATGAGTGATTACTGTGGAAGTATGGAGTGTCTGTGACGTGGTACACGTTGGCAGAAGGCTATTTGTGCCCACCTTTCGCTGGATTGGCTGCGTTACAGCCTATTCCCTGCTGTCCTGGATGTGGTGAAATGAAGCTTGAGAGGACGTGTACGGGTGACTGAGAGAGACTGAGGGCTGAGCATGCAGTCAGTGGTGCAGGCCCAGAGTGCTCCCAGACCCAGCTGCAGCTGGAGAAACAGGACTCCTGCAGCTGACACACACTGCAGACCGCCTGGAGACAAACCCACCTCCATTTTACCCTGTACAACACATTAGCAAACCGATTGCTGCAGAAGCTATCCGAGGATCTTTTGGAAGATTTGCTGTCTTCTGTGTCTCAACAAAACGTGTAATCAGTCATCAGATTCGGACTTATTTGTATACAAACCTTTTTTTTCCCGTCTCCAGGATGTTGCTGTTTAGTTCAAACCCCGAGAGAACCCTTGCGGCGTGAGTCACTGATTTCAGGGCTCCGCTGCCAGTGACATTCTGTGAAATGAAACGCAGAAGGATTTAGTGGTGGATCCGAGAACACTGCTGAAGGTTTGACAACAATTGGTTAGATAGACAGATCCCCACCCCCACCCAGCCCGATCTGTTCTGAGATGAGGCTAAGAAATGTTCTCATTTCCCTTGTTAGATCGTGTTAATTATTTCCCAACTGACCCATGATATCACTACAAAAGCAGCCCACTTTAGATAGCTTGACCTACCCAGTTAAAATTACTAATTCATGTCAAATGCTTTTTGTCGGCCAGTCTCCTTGACTTGAGTCAGTACACATGATCCACTGGTCCTTTTTTTGCTGCAGCTCCCCTGCCACCCAGTGGACAAGTCAGGGTATTGCACTCTATTGTACACCAAAGAACCAAAGAGCAAAAGCATTTTACCAGCTTGGGGGAGGTGGGTGGGGGTTGGGGCTACACTGTTGTTCTGCAACAGGTCTGTTCCAATTCTGGTGAGTTTAAACGCGGTTGAAAATAAATGTAGTAGTAGTCAGTGTCACTCAGCATTTTTAAAGTTCTGGTTTAATGGGTAGGTTTTCCAGCTGTGTGAGCGTGCACTAAATTGTTTTCAGAAGGAACATTTTGTCTTGATTTTGCACTTTCTCTACAAATCACATCATTTTCTTTTTTATTCTTAAGATTATTCTGTCACACAGTGCAGGTTGTTTAAAACAGGCAGTGGAGCTAGACACAGTGTGGTTGTTTTGTGACCTTTACATCAGCTACAGTCAGGAGAAATGATGATGTGGAATATTTAAGTGGTTACTGCTACTTTGCCTTCTGCATGTTGTGGCATCCACACTTGCAGACCAATCAAATGCAGTTTACCAAAAAGAGTTTTAACTTGTACATGTGTACAAAATGCAGAACTAGCGTCCCATGTAATCCTGTATAAATGATACATTGAAGTTAACTGCAAAATGAACAGGTGGCTAATAAAGAAAATTAATTCTATGATTAAATATAGCAGCCACATATTGACCTATCTCTCTCAACTTCATTAGGATTCTTGTGCTGGGGTGGTTGATTAGCATGGGGAACACACCCACAGCCATGTGGTGATAGAGGTCAGATACAAATTTACTACAATTGCAGGGCAATAAAGGAAGTATAACTATCCCTTATCTCACAAGTCTGGTCCAAAAGTGACATTTTAGAAAATCGGGGGGTCTCTGATGAAGATGCACAAATTAATTAGGAATGTGTGATTTCATATCTTTAATAAGGTCTGCTCCTTCTGCTCCTTGGCACAGCACTATTGGTCTTCCCGTAATTCTACGCTGTACCTAAAATAAGCTGACAAAGTTGAAATTCATTCTGAAACTCTAGATGGCAGTACATGTGCTTTCCAGAGGGAGAAACTCGGGACTCTGTGGGGGTGTCTTCTTTGGTAGGGTGGGGGCTGTTGAAATGTTGAGGAAAAGTTGCTGAAGTAGTGATGCTTGTCCAAACATTTTTATTGGGACTCAGGAAAGAGCCTTTGGGGCTGTTCCTCTCTGGTCATATGTAAAGTATACGAGTTTGTAACTGAATGAATGTCCGCATGGAAGTTGGTCAACTCTCTTTTTTTAGCTGGCGTGGCATTTCTGCCTTATTAACAGTTTTATAAAGCATATACTCAAAGAATTGTGGCAAAAGGAAAACATTGAGATGAAATACAGGAAATTTTGAATGGGGGTGTATTTGTGTTTGGAAAAAAAAACAAAAAACAAAAGGGTAATTTAAAAAAATTACATTTGTAAATATAATTTATTTTCCTCAGAGCCCAGTTTGGTGGGTGAGGTAATGTTGGCAAGCTTGGTGTTATTTCTATCTTGTGCAGTTGAAAATCTGACTCCTGATAACTGTGGTGGAACTTCCTTTTGGGAATAGCTTATTTACATGACCACTTGTACGTTTCCCAGTCTGAGGTTGTTTTTTGTATCTTGGAAGGGGGGAAAGGAGTTACTCGTCTTTCTCTTTTATTTGATCTCTCATTCTCTACTATAAGCCAATGTGGGTGAATTTAAAGCATTTCTTCAGAACAGCTATAGATATTTGTTAGGTATTGATTTGTTTGTTTGTTGATGTTGTTCTTTGTTAAAAAAAAAAAATCGCTTGACTAATAGTAAGCCCAGACCGGTCAACCTCAGAGTTTGTATATAACCATTCAGTATTCTCTCACCCTTCTGTGCGCATCTCTGTCCCTCCAGTGCCATGTAAGCGAACGTTAAATGTGCCTGCTCATCTGAAGTACTATACTCTGTCGTGGTGGAGATTTTCATTCCCTTCAGCTGTAACAAAGTACATGGTCCATGGAGCTACAGTGCTATTATTTGT
The DNA here is from genome assembly GCA_019176425.1 of Megalops atlanticus. Taxonomy (NCBI): domain Eukaryota; kingdom Metazoa; phylum Chordata; class Actinopteri; order Elopiformes; family Megalopidae; genus Megalops; species Megalops atlanticus. The sequence continues at coordinate 30,545,765 of CM032882.1, forward strand.
CAGTCTGTTTATTGAATATTACTGTTTCTGTTGAAAGGGGTGAGTGTTTTTTGACCACTGCTGTGTAAGTTGTAGGAGTCTGAAGAGATTCTCCTATACTCCTTAGACAGTATTTTTTGCTATAGTGCCGAGTTGAAAAGACATTAATTTACTCCTAGAACCTTTCACTCAGTAAACATTAATTAATCATATTTTTTTTCTCCTGTACCTTTTATTTACTTTATGATGGTTTGTGTCATGGCTTACAGTACATTACATCCCTATAGTTAGTGGTAATTACCATTGTATGTTACCTCTGCTTTTGCCAAAGTATACAGCAGGAATTATGTTGAGATGGCCACAGTCATTTATCTATATTTGTTTATTTGTTTTGTATTTATTACTATTTGTATTCCAAATTATTACCCACATTTTACATCTGTTCAAATGGTGTAGAACCTGGAAAACTGGTTAATTGGATGTTATACAGTTGTTTTTGCTATTTTCAAATAACTGTTTGGCTAAAAAATGAAACCTTTGCTAAACTTTCTGCCAGAAAGGGGCGGTTTTGACATCCTGCTTTAAGATGAAAAATGCCATTTAAACTGTGTGAATACCCACATAAAAAACCTAGTATTTATACAGAATCCTCATATTTTATGTATTGTTTCATAAGATTAAGTTCATGGATTCTGAAAATTGACTCCTTTATGCATCGGAATTCTCCATATGTTGTTTACATTCTGTCCCATTAGTGTTTACAGTTAATTCAGACACCTCCAGTCTGGCAACATTAAAACCAATCCTATTTACTTTGTGTAGAAAGCTTACAGTAGTTAAATGTCCAACTGAATAGTAAGCATGATAACTGACAACAACTCCATTCAGCTTTGAAACAGTATTTTAGTCTCGCTGCGCCAAACATGTCATAATATATGGCACATTTTTTTCGTGAATACAAACTGTATAGGTTTATTGTAAACATGACTGAGTATTACTGTTATTATAATTGTTATTATTATTGTTATTACTATTAATTATATTAGTGGCAGGCCACTGGGTACCATTGTATGTTGATATCCCAATGAAATCTGTGCAAGATATTGAAAATGTTTATGAATTTAAAAATAATAAAAAAATGTTAGCAAACTCATTTTTTTAAATAATACGTTCATTTTCCATTTGGATAGTTTGCCTGTTGCGATGATAAGGTTTTTTGTTATGGACAATGAAGCACAAACATACTGCAGATGTTGGAACTTAGCACTGCTAAGTAGAAGCTCACATTTTCAAAATGCTTGATGATGTTTTTTTTTTTTTTTTTTGTTTTGTTTTGTTTTTTAAGGAAATATAAATGCTTACCTTTCCAAGCCATCTGCCTACATAATGAGCCAATATGTGTTCTGTGACCCACCATTAGTGAGAATTGGTACAGTCTTTCCAAAAGGATTAACATAAAACACTGATCATGAATTTCCATTCATTAATAAAGTATTCCTACGTTTGCCTCAAAAGCGTCTGGTCTGGATTCAGCCTTTTTTATCCTGTGTGTTTTTTTCCCCAAATAACACTAAGGCAAATAAACGTCAGGCAAGGCTGGTAATTAATCTATGTGTGCATAAAAAATAATATGTATGAAAGTAATTTTTGAATTAAGAATTTCTATGCAGAACTGGAAATAAAATTGGATCAAGATGATTATTACTGAAGTACAGTATCTTGACAACTGTTGTATTTGTAACACCATTGTAGTGATGAAAAAAGAAAAAATATATAGATGAAAGAAAGATCACTTTAAATACTGAAGGAATTCAACAAAGTTCCACACCTGTTTTTTGAAGGGGGGCAGAAAGAGCAATCAGGGAAAATGTGATAGGTGTTGGTGGACCTGAGATGGAACAAATGTCATTTCTAAAGAGTGTCATCCTTTGGATGAGGTGCTAAGTGAAGGTCCTTACTCAGTGTAGTCATTGCAGATCCTGTGGCCTCTACAGCATTGCCAAGCATGGATATCCCCCAGTATCCTGGCCCAGTGCTCAGTCTGGCTCTGTCAGACTTGGCATCTTCGCATCCACTGATCCTGGTCCAAAAGTGACTTGTTCATTTCCCAGGTATTGCTGTGCCACTGGTGTTGGATGAGTTACTCCCTGCATAAAAGAGCTTTGGGATCACTGAAAGAGTGCTATATCAGTGCAGGTCATCATGCTGAATATCTGTAGAAAATTTTGGGGAAGTTTTAATCATCACATTGTCAAACCACTGTATTAGAGGATATGTTGTACAATACACGGAGGCTGCACATGAATAGCACCTTTAAGACACACAGAAGTAGTTCACAAGAGGATACTTCTAAAGCTTAATCTGATTCTTGTGTGGAAAATGAGCATCAGCATTGGACAACAACAAAAAACATACCATAGGAACTTGTATTTGTAAAATACTGTAATGTTAATACTAATAATATTACTGATATAACTATATTTGCAATAATTACTAATCACTAATAATACTATTAATAATCAATGCTATTAATAGTAATAACAATGTATATTTCATGTATTGTACTAATATATGCCATAAAATACATAATTAAGAATTTATTGTTTCGATCACATTGGTTAGTCAGTGATTTGGTACATCTGTAAATTACTGCATTGCAGTCACCTCCACACTGTCACTATCCTTAAATTGTAGCTTGTTACCTATATATTTTAACTACTCAGCAAGCAAGCTAGCCAGTTACGCATCAAATGTGTTAATAGCTACCTATTTAACCAGATTGGTAATTAATAGCGTATGCATATACAATTCTCTCAGGCTGAAATGTATCATAAGTTATCTCTGTCCTTCCGCTCTCCTCAGAGCCTGACGGTTCTGGCTGATGAAATGTTTGGAAACATCAACAACATCCCAGAACACACGTCCCTCCCCCGCGCAGTTCTATTGGCTGAGAAAAACGACAACCTGCATGTAATAAGCTCATCTATTGGCTCTCCCCCCTGTTCATCATATCTCGCCCGATCAGTCGTTTGTAGGTTGCGTCACCGCGGATTTCCCCTGTTTTTTTATATAGAAAGTGATTTCACCGCTCCGCTCTAAGCCCTGAGATAAGCCTGAGATGCAGACCAATGTCCACAGCTAGCTAAATCACGGGCTAACGAGCTGCACTGGAAACTGACTTGTATATCAGCTGTCACACTTTGGACGGAGACGGTTAGCTTTGCTATCCGCTATTTATTGCCAAGCATTAGTTAACTTAGCTGACAGTCTGCTGGTAGAGCTGATGAGATACAGCAAGCATTGTTACAGTAGCTAGCAAGCTAACAGGTGAATTAGTTGTAACGGAGATCGCCGGGTGGACAACTTGCAAGTGCGTCAGCTAATATTAACGTTAACGTTTACTTATTTGCCAGCTACCTGTTAAAATAATGTTAGCCAGCCGGCTGGCTAATTTGAACTGATCGCTAGCAAAGTGCTGGGTAAGTTAGCTTGCTACTTAGCAATAGTGGTTTAACAGCAAGGTAGCGTTAACTAACGGTCGCTATCCATATAGCAAGCCAGTTTTATCCAGCAGGCTAAGGTCAGCTAGTTTGTTAATATTTTTTCTGTTTTGGACACACGTCAGATCTGTAACCAGCTCAGAAGTTACCTAATTATTTTTCCTTCAGTAATTTGACGGCATAAAGAAAAGAGGAGCGAAACGAAATTTTCTTTGAAACCGCCTGAGAAATGTCTACCGTCGCCTCCGAGCAGGAGAAAGGCGAAAAGGGAATACTGCTGTTGTCGGCGGCGGATCTGTACCCAGGTGTCAGCCAGGTAGCGTTACCTGGACAACCTGCGCCGCACGAGCAGCCGCAGACCGTCTTCGTCATTCTGGACTCGGGTGCGGACGCTGTGAACTTGCTAAGGTGAGTGGGTTTCATCATCAGACAACTCAAAATTTCCCGATGAGCTGAATTTTCACCGCAATACCTGTTATGTCAGGTGTTCTACAGGTATAGATGCATGATGCTGTAGCGCAAGGCTTTAAAGTTATGGCATTTTAAGACAAACGCCAGAGTAGTTCAGAACAGCACCTTCCACCACGGCTATGGGATTTGATCCTGGGGCTATTTTGTGCATTTAATTACTGTGCTGTTTGCACACAAAATGATAATGATGAATAACTGTGCCGTTTACTGGACTGCCTTTGTGGCAGAGTTAGCCAAGCTACCTATCTGTGCACAAACGACCACACCAAGCAATTCACTTCAATTTAATTCAATCCAAAGGTGCTTTATCGGCAGGACAGACAATCGCTGCGCTGCCAAAGCAAAAGACGTACTATACAGAAAATAAGCAAATATAACCATACCATTGAAAAGAGAACACATTCATGCACGTTAAAATAGCTAAATAAACAATAATCAACCATACATGGCGCATCCATGTAACAGTAAACTTTAAATTGAACTATAAATGAATTAGTAACTGATTAATATATACATGAGTGGTCTCTCTTTGCCAGTCGCCGTTGTTTGGGACCCGATGGCTAACTGGCTCGGCAGCTACGACGACTTTTTCAGAATAACTTCAACGTTATTCGCTGTCATTAGCATGCTAGCTACCATTGGCTAGCTAACTGAAATAAACATCTCTGAGCAACCTGTGTTTTTCAACCGTGTAATGCGTCTAAACCGTTACGAAATGGAATTTAGGCCGAGCTAACTGTATCTAACCTTAGCTATGTTAACTAGCTGGATAAATAATAAGGTAGACAAACTTGCTAAAATAGCTAGGTCTGCTTCTGTTTTCGGTTACCTGCTGTTAACAAGCTAGCCAGTCTCATGCATTCTGCTTAGATATGTGCGTAATTAGAGCACCAAATAACGTATTGCTAATGCGCCATAGTTTGTCTTGTAACAGTTTGTCGTCATTGTCAGTTTCGATGGATTTCAATTGTCATCCTTTATTTTTTGCAAGTTAGATAGCTTGGTACTTCTACCAAGCCCTCGGTGTAAGTTTTTTTTGTTCTTGCTAAACAGAGAGTCTTTTGTTTTGCTAAGTCTGACTAGCTAGTAGGGTTATACAAACGGGAGATGTGGCATTGAATGAAAGCGAAGTTTGGCACCAAATTCAGCGGGTGAGTCATCGTGCATTCCGATGAACTCCTTCCTGGAGAGGATCACAGAAGGTCCCTGACCGGCCTCCCCACATCGCATATGGAACAAAAGATTAATTAAAACAGAGAACATTTACATCTCCGGCTCATTTAAACAAAACGTAATGATCTCGTCAAGCAGGTCTGATCATTGAGTCTTGTAAGAAAATATTTTATTTCATTGGCAGAGTAGCTGGCTGGTGATTGCGTTCTTACAGTTACACCTGTCTCGTTTGATTGTATAAAATTATTTTAACAATGTTCTTTATTGTGAAACGCTTTAAGACTCGTGTTTGCCCTGTTTCCTTAATTGGTAGCTAGTCTACGTGTTTAATCATCCAAAACTAGGTCGGTGGGTCGCTTGTAATTACCATTTGAAAATGGGAGCCCGTCGAATAGCAATATAACTGGTCTTTCTTTGATTATTCAACAGGTTGATGCTTAGTTTTATTATGAAAATAAACTCATCCAAAGGTCTTGGCTACGGCCTTTTGTAACGCTGGTGAACTGTTACATTGATGCACGAAATTCCATTCTCCCGTACAATTACAGAGGTCCAAATCTGATCAGCTAGCGCAATCAGTTTACTGTCGAGTTCAACAGGTGTCTCAGCAAATCAAATCAGCAAAATCATCTGGTCAGAAAGTGGGATAGAAGAGATGGTTGCCTGTTAAGAGAATAATCCACATGGGTTAACCCAAAGTAATTTGGCTCTTCCCTATACAGGAACGTTTATGTAAACAAATATCTTAATATTCCCATATGCTAGACTGCACAGAATGATAAGGCACAGGACGTCAGTAAAGTGTAAGGCTTTTGGACTCAGAAGGTTGCTTGTGAGCTTGGGTTGAATGAGTATAAATGAAATAAAGTTTCTATTAATGGAAGCAAATATAACATACAATGGTAAATACAATGAAATGTATACATTATTGCCATAATTAATTATGCAAGCTGCCAGCAGATAAGGGCATTTGTTAAGGAGACTGACGGAATAAAATTGGGAGATAACAAGTGGTGAAAAGCTGTGATTCACACTTCTGAGATGTATACATTGTCGTACATTGTTATACCTGTGAACAGTGAGGTTTGTGAATGCTGAAGTCCCTGTCTGGGTTTGTGTTGTGTCATTGAGTGTTTAAAAAGATCCTAACTGTAAACACACACAAGAAAAATAGTTCTCAGAAGAAAGCAGGGAGTACAGAATGCACAGAGTGACAAAAAGACAGGAATGTTTTTTTTTAGTTGAGGGGCTTGGCTGCCATTTCGTTTACAGTTCCTTTCACCCTGGTTGCCTCCTTAAAGCAGATAAGATAATGGAAAGCAGGGCTTTATTATTTTTCACTGCACTGACTGTGGACCTTGAGTCTGTGAGGATATGACTCAGCAGATCCAGCTGCATAGCTCTTTTTCCTCTCAGGCCTACATCCTGTGGATTTCTTGGCTGTGAAGAACGCAGTCTTGCTGAGTTCTGTGTTATTTGCCTAGCCTCAGCTCACTTAAAACATTCCCCACCACCCCACCTTACCCTTCTAGACTTACACAAAAATATCTTTCACCCATCTTATATGCTGTAGGCTATTCATTTAATACTCTGCACACTGTATTCATTCCATTGTCTTTCATGTTTCACTTAAGAACAAGTGTTTTCCTTAGATTTTTTTAAACTCCTTTTTTCTTTTCTTTTATTTCTTTACCATATGTGATTCCACAGAATAAATGCAAGTTAGCAATCAACTTTTATATGTATAAATATACTGCACAGATGAAACATCTTACATTGTTCACTTGGTTGCCTGGTTTGTTTTGTTTTATTTATAGTCCTACATCAAATCATGGTCTAGAATTTAAATGAAGCATTTGGAACTAATCGAAATAACACCTGTGTTACTACCATGTGTAAAATGAGGTTAAGCACAGGTGTTATTGAGCCATTAGGAGCACACATTGTTATGGGTGTAGTCAGAGAGCTGCTGGAAAATTTCAGGCAAATGGTCATTGACCTCCACTAGTCAGGTGACCGCTAGAAAGTAACTCACAAATAGCAGAATCTTCCACTGTAAAAAACCATTATCAAGAAATTCAAGGCCACTAGGAAAGTTTAATTTTTTCCTGGAAGGGGATGCCAGACATCCTACCAGATCGTGCTGTGAGAAACGCGGGCAACGGTTGGTCATTTTCAGGAATGTCAGGCCTCATGTGGCTGGAGAAATGTCCCGTTTCATAAGCAGTATGCTTGGTGCTGAACAGGTTAGGTTTGTTATATATTGTCTGGTCTTGGTGCCTTTGGAATCAAGGAAAAGGTGGATTCATGCATTAGACCAGGACATTTTGACTGACAACCTGACACCCTCTGCTATGAAGCTGAATTTTGGATGAAAATGGATTTTCTTGCTTTGTGCATCCAAGCAAATGGGTAAGAGGACATCCGAATTATTGAATGGCCATAGCAATGCCCAGACCTCAGTCTGACAGACTATCTGTGGATTATACTAAAGAGAACAGTTCACAAGAGAAAATGTATAAATCTAAAGAAGTTAGAGATTTTCTGATCGGAGGAGCAGTTTACAGACCCTTTATGGATGTGCCTGAATCTCATACGAGACCACAGGAAGTATCATCAAAGTCAAAAAGAGGATGTGCACAATACAAGTGTTAACACAGTTGATTCTTTTCTCTTTTAAAAACTTTATTTTGCTCTACAGGGTTGGTAAATTTAAAATGCATGCTCTGCATTATTCATGCCAAAATACTGATTGTAAGTCGCACTTCTTCTGTTATATTGTGTTCACTGCTTTTTTATCAGGGACATGAATACATTTGGGGGTCACTGTTCTTTATTCAGCATTGCAAACTGTTAAATGCTGAACTCTTAAGAGCTTTCCTTTTGGGACACGTTTTTTAATAAAACAGATGGTGGATGCTTTTATGCAAGCCTAAAGGCTTACAGTACTAAATTATTATTAAAAACGAGGACACTCTCCCTCTCCTGTCACCATCCCATGATTGTAGCTATTCTCCGAGCTGGCTCAGCGTTTTTTCACTTCCTCGCGGTGAGTCAGGGCGAAAAACTCATTAGCCATGCTGTTTCTCAGTCGCTTCTCTCACGGCATGGTCAGCATCCATCTCTCACTCAGTGGACACGTCAGTCTCTGCATTATGGTGTCAATCTTCAACCTGCTCACAGCACTGTAGTGTCAGCCTTCACCCAGTAGTATCTGTGTGCTCTCACTGTAGTGTTATTCATTCATTTGTAGTGCTCCAGGCCCTGTTCTTGCAATGAATGTCCTCTCCTTCATAGCAGTGTGAGGAGGTTCTGGTCCCCCGTGCAGCATTGTAGCACTGGACTAGCAGTGATTGCTTGGTTAAAGCGCAGCAGTTATGGTTGAGGGTGTTCGTTTCAGTATTTGCTCGCTAAATTATGTGTTCCAAAACAGTTCCCTACTTTTATGAGGGGGAAACAAGGCGAGAGCTACGAATGTGTGGCGATGTTGTGAAACGGCGCCCTCCTGTGGTGACAGGCGTAAATGTCATAGTTTACCAGCTCTCACTATTTTTAGCAACTCTGTCGATGTCTTCAGGGTTGTACGCAACTTAAACCATTTGGCTAATTTTCAAAGCCAATTCCCATCGTAGAGGAAATTCGCGTTACATTTACAAACGGCGGAGACGACGGTGAAACTGCTTTAGTAGGATCGGGATGCACCCTGGCGATATTTTCTATTTAGTTTGAATATTTGCCGTGTAAAACCGGGTAGCAACGGGAGTGCTTCCTCTTTCAAAATGGCAAACCATGGCTTGCTTGCCGAAGCTTACAAAACACGGAAATTATGATTTCGACAAAGAATGCATGTTATGACTGTTTACTGAAATAACATCTGCTCTAATTAGCGTACTGGACAGGGTTTGAAAAGGAAATACTGTTCCCCGTTGTGTGCCAGTTGTGGAATTTCGACGTGTGGCCGGAATATTCGTCAAGTTAAGCCTACCCCATACTTTTATCCGGCAGGCGGACCGATTTCGGGTAAGTTAAATGAATAAATAAGGGCGGTTAAATGGACATCTGCTTGCAGAGTAAACGCGATTGCTGTGTTTTCTCCCTGTTTTCATGTTTGAATCCGCTGCCGGTGGAACGACGGCGTTTGGCAGTTCGGCAGTGCAATGTTTACATTCTGCGGATAGATTGAAGTGAGGGACCGGGCAGGGGTGTATCTAGATCTTGGAGACCCATGCGTTGTGCGTGTTTAAACGTCTTTGGACGAATTAAATTGATCAGCGATAACCATATTTTATGTCATGGCCTACTGAAAATGCCGAACACGATGGTTCGTGTGGCACTACGATGAAACGACAAACTTATAACGAGCTTATCTGTTGGTTAGATAGCGAGGTCAACGGGCAAGTCACTATTGGTATTTAAGACCACATCTTTCACCTAATGTTTTAAGGTTTGCTTTAAATAGAGTTTACATAATTCATATCGTTGTTTATATGTATATCATGTTAATCGGCAGTCGTTTAATAATAAACAGCCAGGATGGTGTTCGTTTTTTCTTTTATTTTTCCGTTCGTGACCAAGAGAAGCAACATGCCTAATGTGGCAATCCACGCTTCGGTCGTGAAGCAGCCGAAATAATGCATTTTGTCATAATAACAAATACATAGTTCTGGTACTAGTTTCTGTTTTAGCTGCCATCTGAAAGTATGTCATCCTCTTCAAGTGTTCTGGAATGCAGCGTTTGAGAAGTCATTGACATTAAATGTGTTTTCTTTAAGATGGTGTACATTATATCGGTGATCGTTTTAATACGTTGTATGTGACTTATCCAAACCGAAACTGTATTATTGTGCGTAGTTTCACTGCCAGTTTTAGCAGATCTGATTTTGCTAAAGCAGTAGAGGCCTAGTCAGAATGGCTGTCACTGCTGTCTGAACTTACGATCCTCAGGTCCAGAGTCCAGCGCAGTGACTCTGTCTCCTGCTGACATACCCACTGTGTGCTTCAGATGTGTGGGCTGTTTTTCCACTGCTGATGTGAAATAATGGCTGTAAGTGTCACATTTGCTTCATTTTGCTTTTTTAAAGGACAAAGGGCCCTGAGTCTGTTGATTGTTGTTTGCTGATTGTTGAGCGTTTTTTATGTTTCATTTGCGTTGTTGCAAGGAAGGGTAATAATATATATAATAAATAATAATTGGTGTTGTTATTAGTATTACTGTCTGTGAGTAAATGGAGTCATTTAGAATGCATGGCTTTATTCAGTCTAGGTTTTGGCTGTGGCCCCACAGTTGCCCGGTTCTTTCAGAGGAGGGTTTTACCCCAGACTGCTAATCCCGCAGGAGTTTCCCACACTCCTCAGTCCAGCTAAGGAGCTCTGGTTGCTGCTGAAGGTGAAGGGGAGTTAGGAAATTGCAATGCTAAGACGCATTAATGATGGAACATTAAGTTCAACAATTGTAGGTGAATAATATTCACTGCAGTGCATACAGTGTCCAGTGTCTCATCACTGTAGAGGAGTTTGAGTGTAAAAGGTTAACACACAGAAGCTGTGTTAAGAGAGACGCACTGCAGAGATGATGTAGGCCCCACTGTGGTGTATACCCTTATCTGTACCTTGTCCTTTGTTCCTACTTAGTATAACTAAGTATACCATTTATTCTCTTCCACCTCAGCCCTGACACACCAGACATGACTTGTAGTATCATTAATATGCCACATTTTTAGGTTTTGAGTAATGGAGTGCTTTTGAGTGTCTGCCAGTTAGCAGTGTGCTTTAAAGTAGCTACGCTTTGTGTGCTGTGCCAGACCTGAATCCTCACTCTGTGTGAATGGGTTTAGCCTTTGCCAGATATATAACATGCCTATCTGTAGAGGAGAAAAATATGCAGGAATCAATGGGAAACAGCCCTTTTTGAGATGATTAATAGGAAAGCTCAGGCACTGTGTAGCTTCCCATAAAGATGCAATGGGATCAATAGGTGAATTTCTCACCCCTCAGTCCATGTTATTGATTGCTTTGCTGACTGTTTTTTTCCTTCTACAACTGCGTGGAGAAAGGACATTGAGTTGTAGCAGAACTGCAGACAAAAAGACCCTTGTGAATCACAGAAGCTGTTAATGGTGAAGGACATGCTTTGTGAATGAGGAAAAGTAGGGTGGTACAAGCATGGGTTTTTTTTTTTTTTTTTTTCGAAAATCGGAGTCGGCCTCTGTGATGATGTGTTTTCCAGTATTTGCAGTGTGGGTTTTTATCAACAGGCAGCCTTGCTTAATTCTTCCGTTGGCTGATAGGCCCTTTGGTAAAGAGAGGCAGAAGGACATGGCTAGTGGGTATTGGACCGTTTGCGCAATGCTTGCTCTGTCTGCAGCCCTGCAGACCTCTGTTTGGGTTCCGGACGCAGCGGTGGAAGATGGTCGCGCAGTGCCGTTGCAGCACCGCTTGCGTGAGCTCTGCTGAGAAATGCTTTCTGACATTCCTGCAGCCTTTGAAAGGACAGAGGAGCCGGTCGCTGTGTTGTCTGGACGCACCTCGTGGCGCCCGGCTGCAGTCCTTTTCCCCCCTGCTCCAGCTTAGTGTCACCAGACGGTCTGGATTTTCCCTGTGTTTCCAGGCCTGGGCTCAGTAACCCTTTCATGTGACACAAATAGCCCGATATGAAATTAACTTCACTTGATGCGGGTCGTTGTGCTCTGGCAAGCTGAACAGGTTCTGTGACGTGCACCTCTCAGTAGGTATGGCAGTTTGTATGGAATGCTATGCTGAGTGTTAGCTATACTGTTATCTTCCCTTAGTATGGAGACCAGCAGACTGACAGTACAGAGCTTAATTTTGGTGGTTGTTTCAGCATCATGTAGTTAGCGTCAGTATCGTTTCCCCCACCCAACTTCTGTCTTTGCAGCTTGCTAAGTGTCAGCAGATCATAGCCCATGTTCATGGTTTTTGCTCTTTCCCTTCTCCATTATTGGAAATGATCAAACTGAATATTTTCTTCCTTTTCTTCCGAGTGGCAAGCATTTCACAAAGTTTCACAGAGTTTCAGCCAAAACCGTCCGAAAGGTTCTTGTTTTTTCTGTTCTCAGAGAGAGACAGCACTCATAAACTCCACTCGTAACACTCCACTCCACCTACCTGCGGAGGAGGTAATGAAGTCACTTTGTGACTGCTTTCCTTTCAGGCAGAGAGAGCGCAGAGCAATGTTTTGATGTTATTCTTCAGCAGTTCTTACAGTCTCTCCTCTCCTTCACTGCAGTGTGGAGCCTCTCCTGCCTGAGTCGGGGATAGTGGCAGACATCGACATTGAGAACATCCTCTCCTCGAACTCGGATACTTTCTACCAGCTGAAGAGCCAGCCCATCAGTCTCAGGTGAGCTCAGACCCACAGACACTCCGCTATGACACCCACATGCTTGTTGTTGTTTTTCTTTTTGGGCCAAGACATCCTGTTGTAGCTGTTCAAATTATAATTATCAGCCCACTGTTTTCTGAAAAAGTCTGTAAAATTGAAGTGGTACTTGGATGAGGGAGTACCCCTTTCTTAAACTGTTCCAGTTTAATGACTCAGAAACCCAGAATAGCAGAACCATGTCATGTCTGGTGTGTTGGAGTCCAGGATATCAAGAGTTTGTGCTGGAGTGCTGCTCTGGCAGCTCAGTGTGACTGACACATGTTCAAACAAAAAGAAAGAAAGAAAAAAAAGACATTATGAAATTATTATGTCTCTGGCCAAAATATTCAACATTGGCATTTATCTGTGTACTTCATGCATATCCTGAAGGATTTACATCAAATCAGATTAACAAAATATGTTTGTCTTTTTGGGTCACACGTGAGCTGTGATTTTGTAATTCTAATAAAAATTTCAGATTGTTGTTTTTCTGCTGAATTTCTGTGGGTAAGTGTATGTAATTCCTGGCACGGTTTCTTATGGTTATTTATTACTGTCTGATCTTAAAACGAGAGCGAGCAAGGAACGAAGTGACCCAGGAGGGTAGGAATATACAGAGTCTTATACATTCGTATTTCAAATACATGTGTCCTTAAGGGTGACATTTTGTTTTCATTTGTGGTTAAGTGAGTTAGTGTGGCCGTCAACTCACTCTTTCGGTTTGGTAAGAGTAAGAAAGAGGCCTTTTGACTTCCTCAGTAGGGCATAGTATATGTCGTACAATCGAAAATCTTTTTACAATATATTGAAAAGCCCCCAGTATAATTTGCATAACTAGTATTTTAGTTCAGTCAGTGTGTCAGGATGTCTCTGAGTTTGTAGATATTGTGTACATCTTGAGCTGTGCTACAGTCTTACCTTCTAAAAGCCAGTAGCAAAAGTGATAGACATCAAGATGGTGTACAGTGTTTAGGTCTCAGAATACCTGTGCAGTCAGCATGGTCTGAGCGAGGATCCAGCCTGCATCTTTTGCAATTACACAGCACAAGTCCAGACTAGAAGTACAACTATATCTCTGTGCAAAAGCCCCAAGTCCATCTCACAGGGGAGCAATTAGTCTCCTTTCCAATATAGGCGCAGGAACTTGTGGGAACTGGGGCTAAGCAGGGTCTGCCAGGCACTTAAGCACAAAATCTGTAAGCCTTAAATCTGTGAATTAGCCTTTAGCTGCCTGCTGTTTTTGCATCTTTACTTTTGGTAAGTTTAGCACATGTGCAGTACTAGCTAGTTAGCTTGTTATCGGCTAAAAAAAAAGACTTTTTTGCTTCCCAATTCTGGGCAAAACCAGAGATAACTTAGTGAGTATACTTGGTCCCTCTTTACTCTCTCTGCTCAGAGGCAGTAGTGAGGTTAAGGGCTTGGCTTTAAGCCTTACTCATAGCCCTTCTAAGCCCTGAACCCTAAGACCCGTGAGTTTGAGTTCCTCCGAGGCAAAGGGGCCATTGGCCCAATGTCTTGGGACACTGAGGGTTACGTAACTTTCATTGAGGGACACAGATACCCAGCGAGCTGCATACACCTGTCTCTGTGTGAGCATAGGAGGTGTGTGTGCCTGTTTATGTGCATTCATCTGTGGTGGAAGGAGGAGAAAAAGTGCAATAGCTGGGCTGTTTGAAATTCAGTCCTGCCACCTCAGATGATGACTGCACTTTTTCATCCCTTTACATCACTGAGTTTACAGAGGGGGGTCAGACCCTCACAGGGACTCAGAGTAAAGCAAAGTCTGAAAGCACAATCAATCATAAAGATGAAGGTCCAAGTCATTCTCTCTGTTCTGTGTATTTAGGTTTATGCTCTTTTTATTGCTTTGAAGAACTGTCTGTAAAGTTGTCAGTGTCCTTGAGAAGCATAAATATTTTTTTTTTCACTTGGCTTACTTAATACTTAATTTCCCTTGTGTACATTTTTATGTTGCTAAAACTACCTACGCAACTTGTGTATTCCACTTCATGTTTTCATTGTATGTGTTTACACTACAATCAGGCAGACAAGCCTCAAAGGCAATGTTTCCTTCCACGGATTATATTCATACAGAGTGAATCTGCCAAGTGAATAGCTCATATTGTTCAATCGGTGGGTGTAACCGTTTTGCTAGGAACTTTAGCAGCGGAAGGTGTAGTCTTACGTTACGGGTTGCTTTGAGAGGCTGTGTTCTCGGTCGTTCCCAGAAAAGACGTCTGTAATTGAGGGGAGGAGGGTGTGGGCAGCTCGGGAGGAGGCCGGTGATGGAGTGCTCTGAGCGTGGGAGAGTGCAGGAGAGGGACCTGGCCGGCGTAGCGCGTTTCCGCTGAGGGAGGAGGCCGCCTGAGCTGCCATTCTCTGCTCTCCATTCTGTCAGCAGCAGGCCTGCTCTGTACAGCCCTATGCCCTTAGCCAAGCAGGGTGGCATAGTGGTCAGGAGCAGGGCTTATAACGAAAGGTTGCTGGTTCGATTCCTCGTTGGAGCACTACTGCTGTACCCATGGGTGAGGTACTTAACCCCCAATTGCCCCAGTAAAAATCCAGCTTTATAAATGGGTAACATTGTACCCTACCTGTATGTAAGTTGCTCTGGATATGAGCATCTTTTAAGTGACAATAATGTAATGGAATATATGGCTGAAGTGCTGCTCACTGTCACTAAAGGACTGTTATTTACAGAGCAGAAACATTTATTATGAAAGCAGTCTTACTTCTGCTCTGCAGAAGTGGTTTAACACCTGAATGTTACACCGCAGCACAAATTCCCATGCAGCAGTTCTAAAATGACACCTGCATTGCACTCTAGGCAAGAGGGCTGCAAGCCAAGGCATTCGAATGAAATCTGCCCCCGGTTAAGTAACCGGAGTTCGTTGAAGATGTGCTGCAAAGGCATGTCGGATACAATTGTACAGGATATAAAATCTCTCCCATAACATAGGTGTACAAATTAAATACGGGGCTTAATTCTACACCCAGCTGAGTCTGTGTCTTACACAAAGGTGTGTGTGTGTTTGTATGTGTGTGTGTGTCTGTCTGTGCGTCCGTGTATGTATGTGTGTCCGTGTGACCATGTGTCCGTGTGTGTGTCTGTCCACACACACACACACACACACACACACACACACACACACACACACACACCCTTGACACAGCTCCTGTATTTATCAGCAAAAGACCAAACCAGAGAAGACAGGAGTCCATTCATTCCTGTGCGTTTGTGTCACGGCCCTCCTGTCAGCAGGGCTGGGTGTGGCACACCTTTGGTAGCAGAGACTTTGACACCTGGAGCAAAGTGTCAAGGTTCAGACTGCTGGACAAGATCTGACCCAGCATGTCTTCCACCAACCCCCCACTGCAGCATGGTGGGGAAAGGAGCAGTGAGCTTTCCTATTAACCTGCCTGCACAAACACAGAGGCAGACAGGCCCGGACTGATACAAAACAATGAGTCACCTGCTTATTATCACCGAGAGCCCTGGGGCCACCTCTGATATACTCTCCGACTCGCTGAAGCAAACGCCACCAAGGCCATCAGTGTAGTGTGTAAATAGCTTAGGGGACATTCTCGTTTCGTTTAGAGCGCAACCGTGCTGCATAACAGCAAAACATCACAAATGACTCCTCTTTTCCCAGAACCCTTCAGGATGCATTCGTGTTTTTTATATTCTGGTTTTCCTGTGTTTTTTCGCCTTCACTCCATCCTGTATAACGGCTGTGTTCGCCAGTGTGCCAGTTTCGTTATGAAGCGGCAGGTGCTAGCACGCGATGTTGTCGAGTGAGGATTCTGCAGGCTCCCGGGGAGAGGAGAGGCACAGAGCTGCCTCCGGTATCGTGGTGTCGGGTTTCTGTTTTGAATCCCCTGTCTGTGTGCAGGGACTTCCCAGTGACTCAGCACAATCTCACAGCTGCTGTTCTCCTTAACGCTTCAGTCCAATCAGACAAAGCGTCTTATGCTAGACTGTGTGTTACCCCACATAGCACTGTAACCGCCCACCCCCTGCCTGTCCAGTACAGAAAATTAGAACCTTAAGAAGACTCCCCCACAGTCCTTCCCACTCACTGTTTGTCTCCCTGTATGCGTACAACAGCACCCCTTGTGGGAGACAGTGGAAGTGTGTGGTAAGAATTTGTTAAAAGGGAGTTGTGGGAAGATGGAGGAAGGGAAAATAATTTTTCCTGGAGATTGTAAGCCTCGAGAAAGGCTTTTTCACAATGACTGCAAGATTTTTATTCATTTAACCTTTATTCAACCAGAAAGTCAATTCAGGTTAAGAATCTCTTTGTGGATTTATTTATTTCATAAGAAGTATTCCATATCAAGAAATCTTTAAAAATACTGAAGAGTGATGCATTTAAATTGTAGTTAAATAATACTCACTTGTGATTGGTTCCTGGAAGGATTTGTAACATGCTGATTTACCTGAGAAACAGTGGCAGTTGTGCTTTGGAAAGCGTGATCCTGGTGACCGAGCGTGCACGCCTCTCTCCCCCCGCAGCCCTGCGGACGCGCCGGCCGAGCCCTCCCCCTCCCCCTCGGGCGGCGCAGTCATGACGTCGCGCGTGCTGCTGCGGCAGCAGCTGATGAGGGAGCAGGCGCGGGACCAGGAGCGGCGCGAGGCCCAGCAGCAGGCCTCCTCCGCCCAGCTCCGGGCCGCCGACTCCTCCCCCGCCATCTCCGTCTCCGCCCCGCCCAGTGCCGCCCGCCCGCCCCCCGCGCAGGTGCCCGTGGAGGTGCTCAAGGTACGACCCCCGCCCCGTCTCTCCCGTATGTGGTGCACCTCTTCAAAGTCTGGATGCTATGTTGGATTCATACGCCCCAGCAGTGGGACTGATCTTTGGTTTATTACTGGATTTTTTTTCTAGCTTTAAATGTTTAAATTGTATGAATTATATCTGTGTGATGCTGGACTCATTTCTTTGTCTCTTTGTGTCCGGCAGGTGCAGACCCACCTTGAGAATCCCACCAAGTACCATATCCAGCAGGCCCAGAGGCAGCAGGTGAAGCGCTACCTGTCAACCACCCTCGGGAATAAGGTGGCCAATCAGACCCTAGGGGCTTCCCCCTCACCTCAGTCTGGCTCCGCCCCTGAGCTGACCCCTGCTGCCAGTAGCACCCCGAGCAGTCCTATGGCGCTGCTCAATTTGGGCAACAAAGAGGAGGTATGGAACCCGTCTCTCACCTGTGAATGCCATGACAGGCTTCCCTGTGCACTCCACAGAACACAGATTCACAGAGATGGGTTTTTTTTTAAACAGAAATGGTTTTACCTCATTTAACGCAAAGATGGTTTAACCTTTTTTTTAAAGCAGAGATCGTTTTACCTTAGTTAAACCTCTAGATGATGCCTGAAAATGGTACCTCATTTCATTTTCAAAGGATTATCCCATTAATCTTTAAAGCGGAGAGCTGAGATTCTGTTAAACATAATTAAAATAAAACTTAACTCACATTACCTTTTCTTTCCAAATATAGTAAATCTACTGTCCACTGTTATCAACAGTGTGGTGTTGAATGTATTGTGGTGTTTGCAGGCTCTTCAGAGGGGAGTGAACAAGAGGTTAATGGGATAAAAGCATTTGTGTTTCCCTCCCCTGACGTTCTGAGGTTAACATTGACATGGACCATACCACAACTCACAATATAACAAAAAAACTGAATAGCACTGCTAACCTGGAAATACCTTTTAGCTCTCCCAAACCAGAACCAACCTTTCAGAAACCAGAATGAACTGATTCAGTAGTATTGTTCCACGTTTAAGTGTTGTAGCGCTTAGCAATGTCTCGGCAGGTTACCCCCTTATTGGAGTTATGTTAGGCCATGCTTTCAGGGCCCTGTGTGAAGATGGTTCCCCTCTTATGTTGCACTGCCTGGTTTGGTGCCACATGGTGCTGCCAAATACCACACCAGCAGCTTAATGACATCTGCACCCGCAGCACACAGCAGGCCTGTGCTTTCAAACCAGTATACAGTTGGGGCAGCTTACTCACCAGCTACATCTGGGGGTTCAATCTTAATTAACTGGGGCTCAAAAACATTAATAATCAATAGAATAACAGGGTGTAAGGCCCTGAAGATGAAAGCAGCCCCAGTTATTGAAGTGGTAATTCATTCACTGCCTTTGCTGGCAAAGGCCTGTTCTTTAATCAGGCAGTTATACAGACGACTCTTGTGATGTCGTCTGATGTGCACTACTGGTCCTAGTGGCATGTGTTAATTTTATTGGGATGTTTCACAGAGAAGACTTGTTTTTGTTTATCATATCAATGTGGTTTGGGAGTCATTCAGAATCCACTGCGTCTACAGCTATCCTGTGTATTAATGTCATCATTTGCCTGTTTGATTTGTAAGGAAATGACTGTAAGACCTGGCCTATTCAGAGCACCATCAGCTAGCTGCTGCCCCTGTGTCCTTGTTCGAGTCTTAATGTTGTTGTTCATTTCCTCAGATTGATGACGTCATCGATGACATCATTAGCCTGGAGTCTAGTTTCAATGATGACATCATGACATTGATCGACTCTGGCCTACAGCTGCCTAACACGGTATGTAGCAATATTTTTATGTATATGTGGTGATGTCACCATTTTTTGACAGTGAATGTCATTGGTATTTAAAGTATTTTTTCTGATTTTTGTCTTCCAAAAACAACTGTCCCTTTTGTCATTTGCCCACTATTTACTTTGCCTTTATTTCTGTAATTACATTGAAATGGTGAGAAAACAGACATTTGTAGCGCAGGTGCCCAAAATTGTTGGCTATCGATTCATAGCATAGGTGCCCAAAATGAACTGTGCCCCAAATTTCTGTTACAGTTATTTCAGCTGCATCCCTGCATCTTAAATTCTTGAACAGAACCAGATCTGCCATGACACAGCAAATGACAGACATACTCAGCCATTGGCTGCATTTCAGTTTCACTATTATTTCAATGTGTAGGACACGCCTCTTGTTGCATGTTGGATCTGTTTTTGTTTTTCCCTTGCACCTCTAAACCACCCCAACCTGTTGAAGGAGTTCCACTGCTTGCTCATGCTCAACATATTTAAATATGTGCATTTTTACTGCTTTTTGGCAACTCTTAACCACTTCTTAAGAAATTATTCAGAATTTATTTTTGGGATTACTCTCGGAAAGGGCTGTCCGCCTCCTCTTGGTGAGCTGGGTGTTTTTTTTTTTGACAATATTCTCATTCATTGGTTAAAAAAAAAAACGTTTTGAAAGTAGACATGCGGAATCAAGTAAAGGCAGTCCTGAAGGAAGCGCCGATTGCCAGCAGTGGGGTGGTGCTGCAAGCGCGAGCGGCCTTGTGGTTTCAGGCCAGGGACCGTTGGAATGCCTCAGCGGGCGGCTGCAGGGTTATCAGGCAGGGAGCCACAGAGGTGCGCTCTCTTCTGCGGCTGTTCGGTGGCCAGAGATACTGGAATCCAGGCCCGCGGTGGGAGTAAACAGACAGTTCTGACACATGGCTAACACACGCCAGGCCTGCGCCGGCTGGGTGGGGTCGGGGGGGGGGGGGGGGAGAGGGAGACGGCGCACAGCCTGCCGCACTTTGCAACATGCAGATAGCCTAACGGGAAGTTTTTTTTTTTTTCACAAGACATTTCCCCATTTCTAAACTGCCTTTAAACCGAGGGAAAGAGGAAGGTGAGCGTGGCGCTGAGAAGATGAGGATTTTGGTTTTGTTACAGGAGCATGAAAAGAAAAGAAATAACATTGAGGTAAATTATACATTTTTTAAAAAAAAAACTTCTTTGTAAAGTGTTCAGAATGCGCACAGCGTAGTTGCCTGTCAGTTTGAGAAGCGAGGGTATCTGTGATGGTGTCTGTGCATGGCTTACTGTGGTGGATGTTTGTGTTTTGAAATGAATGAGATCCGCAAGGTCACCCAAAAGAAAGCATGTTTCACGCATTTGCCTCAAAGTAGGGTTGTGTTTTCGCTGTAAAACTGTGGCATGTGGAGATAAGACAAACGCACATGGAGCCGCGCAGCGATGCAGGAGACTGTGAGGAAAGGGGAAGGAGATTTCAGGAACTGCTTCTCATTTCAGTAGTCAGCCTTTAAAATGTGATATACAGCAGTATTCAGCGTGGGTTTTTAGGAGCCGGAGTCAGCAGGTCTGCTTTGACCGCAGTCTCATCGGCTTTGATTTATAGCTGTGAAAAGGTGTGCAAACAGGAGACTTTTCCCTGCTACAGACTCTTGTAGGCCCATTAAGTCAGGAACCCTTACACACAGTCCTGTTCACGCTGTGATGTTGTGCTTGGGACTTGTTTCAAGCCACCATTGTCTCTTATGTGAAATTACATGATGTGGAGAGCAATTCTGTTTTTAGAAAAGGTGCCGTTGTAGAAGCAATTCAGTATTGTCTCACTCAGATACTGACAGAAACCATAAAATGCACTTTGTTAAGACTCCGGTTTGCTCAATGTCAGTCTTGTCTGTAACGAATCTTGCGTCTCATAACGCTGTCCTCCTGTGTAGATTAATGGTGGTGTACTCTGTCGTGACAGCAATGGGATGGAAACATATTTTTTATGGGGTGCGCTCCGAGCTACGGTAGCAGAGTTTTACAGATACAGAGTACCAGCAGGTGAAGAGACACCATGAAACATGTTTCAGTCAGGGAACACAATGGATCAGTTAGGAGGGAACACATCTTGTGTAAGACACTATAATAGGGTAATTTCTTCCTAGCTACATTCTACATTTTTATGAAGTGTTTGTTTGTGTAAATGTATTTTTTATTGTCTGTGGAATTTTTTTTTTTTTTGTCACTTGGACATCGGCAACATTTCCATTGAAAAGGCAAAACTTATTTTTGCCGTAGTGACTCATTAGTTCTTCTTTGAGCTGAATAATCCTTTCCTGGCACTGGGAGTGCGGCTCAGCTCAGTGATAATGTTTGAATTTTGCAACAAAGTCTTTAAGAACATTATTTTCATTCAACTTCGTACCTTTGGATTATGTGGGTGTTTCTGCCTGCCCGCTCATTTTGATTATAATGTTCAGCCTCCATTTTCCGCATTGCAAGCGGCTGTGGCTTCACTTAATGGTGCCTGTGGAAATGTACAGCTAAGAGAAAGTGTTTCAGTCTTCCTCTGAAATGAGCAGGTAGGACAGGTAGAGCAGAACTGCAGGTAGAACAGCAGTCGTGTTTGCCATGGCTCTGTGAGCTCAGGATAACTCTCAGTTTGTCGCTCAGACAAGGTTTGTGGTTTTTCCTCCGTCGTGGCTAGCAAAATTGAGGAAGTTTTGACTAATGCTAACTGACTTGCTTTTATTACAACAATAACGAAACACACGGTCCAGTGTCAGTAACTTTCACGGCCTTTAAATGGAATTGTGCAAGCAAACGCCAACTGTGAATGATTTGTGTCCTCCCAAAAAATGTGTTCCAGTTCTGTAAGTGTCCGTGTTTTGTGACTGGGTGGTGATGGGGTGTGAGTGGCCTAATCTAAGCGTTCTGATTGGCTTTCGCAGCTGCCGGTGTCGGGGAACCTCCTGGATGTGTACAGCAGTCCGGGGATGGCAGCTCCTACCATCACTGTCAGCAACTCCTGCCCTGCTGACCTGCCCAATGTTAAGAGAGAGCTGACTGGTATGAAGAGTTCCTCTGTTCCTCTGCCTGTGCCCTGGTTTGTCTGTCTGTCTGTCACTTCTCTCTCCTCCCTGCTGTTAGATCTTGATGTTGTTCCTTGCCTGTCTCAGAACACCTGACTTCATTTAAAGTCCATTTGCAAACCCTCCTACATACCTTTCCTCAATTTCCAAAGTGCAGTTTCAGTGACAGTTTTCCTGGAGGTATCCCTTTTCAAGAGTCCAGTTCTGTTTATAAGATTTGGTTATGATTCAGCACAGATTGCTGACTTTAATGAGGAACACCTTTTCCAGATGAATACTTTAATGGGAGGAAGGGAATGCAAATCTAAACATACAAACCTGAGGCTTTCTTATTTATCCTTTTTGAACAACTTTCAACATTTTAGGATTTGTATGTTATTACTCAATTAGCAAACCAATATGAAGTAATTGCAACAAATTGCAATTCACAACAAATTCTACATTTGCACATAAGCAAGTTTTTCTGATACCTTTCAAATGATTCATTTCTTGTGTGATTTTTCATAAGTACATTACCACTGTACATATCATACACATCAGCTGAATAATACTCGGCTGAGTAATTAAATATTAAAATGCTGTGTTTCAGACGCCGAGGCTAAAGCGCTTTTGAAGGAGCGGCAGAAGAAGGACAACCATAACCTCAGTGAGTGGCATTCTGCTCCCCCCTGTCTGTGTGTTTATAACACGCCTGGGTCTGATATCTTCATGTATTTCTGAGGTGTATTCTGTTGTGTGATGGGCAGTGTTACTGTGTAACCCCACCTCATGCGTGTGTTTCCTCTGTTTGCAGTTGAGAGAAGGAGGAGGTTTAACATCAACGATCGTATCAAGGAGCTGGGGGCACTCATTCCCAAGTCCAGCGACCCGTCAGTATATAATTTAACTTGTTTTATTAAAAATGTAAGATTTTTTAATAGTCTCTGGAGACAACACTTGGTTGACCTTTGAAAAAGTGTCTTACAGAGCCTTGCATTTTTCTAATGATCACAGTACTACTTATGGATTGGCTAAAAACTGTTGCATAATTGCAATGCAGTAATAACAATAAAACATTTTAAAAAGCAATGTAAAATATGCAGAGGTACATGAAATTTGACATTGTCATCCATTCCTGCATTGGAGAGATGCAAGGTTCCGAGTCTGTCTGCCTGTGCTCTGTGTGTTTTGTGCGTTACCTGTGTGCCTGCACTCTGTCTGTTTATTTTACCTGTTTATTTTATTTTGTCTATGCTGTGGGGACAGAGAGATGCGTTGGAATAAGGGCACCATCCTGAAGGCGTCTGTGGACTACATCCGCAAGCTGCAGAAGGAGCAGCAGAGAGCCAAGGAGATGGAGACTCGGCAGAAGAAGCTGGAGCACGCCAACCGGAGCCTGCTGCTCCGCATCCAGGTCAGCGCCTCAAGAGTCATAATGCTACACAGGGTCCTCATGATGTCACACCTGGAACAAGCATATAAGGGGTCTTTATGATGTCACACATATAGTCATTCTACATAGGGTCTTTATTATGTCACACATTGAAGAGTCCTACTCAGGGTCTTTACGATGTCGCACGTGGAATAGTCCTGCACAGGGTCTTTATGATGTCACATGTGGAATAGTCCTACATGGGGTCCTCATGATATTGCATGTAGAATAATCCTATACCTGTCATTCATGCAGGGCTGAAATGAGGAAAGAGAGGGATTTCCATGTATTTTCTGTGGAGTTTCCATGTATCAGGGTTTTTTATTCTTGTGTAGAGCCTCATTCCACCTGCTTTCTTGGAAATGGAAGGAGAGATGCTGTCAGATGTGCAAATGAGTCATGAGGTTGACCCCAGGCAGTGTCCTCTTTACTTACAAATGTCTCATCTCGTTTGTCAAAACAAGCATGATGTTATTGGGCATTGTTGCGTGTAGCGTTGACTGCACGAATGGAGATAATGTACATCCTTGTCTACCTAGGCTGGTTTAATTTAATGAAATGTTTGTTTGGGCGAACACTAAATGTTTGCCCCCAAGCATAAACACACATTAAAATCCGCTTGTACAATAGCGCCCCCATGGAAACCCCTACAGGAACTCCCCTCAGACAGTGGAATTCTCTGAGATGTAGTGTAAAAATACTAAGAATTTGAGTAGAATGAGTGGGCTATGAATAGTTAGGTTCACACCATCTACTTCCAATAGCTGTTACTCAGATTAGTGAACTATCATCAGAGTCCCAGCAGGCCTCGCAGGAAGAGGGCCTTATGTCTCGTGTGGTGAATGTTGTTTGTGTTCTGTGTCTTACAGTACAGTACTACTTCGATTGCTGGCACATAAAAACACCGTATTTGACCATCTGACTTTATCAGTTACACACATCTTAGAGTTTGTCCCATAAGGACATGGTCACTGTGTGAACCCAGAGGCAGGGTGAGGCATGCTGGGATATCTTTGGCCAGTTGCTGCTCCACACTCAGTCTGTGAGACTGAGTGTGGAGCCCAGCAGTAGAGGCCTGTGGGCCCAGCAGTAGAGGCCTGTGCACAAGGGCACGGTGGCCGTGGCACGGGGGCACAACAGAGCTGATGGGAGGGTCGTGCGTAGCATGGCTCAGCGGGGAGGTGGGGGCAGAGAGGAGTGCTGACTGGCTTTGTCTCTGCAGGAGTTGGAGATGCAGGCTCGACTCCACGGCATCACCACGCCTGCCTCGTCCACCCTGGGGCCCGAGCTGGACCTCCTCCAGCAGCAGCAGCAGCAGCAGCAGGCTGGCCCGCAGCTGGAGCCTAGCTCAGGCGAGGTCCTCTCCCAGACCCTGCTCAGCCTGGGAGGGGCGGGGCTGGGAGGCGGGGCCGCCCCGCAGTCCGCCTCCTCCTCCTTTCTGTCCCCGCCCACCTCTGCCTCCCCGGGGGGCGTGGCCATGAACAGCCCCTTGGACCTCGGCGCTCTGAGCTTCGCCGAGCTGGATGACCCCTCCTCCACCGCCTTCAACCCCGCCCTGATGTCGGACATGGGTCTGGGAGACATCCTCATGGACGAGGGGTGCGCCCTGTCCCCCGTCGGGGGCGGGGACCCCCTCCTGTCCTCTGTCTCGCCTGGGGCGTCTAAGACCAGCAGCCGGCGGAGCAGCTTCAGCATGGAGGAGGACTTGTGACGTGGCCGCAGAGGCGGAGAGAAGCACAGCAGCGTGGCCGTTCGCAGGGGGGGGACTAAGAGCCACAACCTCCCTCTGCATTTTCACTCCTTGTAAATGCGCCCGGTTAGTCGAACAAAATCACAGAAACGATTGAAACGAAAAGCAGGGACTCCCCCTCCCCTGCAGTCCATTCCTCTTGTAGATCAACAACTCATTTTACCCCGTTAACCTCGGCTGTCAGGAGTATTCCTCCTCTCAGCCAGGGCCAGAGCTCTCAGCTCTCCGCAGTTAAGAAAAACAAGATTCTTTCAGCACTGAGAAAAAGTTGTGACTCCAGTTCTCCTCAGCTTCCGTTAAAGGCTTCAGCCATCAAAGTTTTCTGCTAATAAAACGAAAGTGCTGCGGACTGAAATGCAGAAAGTGTTGTGGCTCTTGTTGACTTTGGGGGTTTCATCTAAGGAGGTTTTGTGCTACACAGTAGAAAAGGAAGAAAATAAGAAATGGCAGAAATACTAGATTTTTTTGAGAGTCTTCTAGGTTTATAACTGCTTCTCTGTTTTATTTTATTTTGTTTTACTGTATATACAGTATACTTATTGGGATGGTAATAAGCACTCTAATCCTGGAGGGAAGACAGACTGCAGCCTGTGTGTTCCAGTCTGTGCGTTTCAGTTTTGTTTCAGAGAAACAAAAACCTACAAAAGAAGATCAGTGCTTAGAAAGCCAGCAACATTTTATTTTCATTTTAATATTCAGACCTGTTTTGTACGTAATTATATGCATGAATGTACATCTGATTTAAAGGATCGTAGCCTATCGATTACAAAAGGGATAGTGTTGTTTTTGGCGAGCAGGTAATCTGCGCTGTCATTGGTAAACGTCGTTTGACAGAGCCTGTATCAACATGTTCAGGAAAGAAAACTGACAGGATGTAGGCCTAACACACTTTTCCAGCACACTGTGCTTCGTATGTAATAGGCCATCGCCTTCAAAGTAGAAGCAGTTGTTCTTTGCAAATGTTAGTTTACGATCAGCTTTCTCCAGTAATGGAAGAGGTTTGCCGTGTAGTCAAACACACGCCATACTCCCAGTTCCCCTGTTGTATGACTGAGGACACTGCAGTAGTTTACAGTCTGGTTTGGGAAAACCACACCCATAGGGTGAGTTCACCTGATGACACTGACCTCGGTCTGTGGAGGGGTGAGGCCAATGGCGCTGGGTGTTCCTGCCCAGGTCAGCTTTAATGGGGTGTGGTGAAGGGCTGGAGCAGACGGAGATTCACAGGAGCTGCTAGCTGTCAGTGAGCTTCCAACTCAGTTTGCCGTTCCCCTGTGTGGCTCCTCTCAGAATGCTGTATGCTTTCCCTGTGTAATGGCTGATATGAAATCTCCAAGTCAGACATCATCTATGTCACTGTTTTTCCTCCAGCTTGTCTTTAGAGAAATTTGCCAGAGAAGCCTGATATTGATCATTAGTGATACATATATAATATATGCATAAAGTCAAACCGAATGCTTGTTCACAAGACGTGTCTGACTCAAACTCTCATCCCCTTGGTCTCCTCCTTGCTGCCTGCCTCATATCTGTGTCCCTGTACCTCTCCTCTGTGCTAATGTAGTCTTTGCCACAGAAAAATGGACTTTGATTAAGAGTTATCCAGCAATAAGTTAAAAAGGCTTTGTTCACTATGAGAGTGATTTTTTTTTGGAGGGTGTATGTGTGAAATCTAGACTGCAGGGGTTTCCAGAACCGGTAGACAGTGGTGTGAAATTTTTTTCCCCTCTTTAATATGCAAGTTCCAATATCCGCAAAACAAAATACATTTGTACCAGTGCCCAGTGTCAGAATCATAAACTTTGTATTATTTATCATAGTCATTTTATATTTTAAGTAGTTTTCCATGAAGTCTCACCTTCATAGCTGAACCTCTCGCTTATTAGTGTGCATTTGACTTCATTCATTTTTAATCATTTCCAAAGCTGAGTTTCACAGATGTCATGTGTTTCTGTCGGAGACAAACAAAAAAAAGACTGGCATGAGAATGGCATTGGTTGCTCTGGCCTCACCAGTCTCACCCCCATGTCGTGTGAAGACCACTGAGACTGCTTTGCTGTAGTTTGAGATGGCTGCTGCCGTTCTTTTAGGGTGGAAAAATTTTTTTCCAAATGGTTTCCATTCAGTCGATCAGAATTTTGTGGCCAGTTTCCTATGAACATTAATGTTAGTTTTTGCTTGTGAAATGTCAGTCGTATGAGATGTACTGTGTTAATAGTTGGCAAAAGGCTCAGACTGAAGGAACAGGACTCTCCCTCCCCCACCCCGGACTTTGTTTCGTGCTGAAACTGTGCTTGTCCCCATGAACTCAGTGCAGACTGAATAAGAACACTGGCAGCAGCTTGGTCACATTGCAGTAATCTCTGTTTCACTAAACCCGCATTAGTCTATGAGAACTTCATTACATTCAGATGCTAATGAACCATTCCATTGTTTTTTTTTTTTTAACCTCACCATTTTACTGGTATAATCGTGTCTAATAAGCATTCGAGGAAGTGAGAGAGAAAAGGAGGAAACTGTACTATCTGTAAGTTGTTTTAAAGGGGCACGCCACCAAAAAAAATTAAAAATCACAGTATGTTACTGCATACCTTCAAACGACTGTTTCAGCTAATAACAAACTGTGCATGGACTGTTTGGATATTCACTGCGTGATAATATGTACAATACAGTAAATCTGTGCTGCTGAGAAAATGTGTACTGCTTAGTACATGCTTTGCAGTCAGATGTCAAAATAAGCCAAAGCTCAAATTCTCTAATGACGGAGGGCTATACAGAACTTGTCTCCAAGTTGACTGCTTAGACTTTGACTTGGCTCAGGGTTTGGGGACAAGAAATAAGGAACAAATTATGGTGAAATGCCCTTTTAAAATTCAAAGAACAAGGTCATGTTGTTTGGATGGGTTTTACGTTGTAATTGTATGTCATTGTTGATGCGGTGAAATTACCAAGTTAATTGTTGTAAATGAATAATGGCAGTTTATGTGTGAACTCTTTCATAATCTGTAGCCAAAGCAGCCCCTTTCCACTCATTCATGTTGCGCAATCAGCTGTCTGCCCAATAACTGAGCGAAATTCTGCAGGGTCCACCGTTATTGGAGTGTTTTACTGTGGTGGGCATAGTAGTAGAATTTCATTGGGCAAAGAGTCGGCATGTCAGTCCAGTTAAATGTTGGAGATTATTTGGCCTCGTAAGTGTGAACATGCATTGGCTGTAGCTACAACCAAAAACCTCCCATGGAAACTCCTCTAGTGAGCTTTGCTGAGCTTGGATGTCTCCTAGTTTGACTGCAGGGAAAACCAGAAGTCTACCCAAAACGGCATCAGATATTCAGAAGGGCTTGAAGTTGAGGGAAATCCTTGTTTCACTTCTAAACTTGTTTTCTATTTTTCCAAAAATAAAATTGTTTTCCTGTTAAATGTTCATACGAAAGCAATACACGAGGAGGAGAGTAGTGTGGGTCATGTAGCCAGTTCCTATATTTTGACACTTTAAGCATGACGCTACCATCAGCATCACCACCAGGGCGTTAGAGTTAGGCGTATCTCAATTCAAAAAAGGAAAAAGACAAAAATTACCAATCAGTGTGAGTATGCAATATGTTTGTGTCTGTGTGTGTATAAAATATATATTATATATATAAAAAACACAATATATTGTAATGTGCTGAAACATTTCTTATCATATATTTTAAATAGGTTGTCTATTCCATAGTTGTATTATATGATAGTAATACATTAGATTTGGTCTTAATTCATCTGAAGTGAAATATATTCCCTCTGTTACTGATGTAACACCACTTAAGCAGTGTTTTTTGTTTGTTTTTTGTTCTGATTATGTATCTGTGTCTTGACTGTCAGTGGGAATGTTCTTTTTGCAGCCAGGTGAGGTTGGAGGGGGGGCGGGTGTACCGTACGTTGTTTGGCCGTTTCGTCTGTAATGCCTGCAGGTGCTTTGTGCTTCGTGCTTCTGGATGGTGTTCTCGTAGATGCCATGTGTTCTGTGTGAACAGTATGGAAGTCCTCGTCACGTGTCCTGGGGGTGGGGGGGTTGGGGGGGTGCGTGCCATGTGTCTGTGTTTCCCGTCGCCTCTGCAGATGCTGCAGTACACTGCCGTAGCCATATGCACTGTGGAAAGAGTTTAGCTTCAGCCTTTTTTCAGGCGTGTGTGAAATCCCTGTCTTCCCCTTCTTTAGCATGTGACATTCAGGAGAACAGAGTGCAGGCCAGGGGGGTTTATAGAGAATGTGCACAGAGGGAGAGGATCTCGGAGCGAAGCTTCAGTGCACACTCAGCGAGCGGCCAGGTGTCAGGTCTGCTCAGACCGTGCCGGTGAGGTGTGGTGTGGCATGGCCTGGCTAACGGCTGGCGGTGTTCGAGTCGGGCCGGTGAAACCAGTGGCAGGTGGATTGGTGTGCGGTGACTGCAGTGCTGCGTTGGATCAAGCGCTCGGTGACGGAGGGCCTGGCAGCGGGCGGGCGGGGCAGGCCTCTCCTCTCACCCCCCTACAGCCCCTCTTTGCGGTGTTGTGTTGCGTTTGGGAGTGGCCGAGATGGATCAGGACACGGCCCAGCACCAGCGCCCTGTCCAGTTAATGCAGGAAGAGCGCTGGGTCATGATTGGCTCTTCAGAAGCTGTGTCTGTCGTCTTCTTTTCTGAAATTTCATTTCTTTCCTTTTTTTCTATCTCTTTTTTGCAGAGGAGGTGCCAGAGTGAGAAGAATACATTTGTGTATGTGCTGATGTATAACATTTATAGGTATACACATGAATATTGACAAATTATTGCTGTTTATTTGTTGCATTTCTTACAAGATAGCGTCACAGCAATCAGAATAGTTTTTTAAAGAAGTGTTCAGTGTGCATTCATTATCTTATGATAATTCTTTTATTGAAATAATGGAAAGTAGCATAATTATGTTTCTGGAAAATGACAATACACTTACATTTATTAGCTGACTATAGATTTGGGATCATCAGCATTGATGAAATTGGAACGGCTGTGATTTCAGTGACTTCAGTGCTGCTGCCGTTGAAATGCGTACTGTAATATACGTCTGATCTCCTGTCTGAGACAAACTTAAAGGGAATTTACAGCAACTATAGTCTTATTTCTTTTAGCCCCTCCATGTTTTTTTTTTTCCTTTTCCTCTTCTGTATCTGTATCCAGTACTTGTAATCTGACATGTTTCTGTTCATGCTACCACTGAAAAGCAAGCTACATATTTTTACTTATGTCATTGTGTCTGTTCATTGTTTTTTTTAAAGACTTTTTAAGTAAAAAATTAAAATTGAAAGAAAAAATAAACCACGGAGTGATTTTGTGTGTGTGTAGATCAAGGCTGAATGGTTTTGTTGTAAGTTTTGGGGATGTGTGTGAGGAAGGAGATTAAAGGGAGGTGAAGTAAAGTAAACTACTGAAATATGAGGGTGTTGTCTTCTCATAAACCACACGTCTGTGTTCAGCAGATTTCCTGAATCATTTCCAGAAACACTGGGAGTGTGTGGGTGTTTGTGTGCATGAATGTGTGTAGAGGGGACCTTCAGTGTTTTGCAACTTTACATTATAGACATCAGGATAATATACATAGTGTGAATCTTGACCAATTCTGGCAGCTGGTGACCAGTAATACATATTCATATTGATAAAATTGTGTACCTCTGTCTTACACTGGCACGCTGTCAACCTGCTATCAAAGAGCAGGTGTGAATGGTTTTAACTCATTGCAGATGCAGCTTTTTTGTGTTTTGCTTGTTCAGATCTAAGATTTCTAACACGCTGTACCCAACACAGACAGACTCCATCTGCTCAGGAGGAACAGGCTGTGCCTTTTCTGAAAATGCCTGGTTTCCACTTCCCGCTCAGTCTGAATTTCAAACTTCTGTGAGATAAATGCTTGTCACTTCATAACTATGTTACATTCACTTATCCAGAGCGACTTGCAGCACAAGAGAACAGAAGTGTATCCATTCAAGTTACATGAGTAACAGTGCCAGACCTGGTAAACAACACTCCCAGACCAGCAAGTACATACATAACACCATTCAAGCATCAGCGCAAGTTAACTTATGCTAGCATGAAATTAAGACAACCTTGAAACAATGGGAAGTTGTTAGATGTGTACAATACCATAATCACATAAAATGCCAATAAATGACTGACTATCCAAAACTCATGGCAATAATACAAGTAGATAAGCAGCAAGCAATGGAAGTAGTACAAGTATCAGGTGCTAGTTTATATATATATATATATTTTTTTTTTTTTTTTGTTTTCTTATTTATTCCTTTGTGTTTTTGTATTTTTTACGTTATTGCACTTTTGCACTTTGCCACTCTTTCTACCTCTGTCTAAATGCTGCTGTGACGTGAATTTCCCCACTGTGGGATCAATAAAGTTCTATCTTATCTTATCTTAGAGGGTGGAAGGGGAACTGAAATGGTTTGCATTACCTTATCCAGTGATTTATGTAGGTTTCCGTTTTATCCATTTATACAGCTGGATATTTACTGAGGCAATTTTTGGGTTAAGTCTGTCGCCCTAGAGCTTTGCTCCAGCAGGGAACTGAGCTGACAACAAGCCCTACTCATTACCACTGGCTGCACTGCTCCCTGCAACTTGTATTAATTTATACAAACAGCACTATGGGGCTCAACCCTTTGAAAAGCATAAAATGCATGTAGAAACATTGCCAGGTGGAGCAGGAAAAATACCTCTCACAAACACCCAGCAAAAGTCACACGAGGAATGCAAAACCTCCCATTCCCTACTGGCATTTCAGCCTCGCAGTCTGGTTAATGGTTTCGCTTACCCGTTGCTTGTAACTCCACAGTGCTCCGCTAGAGGGCAGCCTTGTTTCACACCCACCAGAGCCGCATACGCTACCGGTACATCTGTGTCTTAGCGTCCACTTTCATGCCTGTGACGTCACTTTACTTCTCCGTATACTTTTAACTGTGACTGTTCTTTGTGGAAAATGATTCTGGGAAAGTTGATACTTTTGGCCGTACATGTACTTGCATCATTAACTTTAATGCAGAATATATTGTTCACTGAAGAGCTTCTCATTTCAGTAACTTATTTTTAGTTGCAAGTGGTCTGCGTTCAGAAGATACCAGACAAGGACTCAGCCATAAAAGAACATTTTGTCAGTGAGGGGTCACTCAAAGTCCCATGAACCAATGGGGAGGGGGACTGTGGCGGATATCCCCCTGGTCTGGGCCAGATGAACTGAGGGTCTTCCTCCACACTTTGAAGCTTTTCAGAAAATAATAAGTCCACAGAGTCTGATGTAACTATAGTTGTTTGGTTATTGCATATGGTGATCAGTCACATACAATAAACCCGGTTGGTCCGCGGAGCAACAGGTGTAGCAGTGTACACAAGCACTTCCCCATTCACTCTGACTATCCCCTGGCCTGCATCCTTCTTTTATGCTGTTTTCTCAACTCCTCCTAGACTGGACCCTAATTTCCAACTCCTCCCAGGCTCCTCCTTCAATATCACACCATCCCCAGTTGATACACCATTATCTTTCGAACTGCTGCATTTCCCGAACCTGGAAAGTCCCATAAACCCCATAGTCATTTATTGTATATTATTTTTTAACATAATACGTCCGGAATTTCCCATTGTTTCCAAGCCTGTCCTTGAATGATTTTTAAAAATCTTAAAAGGATGTGGTAATCATTGTATCTACCTCTAAAATATGCATGTCTGGAAATTACCGTTATTCCCAGGCCCGTGCCTGGATGATTTTTCAAAAAGGGTTAAATATCACAATGTGCTGTTCTGGCAGTGCGCCTCCCTCAACGTCGCACACTGTCCTGCACTGGCCTCCCAAGGATGTCTCAGATTAACCCCTTGCTTAGAATCACAGAGAATCACATCATATTAAGTATTTCAGTAGTAGTGCTTAAACATACAGTATTTCTCCACAACAGGACTACATCCAAGGATAAACAACCATTTTGCTGTTAATGCAGTGCTGATGTAACAAACAATGATCTGCAGAGAAATCACCAAGTATCTGTGACACGTAATAGAATTATCCAGCTCTTAGCTCTTCTTGGCTGCCTCTCGGCTTTCATCTCCCGGAGATTCAGATGGCTCCTTGTTTAGGAAGGAGCTGCGGCGGTGGCCCGGGGTCAGCTCCGTGGCTCGGAGAGTCCCTCTGCCGTCCCCCTCCACCGTGGCCCTGCCTGAACCCAGCACTCCCCGCTCATCGGCACGGCTCTGCGGTCTAGCGGGTGGATAATGCATCCGCGTAGCGTCTCAATCCCCTCATTCCCGGTGTGATTTACTGCGCTAAGAACTACGCGGTCGCGGTAATGTGCTCCTCTCTGCGCCACTACTTTGTGCTTTTAGCGTGTGTGTGTGTGTGTGTGTGTGTGTGTGTGTGTGTGTGTGTGTGTGTGTGTGCGTGCGTGTGTGTTCTGCATCATAAGTTCTATATGTCTTAATGTTTGGAACATGTCAGCAAAACTACTGAAACACTGTGTCAGGGATTTCGATCAAAATATTTGATCTTATCAGAACAAATAAGAAGAGAAACTTGGAGGTATATGCATTAAAACCAGCAAGACCTGAGCCCCGATTACCTGCATATCTCCAAAGAGATTTGTAATTCACACATTGGGCAGCGAAGTAATAAACACAAGTGTGTGTTCTTGATCCCGTACATTGAAGAGAGAAGTGCTCTGTGATTTGAGATCGTATTCATTACGCTGAGTGCTGTCATTGTTCTCGGGGAGAGCCAAAAGTTCATACGCTAAGTATCTCTTGAAGTATATTAGTGATGTGGGTCCTGAAGGGTTTTGTAAATGTATCTTCTTTAAATGCATTTGAATGTGTGTCTGGCAACATTACAGTGATAATATATCAGTGGGTAAATGAGACTTTCATTGCGAAGCAAACTGGCACTGTTAGCCACGCCGGTGGATTAGCACAATTGATATTGTCTGTGTTCCTAGAAAAGACACGTACAGTAAGTCCACTGTGAATGGCTGGAAATTGTAGTGGAGTGTAGCAACTTTAAAGGGAAAAAAAAAAAAATTCTCACTAAAATTCCTGTAAATTCTACTGAATTCTATAGATCCACATAAGACAGAGAGTCCCCTGGCCAAGAAAATGGTCACTCCCCTCCTTAAGTATGTTTGAGGTGTAACAGAATAGATATTTTACATTAATTATTGACTTAGACATTCAGTAAGATGCATGGATAAGACTACTGTGTTTTTTGTTCAGTCAGGATCTGTCTTGCTGTGGAGGGGATTGGAGGTGGATTGGATTGCGATTGGAGGTGTATGTGTCTAAATCAGTGCACCTCTGAACAGGACCTGCCTGCATACTTGCTTACTTATGATAGGTCACTTAGTACCCACGTCTTATTTGTAGTACTCCAATAAGACAAAACAAGCTATACATCTGTCTCTTAATCAATGGCCCCCATGAATAAATTGCAGCTAATTTCTTATGATTACTTTTCCAAGTTGCATTTTGCTACTGTATGTAATGACGCCATTATGAAGGGCACCGCACCAAATGAAATTTGATTGATTGATTGATCTTAAAAGGATTCCATTTCAACCTGGTCATTGAGAAGTTGGCCAGTGGCCATTCCCTACTTACAGTGTGCAGAAAAGGGCTTTGGGGGAAACAGAGGAACCGGCGGTCTCTCAGGAGTGCTCAGGCCTGCTTTATGACCCTTTTATCTGCAGTGGATGTTTAGAATCCTGAGTGTTGTGCTGAAAGTGTGTGGACGCACGAGTATTGTGGTGAGAGAGCGCACACGTGAGCACGTTAGCGCATCCCTGTTTCCAAGCAGCCAAACTGTTGTGAATGTTTTTTTTAATTCGTGTTTTGTATAAAGTATTAATAGAACAATCAATTTACCTATTTATCTTCATAACTAATGACAGTTTCACCTTTGCTGTGTTCCTGACTGCATCAGTCTATTTTGGTTTTTCATATTTGCCTTTGTAGTGTACTGTACCTATGTAAAGTATATGCATTTAAGATAAATTATATACTTTTTTAAAACTTGAAACAGACACTTCATCTGATATCCGGTCCATGGTACTAAATATTTTTTGTCCTCTGCTGTGTCCCTCCCTGTCCAGTTTCATAATCCTCGCTCCAGAAATGCCATTTCCCCTCTGTGACTCTTTATTAGCTTTGGACAGGGCGTCTGTGCCCTCTGTTCACTGCTGTTGGTTTAACCCAGGTCTTGGGTGGCTGCAGAGCTGGGTGGGTGACGCTTAAATAAATTAATATCAAATGAATTTTCTCGCCCCGTGTGTTTTATAAATATATCATATTTTTGAGCAAAGGGGTGTTCTGCTTTATCTGCATAGAGGGCAAGGGGAGGGAGCCAGGTTTTTTTTTTGTTTTTCAAGGCGTGGGCACCCCAAATTCCAGGGGGATTCTGCGCCGGGCTGTTGGTTTTGGCATGGTTTGCACCTCTGCTGTTTTCATTTTGAAAAAAACTGTGCCGAGAAATATTTCATCTAAAAATAAATCTGAAAACTTACTGCTGTATTTCCTCACTGTTCTTTCAACTCCATGTGGCTTATGTGCTGCATCAGATTCTGAGGCCTAACTGTTATTGTTTAATACTGTTGGAGCCAAAGGTTGCTTTTCCCCATGCAAAACCACGCAGATGTCATTCTGGCCATTGTGGAGAAAGAATGAAAAGAGAGAGAGAGAGAGAGAGAGAGAGAGAAGATACTCAGAGCCTTTAGGAGAGGAGAGAGGGAGAAATGAGGAAGCAACAGGTTGTGTGAGGACTAGGTAGGAAGAAAAGCAGGGATGAGGAGATATCGGGGGGAGAATAAAGGAGAGGAAAGAATGGAGGAAGTGACATACAGAAGGAGAGTAGAGGAGACAGAGAAAGCGAGTGAGAAGAATGCGGAGGAAAACGAGCGAAGGAGATCAGGGCAGAGGAGAATGATACTGATGGAGAAAAGGGGACAAAAGAAATGTCTCCTGTCCACCATGTTGTTTCTTGTTCCACATGGTGCTCCCTGACAAGACTACAAAGATTTTTTTACCTTCACATATGAAGAGTTAGTTTGGGCCACAGTACATTACATTACATTATTGTCATTTAGTGGATGCTCTTATCCAGAGCAACTTACTTAGGTTACTCTTTTTTACATACTATCCATTTATACAGCTGGATACTTACTGAGGCAATTGTAGGTTAAGTACCTTGTCCAAAGATACAGCAGCAGTGCCCTAACACTAATATACGATTTGTCTCAAGGATCTAGCTGTACTTATTTCTCCTTTCTCGCAGTATCTTATAAGGAGAGCCTAACTTAGTATAAAACTCTGAGAGGGAGAGGAAATGGAAGGAGGGGGATGATGGGTGCAGAAAGCAGTAGAGGAGACAGAGTGAAAGACGTAGTGTATGAAGAACCTGTTGCTATGACAACATGATCCCCACGACTGCTGTGCGAAATTACCTGCAGCCTTTTCAGACTTGTTCAATTTAAATTCTTTCAAACGCAGCAGCCACTTGCAATAAAATTTTAAAAACGATCCTTACCCCAGCTGCAAGTTAAAAATATGTTAGATCGCTCACACAATGGCAGCTTCTTATTTCACTTCTTTACTATTTATACTTTTTATATTTTAACGTTGATGGGCTGAAACTTTTTTGCCTTGTTCTGGGGTGTCTGATATTTATTTTGAAATGAAACGTGACTCTAGGGGATTGCGGCCCAAGCCGTCAGGAAGAGACTGCTCACAGCCGGCCTGGTGGTCTACCTACACAGTCTGGAATGTGCAGAGTCGCACAGTTCGCAAGGACAAGGGTATTTGCTGTGTCGTTACTCTTACACTCTCCTAGGAGTTTCAGTGAGAAAAAAAGCCAATGTTGACAAAAGATTTAGATTTTCTTTTCATTTTGGAATATTGAAGGGTTAGCTGCAACAGATACATCACTATAATTTTGTACAACTTAATTTTCATAGTGTTGCAAAGTGAGACCTTAGATGCTAGCTTTGGAACATGACTGAACATTTTGCTGTTCTGAAAAAGAACAGCTTTGTGGAAGGTCCATTGATGATGATTGATAATCAACAATGATTAAAATCCATATAGGTCTTTCCTATGCCTCAAACCTACAAGTCAACCATTGTGAAGGCATGTCTACATCAGTGGTTAGCTCTTTACCTCAAGTGGGTATGGGTTATTTAAAATTAAACATACTTACCAAAACCTATAACTCTATCCTTGTGTATAATGTGGAAGGATGGGGTGTTGAAATTTCAACTCAATGTTTGTCAGACCAAGTATAAAATGTAAACAGACTAAATAATATCTCTCAGTCCAAGTTCATAATTTGTTAAGAAAAATACATAGTTTAATACAATATCAAATATCAGGCTTTCTGGTCAGATATTCCAGTTGTAAGTAGATGCTTAATCATAGTTTAGTAAATCAGGCTGAAAAGACAAATATGGCCACTTTATAGGTTGCTTTGAATTCACAGCTTACTGAGACGTAAGGTAAAAGGTAAAAAGGTAATTTGATTGATGACCATTTCCTCTCCTCTCCTGCTATCAAAAGGATGGGAGGAAGTGACATCACTTCCATAGAATGGCTGTAACATACATTAAACCTTAATTTTGCCTTCAATGTGTGTTTTTCTGAATGTATGTATGAAAGACTTTTATCACCATTTTATTTATTTTATAACCAGACATCATCACATATGACATACATTTTAAATAGGGCATTAGTGAAACGACCCAGCATATTTTAAATCTCTTGTACTTAACATTGGTGGTATCTTATCTTTTATCTGAATGGTCCTTCTGCAAAATCGGATTCATGTGTGAAAATTTATGTAACAGATGCAACAGACGAGAATTCAAAATTCAAAGTTTAAGCCTGTTTAAACAGATTTCTGTTATATTTTATTAAGATACCATGTTCCCACTAGCCTTGTTCTTCATTTTACTGTTTCTATGTGACATTTTTATTGAAGTTATATGTAAAAAAGGGGGTATTTCTTCTGGTTAACACAGGTGGACAGTGACGTTTCGTTATACACTGGTGGAGATAATGAAATGTCAATGAAACCCATTTCGGACTTTTCGTAGTCGCATGTGATTGGCTCCTGGC
Organism: Megalops atlanticus; assembly: GCA_019176425.1. NCBI lineage: Eukaryota > Metazoa > Chordata > Actinopteri > Elopiformes > Megalopidae > Megalops > Megalops atlanticus. The sequence continues at coordinate 30,584,204 of CM032882.1, forward strand.
CCTGTAGCCGCAGAGTGAGAAGCCTCGGCGCAGTCACGGCCGTTTGGTCAGGGAGAGGAGGCAAGGGCTGAGCCGGGCCCCGCGAACCTCTGCGTGGGCGCTGGCAGAGGGTTCGAGTAAAGTGACACTGCAAAAGCTGCTTCCTCTCAGGGTGGCCGGCTGGGCCTTTGATGCGGGCCGGGCCGGGGTCAGGTGTCAGTGGAACACCGGCAGTGGGCCGGGTCCCGGCTCCCTGGGGCTTTACCATCAGCCATCGCCGTCCCTGTCCGCTCGTTTCAGTCACTTCCTCCACTTCCTGTTGACACTGGCTTGGCACATCGCTACTATAAACAAGCACTTCCTGTCCCACTCCGGGCATTTTCTGTGCCTGATTACACTGGGAAAACAGAAACATCTTTCTGCTGGTTAAGTCTGGACAAATAACATGTTTTTAATCAAGTGAGCGATCTAATATTTTTCTCTGCTTAATTTATCGATATGTACATTGTCATTGGCATGTTGTATATTTACATTTAACCAGATGCTGTTTAAAAGCATAATGATGTTAAAAGAACAGTATGTAAAGATTTTTTAAGAGACTGTGACCGCAGCGAGTAGAGAATTGGAGTTGTATTATCAAGGGTGTAGTTACGATAACACGGATCGCCGTTCGTAATAAAACGGCTTAGATTTACCCTCGCTAATACGTCGCGGATGATCGATAAGCGGCACGTCTCAGAACATCTTTGTGTCGGGAACAGACGTCACGCTGTACCGGGCGAGCCGGCGGTGTCATTAACGGGTCGGTTTTTAAGGAGACGCCTTAAATCAGTCGCATTTCAGAGCGCCGCGTTTTAACGCGCCTGTCCGGCGTGTCAGCGGTGACGGAGAGCCCGTGCCGCGGGAGGGAGAGCTGGGTTTCCTGTTCCATGCCCACATGTCAGGGCACGGTCCTCCATGTGTCCACTTTACAATCCCCCGGTGGATTCTCAGGTAACAGTCCTGCCCTTGTTTTATTTATATAATCTGCTCATTGTACTGCGCCTGTGCTGGTACGGTGCTTCATTTGGATTGTGTGTTTTTTTTTTTCTCTTTCTCTCCGAGGCTGGTAATAAGTACAGTTGACTGTTGGCCACGTTCCCTTCCTCTGCAGCGGTGAATGTCTGCCAAGTCTATCAAAGGTCACTTACCAATCTCGTCACGCTTGAGGTGTAAGTGCCGGCGCGGGTCTGGACGCAGGTGGGGCTGGAGTGGTGCGGGGGGTCAAGGTGGCTTGTGTGCGTCCCACTTCCTGTCATCTCGAATCAGAAGCTCGTACGAGCGGGTCAGGGTTTCATTATTTCATCTGCTGTTTTTCTTTCCTGTTCTTTGAACCCGTTTTTTTTTCTCTTAGTGTTTTCAAAAGATTTCATTGCGCTGTAAATCATTTTAAGGAATGCAGCATTTTGTGGATCGGGGGCACAAAGATAAATTTGAGCGCAACGCGTGTTTCTGGCGATAATGTAGAATTTCATTGCCCCCAGAGCGCATACATATTTACATTGTGCATTCACTCGTCTGATATCTGCTGTACTGCAATATAACATTTCCAGCACATCATCCATCTATTTGCATGGTATCCTCGTGTACACATAAATAGACAATATAAAAAAAAAACTCTCCTGTACACTGTACTCAGTTTCTCTTAGCTCAAACATTCCCCACCCATACAAAAATAAAATATATTAAGATTTGAGATATATTGAGATATATGAGATATATTGTAATATATTGAGAAATATGTTGTTCAGCCCAAGAATACATAAATTTATTCTTGCAAATATATATTTATTGTAATATAAATGTACATACTTCCAATATGCTGCAATATATATACATTTGTATGAGCATTTGAATCCTGAACTCAACCCAAAACTATTCTGATTAATGCAGGACCAAGGAATGCTATAAGGGCAATAGACAGAGACAACTTATTTAGTTCAAAGCCTTTAGGGAATTTTGTTTGATTTTTGGTGGAACACTCTTTCCAAAAATTCTTATCAATTGCCTTTTTTCACATGGATAATAATAATAAATCCTCTTGTACAATTATATTTGTACTCGTGTCATTTCAAAAAATGAATCGTTGCTTTGATGAAACTGTGATTACATTTTGAAGCTGTTTTCATATGCTGGACTGGTGCATGAACTAAAATTGCTGATAGGGAGGTTTTTGTCTCGATTAGCCAGCTTTTTGGGTAGGATGTGGGCAGCACACTTCTGCTGGTGTCCCTGCAGACCTGGGCCCGTGGGCGGTCTGCACACAGCAGGTTTTCATCAGTGTACACGGCCTGGTCACTGTGGCTGCAGGTCCGGAGGCGGAGCCAAGCACCCCGCTGATACCTGGCTTGACCCTGATTGGCTCACCACGCCAAGAAAGGATGCCATTAAACTCAACATAGAAAAGGTTGTGAACATGCCTTATACATGCAAGGCTCGACCCTGATTGTAGCACCGCACCAAACAGGGGAGCTATCAACGTGACTTATGCAAGTAAGGCTTGACCCTGAATGGACCACCAGCACAAAGTGGGGAGCTGTCTGACTCAACACACACAGAGGCATATGGGCATGCTGTGTACATCCACGTGCTGTGACACACTCTGTCACCTAAGCTGTGTCCAGAGGCTGTGCACAGCCCAATCTGAGATTGGGCAACCAAGTGGCACCAGCCAACTGTTAATATTCACATGCTGTTTTGATTAAATCCCAGACCAGATGTATCGTAGGTTCAGCGATCGCATGTTTTGTGATGGAGGGAAGGTAAGAGGACCAGAAGGACTGGGGAGAGCAGAAACACAAAAGGCTCTTTATTTTTGCCTTGCCTCCACCCCCCACCTCCCCTTCCCACCACCACCCCTTTCCCTCACTACTTCACAAAGCATGCACAATCTTTGGAAAAACCCCAAACACTGCCCACAGCCAGATGTGCAACAACTGCATGCAGACCTTGGTATATACACAAAGGAAGAGTGAATGGAGTGTGGTGGAAGAACCAGGGAAAAGTGAGGTTGCTGAAATAGAAGAGAAAAAGAGGGGGAGAGGGAAAGAGAAAAATAATGGGTGAGACATTAATCTTATTAGACAGGATGGGAGGAGGAAGCAAGCATACAAAAATCATCTGAATGGCTTCACATAATATATCATTTTATTTGAAATGAGGGAACATAGTTTTGCAATTGTTGTTGACCATATATTTAATATTCATTTTTTATTCAGATCTGAAAAGTAAACATATTTACATTCTTAGAAAATTATGGTTGAAATCCACTTTTGCCATTAAAACAAATAAAACAAGCATATTTAACAGTCACAAGTTTGTAACATCAACTGCATTTTAATATGCAATCCCTCAGTGGGCAGTTACATAGACAGAAGGCACAATTATCTTAGAATTCTATTTGCATCAAGCTCCGGAATCTGAGTTTGAATTCTTACAGGGCTGTTGAAATGTCTGTGATCTACAAATACATACAGGTATCTCCTATTTCACACAACAACAGACCAAAGGGAGAACAAACAAATTATCAAGTCCATTGGTGATGAATAAGTCATTATTATCTATGCTAAGGAAAGAAAGTATCTATTCCTCCATCAAAAAGTCATTTTGAACTAATTTCCACAGAGACAGATCTGATTAATTTGCAACTTAAAATACAAATTCCAGACAGAACAGAGACTATGCATTCAATTACTAATGCAAACGTCAAATCTATAAATATGGAAGGACTTGCTAAATATTTTTATATTTTGTTAAGTTTGAACGATGCACTTTTTTTCTTTGTAAAATCATACTCAGTATAATGGTTTTATTCATATACAATTATGTCAAATAAGATTTCATTTGCATTATCAGGTTAATCAACAATTACTGTAAACTGACATGCTTCTGACTGACACTTAGAGGTAACATCCTGAAGTGGTAGTATTTTATTTTGTGTCCATGTGACTGACTGACTCTCAGAGCCCTTGTTAATAGCTTACTTTACTTGGTTGGCACATTTGTTACTTAAAAATTTACCCGCTCTGCTTTGGTTTCTATAGTGGTTGGTACAGTATAGCATGTGAATTTTGATTAACTAATGCCTGCATATTAACATTGCTTCAGACACACATGTAGAGCTAGTGTTCACTGAGCTATGATTCCCATATTTGGCTTTGTTTAATTTGATTGGCTTTCAGTAATCCAACATCTCATTGGGTAAGATATGTGCGGAAGGGCCTTGCGCACAGCAGGAGTGTCTGCAGTGATGATTGGGTGGGTGACCAAGAGCATTCTAAGCTCATTGTATCAGAATAAATTTAGTAATATGGCAATCTATCACCATAGCAGGTTAAAATTATAATTTATTCCTCAAAATAGGAAACACAATGACTTGCTGAATAAATACAGACTACAAAAAAGACTAAACTAACCCAATAATTGTTTTTCGACAAAGCAACCATGTGACCTCTGGATCCGTTCAGCATTGGCTGGGCTGTGGTCTTCACTGGCTGCTGCTCTCTGAATTGGTAAACTGGACCTAAGCAGGGAAGCAGATGGAGCAGCACTCCAGGCAGATCTCCAGACAGTCGGAGGACTCGCAGCAGTCCTCCAGCATCCCACAATCCAACCCGGCCGAGCAGGCTTCCTCTCCGCAGGCCACGCCTCCTGTGGCTCCGCCCCCACAGCAGCACAATGCCTCACAGCCCCGCCCACAGGCCAGGCACTGTGCCAGCACGGAGCACAGAGACAGCAGCTCACAGAAGAGGCAGGCCAGAACACAATGTACACAGCAGTCTGCAGGGAGATACACACACACCTCATCACACATCACCGCTTCAACTGGAGGGACACAAGACAAGAGCCATACCCTTGCAACTCTCACCTACACAGCCCCTGTCCAGACTGCTTTCTCTGGTCACCTTGATCTTAATCTTTCCCTCCACCGGTCATATAATCAGATTAGTAGAACATTGATGTCTAATAGATCGAACCACACTCATGAGATATAATATGCTCCTTTTTATACAATACATAAAATGTTCCTAATTTAAAAAACCTCACCCCTCACATATACAGCTACAATTTTACTGTGTTTATTCAAAATATTGAGTTTTTTTAACTATATCCTCAAAGTAATTTTCAGCAATGAAGACCTTCCGTGGAGTACTGAAATTTCTTCGTTCAGCTCTACTTAATAGGTTTCAATATGTTCTTAAGAAGCTACTGTAATCTTCATCAGTTGGCTCCAAATGTATTGATGCTCTTTCCATTGTAGTGAGTGACAACTGCCAACAAATAAGGTGTTCATACAGTCAGTATTTACTGCATTGAGACATGAATATATGAACTCCTGAAAGTTGATATCCCAAAGACAAAAAACCCTTCCTTAAATTTGCATATTTGTTAATAAACATGATACCCACATTGACATATATGAAAATAACCAATATATCACTCAGTTCTGGTGCTGCTGAGTATTCAGTATTTTAGTGCCAGAGATTTTATGTAATGAAATAAAAAAAGTAATTCACAGGCATACTTTTGGTAATCTGACAGAGAAGGGGAGATTCTGCAACAGCAAAAAACACTTATTGAGAAATGTCTGAATTTAATAAAAGTTCCTCAAACTTATCCACTCTAAAAAATGCAATTATACATGGGTTTTCAAATGAATAAATACTTGTGTCTCACAATTTCAAATTTCACAGTTCAGTTTACTTGAGCAACACGCGGTGACTATGCCCTTTCTTATTTCATCTACAGATTACTGTCAGTACTGCGGCATCATAGCCGGTTTGTTTTTGTTTTCCCTGTCCATGTGCTCTTGTTTACTGTTTCCTTGTGTTCCAGCCCTGCCCCGCTCTCTGCCCTGTCCCCACCCACCTGATTACCTGATCGCCTCCACCTGCCTGCCTGCCCACCTGCATCCCATCTCCTCGTCGGCCCAGCCCTGTATCTACCCTGCTCGTCTCTGTCTTGTTGCCAGTTCGTCTTGGTTTTCTGTTATGCTATCAGCCTTTTCCCCTGTTCCACCTGCCAGTTTTGGTTGACCTTGCCTGTTTTCCTGACCATGATTTCCGGGTCTGATTTTGGTACCGTTCGCTGTGTTTTTCTGGCTTTTGACTTTTGACTTGACTTTTTGCCTGTTTTTGACCCCGTTTTCTGGATTTCGAATTGGACTTAAATAAATCTTTTGTGCATCCTCCATCTCTGTCTGCGCCTGAGTCCCTGCCTCAGCCCTGACAATTACACAGATTATGCAGGTTACAGCTAGATTATACAGCGGTTAAGAATGTTAGGATCTGTCTGTACAGTGCACACTGTGGGAGTCTGTTTGTGCAACTTTAAAAAATGCATCCTCAGAGACCAGCTGAAGTGGGTGTGATGGCATCAAATATTCTTTTAAATAAAAAAAAAAAAACCCTTCAGGATATGACTGATCAATCAAGGTAACTCACAAATTATACATTAAAAAGTAAGTAGGAACAATGATTCAACATATTCCCCAACCTATAACAGAGCATCTCCATTAGGAAGACATCTCCATAAGGGCAGGTAGCCAAAACTATAATATAAAGTGTTGCCAAAAGTGCTAAATCAATATACAAGTTGAGTGATTGAGATTCAATTTTGTAAAGTGTCTTTGGTTCAGGCAAATATTGTCTTAGATAACACTGAGTTAGTGAGCCTAATCACATGCTTTCAGAGGAGATTCTGAGAGACCTGTACATGGTGAATAACCTGAGCTACCGTGGTTTGTACGGAAGAGGTCTGCAGAGGCCGGCAGGCTAGAACTGGTTAGTGGAAGAGCAGCTGCGAGACCTCCATCCCCAGCTCCAGACACTCGGTTGCCTGGATACAGAAATCGCAGATGGAGCAGTCGAACCCAGCCCCGCTGCAGTTGCAGCAGTGGGGGTCCAGGCACGCCTCGCAGCAGAGAGAGGAGTCTGCGAGCAGGGGCTCCAGCGCGGCGGAGTCACAGCAGCAGACGGAGGAGCAGAGAGAGGAGCAGAGGGAGGAGACGCAGACTTGGCAACCATCCCCAACAGCCAGCAAGCAGTCCCACAGCTGGCAGAACAGGCAAGCCAGCACTATGGTGGCACACAGGTCTGAAAGTGACATGGGCAGAGGGACAAGGGGTGGCAGAGAGGAATGAGACAGAGAGAGAGAGCAAGAGAAAGAGAAAGGAGAGGAATGGGAGTGAGATGGATGCAAGGTAATGGAGAGAGAAGGTAAGGTTGCACGGAGGGAAGAATATTAGCATAGAATATGGGCCAGAGGTTAGAAGTGGTGGAGAGGTGAGAAAATGAAGTAAAGAAAGGGAGGGTGTTACGATGGGAGAAAAAGGGAAGAGATAAAGAGAGAGAGAGAGAGACAGTTACAGAGAAAGTGGTGTTCATTTCCTGCACAGCAGAGAAGCGACTGAGATGAGTTAGTCATAGTGCAGTATCAAAGCCCACTTGAACTACATAAAAAGGGTTAGTAAGAATTCACTGTCTGCAAGAATCTGAATTCAGGATCAATTGGACTTTCCACAATGCTATGCCCTATCTACAATCTTCCAGGGAATCTGCCACCTTCATCTGGTCTTAATCATACATACAGATACTGCCTTCAGTGTTATCTCCTTTCAATCCAATATCCTGCTGCTGCATTAAACATTAAACTGAACAGATCACAATAAATATATTCAACATGAGTACATATGGATAACTTCATTCACTTTATTATGCATATCATTTTAAGTGCTTTGTCTTCTAAAGCCCTAATGTAACTATTTAAATTAGAAAATTGAGAAATGAACACTCTTTCTAATACCCAGAATCGCTTACAAAATCATTAGCACTAATATAATTTCCTCAACTTCCTCTCCTTCAATATGCATTCCCGTATGAGGAGAAAAAAATCCACAAAGAAAGCTCTTTCTCCCTCTGATTCTGATAGCAGAGAAACCTACAAATATGAATTTTAATGCCATAAGAAGCATAAGTATTCCTGTTCATGAGGGTAGAGAGGTGCTGGTCTTTGGCTTGGAGGGGGCTGCAGCTTGCTGTGGGCCAAGGCTGCTGACCCCCCTCCATTTGGACATCGTACATAGGAACAGAAAATAAAGGAGAAGATGGTGTGGAGGAATCCTGTGAACAATTGATACAAAAAGGAAGTGGAAGTAGTATGTTTTCTATACTTAAGCATGGGACGTGTTTGTTAATTGATGAGGGATTGGCTAAAATTCTTTCTAATAGCCAGAATCATTCACAAAGTCATTAGCACTAATATAATTTCCTCGACTTCCTCTCCTTCAAAATGCATTCCTATATGAGGAAAAAAAAATCCACATTGAAAGCTTTCTGTCTCTGATTCTGACAGCAGATACTTACAGTATGACCAGTTATTAAACTGCTTATCATATTAGGCTTCTAAATAAAACAAATTAATTAATTTCTAATTAAGACTTAAGAACGTGTTTTACTTAAAAGGAGAGATGGCATGTCAAATGAAGCAGGGGTTTATCAGCATCTATTAATCATTTTGTTAAAAAATACTACACACTCTTTTGAAATACAGTTTGTAACTGAGTGTTTGCTAACACAAAGTCCCTATAATAATAACCAGAACACCATCTAAGACTACAGGGAATGAAAGTTAACTCATAGCTTAAACCTGACTTAGAGACTCACTGGAGTGCAGCACAGGTCTGTGACCCATATAGAGCGTTTGTCAGTTACTGGGTGACGATAAGGCACCATGAAATTTAGAGATAAACACTTTGCAGAGGGGGGAGACTCAAGGTGGCTTAGAGATAAAACCAGAGTGGCCTGCTTACTGTACACAGCAGCGCATGTGTGTCTGTCTGTCTGCCTGTCTGTCTGTCCGTGCATGTGTGTGTGCTTGCGCGCGTGTGTGCTTGAGATATGGTGGATTTACAAAACTGAAAGGAGTCCCAAAATCCAAATCCAAGCAGGGGTTTAAACCTCTAAAGCAAGACTGGACCATTTCACTATTTGAACTGTAAAAGATGTTCCATGTAGATTATTGTGAAGTAGCAGCTTTATGTGGTATGTTTCCCGAGCATCACGTTTAGTATACTTTGTGATTTAGTATCACTTATATCTGACATTTCATAAAGCTGACCATCCCTGTTAAACAGCAGACCAAACATTATCTGTCATAATAAAATTCTCCAGATTATAAGCTTACATTTCTTTCAGATTTAAGTAGAATTCAAATGCATGAATTTTGTATTCATGAATTATTTCCATTTTTGATTCATTTTTTTAAATTATGACAGTATTTACACCAATAGTATACTTCAGCATATTCATTCTCCCCAGCCAATTAACACACAGCTCTCTAGATCTTTTTTTGTCAAATCTATGCTCAAGTACCTATGAGAGAGAGATTCAGTATAACTCACTTCCATAGAAAGTTGGCACAGTGCGGAGCTATCTTTGCAGGTTCTATCCAACAAAGACTCTCAGATTCATACTTTCCACAAAAGAGCTCAGCTGAAAATCTAAACATCACACCCAAACGTATTCATCTTCATGACATTTTTTGTCATTACGCAGAGGAGTGCACTGCGTATGAAACGCTCAGTAATAATAATTTTGAAGAGTGTGTGAGTGCGCTTGTTTATGCCAGTCAAGGCCAGAGGGTCTGCTCTCACCGTCTCCCGCCACTTGCTGGATCTGGGCGGCGGTGGTTTTGAGGCTGTGCTGGCTGTTGGTGGAGGTGGATGGCAGCCGCTTCTTGTCCGGATGGATGGGCGCACTGGATTTGGGAGACTGTGGGGAGGGCCACCCTGGGTGGCCGCCGGAGACGGTCGGGGGAGTGCAAACGGGCAGGGTTCCATTGGCAACTCCCCTCGGAGGGGCGTGGCCGTTCTGCAGACCAGGTACAGGGCTCTGCCTGGTAGGTGCCTCTGAACGAGACAGGGAAAGACAAAAATATGTACAAAGGACAAACATACTGCTCCACTGACACTTGCTTATAACTGTAGTTGGGGGCCAAGTACAAGCCTTTCTGGACCTCTTTATTTTGCTGTTAGAGTAACTTGGGCAAAGCACCACAGTAGGTACATGATCTTGGCCTTTCAAAAGTGACCTGTAAATTCACAAATTAATTTTCTAAAGGTATGATTTAGTCACAACATACAGAACCTATATACAGACATCCCTTGGAGAACATACGGTAAGATAACTCCAGTTAAAGCTCAAGATAAATTCCATGACCCATGAGTGTAGTGACATTACCTGTCCTCACTATGTGATTGGGTGTTGACGTATGTTGAGGAATGAGACAGCACTTCTCATTGGCCAAGACATCTTCAGTCAAAGAGTGATCAGTGCTCTCGTTACACATTCTGTCAGAGCTCGGGGCCTCCTCTGAGGGAGATTCTGTCATACAGACAAAGAGGTGCAAACATGACCATCGAGTTACACATTCATTGCAAACCTCGGGAAATCACCTTTTAGAATCTCTACACCACAAAACATGGTTACTTATGAAATCAATAAGGTACGCTTCTCTCCACACCTCCAAAGTTATAACGTGACAAATCCCAGATGCTCTTATGTGGATGTGGATAAGACCATCTGTTAAATGACTAAATATAAATGTAATGTAATGCTACACCGTTTAGCTGACAAAGCACACTGAAACACCCGCTGAACATGAGCGCACCGTGCAGCTACATCTTGCACTGGTGCCGTCTCACCACTGACTGACAATAATAGCAGAGAGGCAGCAATTACACTAAGCCACATCTGGCAAGGACACTAGCAGCGTTGTTCTTCAACCAACATGGTTTAATCAAATCAAGCCCTTTGAAGGATATTCCATTAAGATGTTTGAAGGCACGCTGCACCGCAAATCAACAGAGTAAACTACTTACGCCTGGCAGGAAGAGAAGAGAAACACACAGAAGATTTCGGGTTGGCCTGGCCTCACCTGTATGGTCCTCTGTGGTTCTGGTTTCCTCTGGTTCTGTGCTGGCATCCTCAGTGCTGTCTCCATTTGGAAGCACATCCTGGCCCACATCCCTTGCCTGTCCCTCCTGTGGCACATCCATGATTTCTGTCTCACCCCGAGACATCCTCTGTCCGCTCTGACCGAACAGGAAAACACTATTTACACAACCCTTAAGGCCTGAACATAGTACTACATGAATATATAATACTAAAAAGTATAATGCGCTATGATTGTAAATATAATTATATGTCTAATGTACTATAATATAACATTTAATACTATATTTGAATCTGTCCAATTTTGCAGTCTTTCACAGGGCAACTCAGAGAGCTTGGGGGCTACCAAAGAATAAATGAAGAAACAAAAGCTAGAAACAAAAGGATATCAAACAGAAACAGACTGTCAGTCAAGAACTTTGGAGTCTCTGAAAAATGTGGAAATCAGCAAGCACAAAGAAACTGCATAAAATGAGCTTCCCAGCTGTATTGAATGGTGACAGTGCAAGAAATGTGGACTGATCAGGAGTCAGCATATGAAAGCAAATACCACAAAAGACATGTCTGAGGACATCTGCCTCAAACTGGCAGGATTACCACAGACAGTTATTGCAAATGTAATTTATACTGCACTTAAATGACAGAGAAAATATTTCTGGACATCTCTGAAGTCTTGAAAACATCCCTTCATAATTTACTACATCAAGGTAAGAAAACATTTAATACATTTCGAGTTTTTTCTGGTAGGAGATTACTTTAAATATCACTAAGCTAACCAGAACAACTCGTTTCTAATTTTCCAGTATATAAGTGAATATATTCAGTCTGCTTCAGCATGTTTTAGGCATAACACTACAGCTCTCATATCTAAGCTTCCTCATGGAGCGATGTAAAGCAGGGCTTTTAATCTATTATTTATTTTTATTCCATTTCTGCAAGACACATTTGAAAGATGGAGAAAGACATGAATGATGCAACGCTTACATCTCTCAAAGAATTCAAGAGCACTGGTAAGGAAGGTTGCAATACACATAAACAATATAAGTAGTTTTAAGAAAAAAACCATGTCAGCACTGAAACATTTTTAAAGAGCTTCCCGTTTTCCGTGGTAGGGGATTTGAATATGACTTCCTAAAAAACAATTATTATGAGGTGCTATGTATTATGTGAGTCACCCATCTGAACAGGAAATATGACAGTAATATCCCTGAAGACATGAAGGCAACATTGCTGCACGAAATATTGTAGACATTTGATATTTGATAAAAAGAGAAAATTCCTGACAAAAATAAAATCATAAATATAAAATCAGAGAGAGAGAGGGAGAGCGAGAGAGAGGGCAAATGATAGCCAACCTAGTAGTTCAAGTCTGATATCGTCATTCACCTTCATGTTTGTTGCTGGAGTGCTGATAGAAGCACTAAACAAGCTCCTGCCATGTACAAAACCATCCTGCCAACTCTGTTTGGAAGTGCAGTACATAGCTTGGCTTTCTGCAGTGAGATCATTAACCATAAATCAGTATTTTTAGTATCCAGAGCAAATCAACTTTTGTACTCAAGATTTAAGTCAGTAAATCCCATTCCTATTTTAAAAACATGCTTAAATCCGCTAAGAATTTCTATGCCACCAATAGAATACTAGCATGGCCCACAATACTATACTCTGCATCCTGCTAACACTCCTATACTCTGCTGCCTGGTAGCACAACTATACTCTGCAGTCTGCTAACACTGCTATACTCCAAAGTCTGCTAACAGTCCTATACTCCAAAGCCTGCTAACACCCCTATACTCTGCAGCCTGCTAACACCCCTATACTCTGCAGCCTAACACCCCTATACTCTGCAGCCTGCTAACACCGCTATACTCTGCAGCCTGCTAACACCCCTATACTCTGCAGCCTAACACCCCTATACTCTGCAGCCTGCTAACACCCCTATACTCTGCAGCCTGCTAACACCGCTATACTCTGCAGCCTGCTAACACCCCTATACTCTGCAGCCTTCTAACACCCCTATACTCTGCAGCCTGCTAACACCCCTATACTCTGCAGCCTTCTAACACCGCTATACTCTGCAGCCTGCTAACACCCCTATACTCTGTAGCCTGCTAACACTCCTATACTCTGCAGCCTTCTAACACCGCTATACTCTGCAGCCTGCTAACACCCCTATACTCTGCTGCCTGGTAGCACAACTATACTCTGCAGTCTGCTAACACTGCTATACTCCAAAGTCTGCTAACACTGCTATACTCCAAAGTCTGCTAACAGTCCTATACTCCAAAGCCTGCTAACACCCCTATACTCTGCAGCCTTCTAACACCGCTATACTCTGCAGCCTGCTAACACCCCTATACTCTGTAGCCTGCTAACACTCCTATACTCTGCAGCCTTCTAACACCGCTATACTCTGCAGCCTAACGCCCCTATACTCTGCAGCCTGCTAACACCCCTATACTCTGCACTAGCTTCATTGGCTGGGATTCAGCATTCAGGGAGGAAACAACTTTCCAAACCATGCTGATTAAACGTCATCTGTTAAACCTTCCATAAGTAGCCTGACTTACAATAGAAAGAACAGGTCCCACAAACTGGCAACCAATCCATGAGGATCCCATGCCAAGCACAACAAATTGTTCAATCAGTCAATCCATTAACCAAGCCCAATGCAATCAAGATAATCAAAGGACAAAGATGCCCATTCAAGCTATTGGTATTTTTTGTATGAGTTTTGAAGTAGGTCTACTTCAAAACTCTTCCATGTAGGTCTGCCTCCAGGTATAAAAGGAGATTATTTGTCTTCAAGGACAAACATGATACTGAGGTTTTTAATGGAAACCACACTCTCTTTTAGTACATAGCATCTGAAATTAATTAAATTCTATCTTACTTGTTAGGTAGCTGTAATGATGGCGGAATGTACCATTAACTTTAGAAGGCCATACTATCACACCTACTACATCTACTTCTACTACTACTACTGATATTAATACTACTATATCTGTATATAACTGTGATTTGGACATTTCTGCTCTGAAAGATTGAGATAAACATATAACCATTTCATTACCTGCATCTGTAGAGAAACCCAGGTCTGATGTTAAAGAAGCAAAAATACTCTTTATTTAAACAAGTTATTCTTCAATGCTCAGTCCTGTTTCTAAATAGATTTTAGAGGCTGCACATATATTGCAGCTATCACTAAGACTTTACTCCTGTGTAAGTGTTTTTATTTATGCTTTTCTTTTACATCAAGATTCCAAACATACTAAATTGTTAGACAAAAGACACCTTATACTTTATACAGTGTACACATATTGCTTGGTTGATGAATATTCAATCAGATGGTTTGAAATGAACACATTTCCTGTCATGCAACTTTGTCCAAAACCACAGATACAAGTTTCTCTGTACTTCATGGGGAATTGCTCTTTCAAACTGGAACCATATTACAGCTAAACCGCAGAACTAATAACATCCCTTTCACAGAGCTTTTGAGGTCATCTGTGCATAAATCAAGTAATAAATGCTTTGATATCAAACAGCAGCAAAATTAATGGTAATTAAATGAAGAACAGGAACAACCTCAGATTGGGGTAACACACACAGGTAACATGGTCTACACACACAAGATGAATAACTTCACTCACTCGTTTAAACATAAATAAAAATAATTTAACAGTTCAACTGAACAACACGGCAGCTGCTGCATGGTCATGCATCCTGGAATATGTGCACATACTACCACTTACATAAACCAAATCTGCCTTTTTCATATAAAACTTTGAATACAGCCACAAAGGACAGCACTCCTCAATTTCAAAACTTCACTACTGAGGATCCAGATGACAGAAAATATGTATTGAAACATTTTCTTTTAGCAGTGAGATGCCCCTGGAGGGATGAAGATGGAGAGAAGTCGCTCTTCCTCCCCACACTCAAGTGAAATTGGATCAATAAAATGAAATGCTAATAGCTTTACTGCACTTGCTGTGAATATGTTTAAATAATGAATGGGGCAGGGGGCTTCTCAGCTAAGTGGACTGAATTCAGATCTGCTCCAGCTTTTCTATCAGCTCATCAACAGATATTGCGTGCATTGCAATTACAGCATGAAACATTCTGCTGTGTCATTTTTGACTGACACACTTTTTACTCATTGCATCTGAATTATTGATAAGCTTTGTTTATTGGTACAGATATGACTGTGAAATGTGTATACTGTTGCAATACAAAAGTAATTAAGTGACTAAGTAATAGGTTAGCTGTAACGGAATATGGGTGCCCAAAAGCGAGCAATAAGGGTTCTCTAACTTGCATTGCATTTTTAATGACGATGCCTCAATAAAGGCGAGCAGAATCTTTTCAAGGTTTCCTATCGCACAAGACTTCAGATATAATTTCAAGTAATTTAGGAACCATGTTCGGCTGAATTATACCTTCACCTTACCTTACATTCCCATATTTAATTAGGATAGATGATAGTTGTGATCACTCTTGAATAGTACTTTTTATGTGATACGAGGTTTCCATCCTGTTTCAACAATAAAGTTTTGAAGTAATATTTGTGAATTGACTGCTTTTGCTCACCCGAGCTTGTGTTATGTTGTGCATAATGAATGTTGCGTATGTATAGCACCGGGATGCGATATAGTGGCTGTCAGCCACTGACAGTATGCTGCTGCTGCGCCCATATGGATGTAAACACGTCTGAAGTTCAGTAATATTAGTGACGTTAGGAAATGATCTTGTTGAGATGATTGAATTATGTCTTCCGTTTTAATCTGTGCCACAGCTTGTAAAGTTACACATGTGCTGTAAATTTAATTCAGTATGTTTCCCACATATGTACAAGTGAAATTACTCCTGAAACGTTAAAGTGGTGACACTGAATCTACGATCATAAAATACTGCAAACTGTGAAATTCTGAGCGGGTTATCAACAGGGAACACGACACTTTTCTCAAATGATTACGCCATATAGTCGGACAATTTCTCGCTGTGAGGTTTCACTATCTGCCTTCTTTAATGTAATTACTGTAACTGCAAGAAAGAGGGCTAACACACTCGCAATTTAGTTCCTATATACATTTATTAAGATGAACTGTTTCAGGTACAACAGTCCTGAAGTTTACTTAAAGTGTTCGTCTATAGCTTCGCTGTGTGGACATAGGTTGCTTTACTGTATAGCAGTTTTAAAACTCTTAAAGGACGACAAATAAAGATATAAATAAGTTGCTGGTGTTTTTAAATCAACAGTAAAAACGAGCATTTTCTGTCATACATTTGAATGTAAAACAGTTATGGCCTGAAACAAATGACATTCAAATCTCCAAAAATGCATGCATTATGTAAAACCCAAACGGTCGCCTACCTTAACGTAATTAGAGCCAGTCTTAGACCTTGGAAGCTTGAATTTGAAGGAAATACTTAATAAAAGTGCAGGCTGAATAACGATTAAGTTCCGATTATTTGCTGGGGACGGAAACCGGTGTGATCCCTACAGTCCCTCTGCGCTGACCAGCAAGAACTGAGCAACAACTTTTCACACATTAACGTCTATCCCGCACGAACATTGAAGTGCTCCCGCCTCCCTTAAAAATATAATTGAAACTCTGACGTCAGAACGGGAGGCCTGAAGCTATGACCTAATTCGGTTTGAAGACATGCAAACCTACTGATTTCTCTAACATATATATACAGTGGAAATTAATAATTAATAATAATAAAATAATAATAAATAAAAAATAAAATAAAATAAAATAATAATTATGCATTTTTTCCACATGAAACCGTGCCTTTAGCGCCATCATCAGGTGGAACGGTGGACATGCGGAATGGGGTTTAGATGCTTGGAACCGAACGAGCGTAGTATGTCACTTGCGGTGTGGTACTTTACATGAAGATCGTCACAAGCATGAATCAACAAAGCATCAGATGTTCTCATGTGTAAATATTATTTTACTCCGTTTAAAGAACATGTTCATCTATATGAACTGTCAGCAAGAATAGGCGTGGACTTGAAAACGCAGCGACCCACATTTACGGAGACTGTGAAGGACACTGTCCCATCGGATGGTCTGCCTGTGACCTGGCCAGTAAAATTTCGGTTAATCCGAATACTTTGAAACGAAACAAAAATCATTATTGAAGCATAGATGGTGCTGCTTTAAACCATGTGCTATGCTCAAAGGTTCTCGCTTTCTTTAGAACCACAGGGCCAGGTTACTTGAAAGAGAAGCGGTCCAGAGGTGCGCAATTCCCTGCTATGCCATTGGGTAGCATTTGTTAGGAATAGTTCGTGTGTGTGAATGATGTGAAGAAATTTGTTAGATGTGAATAGTCGTGGCTTTTACGTGGCGGAAAAGTTTTGCTCATTTGTATACAGTGACATGTGGAGATTATATGATTTCTACGAGTGCGAGGTTCTTTGAGTAACTTGGCAAGTTCACAAGCTGAAACCATTTCTGTTAAGGGTACCAAAACTATGGAACATGTACATGTACAGATTTGTGATATATGGGTAACTTGAGGTGTTAGTGAGACGAATGCGCTTTTGTTATAAATATAGTAAACGCTTTGCCTTTCAGAAAGGTGAAGATCCGCGAGGCTGCATGCTGTACCTGCGCCCGTGTTCTTCAGCCTTAACTGTATCAATCAAATCAATGGGATGACCTGTGTGCGATGCGCCAAGTTACATGGTGGCGGTGACTACAGCATAGACTACTAAATTAAACAGCTGTAAGGAATGCTTAGAAGACAGCCCAGAAGCTTCTACAACACTCAGGGAACGCTACTAAATGGCCAACAATTAATAATACCTTTTTGGGAAAATGCCTTCCCCGCGGTGTAGGATGGTGCCCCCTAGCGCTACACATGGATTAATTTTCTATGAGGATAGTCTGATTATCATATAGTCACATATCGTATATACAATACCCAGAAAAGTCTAGAATCTCTGTGACATTTATTATAGGCTACAGTAATATACATATCATATATTATACAACTCTGTGAATATTATACAATAATATACATATCATATATTATATAAATACAATATACATACAATAACATTCATTTAGAAATTTGCTATAGATAATAATGATACATTACATTTTCTCATCAATGAATCAGAGACGTAACTATATAAGCGGGCCATACCAAGACTCGAAGAAATTATCCTGATGTCATAATAAAATGTCATATGGATATAGATAGCTATAGATAGATAATGTCATTTAGATGATGCATAGTTGCAATAGCCTATAATAATGAATCTTCTGGTATAACATTTTAGGCATAATTTAAGGTTTGCCACTTAAGACTATCATTCTTGGAATTGTTTATTCGTCATCACATGCCGATCATTTTAACCCTTTTCAGGATGAATGCAAAGACGGCATCAAGAGATACTGATGTCCGAGGAAAAGATGTCACAAAGTGCAGTGAGTTTACCTCACTTTATTGATAATGTAACGTAATGTAATGTAAGGATTTAGACAACTAATGACATTAGAAAACAAAAGCCTAATTTTATAGACAATGAAATGAATATTTATTCAGTATTATAGTATACAATATATAATACAAGACATCTTGTATAATTAATGCTTTATGTTGAATGAGACACAATGAAGTAACCTATGTAGACTCATCTGGTTGCTTCAATTATCTTCGTACTCGTCCGATGATTGTGAACCGGAAGCGGAAGCGAACGCCTTTCAGAACGGTTGTTGCGGAAAATGTATGTTGTCTTTCTTTGAAAGAAAGACAACGGCTATTCTGTTACTGTGTTGACGATCGTTCGCAATTGTAAGAGTAAATACAGCAACGTAGTTTTCTCTGGCTTCGGCAACGTGATCGACATGGTAAGCGATGTAAGACGGTAGGGACGAGAGCTAGCGAGTTAGTTTCAGAATATAGCTACAGCTGCGAAGCTGGCAAAGCAAACATGGCTGTGGAGCGTCGCTAGCTTAGCTAGTTAGCTTTAGTCTGATCGGTTTGTAATCAGCTGCCCTGTAATGTTAACTAGTAAATGAAAAACTGTTTAAAATTGTGAAACCCGTACGAAGTAATTAACGTTAGTCAGACTATGTGTAGTTGCACTCTAGATTAGCAAATTATCTAGCTGTGTCATTAAAAGTAATTAATCTTCTACACGCTATAGCTAGTGGCTAACGATTGACATGAGAAAATGTATGTTATTCCCAATACAGCAGTCTAACTGGGTAGCTACTACAAGCACCAAATAAGAGTAGCTGCTTCAGCAGTTAAGTTTGCTGGCTTGCTCGCTAAACGTAGGATTTGTCTCAACAAAAACCACTTGGGAAGAGTGTCTCATGTTAAATATTTATATGTACTGTCAGTGTTTTATTATGTGCACTGGTCTGGGAAGCTAAACAGTAGTGGGATGCGTTGCTTCTTTTAGCTTTTCACGCGTTCCTGCTGTCAGATTATTTTCGGCACATACGTCTGCTGCCTGAAAGTTAGACCGCCGATGTAGTATGTGGACGTTCCTCGGTGTTATCGTTTTTAATGCTCTGTACTCGTAGGACAGTGAAGTGTCAGACTTCGATCAGCCGATGGGGATCGAGAGCGGTATGGAGGGGGAAAACGGAGAGAATGCCCCGGTGTACTGCATCTGCCGAAAACCGGACATCAACTGCTTCATGATGTGAGTTCCGACCGCCCGTTAGCTCCGTATCCCAACTGGATAGGACTGGGACCTGTTGCAGTTAAAGGGAAATGGTGCTATTGCAGAACTCTCTGGTGCGCACTGTTTCACAACAATTCATTGTGAACTGTTCTTAAAACATGCTAACGGGTCATTATTTGGTATTGATTAATGTTTATTACGCACCTGTACCTGTGTAATGTACCATAAGGTTTTAATGTCGGGATTTTTGTTTTACTTAGTGGGAGTTCATAAGTTGTAAGTATAGGGTGATGTTGGACCATTTAATGTTTTTTTTTGTGTTTCTCCACCCTGCGCAGAGGTTGTGACAACTGTAACGAGTGGTTTCATGGCGACTGCATCAATGTGACGGAGAAGATGGCCAAAGCAATACGGGAGTGGTACTGTGAGAAGTGTCGGAGTGAGTATCTCACCTGGACCATCTCACCTGATCTCATTACACTGTCAGCAAACGTCATCCCTGAGATTCAGTACAACTGTCCTTTTTGTGTTTGGATAGTTTATAGTCGTATGCTGTGACACGTACAGCTCATGATAAATTCACTGTCCCTGTACCTGGGATGAAATTAGTTAATATATCTCTTTCTTGTACTTAGGGAAAGACGACTCTCTGGAGATTAAGTACCGTCCCAAGAAGACTCGCGAGAAGGAGACGGAACAGGAGAGGCTGGAGAAGCAACGAGGCACACCTGACTTCAAGACCGACCGGCGCCGTGGATCACGGGTCTGTGAGACTCTTTCATTTAGAAATGCTTAAACTAACATATGCCCAAACTAATGCTATGTTCATTATTATATTATAGTAATATTATTATATCATACAGTTAATATATCATTATATTATATGTTAGCATTATGTATTATACTATGTTATTATATTAGTATATCAATAGTCCCTTTTAGCGCCCGCTCCTCATTTTAATTTGCCAGGTGGCATTTGCCAAGAATCAGTTTCAGCTGTACCCAGTGAACTAAGCTGCTTTGCTGCTAACATCTCAGGCCCAGTCACGAGTGTCTCTTCCTCTCTGCGTGTCATGTGACTCTTCCTCTCTGCGTGTCGCTGTCCGTCCTCCTCGGTGTGTCGCAGATCAAGCGCTCGGCCCGCATGTGTGGGGAGTGCGAGCCCTGCCGGCGCACAGAGGACTGTGCCCAGTGCGACTTCTGCAAGGACATGAAGAAGTTCGGGGGCCCCAACAAGATCCGGCAGAAGTGCCGTCTGAGGCAGTGCGGAGTGCGGGCCAGGGTGAGTCCCCGCCCCAATCGATACGAAGCGCCCCAGAAGGCCCTAAGCCACAGAGTGGAATCCTCTTCTTCTCACACAACCCTGAGAATATTGCATCCCTCACTGTAATTTAAGGCACGGCTCCACCAACACTGTGAACTTGTGAGTTGAATAAGCGGAGGTCTAACCTAAGATGAGATGGGAAGCAGTAGTGCGCCATGTGATGTTTGCTAACGTGAAGTTGTGCGGTTCAACTCTGTGATGTGAAACTGGAAGTGTTACCACACTGGTGATGTGTGATGCTGAGTGGGTGATATGAGAGTGAGTGAATGTTGGCGGCAGAGTAGCGTACTGATTAAGGAGCAGGACTCATAACTGAAAGGTTGTCGGTTCGATTCCCCACGGAGGCACTGCTGCTATACTCTTAACCCACAATTGCCTCAGTAAATATCCAACTGTATAAAATGGATAACAATGTAAAAAGAAAACCTGTAATTGATGTAAGTCACTCTGGTTAAGAGCGTCTGCTAAATGGCAATAATTTAATGTAATGTATTGTTGCCTGACTGGGTGGTGTGTGTCATTTCACCTGAGTAGAAGATGCTGCGCGTGCGGGATGAGGAGTTCTCCATGATGAAGGAGCAGGACTCTCTGCAGAGGGACGGGCAGCTTTCTGACGATTACGACGAGCAGGAGATGGAGCTGTACCATCAGTACAGGGCGGCAGGATACGATGACCACAACATGGTAACCGCCTCTGAGCAGCTGCTTCATGTAACCCTTGCGCTTAGTCTCACAGGCTCAGTTCAGTGGCCGTGGGTTTTTTAATCAGTTGTTGTCAAGTGCTTAGTTTCTCTAATAATTTCTAAGACCTCATTTTGCTTGCACTTTCAGTCAGAGCTTTCAGGTATCCCTACACAGTCTTGGGCTGGTTTGCAGTGTTTTTCTAGCTTGAGGTCCAATTGGTTGTTTTCACTGTCATATAAGAGTAATGACATTTTTCTGCTTGCCTTATATCAAAGTGGGAGATTGTGGTTTTCTTTCTGTTGCTTTCTGTCAGTTCTAGCTCACACAGGAAATGCCTGCAGTGAACACCTTGCACTGACTGTAATTGAATTTTTTTTTGTTAGCATGTGCCCTCCTTAGTCTCTCTCTCTCTCTCTCAGCCGTGGCTCAGTGATGAGGAAGACGGGCCCTTCCTCGACCCAGTCCTGCGCAAGAGAGCCGTCAAGGTGAAACACGTGAAGAGGCGGGAGAAGAAATCAGAGAAGAAGGTGAGGAGACCCTCCCTCCCTGAGTTTCAGTGGCACTGTCTGCTGTAGTATTGGGGCGCAGGAGTGTAACAGGTCAGGGTGCGGACTGAGGCACTGCAGTGACACAGGTGTGACTCCCCTCTCCGTCCTCCCTCCAGAAGGAGGAGTACAAGTCGCGTCGGCACAAGCAGAAGCAGAAGCACCGGGACCGGGTGAAGCACAGTGAGCGCGGGGAGGGCCGGGACAGCGTGGGGCTCCGGCAGTGCCTGGGGCCCAGCTGCGTTGAGGCGGCGCGGCCCAACTCCAAGTACTGCTCCGAGGACTGCGGCATGAAGCTGGCTGCTAAGTAAGGCCACGCCCCACCCGCGAGCGGCCAAAGAATGACCCAATCACAGCGGAAGCTCAGGGAGCAGGGGGAGGGGATAGCATTCAAACGCTCATATAAATTATTCTGCTTCTGCTTCTTTTTCAGAAGAACAGGATGTATTCTATCATACGTCTTTTCAGTTTCTGTGGAAAACTCATGCATTTGAGGATTTGAAACATTAATAAAGTGATGAATAGGATATATAAAAATCCATAATCACACTAATTTCAGTGTTTAATTATGAAGGCCATACATAAATTACCCTTTTATTGTGGTTGTGGTAATAGTGTTGTGTTTTCAGTTTCATAGATTTAATTAGGAAAGTGACACACAGTCAGGCACTCCTATCTAGGTGTGAAGAGCCTGTATTGGCTGAGCTGTGAAATGGGTGATTTGAGTGTAGTGAAACTGAGCAGCCATATCTCAGTTCAGCAGAAGTGAATTTCAAGGTTTTTTTTTTATTGAAGAAATACATTCGAATTAGCACATATCTTTTCTTTGAAGCCACACTTTCAGTTGGTACAGGTTGTTATAAGAGTTCACTGGACGGAAGCAGAAAAATAAGAGTTTATTGGAGCTTTGGCAGGAGCAGAGAGTTTATTCATCCTGTCTACAGCTACCGCTACAAATAACGGAAGCACGTTGTGGTATGTGGTAATAAATAGCCATGCACATAGATAGAAGCAGCTTGTGTGTCCTGGAGTTATGCTAAGTGCTTTATAACCTTATAGCCCAGGATCACCATGGCACCATGAGTCCCACACCATTCTGCAGAGACTTGAGGTGGCAGTAATTAGCATTGCCAGTTTCAAAACTCATGCTGTGTCAGTCGTAACTCCCATGATTCCCAGCTGACCCTCTTGTAACATGTGTCAGGTTCACCCGCAGTGTATGTTTCAGATTGTGGCAAGCTCAGTATGTAATGTGTGTCCTGAGAGCATCTCCACAGTGCGGAGGCCATACTGTAGCATTGTCTGTCTGTCTGTCTGTCCCCCCCGCAGCCGCATCTATGAGATCCTGCCGCAGCGCATCCAGCAGTGGCAGCAGAGCCCTTGCATCGCGGAGGAGCAGGGAAAGAAGCTTCTGGAACGTATCCGCCGGGAGCAGCAGTCCGCCCGCATGCGGCTCACCGAGATGGAGAGGCGCTTCCACGAGCTGGAGAGCATCATCGTCAAGGCCAAGCAGCAGGTGGTGCAGCAGGACGAGGAGGTGAGCTTTACAGGGCCGCACTGTGACAGAGCAGATAATCCTTCGTGGTATTTTGGTGAACCAGGTTAGAGACTGATGAGGGTTGCTGTACTGCAACGTTTGAATGGTGCTGTGACCAGCGTCTTAATTATAGCCACTTGCCTTTTATTGAGTTTTAACAGCCATGTTTCCTTTGGCATTCCTCAGCCATACTGTACAGCCAGGCATAGGTAGATCACAGCTTTTCTTGCAATTTTGTTTTCTGGTAATTTTCTGACACTGTTACCTACTTAATCCATACTGATAAACTCATTTTGGTGTGGAAGGTGTCTGCCATGAATGATTATGTTCCATTTTGCTGGTACAGCCCTATGCTGAGAAGTTACTAAATATATAGAGACACAATGAGCATTTGCAACTTCAACATTAAAACTGCAAAGACTCCCAGGAGCTGAGGCACACTTACCTGTGTTGGCAATTTTGATATTTAACCAATGCAACCATGTGGTTAACTGCAAAAATATTTAATTTTGTTAAATTTGAAGAATGCTCATTTTGCAGTAGTTTTTAAACAAGATTTGGGTTACAGTTTCATGCAGATAATCAAGATAGTCTGGGGAGAAATACTAGAAATAAGGTGTGTGGTTACAGTAAGCATCCTGCAACAGTCTTTGGTGAAAAGAACTATACTTTCTGTCTCACTTACTGTATCAGTTGGAAGCATATATGTGTCTTATGCTGAGCTGATGAGCCACCTTCCGCTCTCCTACAGGTAAACGAGGGAGACAGTGATGACACTGACCTGCAGATCTTCTGCGTCTCCTGCAGTCACCCCGTCAACCCCAAAGTGGCATTGAGACACATGGAGAGGTGCTACGCCAAGGTGAGGTCTAAAATACACCTCATGTGACTGACACCAGTGTGAACTGAAGGGTCAGGTGAATTTAAGCGAAGGAAAGGGAGAGATTCACTCACTGATTGGTGGTGTGTTCTCAGGAATCAAAGATGGAGGTGAATTTGGTCATTATTTATCAGGGCAGCTAAATGTTATTGTTTGGATTTGGAAAAACAAGTTTTAGAGTAAATATTTTTTCAAAAACAATTACAATAAAATGTTGATTTGCAGGGGCATTTCCCAGCATTTCCTCTTTTCCCTATATGTGTACCGTACTGAGAGGAAGTTGATTAATTGATGAAGTTAAAAGGTAACAGAACATTTTCACATGGTTCTGAAAGCTGTAGAAAGTTTGTGGAATTTTACCAACACTGGATTGTATGAATCCTGCTCATGATCATGTTGTGAAGAATTCCAGCAGATAGCTCAGCTGATGGTTGAAATGTGTTAATTGTCATGTGTTGCACGGCTTGATTGGACTGTCTCCGTTTCCCTTGACAGTATGAGAGCCAGACATCCTTTGGCTCCATGTATCCCACACGCATTGAAGGGTAAGACTGAGAGGAGAAAACCTGATATACAACCTAAAATTACAATTACAATTAATGTCAGCATTTTTTCCTCTTATGAAATGTTTTCTTACAGAAGCTTGAAATAAAACTAATCTTACTCTATGTAGCAACTTCTTTGCATTGTTTATCTGTAAATAAAAAGTATTACAATCAATATAATACTTTAATGATAAATTGTTACTCTAAAAATATTTTTGCCATGGATGTTTACATACATACACAAATACATACAAATTCCAATTGAGGTCCATTTATTGGATGTATTTTTATTTTACTTGGTTGCATGCGGAACTATATCCCTGACTCACACTGCTTCTTTTGCATGTTTGTGTTTGTGTGTCTAGTGCTACCAGGCTGTTCTGTGATGTGTACAACCCTCAGAGCAAGACCTACTGCAAGAGGCTGCAGGTCTTGTGTCCGGAGCACTCAAGAGACCCCAAGGTTAGCGTTGACCTGCTGCCCTTTGTGATCATGTCTTTTCTGAACAGAGGGAAAAGCAAATGTTAACATAAAGTATTTATTTTGGAAGACCTCTTCACCAAATTAAGACCCAAATTTAGTTTAACACTGGTGTGTTTTATTCTAAACTTAAATGAAGTAGTTATTCAAATTGTTCATTTCGTATACAACATTGTAGGTTGAAGGTCGCTGAAGGTAATGGAAAAAAGTGACACATGATTCATTTCATTACCTAAAGCTTGAAAAAAAAAAAACCCACAAATCACATGTCTCCTACAATGCAGCTGAACTTAATCTAGGCATAAAGCTGGCAGCTTCCCAACCCCCTTTTCCTCAGATCTCTCCGTTGCCTTTAACTGCTGTGCTCTCCCCCCTGCAGGTGCCAGCAGATGAGGTTTGTGGATGCCCCCTGGTGAGGGACGTTTTCGAGCCCACCGGAGAGTTCTGCAGGGTGTCGAAGCGCAAGTGTAACAAGCACTACTGCTGGGAGAAGCTGAGGAGAGCCGAGGTGGACCTGGAGCGAGTCAGAGTGGTCAGTGCACTAAACGCACACACACACACACACATACAAACTGACCAATCTGTGGTGTATCTGAGTGGTCAGTACAACACACACACACACACAGATGCATAATTAGTATTGTGTGCAGTACACCCGATTGGTCAGTCTAACACACCGACTGGTCAGGCTAATCTGAAATGGCACGGTGCAGCGCGCGATGTGTTCTGATGTGTGCCTCTCTCTCTCTCTCCGCCACCGCCGCGGGCAGTGGTACAAGCTGGACGAACTGTTCGAGCAGGAGCGCAACGTGCGCACGGCCATGACGAACCGAGCCGGCCTGCTGGCCCTCATGCTGCACCAGACCATCCAGCACGACCCCCTCACCACCGACCTCCGTAGCAACAAGGACAGATAATCGCTCAGGCCTCTGTCTGCAGGTCTGCTCGTGGTGAATAATATATAGTTATTATTAGTACTCGCTCATTTCGCTCACCAAAGTCCTGTTTTGTACCCAGTGTACTTACAGAGAACTGACTGTGGGGCGGCTTTGTTGAGGAAGATTTTTATTCAGATGTACTGTCCCTACTTTGATCAAGGAACTACTCGGGATGTTTTTACAATTATATATTGTATGTACTCCTTCCACCACATTGTAGAATTGTACAAGCTGCTTGAAATGTCTTTCTCTAAGTGAATTGCATTTTAATCGTTTTTTTTTATAATTTCACTTGGTTGCTTTCTCTGCTAGTGTACTCTTCATTCCTGTCTTTTTCTGTGAATAAATATACAGGCTAAAGCATTTTTACATCAAAAGGTTGTTCTGTGTAATTGATATTTTTGGTATCCTTTAGTATTTTTGAGATCACTTATTTGAAACTGAGAACAGCTGAAAATTGTGATGTTGTTTGCATACTAGCAAATTCTGACGTAATTGTCTACCAAGCCAGTAATGATGAATAAATGTTGTAAATACATCTGAAAAAGTTGTAAAGGGTGCGTTTTCTTCACAGCAAAATGTTTTCAGTTAAACCCCTTTGTCACCCTCGATCCCTGGCAGAGATTGCATGTACAAATTCTAGTATATATGTTGTTGTGTGCAAGTGTGAATGTTTCTACGCACAAAAACATGAATTGAAAACATTTCCAGAGTAAGCGGGCTAGGTGTTCTTAAATCAAAAAGTTCCTGAAATGAATTTTGCATTAAAATGTTTAACACTCTCACCTATTGTGACTCTGAGAGACAGCAGGCAAAAAAATAAAGAGCACAGATTCTCTTTGGAGGCCTGTGTGTGTACTTGTAAGAGAGCAATTGTATTAAGTCTGTGTGTCTAAGTATGTGTGTTGAACTGGTGGAGCACTAAAGTAAGTTCTACTCGTTTGGTTGGCCATAGTCCTTTCTTTAACCAGTGTATTTACAGAGAAAAGTACCTTGGTTTGGGTACTGCTACTCTGCAGCATCTACCCACTGGAGCTGGGGAAATGAGTGATGAAAAGGGGGCCGTGGACAGCTAAGAGTTTGTAACACGTTGCTTTGCAGATCCGGAGAGAAGGTTAAGTTTCACTAATCCCAAGATTCGCATTCTGAGCACAAATGAGTCTGAATTTGTGTGCTCTTTAAATACATGAAAGCCCTTTTAGGGCAGCAGTATACTAGGGAATACGTGTATTTACACAATGCTTTCTGACAGCACAACACTTCACATTTGGGGAATATGCAGAAATGTCTCTACGGTTTCTCCCTGAAGACATCATCCTGTCAAATAGCTGCAATTGCTGTAATGCCCTCCCATTTAACATAGCTCTGCCAACTTACCTGAGCATATCCCACTTCCTGACTCCAGTGTGGCAAGTAAGGCTGTGTTTCTGGAGGAAGAAGCAGAACTAGGACCCAAACGCAGACTCCCAATCCACAACACAGCAACATTGCCAGACCTGGGTCAAAATACATTTTTATTTGGTATTTCTGTGTGAAGTTGTGATTCAAATTGTATTGAATCATTTCAAAATAAATCTCACAAAACAATTACATTTATCTGATGTATTTGAATGATTTTCAAATACAATTCCTTAAAATACTATTCAAAACCATCAAATGTCTTTTTCCAAAAGCATTTCTAACATCTTGAAATACTTTGCCATACCACTTTATGTTAACATATATGGAACCCCCAACTAAAAATGATTGGCTCGGTTCTCAGTGGTTCTCTGACAGTTGTCAGGTCTCTGAGAAGCGTTAACCATCTCTGACAGGTTTTTACAGGTTGATGCTGTGAATATCCAGCATGCAAGGGTCTGATGTCATCATTGCCAGCAACATCATTCCATGCATCAGAGGACTTCCCAACCACTTCAGTCAGTGTCCCACAAAGCACAATGGTAAACCAATCAAAGCCCTCAAGGGAGCAATGAAGAAGCGCTGGGCTGTCTGCGAATATAAGAAGGTCCTTTATACGCGATCCACACCAACAAAGTGTGGTGGCACCAAGAAGGATGCCCTTATAGCAGAGGTCAAAGATCTTGCAACAAAATTCATTCAAACAACAACTGGTGCCCCACCCACATAATCTAATAGGCACATTATACATATTCATGGACCAACCAAGCACTTCCCCACAGAGGTTGTGAGGAGCTTAAGGGGACCTCACCACCCCATGCCTACTATTTTAGAAGGCACATAGCAGCACATGACCAGGACTGAGCAAACCACTGAATATCTGCATGTTCAAGCACCCTCTGTTGCTGTAGAGCATTTTTTCAGCACTTGAGGGTGTATCCTCAGGCCGGATCAGCCAGATTGCTCAATGTCTGAAGACCTCTTTGAAACACTCACGTTGAAATTTAACACATAAACCATCCCTCTAACTGGTCCATTAATGTAAAATCTGGGTTGAATACTGCCATTTTTGTACATTCTAGTTTGAAGATGATGAGGAATTGAAAAAAGACCAGTGAACTTTGTGAAGAAATACTTTGAAATACATTTAGAAACTCTAAACCCTTTGAGTGGAAATACTGTCTTTCTTGTAATACTTGTAAGGAGATATATCAGAAGTAGTTTCATTTACATGCAAATACTTTCCAAAATGTGGCTTCAGTCTTTAAATATAGATCTTTTAAGTGACGATTCATAGCCTACTTACTTCTCTATTAGCAGCTTATGTTATTTTATGTCATGCTTATGTTATTTTTATGTTAAGTAATTTAAATAACTGAAATGCTGTTTCAGCACAGGTTCAGACATTACCACATTGCTACTAGACAAAGCCAAGGTTTTGTTTCCCAGTTTCGGGTGTTATGCTCATCTCTCCTTGCTTGCTAGTGTTACTGAGAAAAATATATAAATAAATGATGCAAGTTAGCCAGCTAGCTACCTAAGAACTATAAACACAGTAATGCATAAAATCGGAAATGTGAAGCTATGGAGACATTTATTTAGCTTGTGACATGCCTTTGTTTTTCTTGATTTAGTCAATTTTTGGGTTTTCCCCTCAGATTTCTTGCCCCCCAATACACGGTAAAGGATAGTTAGCTAACACAGCAAGTACTACTGCAAAGTTGGTTATTACTACGCTAATATTGGCTACACAAGATATTAACAGCAAATCAGCGAGCAAAGCTACATTAAGAGCGCCCAGGCTAATGGTCTTGCCCCCTGCATCATAGCCCCGAAAAAATATTAGTTGATCTGCCCATCATATGCTGTGATCTAATGCTAAAGTTCACTTCGTTTTAATTGATTGGAAAGCGAGGTTAACTTGCTGCTAATGAAAGGGAGTATTATAAGGATTTCAGAATAACTGCTGGCAGTTTTAGCTTCGTAAGCGCGTCACCTTAAAGGGTAATGAAACAAACCCTTCATTAATTTAAGAACTGAGGGAAACGGGTGCCAAGCGCAATCTCGGCTACAGTTTTGTGTGGCCGTCCCAATCGTCTCGTACCACATCAAGTAAAAAGGGGGTTTCTGTGGTTACAGTAACGTACAGAACTGATATCGCTGTGGCTGTCACTGACACCGTATTGAAGCGTGTGTTTATAGTTACATCAATACAGTTCAACTCATTTTCAACGATACCAGTAGGTCTAAAACCAACCTATACAAACTCTAAATTGCAAAACGAAGCCGCGTTAACAATCGTACTCTGTAGCGTGGTCTAATTTAAATCGGCTCGTAGACCAGCGCCATGCGAGCCGTGTGTACCAGGCCTTTCTTTGAACCTGGACACCTAGAGGCGAAACGCTGTTATTGCACCCGTTTGATTAGATTAGACATACTGAGACAAATGTACAGCCTTTTCGGGGCTGTGGTAAACATGTGATGTGGTGCTTATAACATGTTCATTATTAAATATGAGAAAACTAGTACTTTTGTACATTGTGTGGATAGTCACCAGAAGATTCAGTGAAGCATAGTAAGGGTTATTTACTGAGGCTCGTGCGCTACCCTATTCTCCCTCTCCTTGCTTCCGTTCTCATTGTCTGTACATTCCACAATGGAGTGACGCCCAACGATAAGACAAAGAACAAGCATTACTTTCTAGTCGTATGGAGAACACTGCATGTGTATTTCCCAGTTGATTCATCGTCCCCTCATTTGTAAACATAATCAACCAGACTTTTTTCAGGCGGAAGCATTTTGTGCTTAGTTTGTATGACCACTTTATTGCACGGCGTTACGGTAGTCACTGTCACGGATTTCCTTTCGCGAAAAGGAATACCGTTTTACGGTGGTGGATATTTTCATAAATACAAAGGAAACGTTGTTGAGAGCAAAAGCAGGTTATACCGTATGCATTGTAATAAGTTCCATAATAAGATTTGTGCAAACGTATTTTCCTTAAAAAAACATGCTGCAAGAGAAACGGGGTTTTCTTAAAACAGCCTATAACAGAGGATCTGGTTAGGTTGAAGATCGATCTAAAAATAAATATCAAAAAGATCATTTAGAAAGTTACAGTAATTTTGTATTGCATTGTTTTCAATTGTAGATCGTGCTGGTAGTTTAATTAGAGTCATAAATAAATCCACTGACAGATTTAGGACTGATCTAATTTCCGAAACTGCTTTATGCAAACATAGGGTATCCTCACACATAACCTACCTATGTTTAATCTGCTAGCGAAGGCCTACGTGTTAATAATACGGGTGGTTCTCATAGCCGGGGTGGGTACAGTCCGTGATTCATGTTCACCAGAGGTGGATTTTGCCTAATAAACGCTCGAGTGTTAGCGGGCAAGCACAAACTGGCTGAATATTTCTTACTTGACAAGAGGTGTGTATGTGCTTGATCACGACCCAGCTTCGCGCTCGCTCGAGTTACCGACCCCATTTGTTTGCATTAGCTATAACCCGTTCGAAATGTAGGCCAACCTTCTATTCCTGATGCGCATAATGACTTATACGTGTATATGCTACATGAAGCCCATAGCACGTAATTTTCTTTGAGAATTAAATGTATGCTGATTTTGCACTCATACAGTTTTTGTAGGCCCACCATAATGCACAGGCTTTCCATGTGGACTAGCCTATGTAATTCGAGTGAGACTACAATTTCCAATTATTATCGGCTATTTATATTTTGTTTTTAAACGATCCCTTTTCATAATGACTTGTGTTTTCTCGTGTGGCTACTCTGCGATATCAACCCTGAAATGTTTTCAAACTACAACATAGGCTATAAAGAGAAGCATGAACAACATGGCGCCCTGTAGCCTACCCTCGTCTAGAACGATTCATTGCGTAGTTCAGACAGTAACCACGGGTTCCAAGGAAGATCTGAAAGCAGATAGCCTATACAGGCAAATATTTAGCAACGACATTGCCTTTGGGTTCGCACTTCCAATAAACTTAGTGTGTGGCAATTTTGTTGTATAGATCACCCCAGATACTGCCTTACAGGAGTAGGCTACACAAAATGGCCGATGCATCCACAGGGCGACTCATATAAAGACATATGCGGAAACATTAACCTCTTCGTGCTTCCATATTCTCCCGCGTTTTAACAAATACCAATGAAAAACAAAAGGGTAAAGTTTGCTTCTGTCTACTCTCCAAATTCCCCCATAGTTTTAGTTTCCCCGTGGTAGCCTACGACTTTTGCTCTCTATCGTATCGATCGTATTA
Source organism: Megalops atlanticus (assembly GCA_019176425.1). Lineage (NCBI taxonomy): Eukaryota > Metazoa > Chordata > Actinopteri > Elopiformes > Megalopidae > Megalops > Megalops atlanticus. The sequence continues at coordinate 30,616,453 of CM032882.1, forward strand.
GCATTCTAGTCTCTCGTGATGTTCATGGTGACGGTTCCATTTTACGGGTTTTGTTCTTTATTAAACAGGAATTTTGTGTTTCCTTGCCTTCATCGTTAACGAAAATCAAATGGACACGTAGGGCTAAGTCGATTCAATTGTTCTTGGTATACAGAGGACACAAACTTCCAGTTATGGCTTCAACGTAGATATATGCTCACCATGAATTCGTGATATGGAGAATTACTGATTTCACGTTACGATCGTTAAGTGGCATTTAAGAATACCCATTGCAGCCAGCTACTTAAACACGCTGTTATAGACCTACTTTACACAGAAGCCTATTTTTCGAAGAGACTGCAGTTTTATGACCAAAATAAGCTTTTACAGACTTTGTATCTTATTGCATTCTCCAACCGCAACGAACAATATAATGTCAGTAGGCCTACTACCATAACGAAGAGAAGACTAGGCTTATGTTGAAATATTTTCTATTATGTGCCCGACGACCATAGGTAAAAATGGGGTAGCCTAATACATAGGCTATAGGCAGTTGTGGATTAACACGATATGTCCATCGAGGCAGGCTGTTTGAAAAGAATATTAACCATTCATGTTTTGTTATGGGTTGCTCCACTGTAGCTTTGGACAAACATGGAAGTTTAGTGATATCGCGGAGGTATTGATCGTTGTCACGAAGCACCTAGTCCACGTAGACAGTCCAATGGATGTTAACAGTCAAGTTCCCAAGGAACCATCTTGACCAAAATTTTGACGATTCGACGAAAGAAGTGTTTGACGATTCCAGCGATAGTGTTGATGGGCAGTGTTGGCTAACATTGCATAAACCAGCAGCGCAGTCTCCAAACAACACCCAAACATTTACTATTTTCAATGGTACTGTGACGTAGTATTTTTCATTGAACAGGGCTAGAGGTCAACTATTGCCGCAGTTGTGAATACGTGGTTACGATGATGTGACGAATATGGCCGCAGCATGGAATTTGGAACTTGCTAGAATTTTGATTTAGGGTCTCTTCTGGTGTCGCTATCTAAAAATACAAATGCAAACTCGACAATTCCAAATATCGAACAACTTTTTACGCAACGACTTGCGTTGAAGTTAAGATATAATGTGCTGCAAACCCGTGGGTAAAGCATCGGTGAATAGGCGATATACGGAAATTGAGATGGTTTAATTAAAATTTTTATTCATCTTTCGCTTTGCTGTTTCATGCATCGATATATACCGTCTATAGTGTTGCCGTGCTCATAAAAATTACAATACAAATCAGATCACTAAGCACACATAATATTTGGTAGACTATGAAGGTTTTTTTGGCTACAGTGGTGTGTTTTTTCACTTGTAGCTAGCGTAATTCTTCAGAGCGTAGCGAGTTCCCGCAGCGACCCCCGCGCTGTGCACATGCTCAGTGATCATTACGCATCGGAAAACAGTGAAAGAACGACGAGCGCGGACGCGCCAGCCGAGACGCGCCGGGCCTGCTGGAGAGGGACGTGCTCTGTAAGTAGCTCCCGCTCGCTCGTCTTTTTAATTTTTTTTTCCCGGTTGCTGTGGCAGCAGCATTCTGCACGCAAAGGGGTCGGGTGTAAACTGCGTGTTTCCATTGCAGCGTGACGCGAAACGCAGATTTTAATGCAGAAACGTAACAACGAAAAACGGGAAACCGCGACGACTCTCTGAACCGAGCTGGCCATTTAGGAAACGTTTTTCAGCAGCAAGCTGAAATCGCGTCGAGCCAGGGGCAGAGAAGCAGGCGAGGAGAGAGGAGTGCAGTGGGGGAGGGTAGCTAACGCAGGGATGGGAGCTACAGCGTTGAGTTACGCTGTTCAGCCAGCTCGGTCGGTTTACTGTATAAGGAACTAAAATGTAGAACACTGTCATATTAAATGGGAATAATCCATTTAAAACACTGCACAAGGGTGATAAAATAGTTAAAAGTTATTTTTATATTATGTTCATAATTCATTTATATACGAATTAAACAGTTAAGCAATCGATCTATGTTATGTTTAGTGTGTGACTTCTGGGTCTTAAGTATACTTTTAGATCAGGTTGCTAGTATGTGTGTATTAATATATAATACATGGTTAATACATGTAGAGTTTAATTTTTAGTTCTTCAGTTTCATGAAGAAGTTTTCTGGCAAACTGAATATGGAATAATAGTAGTAGTAGTAATAATAATAATAATAATAATAATATGCCAGCTGGAAACCATTTATTGAAGTCCTTAAAAATAACAAAAACACTTTCTCAATATATTTCCCTGGTTTTGCTTGTATGAAAAAAACACTATAAGAGAAGTCATGTTCAGATGACATGTGTTCCATTTTGTGCAGTGCAAAAGAGCTAAAGATCAGGATTCAATCTGAAAACATACTGTGGGGAAGCATCAGGAATGTCTGTGGGCTCATCATGCACCTATGATGTTTCAGGGAAATAGTCCTGAAAGCTACTTAAAACCTTTAGTTCAATACACTAGCTGCCTCTTCCATGTTTGGTGAAATACTTTTGGGACCCTGAACTTGAAAGTTTCGTGGAGAACAACTGTCAGTTTGAGAGAGATTCAAATAGAGGCATCCATGATGATGACTGTCTCTTTTCAATGCTTTTCCTTTTGAAGAAATTCTCAGATGTGCAGAGTTTATGTCACTGAGTTCTTATCATCTGTTGTCCTGTCAGGATTGATGTAGATTTTGTTAACACTTCAGTGATAAGAGGTAAATTGGTAGACACCTGTTTTTTAATCAGTGACATCAGTGCTGATTTCTAATGCGAATGCAAACCAGAGTGTCATGTATGCATATTTTTTTTCAAAGCATACTCTTTATGACAGTAAAAGTCAAGTTGTTCTGCTGTAAAACTTTGGAGTGTGTAGGCTGGCTAGTATCAAGAGAATATCATTTCAGAGAATAACCATCATTGTCACAGCCTGGAAGGTTAAATCACTAGTCTGTCTTTACTCAAGGACCTTTTTATATCAACTTACACTGTGTTTTGGAAATTGTTTCCAAATTACAAGGCAATTGAAACAAGGCAAGGCAACTGAATTTTTTTAAGTGTGAAGAGATCGAGACATTTCAGGACATCGTATTTCAACGTCTGTTTCCTAAACTTATGAAAACTAAGTTCTAAGGTAACCACACCAAGTTTACAAGAGACTCATGCAATCACAGTGGAAATTTACCATTGATGGCTTTAAGAGTTTGTGGACAGAATTCTACAGCATTACTGATTGGTTCAGAGTTAGTAGTATGCTTCATAGCTTAAATATTTTGAATAATATTGTCTTCTTTCTGTTGCAACAGATCAAAAATTCAAAACGCAACTTGCAGCAAGATACAGTATGACTGTGCATGCCGGGTTCCATAAAACCACCATAACTGATGTTAAAGAAATTTTTAGGCAGGAAAGTGTCGTGGAATCTCACCTTCTAGAAAGAAAGTTCAGTGATGAAACCGAGTCAGAGTGCAGTGAGACAATTTCGTGTTGATTCTGAAAGCTCTCAGGGGGAAAGTCACCCAACAACTCGCACAGAGAAGTCAGAGCAATTACAACTTTCAGTAGTGTACATCACAATGTTTATGCGGTGATAAGGCGTGCAACTCTCAAATAGGCGCATACGTCATTTCTAGGAAGTATCCAGGTAGAAAAGTTATAATTGTGTTTTGAAATGTTCTGTGGTTAGCAGTTAATTAAAAATGAAAAACTCCCTAAAATAAACTTGAGCCAGGTGAAACCATATCTATTGCTGACTGGGCATGGCCTGTGTGCTTCCTTAGACCCACACAGGACAGAAACCAGTCAAGGCCGTGGAACAGATAATCTGCTCTGCTCAGGAAAAATACAACATCCTTTACATTTCAGGAGAGTACACAGAGGGCTTTGTGAAGAATAACATCTTTGTATATAAGTTTTATACATGCAGGTAGAAACAAAGACAAGAAAATGATCAAACAGAAGGCACTCAGCTCTCACAAAAGTCATATGCATATGATGGTTAGTTATATCAGGCAGAGTATTTCAGGCTTCTTGTACTGTAGACAGTGAAGCTTTCGCTATGTTTTTGTATTTGAAAGCAGCCCTGAACATAACGGTAGTGATTTCAACTCTCATTTCTACTAATTTTGTACTTACCAAAAGGACTGTATGAATCACAATCCCAAGGCATGTGAGACTTGGTTTCTCAATTAGTGTAGCAGGAGAAAGAATCTGCATTGACTGTAGCTACATGTTTTAACAATACTCCCACGCCGTGTCATCTTTAGCCCACAAACCACAAAGTCTAGACTCATTGTCAGCCCAGGTGAAGCCATACAGGAGTACCATCACTAATGATGATGATCCTCCAATGGGTTTTGATGGCGAATTCTCCACGTCTCTTTTTTGTAGGAGGCAACGCATGATGGAAGTTGATGTCACACCCTTGTACAGTCCAGTGGTTTGCATGCTGGGCTGAATTGGGCACTACCGAATTATACTCATGTTCAAAAACTAAGATGTATTAATAAAGGTGTTTGATGCTTGCTCTGAGCAGGGGTAACTTTGCACAGGTCTAATGGGTTAGTGAGCATAAAACATATTAAGGATCACAGAGGTGCAGTCAGTCCCTTTATAAGTGCATATAAATCCTGTGTTGCAGAAGTTTTACTGAGTTTTGCGCTCACATTTCAATTTAAAGTATCTTGGATGGTCAAAACTAAGTAGGAAGTAATACATACTTACTAAGTAACACTTACTGCAGTATTATAACTATGGAGCACAGTACCCCTTAAATAATTCTGTCAATACTCTCTGCGTACTGTATCTCCTGTATTTGAAAGTTCCTGCTCCCAAATGTAAAGAGATGGAGATAAACATTCAAAATGCAAGTAACCACCCAGTGGCACTTCATCCAATGGGCTGTACCTTTATAATAAGTACTGCAATACTTAAGATATGACATCGATGATCATGTGCCTATTTTAAACAAATTGTGCAAGTGCATGTAACTCATCATCACTAGACTCCACTTCGTGTTGTGCATATTCACAGTGAAAACAAGACCCCTGACCAATCAGAGCTGTATCACACTTTCATTGTTCAAACTGAGCTGCACCATCACCCACATCCCAGCCTTAAATAAAGTGTATTTACACTATATTACATTATTGTCATTTGGCAGATGTTCTTTTCCAGAGTGACTTAAATTTTTATCCATTTATACAGGTAGATAGTTGCTGAGGCAATTGTGAGATAAATACCTTGCCCAAGGGTACAACAGCAGTGCCCTAGTGGGGAATCGAACCAGCAACATTTTGGTTATGAGCCCTGTTCCTTACCGCTGTGCTGCTCTGTTGCCCTGTCTGATTGCTCTCAGGTGACTTGTCAGGAAGTGGAGAAGTGCCTATTCTACTCACTTGGCATTTGCTTCACTATAGTGCGCTGTGTAGGAATGTGTGGTGTTCTTATTCACCATATCCACTTTCTCATGGTAGACAATTATTTTTAAAATTAAATTTCAGAGGTCCAGGAGAAAATCTTATTTGAAATGATGTGTTTTACTTCCCCTTTGCTATTAGTCTTTTGATGCATAACTCAAATCTGAATGTTAGATGACAGAAGCCATCATAATCAACTACATGTTATTGAGACTTTGCAACTGTCCAAAGAACGTATGGTGATTACATAATGAACAGGTTAATTCTTGCCTGTAAATTAGCAGTGGGCTATAATTGTGATTATTTTAGTTAGTTAATTGTGTCTGACAGAAGTTATTCTCATTTGAATCTTAATTAGGTGGCAAACCTATGTAGCTAAGTAATGATAATGTGGTAGCATGCTTGCAATCTGAAATAACAGGAAAAAAGCATACACACAAACTCTAGAACAAACTCCCCTAGAGGACCTTCAGGAAAGCTGGGTGTTTGGCAAGAGAGGGTCTCCATGTGTTTGCCTACATATTCACCAATATGTTTTATTTTTCCTCCAAATGAACTACCTCTGCTAAGTAATACTAATATATTTCATCTTAATGCTGAAGAGTTATCTGATATTCAAGGTACTTTACAGTATTAAAATAGAAATCCAGTTGAAACAAAACAGAACTGGAGGAAAAATGGTTTAAAGACAAAAAAGAATGAATAAAAAAGTAATAAGAGCCTGAAGTGAGGAGGTGGATTAAGGAAATAAAAGAATTCATTATTTTTATTCAAGGAATAAAAAGGCCTTAACCAAAACAACGTCAGCAGTAGCCTATCTGCCAACAGAGAGACAATAAAAAATGAAACATTGCAGGTGACAGCTAATACCACAGCATAAAAAATGGAGACAAAAGATTGAAGTCCCATCAGAGTGGTAGAGCAGGCTTGACTGGTGTTTTTGTTTTAGTGAAAGACTGTAAGAATATTTTAATGCCATCATCTTTATTAGCAAATTCGATATGTATCAGGAAACAGCTATCCATTTATGCAGCTGTGCCTTATGATAGCCCGTTACATGCCTTATTTGTCAAGTAACATAAGCCAGTGGCAGAATGGTGATGCATATAATATCAAGGAGAAAGTTCTTCATACGCTAAACGGGAGTTTTATAATGAATCGTTACATTGTAAATGGTTGTTAATTGAAGATGCAGCACTCTATACTCTAAGGATCCCTTCTCATGGCAGAGACTGTTGGTTTCTCAAGAAGGTTGTGGCATCAAAAAGTGACAATGTTGCCGTTGGTTTAAGGGGGGCTGATGTTCACACCGATTTGTCATAGACATGGTTGTTATTTCTTCTCCCTTTTTTGCACCCCTGTTTTTGGAATGGCCAACTCCATAGCGGGTTCATCTCACTGCAGCAACCTCTAATACTCTGGCATGCCTGTGGAGACTGTTATCCAGTGCCAGTCCTGTGGTGCGCTATAGTAAAGCAAATGCCAGCTTGAGAACAGGCACTTCTCCACTTTCATCATTTGAGTGGCATATAGATGCTTGACAAGTCGTCTGAGAGTGGTTAGAGGAAAAGACTCTGGTAACAAACTGTCACTTCACCTAGCCAGTTTGTTCCTCCACTGTGGGCTAATTGTTGGCTGATGACACATTTGGGCTTGTAAGAAGAAAAATGAGGATGGAGAAGAAGAATGCGTGTTTCAATGGAAGTCTTTACTTCAGCAGAAAAACAGTATCGAAGCACGTGAAAAACACAGACTTTGGGTTCAGCGCTGTCGGAGCGAACCCCGAACGTTCAGACTAATTTTCATAAATACAGTTTAGGTTGTTCTTAATGTAAATTAACCGGACCTGTCACCTGTATGATAATGAAATCGGAATGACATGTTTTTTTAGGTTACGCTCTTGATTAGGGCTGGGTATCGTTTAAAATTTTTCGGTATTGGTGCCGATACCGGTACCTGGAATTCGGTGCCGGTACCAAAACGATACTTTTTTCGGTACCTCATTATGCTTGTTGTTTCATAAACTAACGTTAACTAAATAAACGAGTTTACAGCACTGAACTCTAAGATATGGAAAGAACGTAACTGCTTCCCTTTATTGCCGGAGTTACAGAAACCATGGCGTCCAGTGCACCGCACCGCGTCAATTTTCCGTTGACCCTACAGGGGATATTCCTGCCTTTTTCTACCAAAGGGGTTTACAGTCATATTTTCAATCCATTTATAACAATAATGCGTAAGGTAGGTAGCTAATGCTAGCTAGCAATGATTTGTGAATCCGTGTGCCCTGAACTAGCTAACGTCAGAGAAAATGCGGATTATGAAAAAAAGACTTTTTTGTAGCGAGCGAATAACGTGTAATTTTTTTTTATGTAATAGCTTTATATGCAGCTCACAGGGATTAAAATAACAATTATATATATAGCTTTATAACGATTCATACTGAAATCAATAGCTGCCCAGCAAGGTAGCAAGCACAATTATAAGTGACAACAGTCGCTGCAATGTTCCGCTTTTAGGCACTGTCAAACGTTTTCAGCTAGCTCTATTTTTGTCTGAGATTTTTAGCTGAGAACCCATTACAGTGAGGAAACTAGCTACATATCTAGCCTACGTATCGGAATGTCAGTAACCTTGGTGTAGTTGTCCACTCATTCATTCAGAAAGTTAAAACATTCCGGCCAGGAACACCTTTGTTAAGGGAACTGTTTACGATAGCCTTCGCTACAAGACCGTGTGCGCTCATTATCACTGACTGGCAAGTGCTGGCTCGATCCGTATATATCTCGATGTTCATACGCAGTTCAGTAACCATTAAAGTTAAGCTACTTTACGACTGTAAATTCTTGTAGGCTATTCCTCAGTTATACACGTTCCATTAACATCGTTGTTGAATCGTGTCAAGTAAAATCACGCCTTGATTCTTATTCTTATATGCATTATGGGTGTAACTTGGTTGAAAATATGACTGTAATCCCCTTATTTTGGTGGGAAAAGACAGTTTCCCCATTATAATCAATGGGGAGTGGACACGTTGCGGTGCGCTAGCCCCCATTCTGGTGTCTGCAACTTCTGATTAGCTCTACCTCTCCACGATCTCTTTTACAGCTCCCCAATATAGCCTACCTAGCCCCTAGTCATGTATAGCTAACGTTAGCTAGCTCATTCTCCCACACACTCCCCGCTAGCAAAATAATAAATACGTCAGATATTTGTTGAACAGTCACAAAAACGAGAATTTCTTTGTGAGCAAAGCCTTAAATGAGAACGCTAATAGGGAGTCCTTATCACGAAGTACCGAAATGTAGCACCGAATGCGTAAACAGATTTCGATACTCGGTAGTACGGACGTTATTCGGTCGGTGCTTTAGAAGTACCGAGCCTCGATACCCAGCCCTACTCTTGATGTGAGTGAACCGATCCTGTCGCCTGTATGACAATGAAGTCACAGCGTCGGTTTTGAGTAAGCCAGGAAACCCCTTTGCCTGAGAGAGTTCTGGATTGCCCACTCCCGGTCCCATTCTATAATTGTTTGCCACCTCGCTTGACCAAATGGTTAAGGTGTCCGCAGAGGTGTGGACCATCCTGTCGGGGTCTATATGATCTCAACCCTGCCCAGCTGGGCAGCCAGCCTTGCACTGTATGTCCGTTTGGCTTTCTTTTATGAATCGCAAGGAAAATTGCTTCATTTTCCCAACTGGTAAATATATACAAAATTGACTCACCTTCTTTTATGCTGTTATTACAGTAATGTTGTACCCCAAAAAGAAGAAACAATAGGCAATAACAGAAATTGTGGCCAACGTCACTCCAAAATTTGAAGTGCAGAGACGTTGTTTTGTTCAGAACAGTAAATCAACTGAATTTACAAATGACTAACAAGTGCAGAGTCTAGAAATTAATAAACTTATTTTTATATTTACTGCTACTTTGCCGTCCTTTAAAATATCTTCTATATTGGTTTGACCTCATATATTATAATTGTGGTTACATGATGATGTATGTACTGAAAAGTTGCTGGCATATATTTATTTTTTCCTATTTTGATTTATTTACCAAACACTTACCAGTAAGCATTATTATGTGTAACTTAATGTCATTGTGATTTTTGTTGCATAATAAATCACCGTTGCCTCTCTTTAATGGGCTAAATAATACATTGCAATTAACAACAGGTCCCGCATATTAGCACACGAGTCTGGCGAGTATCTCCTTATTTTGATAAGCGTGCGGGTCTTATTAAGTTAGCCAGACTCTTTTTACCACCTTTGAAAAGAACGGGAAAGTCTATTTTCACGTTCTAAAAACAGCGCCATTTGCCACCACCACGCCAAACCGGAAGAACGAACCAAATTCTTGTCCATTTGCGATTCATGAAAGAAAATCGAATGGAGAACAGTGCGAGAGTTCTGGATTGCCCACTCCCGGTCCCATTCTATAATTGTTTGCCATCTCGCTTGACCAAATGGTTAAGGTGTCCGCAGTGGTGTGGACCATCCTGTCGGGGTCTATATGATCTCAACCCCTTTGTGATGCTGCAGCTATTCAAATTAGATCATGCCTGGTGGAATACACATTCTGAAGCAGAATGCTGTAATTTCTTACTGGCTGAAATGCAGCTCGTAGGGCTCAGCTTCCACTTGGAACAAGTGCTTTAGCTGACTGAGTCACTTGGAAGCCCTGCATCTTTATTTTTGTCGTGGCTCCAACATTGTAAATTTCTCTCAAAAGTTCTGTTTTTTCCCTTCATCCTCTGCTGTACAAGGGCTTTTTGCACTTCTTTCAGCTCTGGGGTTTAGCAAGGCTATGGCAAGGGGAATCCTGCTCTTGGTTAATGTGGGGAACAGTCTTTTGTGGGGAAATGTAGGCCATGTCTGTATAGATTGTGTGTTGAGAAGAGCAGAATAAATGTCAGATTTTAACCTGATGTATCTCCATGGGATGTTTGGGTAAAAACTTGGTTAGTTCTGCAAAACCCCTGGGCTGTAGGTTGAGGGGGCTACTAGTAACATCTTGAAAGTCTCATGAGGGTGTGAATTCCCTGAAGTCTCACCTACAAACTGAGCTGAATTTCCTGCCATAAAACACAGGGATGTATTGCATGGTAAAGGTGTGTCTTAAGCTTTCTGATAATGGTACTGCTTCTGGTGTAGAGAATACAGATTAGGTTGACCATTCTGAGAGTGAATCAGGTAGAACCCAATATGTTTGGCATGGCATTCAAATATATCTGCAACAGTGATGGACCAGTGAAGACCATGTATCTTGTGTAGGTGCAATGGCTCCTTCAATCTGGCCAGGCTTGAGTGGATCATGTGGTACATATCATAAGAGCTTTCTCTCTATCCCCGCATAGTTTGAAGGTTTCTTTCACCCTTTGGTGGTATTTCTTCAGAGGGCTGGTGGACATGACCTTATGTCATCCAGTCATCATATCTTCCAATGTGAATACTTTCCTCATAGCCTAGAGGGGGAAAAGGGAAACTCCTTTGATCTGCTTCTGTAGATGACATCAAGACTACAGCATTGGAGTACCATTCTCTGCAGGAAGAGGGGGGGCATTATGCAAAGTGTTGAAAGTGGTGATGAGTGACTGAAATTTGGTTTCCATGGGTGCTGGGTGGCTGTGAATGAAATCATGGAACTTTTGACTTGTCATGGACTTTTGTTGGTCCTTTTCGATCTAGTTGTTTCAGTGGTTGTCAAGGCCCTTGATGCAAAAGCTACTGGACTATCATGATATAAACCCACTACTCCAAAGTCAGGTTGAGATGCACCAGTAGACAAAACCAAAGGTTTTATGACATCAGAATACTGCTGCACATAGGCCAGAGAGCATGTCTTTCATTTTACAGTTTGAAAGCAGAAATTAGATCAATTTAGTGTCCATTGTTAACACTAGAATTGTTCTAATTGGTTGGCTTGTTATAAATATTCTTAAATGGATATGAAATATATATGGGGCACACACAATCTACAAAGACAGTGGCTATGTTGATGGTCTTGTAGACTTATCTGTTGAAGAGTTTGTGGAACTCGTATGTAAAGTCATATTTTTCTGCTTCTGCATACAAAGTACTTTCTTAAGTCTGACTCTTACTGTGTGTATGTGGAAACCAGCAATCATACTAACACATGCAAAACAAGCCTGCATGGTTTCAGTTTGTCAAATGTGACCTTTTCAGCAGCAAAGAAAGGACCAGGAACCATAGCAACCTTAACTACATACCTTAAGGCTACATCTTAATGAAGCTGCATTACTTTTTTCCTGAGAGTAAATCAGTCTTCAACCATGGCAGAGACAGAATTTTCAATATGGGGAGTGCTGAGCTAGGCTGATCTGAGCACATCTAAATAGCCAGCTGGGCAGCCAGCCTTGCACTGTATGTCCGTTTGGCTTTCTTTTATGAATCGCAAGGAAAATTGCTTCATTTTCCCAACTGGTAAATATATACAAAATTGACTCACCTTCTTTTATGCTGTTATTACAGTAATGTTGTACCCCAAAAAGAAGAAACAATAGGCAATAACAGAAATTGTGGCCAACGTCACTCCAAAATTTGAAGTGCAGAGACGTTGTTTTGTTCAGAATAGTAAATCAACTGAATTTACAAATGACTAACAAGTGCAGAGTCTAGAAATTAATAAACTTATTTTTATATTTACTGCTACTTTGCCGTCCTTTAAAATATCTTCTATATTGGTTTGACCTCATATATTATAATTGTGGTTACATGATGATGTATGTACTGAAAAGTTGCTGGCATATATTTATTTTTTCCTATTTTGATTTATTTACCAAACACTTACCAGTAAGCATTATTATGTGTAACTTAATGTCATTGTGATTTTTGTTGCATAATAAATCACCGTTGCCTCTCTTTAATGGGCTAAATAATACACTGCAATTAACAACAGGTCCCGCATATTAGTCTGGCGAGTATCTCCTTATTTTGATAAGCGTACGGGTCTTATTAAGTTAGCCAGACTCTTTTTACCACCTTTGAAAAGAAGGGGAAAGTCTATTTTCACGTTCTAAAAACAGCGCCATTTGCCACCACCACGCCAAACCGGAAGAACGAACCAAATTCTTGTCCATTTGCGATTCATGAAAGAAAATCGAATGGAGAACAGTGCGATAGGCTAAATTCGCCGTTTAGACGTTTAACTACGACCTTCAGAGACGCTTGTGCTAGAGTACATAGCCTATAAATTGTGCGCGATGAAAATATTTAATGAAATGTAAATTTAAACGTTGAGACCATTTGACTATCCTTGATAGTTTGTTGGAAAACATAACGCCTTTAAAGACGGGAAATGACTTCGGTTTTTAATTTTAAGTGACAAGTCCAAAATGGAAAAATGAGCAGTTCATTATTTTTGCTTCTTGGGATTAAGGAGAAATGAGTGAACAGAAAGTGCAGATTAAAATGTGTTAGCGAAATTCATAAAAACAGGCCTACTAAGCCTTTAGTTAACGAGCATGGCCCGTGTTACGTAAGGGGGCGGGGGAATTTTTTTCCTTTTTCTTTTTACGGAGCTAGTGCAGCTTCGAGTCCGATGTGTTCTATAATTTAAACAATATATCGGGCGATCGAGAAAACACTAATTTAACAGGGGTAATAAATACTTGCTCAGTTTTCTCGCTTAGTAAATATTGCGCGCTGTATAGGTTTTGCCATTAAAATAGCTAGTTGACACTGAGGAGGGGAGGAAGGGACACTTGCCCAGTATCGCGACGCCTTAGCGTCTTTTCCCTCCTTTCTTTGCCGCTGATGTGCGTGCGGGGTTAGCGGGACCTGGTCACATGACGGGGGACACTGGCGTCGGCGTTGCGCTCAGCCTCAGCGGCCGAGTCCTGCCCGTTGCAGTCCGGCTTCATTCCGAAGGCTTCCGGTTCCTGGCTTGTGAGTATCATACTAACGTGTGGATGTTGATCAAGTCCTTAATCCAGTTTGGGTGATGAGATATGTCGAGTACTGCACATGTCTGTCAGTGTAGTGATACCCGTTTGTATAGTCGGTTTTATCCCGTTTTGGCTTTAAATATTAATGCAATGCATGTGCACACCATCTTCAGATAGCTGGTCTTTCATTGCAACTTTTCAGCGTGGTCCAATTATTACCTGTGTCTGCAAGCGGAGTGTTCAGAGGTAGATGGCTGGTTGGAAAAGTGTCTGATCAACTTTAATCCCAGCCCTGATAGTGAAATGTTTAACCACTTTACGCATTCGCTGTCTGCACTTTATTTTGAAATTGAACTGAATCGAACACAAAACAGTAGTAGATCATTGTTTTTCATTGTTTCCCACTGTTCTGGTGCTAGTTCACGTGTATTTATTGTAGATTTTTTTAAATAACTTTTTTTTTTTTAATAACGAAGTGTTTTTAAATAACGAAGTGTTTTTAAGTAACGAGGTGTTGGCAAACCACTATCATGTCTTAGCTGACCGACTTCTAAAAGGTTGTGAATTTTGAAACTGCTGTCTGTTGCGCGTTACAAAACAACAACAAGACAAGCAAAACAATCACTGTAGTGTTACAGTTTGCGGTATTTTAAAGCACAGCTGTTACGGGCAATGAGATTGAATTTTGATATACCGGGTGCTGGTGTCAACAGCACTGTTTTGGATTGAGAATGACTTTTTTCAAAGTTGTGTTTTAAGCGCGTTCTACATACGAAGACAACTCATAAACCCTTATACATTTGTCATGAATAATCAATCTGTCTGGTTTCAAATATGTCCAAACCACACAGAGAGGCAAAGAATATTCATTCTGTTTGCTTGGTACCCGAGGAGGCGAGAGTGATAAGGATGATTTTAGACATCGCATCTTTTTTTCTGTAGTAAGAGTTATGAAGTAGCACTTGTTTAGAAAGTAACAGACGGGGTGTTTTAGTTAAAGTTTAACTGATGAATTGAATCAGACACCTGATTGAACCGAGGCTTGTAGGATTTAAGCAGTTTCATACATTTCTCATCTCTCATTATACCATGTGTTTTTGCCATTCAACCAAACAATGCTTCTTTCTACAGCTGATAAATATTAATCTTTTAAAGTAAAAGTAATAATTCTTTTAAAAAGAAACAAATGAACGTTATCAGAAGCTGGAGAGACAAGTGACTTCCTTAACTGTGAATCTGAAGATTTTGACAGCAGTGGAGTTGCTTAATTTTGTGGAGGACTGTCACTGTTGTGGATGACAGCTGTTTGCATTACTCTTCATGCTGTCTGCATTTGTAATTGTTATTAAACAATTAGTTATTAAAATTGTCTACAGAAGAGAACTGTTTGATAAATTTTATATGGTAATAATATTAATAGATCATGCAAGGAAAGTGGTTGTGTACTGGGTGTAGAACTGTGCAGTATGAAATTCATTGTGTGTCTATATATAGGTAATATCAAACCATGCTTATATAGTTGTTTTTATTGTTATTACTTAAGCACAGTAAAATGACGAATTTTACCTAATATGTAGACTTCAGCGGTACGGCATTGTTTATCTTAGTGGGTATCTGACAACAAGTTTTGAAAATCCATTAGCTTGTGGTTGTTGACCTTAAATAAGATTAAATTTTAAATTTAAAATGACGTTTTTATGTTAGAGTTATTGGCAGATGAGTTCAGTTTATTGAAATCAATGGCAATATTGTATCTGGCATGAGACAGCCGAGCTGTTAGGTCAGGAAATAGAAAGTGGCGGAACCAAAAAAGAGCACAATAAATACTTATAAGTTTTGAATACTTCACTTTACCATTTCGTGACAGGTAAAAATGCCTCTGGAGAATATATACCTTCATTACTTAAATTATTTGCTGCTAATTCTTAACCAGACCACACCCTCAATGCGTCTGCGTAACTTTGAAATAACTTGCCTACAACATCCTGTGTTGGCAGTTGGCTGTGATCTCTAAAAAAAAAAAAAGTTAAAAGTAAAGGCTTTTGTGGTGACTCAGCTCTGGTGCCTAAATTGTGTCTGACTCTGTAGAACAATCAGTTTTGAACTGATATATTTGCAATTTTCCAGGTTTTATATGTATGTGTGTAAATGACACCCTATATTTGCATGTGTTTGTTGTTTTAGCAGGTTATCTGCTATGCACTAAAACTGCATGCACAGAGCACATTTTTTGGAGTAAACACTCTATGAGAACATTTTCATGGGCAAATTGTAAATGTGCAGATTCATAAATGTTAGCTCCACAGAATTAAATTTTCTTTGTAGGTGTTCAAAGCTCTAGCTCTTTTAACAGCTGGATGGCTGTGCTTGCAGACTGATGACGCTCTGACATGCTTTGGGTTGGTTCAGGGATGGATCTGGGGAAGGAACTGCCCCCACTGTCACACGTAACACGGAAAAGAATAACCAAAGTAAATTAAATAATGCAAAGTCTGGCTGTGCCGATTGTGTCATGAGGCTTCATCACAGTGGGTTTTAGATATATTTCATGCACCTCAGTAGGGCTAGTAGCTTTATGATGAAAAATTGCTTCATATTGCTGTATGGATTGATGTTGTAATAGTGTTTCTTATAAAAATAGAGGGATGTTAATAGCATATTTTGATAAATGTGCCTGAAGATTATTTAATCATGTCTAAGCTATGTATGTATAAGTCCATTAGGCTACTTATAAACTTGTGTTCTTTGGTTTTATCCAATATTCAACAACGTGCAAGAACAATTGTATAACTGCCTTCAGTGTAATAACCAGGTTATTTCAATCTTCCTTGAAGGTTGAACAGTGGCAAGCCAATTGGTATGCAAATGGTGACCATGTAAAATTGTCCTACTCCTGTTCTACAACACTTACACGCTAAAATCAGTGTGTGCTGCCTGCGTTTATGCATACATAGTTTGAGAGCCATAGAGCATGTGATTAAACTTAGCTCGCCTCACATTCAGGTTTTTTTTTATTATTTGCCATCCTGTTAGTCTTTCAAAATGGCATTAGACTAGCGTAATTATGCCGCTGCATTGCAGGTTGAGTTCAGCCCGTGTTGCTCTCGGTCTCTCACTATGCCTCGTCTCGCTCTGCTTACTGCAATATCGTTGCCACAGCAACCATTCAAATCCCCCCACCCCACACCCCCCTGCTAAATATATGTTCCATCTTCCCCCCACTGTGTTGTGTAGCCTTCGTCTCTTACACTCTGGGGCTCGTGAAATTCTCACGATCAGCATCAGCAAGTCTCTGTTGATTGTATGTTCACAGTTGTTTTTTGTAATACAGTGCTGTAGCAGCTATAGACATGGCTGTACCTGTTTCCTACACATCACCTTCCCCTGTTGTTGCGAATTGTCCAGTATTCGAACAACTGTAAAAAGCTACCATCACTGAAGATTTTTTAAACCCAATTTATGTTTTGAAAACGTTGAGGTGAAAGGATGTTTAAATTAATGGTTGACATTTCAGATTAAACGGAAATGTGTGAAATAAATGCCTGCCAGCATGTGTAGCTGCAGCATCTTTACCTCAGGTGTGGCTGTCAGCAGCATGGTCGGCTATAAAAAAATCTGTCAGTCCAACGTATTTATAGGGCGGTTCCTTTTGTGTGAATTCACTCACGTTTGATTTTTATCGACTTTGTGCATTTTAAGAATAATATTTGGTAAGAATTGTTCTTGCTAAGATTAAGACCAAGATTGCTAATTCGTAACTAAACACATTTCATTTTAGACAACAGCTAATATTGTGGATGCCTGTGTCAATATTGTTGTGTATAGCCTATGACTTGTACATGTTGTATGTGTGAAATGAATTTCTGTTTAATTTATTTTCATTTAATTAATTTTTTAAAATAAATATAATTTTACAGAATGGCATTAAGCACATTGACTCAGCCGCACCAGAGGAGAGGGCATCCCCACGAGTCTGAGCATCAGTAAGTCCTTCTGTTCTTGTGACATGTTTTCATTTTATATTTTCAAATAAATTCTTCCATGGGGTATTAACCTTACCCAAGCGCATCCGTATCTTGAAACATTTCACATGAGAAAGCCGGACGAGAAACACATCCAACAAGTGAAAAGGCTTCTACAGATGATGGAAATGTTAGCCCTTTGAGATGGATTTTTTTTTTCCCCATTGTTTGTAGGGGGCTGGGGGCATATGCAGTAGCCATCAGAGCTGTTCATTCACTTACTAGTGTGGATGACTGTAAATTAGGACATCGTTACCTGTTTCTTTCACTACCCTGTCTGTGTAAGCACTGTCACTTTGATAAATACCTTAGCACAGCCACTCTTGCCAGTTGGATAGATGGCAGGCTTTGTGTGGAAAATTGTACAGAAAAATATAGGGCATGCTTCCAGCCGCGTTTCAAATTCCCCTCTTCCAAGGACAGGTACATTTACTGGCTCGAAAATGTTGCTTTTCCGTGTTTTCTTCTTCACCTCTCTCATGGTAACATAGTAATGGACAAGTTGGTAGGCGTTGTGCTTTCAGGTTGTGGTTTGTTCTTTTCTGGATTGAAGAATTTAGGGAAGTATCATTTTTGATGAGTATGCATCAAGTCACTGAAATTAATTGAACATATTTTGTAGCAATCACATCATCAGCAATTTTGTAGCATTCTGTTAAAAAAGATGTACTGATGCATGAATCAATCAGATATGGTGATGAAAACACTGGGACAAAATTATTCCTGTACTATTGCTGTTGTAATAATTACTTGTAAGAAGGGAGGATTCCACCCAAAAGAATTCTGGCTCACATGTAATATACTCAGTTGAGTACTATAGAGTATAATGGGGGGACTTTGAATACAGTGAATCTCACTGATTAAATTTTAATGGCTGATTAAGTATTTTCTGAATTCAGTAAATACTAAGGCTGTATTTTTTTAAAGATATGCATTTTGGCCTGGGTGACAGTAGGCATGACAGTAAAATGAAGGACGCTCTCCACAGAGGTAGACCTCAGTTGCATCATTTTGGTTGATCTCAAGATTACAGAAGGCAGTGACATACCTTTGATATTTCCACAGGTTTTTACTGACTAAGATTTTAAAAGACAGGGACAGCACCTTGAAGAACAAAGTTCTGTTGAATGATTTTGAAATGATTATATAAAATTACTGTACATTCAGATAGATTTTTCCATGGCTGTAATTTATCTAAGGACATTTCTCAGTTAAATAAGAGAAAGACTTTAGAACTTTCAAAGATACTTACAGTAACTGTCTGCTGCGCTTACTTAGTTTTATTACAAAGTAAAATGCACCATGGTGTTTAGTTTCAGTGCCCCTAGATGTAATGACAGTTTCTTACAAATACAAACATGTACAATTACCAACAAATTACATTTACTTTACCTTCCTGACTTTTTTCTTTAAAAATTAAAAATCCCCAGTCTCACTTAAGTATGTCCTATGACACTTGCTGATACTCTCCTCCTGCTTGCACCTTTACCTGGATTGACTAGCAGGGGTCACTATGTACCTATGAGGTGAATTCAGGCTGACCTTCCCTCCCCAATATCCCTGGTGTAACGAGACAATTGGTCACCGTTGTCTGACGACACGGCTGGGATCGAACTCGGGCTGTAGTGCTCAGTCTTGTGCTTGCGACAGCAAATACTTTTACTGGTTGAGCCACTCGGGAGCCCCCGCTTGTTACTCTCTGAAGTAAATGTGTGATAATGCATGATTTGCAGTTATCCCAGTTATGTTAAGTGGTACGTTCTCCTTTTAGATATCCTTTTTAGTTTTGCACTTAAGCACATGAATTTACAGTATATCTTCTTGTCACAATATTGATGTGACTGCTGACTACCAGAGCTACCATTTTCTGTTCAGAATGAGTTTTATTGTGCTTGTATGCAACTGGCTTTGGTAACTTGACAAATGCCTCTCCCATTAGGTTGGAAATTCTTCAGTGAAGATTTTGAAGAAGGAAAAGAGACAAGTGGCCTAAGATTTCGTAACACTCCGCAACAGCTGTAACTTAAAGTGGAACAAATGTTACGTTAAGTATTTCAGTTGAACTCCAGCTACATGTCAGTGGCCCTGTGTGATTAAACAGAAAGCGGAGACACTGGTTGGGGGTGGGAGGGGGGAACAAAAGGAACTGAGTCGTTTGAGGGAATCCTTTTTGCGAGAGTGGAAGGAAGAGCTTAGAGACTTGAGGGTGTATGAGTGTGCCCAAGGCTGCAGAGGCCGCAACGGCAGAAACAGGAACCTGGAAATGAACGAGGGACTGCCAGATCCCCTCATCCCAAAAAATGGGCCAGGAGAGGAGGGCATGGGGGGAGGGGCTCTGAAGACAGATGGGCCGGTGAACGAAGCCGTGGCGGTAGGGGAAGACGCCTCTGAAGTCGTGGGCGATGCAGCGAAGTGGAAAGCCAAGCAGTCTGTGCACCTGGAGGGCCGGGAGCCCTGCGGAGACACTGAGTGTCATGCACAGGATGGGGACAAAGGGGCAGAGGGTGCGGGCAGCGGCAGCCCAGTGAAGGCCCCCGCAGACTGGCTGGAGCCCCTGGAGATTGACAAGGTGGACGAGGACTGGGTGGCTGTAGAGTCACTGTCTCAGGGGTCAAAGGTCAACGGGAGCAGGAAGCCCAAGTACAAGCCCAAGAAGAGCCTGGGTGGAGAGACTAAGAAGAACGGCGGTGACGGAATCGTCGCTGAGAAGCTCAGCAATGACTCTCTGTATGTAAAACTTCTGCTTGTTTTCCTTTAGTTAATTGTTTCAGCAGATCTACTGTTTGCTAAGCAACCTGGCATCCAAAATTCCCCATGTTGTACTCTTTTTATCTGAAAGGGCAGACATCAGAAACTGACTTAGGGTTCACTCTAAGTCATCCTTACTGTCCGAAATATCTACAGGCTTTTTCTTGAATAACATGATTCGGGTATCAAGGTGGTGTGACACTAAAAGCTGACAGAATCTCGTATACCGCCATGTAGGAATGCTGCCAGGAGTGTCTGACAGGAGTTTTTCCCAGTGTCTTTGGGATCTGCTGTCTGAGAAAAAGAGTATGTCATGGAATATGGAATATAAATTGGGATGTATGTCGTTGTGCTTGTGCATGCCAGGACTGTGGTCAAACGAAAGAGACGGCAGGTGGAGAAGAGGGAGAACTGGTTGGACTGGCCCGTTTTGGGAGAAGGCTGGAAGCGCAGGGAGGTCTACCGCCGCTCGGGGTGCAGCATGGGAAAGACGGACACCTACTACCTGAGGTACTCCGCCCCCACAGGCCAAAAAGTGGCCAGCCGTGGTGCTCGACCTCTTAACATCTGTGACGGAGTGCCTTCACTACGGTTGAGTATGCGCTCTGACTGCCATACCAACGAGCCTGGCTCTTTGGCATTGCGGTCAAGTCGCAGGTTTGGTATCCCGTAGACCCGGGTTGGAGGCCGGGTGGGGTGACTGCTCTCTCCCTTTGCTACAACATCTCATAGCAAATTGGTGGAGGGAAGTTATTGATGGAGGAGTCATTAAAGGAGAATGAGAATGAGAACTTTCTTCTCTTACATTCTGCTTTCTTACTTTCTAATGCCATTTTATTGTGACCCTGGAGCACATATGCAGTTATTTCATTACTCCAGAGGTTCTAGAATGGAGCTGTATTTTTGAAAGCAGTTTCTTGATAGTGTGGTTTGTGGACAGTGATAAGTTTGAGGAAGCCTCTATGTTTCTACTCTCAGTTTCTCCAAGGTGTTGTTCTTATGGTAGTTCAATTCAATTCAATTCAATTTTATTTGTATAGTGCTTTTTACAACACAAGTTGTCACAAAGCAGCTTTACATTGTTCCCAGGCCTCAGACCCCCTGAGAGCAAGCCTAAGGCAACAGTGGCAAGAAAAAAATCCCTAATTAACAGGAAGAAACCTTGAGCAGAACCTGGCATAGAGGGGGCGCCCATCTGCTTCTGGCCGGCACTGGGCAGATAGAATTACGGAGAATACTTAAAGTTGTATAACGTACTTGCACACAGTGTGGTTCTCGCACGCAAGAGCAAATGAAATATGTGACCAATTAGGCTAATGGTGGGAGGGGCTAAAGGTGGCAGCCAATGGATGCATGCGGGCCTTTCTCAGAATCAGGATACAGACATGTGTATGTGAGCCAGTGAGCCGCACAGCCCAATGTGATCTGATCCTACATTTACAGTGGAACCCTGTTCTCCTCTATCTGTCTTGCCCATCGTAGTTTGCCTTCAACTGCATGGGTGTGGCAAATTTTTTGAATAGCCCTCGGGAAGTGGCGCATGTGGAGTGCAGGTGTCCATGCTTGAAAGTGTCTGGTTTCTGTATTCAGATGATATGAGGAGCATTCACCCGTGTTTGCGTGCCCATGACATCATCAATCACAGCGGTGGTAGTAAGAAATAGACAGTCCCAGGTGATGAAGTGAGTCACTCTCACGTGCTCGCTGGCGTGCTCCTCTGTGTAGTCCTGCAGGCGACCGCGTCAGAAGTCGGATCGAGCTGGTCAAACTCCTGGCTGGGACAGTTGACCTCACCAACTTTGAATTCAAATCGGGAAGGTTCCTGGATGATGACTCGGTCAAGGGGACGAAGAAGGTAAACATCTTTTAGGCACTCTGCAGGGGCAACCGTCAGTGCTTTTATGATGCAGAACGCCTGTGTTTCCAGTCCAAGCTAAACCCCAAAACATGTCAGAGTCAGATAGGTCTTGAAAAGTTCTGACTGGGAGGAGCATCACTTATGTAATTGAATTTCAAATGTAAAGAAATATTTTTTGCTCTGCTTGCCTGTGATATAGCAGTAAGTGGTTGAATGAATAGGAGATGAATAGGAAGTTGCTTTTTGGAGGGTTTCTGAAAAAGGTGACCTTTTCAAATATGGAGACACATGCATGGCTTCACAGTGGTGTGGTGGATGAAAATTTTGGTCACTGCTTTTAGTTAATTTAAGTATGTGTGTGTCTGGGGGTAAGATTTGTTCATTTGTCTGTCCCTTTCCTCTAAATGTGATGTCACATTGCCAGTGAATCGTCTCAAGTAAACATGGTATGACTTTTGAATTTCCCAAAATGGTCTCCCCCAAATAAAAACAAATCTTACCACTTTGGTGTTTAGAAAGTACCCCATTTTCCTAAAAAGGTCCTATCAACTGACATTGCGTTATGTAGCAGCATTACATTTGTTTTTAGATAGTAGAAGTTGTAGAGTGTTTCACAGTTCCAGTTTCTAGACTGAACGAGTGAGTATTTGTACACCCTTGTGTCTATTCAAAGCTCTGATTTGCCAGCACGTCTTGGATTTCCTCTACATACAAAGTTGATGTCTTAAACTAAAATGCCTTTTGTTGTCTTGCTGCAAAACATTTTCAGCATTTCCATGGGACGTAATTCACAGTATACATATTCTAATTTGTCCATAGTCTCTTTTTTTTCTTCTTAAACTTGATTTCTTGATTTTTTTCCATTTAGCTGACATTGCCTCCGAAGGCCGAGAATGCAGCCTGCACAGAAGACGGCACTACTTCAGAATGGAGCTTTTCGTCCATGAAACCTGGCACCCCAGAGCGAACCAAAACCCCCAAAAACCAGGCCGTCACCCCTCAGAGACCGCCCCTCACGCCCCCCCCCAGGCCAGCACGACAACCCCCCCTCACTCCCCGAACTCCTTCGCCTCCCTCCCTCGTCTGGTGAGGGCCTCCCCCCTCACTGTCATCACGCCGCCACGCCCTGTGAGGGACGCCCCCCCTCTCCTGCTGGCGGAGTTCTCCCCTCAGAGGCTGAGCAAGGCCAGCACCCCCAGCAGGGAGCCCCACTTTCCCCCAGCTATTCATCCCCAGCTGTCCCCGGCGTGGCTGGACTCCTCCCTCGCTCCCCTGAGCCCCACGTCCAGCCTTGAGAGAGACTCGGATACCGACGCGACCCCGGAAGGCCTCAGGGCTGTCACGTCCTCCCCAAACCTCCATCCACCTGCAGAGAAGCCCTCCCTGAGACCCCCGGACCCCCACCGCAGCTCCACCCCCAACGCAGAGGCTCCACCCCTGACCTATGCAGGACGAACACAAACAATGGTCTAGTGAGTAGCAGGATAAACACTGTGTGATTTTGTCTCGTCTCATCTCAATTCTCGTGTGACTTGTCTTAAGTGCTTTGTTTTCAGGGGTGTGGGTAGGAAATTACGCAGACTGTTCCATCTGGTTTTAACAGTAATTTTTTCTTTTCCTTGTCTCAGTGGCTGTTCCAACTGTGGAAGCTCTTATCCAGGCATGGTGTTCAGGAGACTCGACCAGACAACCTTATGTCCCAAGTGCAAGCGTATGTTAAAAATAAAAAAGAATTTTAATTCTTATTACTTTTATATGAGTGCATAAACACACTGACAGACAGGGTCAACCACACCAGTTTATTTACTACTGTTATCTTTAAGAAAATGGATTGTGTCACAAATCGTAGAGTAGCACACTTACAAACAGCCGTTGTTGGGTAATTACCTCATATTAGGTACCTACCTAGCTACCTAGTTGGCATGCTAAGGTAATTTCACATGCTTGGACTTGAATTAGATGACATACATTTGTTAGCTAGCTAGGTAAGTGTCAATTTGAACCACAGTGGGTATGTGTAACAAGTTACCTGTTTACTTTTTACACTTACATGTTCCCTTAGCACATGAAACCTTTACATAAAAATGTGTGATGACTTTACATGTTTATTACAGTATGATATAACAGTATATAAGCAGTGAACCTTGAAAGGTGTGCCCACCAAAAAAAACCCTTGCTTAAATTACTGTTTCAATTTTCAGCCCAATGTGCACTGCACTGAGTTTGAACGGAGCCCCAGTTCTGACAATTAATCAGAGAGAGCGAGTTAGTTCAAAGAGGCCCAAAATGATGTATTAGTAAAGAGGCAAGAAGCGCTGTCCTCCAAGTGGTCTGAGATTGCTTTGCCCTAAGATAGTGGTGCATTGTTTATTCTGCTTCTTCAGCTGAAAAGAAGCTGGAAGGTCCCCGAAGCATTGTCTTCAGAAAGGTAAGGCTGACTGTGATTGGCCTGACCCATCCCCACCTACCTGTCCTACCCCACCTGCACCATACCACACCTGCCTTATGCTACCTGCCCTGCTCTACCTGCATGCATGTGCTTCTCTCCTCTCCTTGCTGCTTTCGTTCACATCTTTGTTGTGGTTGGATGGAGCTTTTTATTGTGTGGATTTTTTTGTGGTCGTTCTGCCTGTGCTACATGTGTTGTGAGGAAATGATGTATAGTAGAAGGTGAAATTCCCCATTGTCTGTGCCTTGCTTCTCCTGTAGATGTGTACAGACAGGCATTGTGTTGCTTTAGCTGTTCTGTTTACGGTGATGCAGTGAAACAGAGCTGATGCTGATACTGTTCAGTTGTAAGGGTTTTGTTTTTTTGTTGTTGTCGTTGTCGTTTCTCATCTTTGTTGATGTGCTGAATTATAATTGTTTGCCGTGTATCCGCATAGTACTCCTTGATGTCTGTGAGCCTGTCTGTCCCGCTACCCAAATTTGCTGGCTCCTTCTCAGGGTTGGGTAGCCATGGCTCCTGTGTCTGTTGGGTTTTAAGGACTGGTCTGGGGTTCCCACCGTTGTGTATTAAGGACTTAATTTGAGAAACCGGATGCAGTGAATTTCAGCCAGGAATCAAGACTCCCCAGGGACAAGAATCTGTTTTTCACCTTCCTTCAAGAGAACCCGACTCGGATTGCCAGCAGTGCAGTGGCTTGTAAGGCTTGCACAGTTAAGGATTTGGTATCCATCATCTTGTGGATCCTCTGAGTGGGTCGTGAACACCTCGCACACAAACCCCACCCCGTCCCCCGGGTCCAGGAGAGCTGTGCTGCCCAGCCCTGTGGTGGGTGGTCTGTCTCTCTGCTGCCATGGTGCTGTGCTGTATGTGGGCCAGGGGGTGGGGAGGGCAGGGGGGGAGGACGAAAACAAGGTCACGTGTAGGGAAGGGGAGCGTCTGAGCACTGCTGTACAGCAGACCGGTGGACAGGGCCGAATCCCGAGGGAAACCCTCACTCTAACAGAAGAAGGCTCAGTTTGCCAATGCTAGCAGGGTCTGTTCAGTGCAGGATTTCAGCATTACAGCCAGAGACTTACAGTTGTGTGAGGCTGATTGAAATGTGTGGTTAAATTAACAGAGTAATGGCGGCCATTTTGATTCGGTCTCAATGGTCTGCTCAGCAGTGGCAACTTGGAATGTTTAGACAAAGAAAAAAATTTGTGAAGGTACAGAAGAATAGCCTGCACTCGTGAAATTCATCAGTTGTGTTTTTGAAAGAATTGTCTGATTAAACAGTATTACACAGATGAGGTTTCAATGCATAGTCTGACAAATAACATGAAGGATGATGTACTTACTACAGTGAAGGCTGCAGTTTTGTCACAGAGGTCACAGATCCCACCAAAGTGATATCCATGAAATCCTACAAAGTTCCACATGCAGGCAGTCCTTCATGAACAGGTTGCATCATAAAAAAATGATGAAGTCGGTTTGTTGAAGTCAAAATTGTACCATTATTGTAGTGTAGTAAATAATACTAGTTTTATGTAACAATAAAGGTTACATTTCAAAAACGTTTGTATAAATGTTATAGGAATGTCATTGAGTGTCTGTGTCTGTGAGTGATTGCTTATTGCCTGCATCCTGACTGTGACATTTGCTGAAAACGCCCCATTATATAATCATACCCCTGAGCTAATCTGTGCTGAAGAGAAAGGGAGTGGAGATGGAGAGGGGAACGAAAGAGGGAAGCTGGGAGTGAGAGGATGAGAGATCATATGCAGTGCTGTAGGGACAGACAGACAGAGCGGGGGGGTGGCAGGAGGCTTGGCACCATTGGAACTCTGGACCGGGGTGGGGGTGGGGAGGGGACCCATGCGGTGACCGGGGACTGCCCGTCTCTTTCAGTGGTTGCCCTGCGGGCAGTGCCGGGCGTGCCAGGTCACAGAGGACTGTGGCGTCTGCGCCAGCTGCCGGCACGGCCTCTTTAACCCCGACTCCCTGAAGCCTGTCCGCTGCCGGAGACGCAAGTGCCTCTGCCCCATCCGCAAGGTACCGGCCAATGGAGAGCGAGCATCCCCATCCAAAATCAGTTACCCCCCTCCCCAGTGTTTGTGACATCATCACCCAGTCGCCATTCTGTGGGTTACTCAGTGACTGAGTGAGTTACATACAAGCTCAGCATAGATTTTTACCAAGTAAACCAAAGCAAAAAATCATAGCGATGCATCTTTGCAAGGAGACCAGGGTCAGCTTGCTATTCCAGTGAGGGACAAAGCTACGATAGTATTAAGGTCATTGAAGGGTGTTCACCTATGTTTAGACCTAGGATTTACATCTGAACACCTTTTCCATGGGCAAGTCAGGAAACTGAAAGTTCAAAAGGGATGGGGTCAAAGGTCACCATTCTGCAATTGATCTCACCCAGAGTGATGCTGAGTTGTGTTGAGCCATGGGGAAAGTCACAGTGGACTGCCATGTGTTGTAGGCCAGTTTATAAAGGACAGTGGCTGTAAAGTGCAGTGGAAGCATGAACTGAAATAACAGCTTGATTTATACAGTGATGCTTACGGTGATTTTGATACATGAAACATCAGCCATTGTCCTTTAAGGGAAAGTAGGAAGAACTATCCCAGTGCTCCTGTTCTGTAAGTAAGAATAGTCCTAATGAATTGGGAGTAAATGCCAAAGTAGGCAATACATGAAGCAGACACAGACCAACAGAGGAAAAGAGACAATGCCAGCTGTGTGAACTATGACAGGGACTTAGCTGATTGCCCCATGTGTCAGACCAGGTCAAGAACACAATTTATTTACGTATGTTCTATAGTATAATTTGACTACAACAAAAGTATTACCACATCTTCAAACTTTTTCAGCGAAAACAAGGTGAAGACTGGAGTATAAGAATGTAGATGGTTGGACCACCATCTCACTATAAAGCAGCTCAAAGTGGGACCAATAGGTACAAGGTAGATAGGTAGATTTTCACTGCAGTTCTTTTTCAGCTCCTTCATCTGGTTTCTAGTGTTTTCAATTTGTTGCCAAGCCTGACAGAATCACACCTTTAGTTGCCGTAGAAACATGACAGATTTAGTAAGAAGAGGAGTTGAGGGAGAGCTGGAGAGGGCATGAACTTTCAGAAAGCCTCTGCAGTCACAGCTCTGTAAAAGCAACCATTCCCTTGCCCTGCTCTTTAAGGGCCACTAGTCTGTTTTTATAAAGAAAATATGTTAAAAAGGAACTGAATAGAAATGTATATGAATATATGAGCTGAATATAATTATTTTGACTTCAAAGTAAAAGTCAAGTGAGAATTTCACCGTAGCAGAACCTGAAGGTGTTAATTGATGTATAATTTTAGAATGCATGAATGTTATATAATTGTTAATTGGTGTACAATTTTAAAACGTGTAAATGTTGCATAATATTACACATACGTGCTCGCGTGTGTGAGACTCTTTTGACACCTCTGTTTTGACAGTGTTGTGCCTTTCTGCCTCTGAGCAGTACTGTGTCACACGGGAAGTTTGTATTTTCATACATGCGAAACGCACCACTCTCAGTAAAGTGCAACATAGTCGTTAATTACAAGTGTGTCACCGAAGGGCTTAGATTTTTCTCTCACAAATAAAGCCTCCGGTAACAAAAGTGAGCTGCGTTGTGCTGAAGTAGACTAAGGCGCGGTTAATTTATGTTAAGACATAAACGCCAGCTATTCTTCAGCGATCTCTGTAAATCCCCTACCACAGCTTCACTAAATCTGTTCAATATCCCTCTTTCCCTCTGCTCCGTCACACTCATGAGTGAATGACACATACCTTGGCATGTTGGGACCCTGTCAGTCCAACCTCATATGTAGCACTAACTCTCACTGTCTCTTTCTGTCTGGGACTGCTTTCCTGTTAATCTTCACACTAACATCACTGCCCCCCATCCCCCATAAAATGCTGTTGTTTATTTGAAATGCAGTTGAATGAATGTGTCCAGTTGTGATGATGAAAGTGTGGTAAGGGGCGTGTTAAGGTTGAACATTGTGTGCGGGGTTCTCTCAAGGTGGGCCATGGACAGTGGGTGCTTGGAAGGGCATCGGAAGAGAAGGAAGCTCCCAGAACTCCGCCGGTAAGAACCACAGACATTGTTTCTTTACATCGACTGTTTGAAACAAAGCAATGGTTTTGCAGGTCCACTTTGTGTCATTGCAGGCTACTGCCTGTGTGTTTAGGTGTGTAGAAAAGCAATGTGTTTGTCCCCTTTTTTGTCCCCCTTATTTGCCGCTGTTGCGCATTTGCTCTGAGAAGAGCAAAATGAAAATGCAAATGCAATATAATGTACAAGTATTAAATCCAAAATGGAGCAGGTTAACAGTACCATGAGACATTGCATCCAAACAGTGAGAGATGAAGTACAACAAATCATCAATATAACTTTTCAGGAACTTTAAAAAGACTTTGAACTAAGTAACATACAGTAAATATGACTGAAAGAAGGTATCTTACAGGGCAAATCTTACACTTAGTGTCGCCTTCTGGAGAAGTCTGTCACTTTCATTTATAAGTTAAACTGTCAGCAGTTTTATTTCTCAGCTCATCTTTGGTGAAGCATGTACACTGGGTTTTTTTTACTGTCTGTGTGGAGGTAACACCCCAGTGTTTATTCATCTGTGGTGACTAATGCTGTTTTGTAACTAGACGAAGTAACATCCTGTGAAATTGTGCTTTTTTTTAGAAAAAAGTGAATAAAAAATCAAAGTTTGGAAGAAAGCTTAAACTCACGGTGAGTTTGAAAGTTTCTGATTTGCACCTCAAAAAGGGCCAAGAAGCAGTAACTTCATTGTAATAACACTACGACTGAGAAACATTTGTCCTTGGTCCTGATACTTCAGTGTCTGAGAAACAGAGAAAGGTACTGAGTCCAAAGTAAATACATTTTTGTTGTTTGCAGAAATTAAAGAGGCAAATTGCTAAAGATCTCATGGTGAGTGTGGCAGCCAGTTTTTCCCTCTTGTGTGTTGGTGGCTGGTGTAGAGTGTAAAGTGTCGTGCTGGTGTAGAGGAAGCTAATGGCCGTGCACACAGGTGCCATTAATGAAACATGCATAGTCAGGTGTACCACGCTACCATCTCATTTCCACATCACGTGGTGTTGACCAGCACACAGCATGACATCATCCGTCACTTGCTTACTCCCCCTCTCTCTGTCTCTCCCTCTCTCACTCCCCCGTCACTCCCTCTTTCGCTCCCTCTCCCTCGCTCTACTTCTCTCGTTCCCTCTCTCGCACCCTTTCTTGCTTTCCTTCTCCTTCCTCACTTTCCCCAAGAAATTTGGAAGATCAGTGCTGTGCTGCCCCCCAGCCTAACTGCATGACTGTACACAGCCCCTATCCCTGTGCCTGAAAGAAATGGTAAATCCACAGTCTGGCTGTTGCAGTCAGAACAGTTGCAGAGTGAAATTACGGCCAGCATAGATAAACCTCTATGCAGGACCTCATGCCGCCCTGCTTCTCCATTTAAACAGTGTGTATGGGGATAACATTGAGGTCCAGGCAACAGTAGTGAAGCCTGATATTTGTCCTTGTTCCTCATCCCATTGAAATTCCCTTTGGTTTGTAGGCTCTTTTTTTCACCCTCTCCTCTCCTAGCTAGAGTACGGTATAGGCATTTTAGATGAGAGGGCAAGAAACAGACATGGTCACTCTGCTAGTTTATTTTTGAAGGTTCCAGTCAGTAAGCATCTTGGCCATACAGTTCAGGTGATCTCAGTGCTTCCTTGTGCAGCATTCAGTCATGCACCCCTGCTGTAATGCACAAGAGTGGTGCAGATATTACACGACTGAAATGTTTCGTTCACGTTTGCACCCAGTCCCTGCTCGTGCATGTTAACTGTAGAGACAGCAGTGTGTAAACGCTGGGTGTGAAAGGTCTGTTTCCTCTCTACAGCCATACGCCGATCCTCAGTACAGCGATCCTGAAGACTTGCTGTCGTACTATGATGATAACGATGACATGGATTGGGTGAGTGACACCCCAAGCACCACTTTGTGGTGCAGTTTAGATTTATGGCGTGTGCGTATATGGCTTTGCAAGCCTGCATGTATGTATTTCTATGAACCAATAAAAATGGCGGGTGAGTTGCGCTTGTAATGTCATTTTCTTGAATGGAATGGGAAGGAGATTGAATGTTAAAAATACAGAATCTGTTCTTTGAGTGGAGGCTTGAGCACATGTTTGTTGATTTAACTGTTTCCTCTCTTCTCCCACCCCCTTTCACTGTACCTGTTGTCGCCATTTCTCCCCCTATCCCTTCCCATCATCCTATCTTGACCCTCCTCTCCATACATACATATGCGCGTGTGCGTGCGTGTGCACACACGCACACATGCACGCTCCCCCTCTCAGGGTGAGCCTAAGAAGCGCAGCCGGCGTGCATGCGCGAAATGCGACGCCTGCCTGCGCATGACGGACTGCGGCAAATGCGACTTCTGCATGGACAAGCCCAAATTTGGAGGCCGCAACAAGAAGAGACAGAAGTGCCGCCTGCGCCAGTGTAAGAGGCAGGCCATGGTGAGTGCCTCGGGGGTCACCCGGGGGGTGGAAGCCAGAGAGGGGACGCCAGGGTCGTTTAAAACTCACTCTCAGAGGAGAAGAGTTCATTTATGAACGCAGTCATCTCTCACTCTGCGTAGAATACGTCGGCTGTGCTCTGCAGCTTTCATTGCAAAAGCCTGGTGTAAGAATATGTATGAATATGAAAGGATGTCCAGTGCAGAGACTCACAGCTCCCATTCAGAGGGAGAAAATTCATTACATTTGTTTGGACCAGCATTTCAGCATAAAGCAGGTCAATAGATAATATATGCCAAAATAGAAGTTCATAGACAAAAAAGGAGATGAAGTATGGTAAAAACCCTAATAATATTGGTTACCAGGAAATATGCTTAAAACAAACATACTTCAATTTCCTGTTGCAGTGTCTTCAAGTTCAGTAACTGATTTTTCATGGTGCCGGCCAATAAGAATATCCAGTGCAAAAACTTCACACCCTACAAGGCTAGTCAGCAACGGAGTACTGAGTGGGGAAAAACAATCAGTTACACAATGTATAGCTAGGAGAAAGACTTAGTACAGATGGAGGGACAGTTTGACCGGTGAAGTGCCTGTGCGGCTATATAGAATGCTCCCCTAAAATGATAAGTTTAAAATGCTCTTAAGCTTTAAACAGCCCAACATTCACACTCCATTTGTATTTTCCCCTCGATAACAGATAATGCACTTACATTTCCCAAGAAGCCAGCATTAATTACTGCATCTTACTTAATTTTAAATACACCTGGCACTGTCTCATTCGCAAAGATTTCTTGGGCCGTGATGTGTACTGTACCTGTTTGGATGGTGCTGAATTCAGAGGTACTTATTCTAACCATGTGTGTATGGCTGTGTTGGACAGAGGCACCTGCTGCCCTTCCAGATGGGCAAGTCTAATAGCCGGCAGAGATCGCCCCGGCACAGGTACACCTACGGCAAGGTGAACCGGAGACCCAGGCCGTCCTGGGAAGACATGGAGCTGACCAATGATGAAGACGAGGAAGGCTACATCGGCACGCTGAGGCCAGGAGTTTATCACCTGGAAAACGAGGCTGTGGAGGAGGACCAAGGGGACATTGACACAGATTCCAGAGCCGAGATGTCACAGGTAAATGACCTGTCTGTGTGGCAGTTGCATAGTTTGAAAACAAAAAGCCCTGAAATGATATTTTAAAGAAAAAGAGTCTTCAGAGAAGAGCGTACAA
Source organism: Megalops atlanticus (assembly GCA_019176425.1). Lineage (NCBI taxonomy): Eukaryota > Metazoa > Chordata > Actinopteri > Elopiformes > Megalopidae > Megalops > Megalops atlanticus. Next base: position 30,648,626 of record CM032882.1, read on the forward strand.
AGAACACACAAAAAAAACTGAAAAGTAGGTAGTGTTTGACTTAGCAGCTCAACTCTTTTCCTGTAGGTGAATTCTGTCCTGAACTGTGAAAGTAGTGATGCCAGACTGGCCTCTGAGGAGGTCTACGTCAGAACGTACCCGTTCACTCTGCAGGTCAGGAAAAGCTGTGGCTGATCAGAGACAGGAGAGGAAATGTAACTCCTGTTTCATAAGCATGACCTGGCTGTAGATTTTAGAGATGCATGCTGTAGAAATCAGCAATGTAGCAGTTTTGGCTGGTATCATGCTTCTGTGTTGTGTTGAATCGCGTTTCTGTGTTGTGTTGAATCATTGTCTCTGTGTTGTGTTGAATCATGTCTGTGTGTTGTGTTGATTTGTCTGTCTGTGTTGTGTTCAATTGTGTGTTTGTGTTGTGTTGAATCATTGTCCCTGTGTTGTGTTGAATCATGTCTGTGTGTTGTGTTGATTTGTCTGTGTTGTGTTCAATTGTGTGTTTGTGTTGTGTTGAATCATTGTCCCTGTGTTGTGTTGCCTTGTGTGTCTGTGTTGTGTTGAATCGTGTCTGTGTTGTGTTGCATTGTGTGTCTGTGTTTTGTTGAACCACGTCTGTCTGTCACCCTGCAGAAGACGAACATGCAGGAGTTAAAGTCTAGCAGCGGCGCAAGACAGCTGTACTAGGGGAATCGTGTCTTTCCATCCAGTCAGCTTTTGCCTGTTTTTGTAATTGTTCATTTAAAATATGGTGGCATGTTTGTTACCACCCACTGCTCCAGATTTTTTCCACTCCTAGTTGCTGACCTGTCCTGTCGTGTTCTCCCTCTCCAGGACGGCTTCCAGACGGGCAGCAGCAACCTAAAGATCATTAACAATGTGCCCATTTTCCCCGTTAGCCTCCACAACGCCGGCCAGCTGCCTTCTCCTCTAGTGAGTGACCACCTCAGTGCTCTCCTTCTCCATCATTTCTGTCACTTTTCCTTCACTGGCCTTGTCCTGTTTGGAGAGGCATTCTGCTCCCCTAAGCCAAGCAGATGGCAGCTCCATACCCTTCAGGTCATATTGTCCCCCCACCCCCCCCATCCCTTTTTTCATTGTCCTTCACCTTGGATTTGTGTTCTTATTAGTTAACCTTGTTTAATTACGTAAAATATGGTCGGCAATGTAGAACAGTGGTAAGGAGCAGGGCTTGTAATCGAAAGGTTGCTGGTTCGATTGCCCAACTCCCCAGAATTGCCTCAGTAAATATTCATCTGTATGAGTGGATAGCAGGTAAAAATTCTAATGTTCTAATGTTACAGTGTTATCATTTACCAGACACTCTTATCCAGAGCGACTTACATAGGTTACAATTTTTAAATGTGATCCATTTATGCAGGTGGATATTTATAGTTCAGCCAATTCTGGGTTAAGTACCTTGCCTAAGGGAACAGCAGCAGTGCTCCGGTGGGGAATCAAACCAGCAATCTTTCAGTTATGAGCCCTGCTCCTTACTACTATGCTACACTGCCACTCAGATATGCTACTCTGGATAAGATTGTCTGCTAAATCAGTGTTTCTCAGTTCTACTCCTGGAGACCCACTGTCCTGCATATCTTCTATCTATCCTTGCTCCAAACACACCTGATTAGTGTGATAAACATGCTCTTGATTAAATCAGGTGTGCTCAGCTAATCAAAAGTGCCACTGTTGAGTTCAGTCAGGTAGGTAGAGCAGGGAAAGATGGAAGATGTGCAGGACAGTGGGCCTCCAAGAGTAGGATTAAGAAACACTGTGCTAAATGACAATAATGTAATGCAATGTGAAATTCAAATTCCTGGCATGTGATTGGCTCTCTCCCGTGGTTACCAGGACACGGAGGCCCTGTACCAGCAGGCGCAGCTGCAGGAGAGGTACGGGGTCACGCCCGAGCTGCTGAGGAAAGCCAGGGCAGAGGACGCCCCGCTGGTGCTGGGAGAGGATGTGGAGATCGTGGAGGTGGACATCGGGGAGCCGGAGGAGCGGGACGTCACTCCTGTGGTGAGCCTGTCCGCTGGAGACAGTGTGATTGAAGTTGGGGAGATACAGGGCTGGAGAAAGGGAGACTGAAGTCAGGAGGATACAGGGCTGGAGACAGGGAGACTGAAGTCAGGAGGATACAGGGCTGGAGACAGGGAGACTGTAGTTAAGGAGATATGAAGCTGGAAAATGCTAGCTTGGAGCTAAGGAGCTACCTGTTCAGGACCTGCCTTGCGTCACATGTCATTCAGGGCCACTGTCTGGATGAGGGAGAGGTTAGCGTTGATTACATTCCCTCCTGACCCTGGGCTCTGTGTGTTTACTCTGCAGATCACTCAGATCTTCAGCCTGGCGAACAGCAGCCCAGCAGGGGGTGACGCGGACCAGGACCTGCTGCGCCTGCTGGCGTCTCTGCGGCGGACGGTGCTGCCGGCGCACTGGGTGGGGCTGATGGTGGAGGGCCCGCGGCTGCACCTGCTGCAGTGCTCCAAGCTGTCCACCATGGCCGACACCGTGGTGCAGATCGAGCCCGGCTTCTTCTACCAGGTCAGCGTGCAGGACCAGCCGCTGCTGCTCACCCACCCGCTGTACGAGGAGCACCCGCCCCGGCTGGCCGACGTGGAGCAGGTGGTGGCGCTGCTGCTGGACCTGGAGCGCTACAGCGTGTGCCAGGGCTACCCGCCTGCCGCGCCGCCGACCGACCGCGAGACCGTGCTGTACGTGCGGGCCGCCGCCTGCAGCCTGCTGGTGCCCCAGTCCCAGGAGCGCTGCGACAAGTGTGACATCACGCAGGTGGTGCTGTGAGGGGCCGGGCGGGGCCAGGTAGGGCTGGGGGCCGGGCCGGGGCCAGGGTAGGGCGGGGAGCAAGGATAGGGGGAAACCGTACGCCGTCATTGGACATCGCGGTTAGAGGTTCCCTCGCAGGCCTTCAGAGGGAAGTTTCCTTGCGCTTGTCAGAACCCCCTGAGAGCAGGTGCTTCACTTCCACGTCCAAATAAGGAGCTGTGAAATCGGAGGGGTTGGAGATTTAAGTGTCCGTCCATGTCACCTCTCCCAAATCTCTTCATGGTGCTGTGCTGGTGCAGATGGAATCTTGTTTAAAGTTCACCCAGGATGAAAATGGCTTCCGAGATCACTGATGGACCGCTGCTGTTGTTTTTGTTTTTTTATGTGTATTTTTTATGAAGCCTCTCCCCTGAGAGAGGTGACCAGACCAACCTGACTACCTCACAGTGTGTGCGCATTTGCCATGCTGTTCCTGTTACTAGTCTTGCTATGTTTGGTCATGGCCTCCTGGTTCCAGTTCTCGGTCATCGTGATGGGGAGTAGTGGAGGCGTGCCGGTACTGGTGGGGACAGATGGCATGTCACAGGGCCTCTGAAGAACAGTAGCCTTGTACCCCACGTTAAGTAGGAAAACAGGAGAACATCCTTGAACTTTCTCCAGCTACTTATTCCCTACTTTTTACCAATGTTAAAATAAAAATATGACCTAAATAGCACATGCCATAGGTGCTTTTATTATTCCAGAGTAGTATTGTCGTCGACCTCATGCTTAAACGCGTAGCTAGCTAGCTAATTTCTTCGGTGCTGTGACTCGAACCCATTTAAAATTGATTGTTTTCACGTCGATCAAAGAGTGTGGCAGCATCGCTGCAACTCCCAATTTCAGTAGGCACTGGTTAAGAATAGCATTTGCTTACTTCCTTTAGATAAGCTTGTTTGTCTCCCTTTTCCCCCAAAAGGCACAGAGAGAGAGGGAGACAGAGAGAGAAATCCGCTCTCCTTTGAAGTGAACTGATATGCCGTGAAATGTCACTTTCCACATGTGGAACCAGTGTTGCATGGCAAAGCAGATTGCCTTGTTTCAAACTTGGCGTCCCGATTCTTTGCTCCAGTTGGAAAGCTAGCTAGCTACATTTTCCTCAGTATCAAGTATACAAGTGTTAATCATTACAGCACCTTCCTCAGCGGACATTGCAAGCATTGTCAACACTTTTCTTTTGGTTGTTTATGTTCACCCTGTGGGTACCAACAGGATAACCTTTCCCAGAATAACTGAGAGTTTGGAGTTTGTGTTCTTCTGCTCTGGAGGGGTGTTTTTTTATTCATTTAACTTAGACCTGAGAGAAACAGGTAATTTCACACCAGAATTGGTTTGTGTCCTTGTTCCAAGTAAATAACACTTGAGGTAAGGGAGGTAACACAAAGAGGCAGGGATCCTCTTTGCTGTTGGAACAAGCAGGGTTTTTCTGGAAGCACATGAATGATGTGTCAGAAAGCAGAGCGACTGAAGATTTGTCCCAGTCCCCTGCTGTGATCCACTCTCAGCAGCAAAACATGCTCTTCAGTGCCCTGCTTTGGAAACTGGTGGTATTCTTCAGTGGTTTTAAAGGATTTAACCGTCCTGAGAAAGCAGGAGGGGTGGTTGAAGAGGTTGAACCTAACGAAACCTTGTGTTTTCTGCATATGTGACTACTGCGTAAATATGGTACCATATTTTTCTTTTCCTAAAATGTATCCAAAGGTGTTTTTCTCAAACCAATCGTAGCAAGTATTTTTCAATATTGTGCACAATTATGCTCGTGTAAATATCAATCAAGGGGACTCTGTTTATTTAAAAAAGGAATTATATTTACACACTGGATAAAGTCATAGCTACACATTTGTCATAAAGAGAAATTAGATTATGAGACAATGGTGACTGAATTTTAAATGCAGTGCCAGTTCACCTTTTTTCAGTTCTGATTTGGGGCAGTTGTGTAGACAATTTTCCTTTTCGTCTCTAGTTTTCAGACTTCCTTTTTGATTTCCATTTTCGGTATTTCTCCTCATTTTGCTTTAAGGCTGGCTGTGTTTTGAATGTACATGTGTTGGATTAACTAAATGATCATTTTGAGAATGTCTGACTTGAAAAGAAGTCTTTGATTTATGTATCTGCTAAAATTTTAATTTTATACTTAAGTTTCAGTGGAAGGCATAGGGGATGTCTGCTGTAGATGAGAATGCTGTCAGCTACCTCTGAATTCTAGAATCTTGCTGTTCTACTGCCCTTTTTTTAAAGCTCTGGGTAATGGTTATTTTTTCTAATTATATTAAAACATGTTTTAAAAAATAAGAAATGGACTTTTCCTTTAGTAGGCTGTGCTGTCTACCAAATGACCAATTAAAACACAAAAGACGTGAAGTAGACAAAAAGTTGTTGACAGATTACATTGACTTGTTTTATATTTTCTTGCTAAAAGGATATGGTGGTCTTTCAGAAGAGTATAGTACATGAAGTAATGACCATAAGTACAACCCTTGGTTTTCCATCTTTCATATTTGTAGTGTGGGGAAGGTTGTTGCCAAACCACACAAGACACATAAAGATTTACAGTATTTTGTGAAACATTAAAAGGGGCAAAATTTTACAACAGGCTTTTCACAGCATTTAAAAGTATCAATTTATACAATTGACAAAATCGCCACATAAAATATTTTTCACTGTATAGTTTAAAAGCTTAACTACAACAGTTTGTTCAACTTGAAAAAGTGTTTTGGCTGGTGTAAAATGCCACTGCACAACACATGTGCTCTGGCATTAAAATTTATCTCAGCATAGAAATCAAGGAAGATTACAGAATGACAACACTGCAGTGATATGGCAGGAACATTCACACGTGCAGATATATAGTAGACCACAACAGGTCAAGGAGAAGCATCATCAAAGTTTTACTTCGATTTGTTGTGGAAGCTACAAATCACAATCAAAGACCAGAGCTGAGACGAAGGGATGCCATTCCAGGCTCAGACTGAGATCACTGTTATCTGGCTCCGGGTTGGGGATATTGGCTTCCACTGCATTTTATTTTTGTGTGTGATGAGATTTCTGGGATCGATATCAATCACGGGCATCGGATGCCCTCTTTTCTCCCACATCTAGAAGTCATTTCTTCAGGTAACAACCAATCAAGAAATGCTGTTGAGTCTAAGCTTTAGCAAAAAAAAAAAAAAGTCTGCCTTCGTGGTGAAGGTTTCATGCATGACTGTTCTCTTATTCCATGTAGTTTGGCGTCTGGTCCACAAGAGGTCCCTCAAAGTCCTCTCCCTGGAAGGTCAGTTTTGAACATTCCACAAATATTGTTTTTGGAATCTTTGCATTGTAAAGCAGGTATCGGCAACTTTTATGCAGAAACCAGCGTAGTAGAGCTGTGAAATTGTGGCCACACTCAGTGGGGTCAATCTCTTGTGGAAATACAAAACATTAAATACACAACAGCATTTAGGTTAAAAGGGTATATAAATAAAATACACTTAAAACTATTTATATGTGTACTGGATAAAGAAAAACCAACATCTAAATCAAAGTTATATTTATTAAATGATTTTGCAGACACCAATGTGAATGTTACAATGTTGATGTTTAAGCCACTAGTCATCATGGCTGTGAAGAAGTGGTTATCTCTTGTTTCTTCCATGTAGCAAAGAAAAACAGATTTGCATTCCGATATAATCTCTTATGAGAACGTATTTACCATACGCTCATGTCATAAGCGTATTTGTCAATGTCAGAAAAAAAACAAAGGAAAGATCAAATACTGTACATAAGCAGCAAAGCCAGGCTTCTGTGGGGGAGTATGAATCCTATTGGCCAGTGCTGGTGAGGTGGGCGGGGTTTAAATGCAGAGCAGATGTGAGGAGCTGCAGGTTGAGGAGAGCAGGTCTGCTGATGTCACAGGCCAGGGTCAGTTACATTATGATGTCATAATACCCGACGGCATGGGTGTTGCTGAGAGCCCGCCCTTTGAGGACAGGGGTTTGCATCTTTGGCTCACCTTTGAAACATGGCAGGGTTATTTTGACTGATTTCTTTGCCTGTGGAGGCTGCGGGTGTTGTGGCAGGCTTTGCTGAGAGACACCTGCAGTCCACTCGGGCTCGCCCCGCTGAAAGCGGAGAGAGAGTGGCCATTCAGCACGTGGGTGTGCAGCAGTGAGTAAATGGGGTCCCAGCTGAAAGGGCTGCTTTGTCTCAACAAGGAGAAGAAGAAGAAGGAGTCTGAAAAGAGGCCTTTCATGCATCCTGCTCAATCACCTTATTACAGAACGAGAGCACTACCTCATCCGGGCCCAGAAACAGGATCTGACTGACTCTGTTTCACTTCCATCTACATCCCCTTACTGTAGCTGTGCATGTACCTGACTATCAGGTCAATTTTGACTTATTATGAGCCGTTTGCCTTATTTTTAATATGTGTTTGCAGACCCTTGCCGTGGGACGATGCAGATGCTTACTAACATAATTATATGGCCACATCTGTCATCTGGTTGTGTAAAACTGTTAAATGTTTGCATTTTCTTCTCCATAATCATTCATTAGCTCAGCTATCACAGTTTTCATTCTGTCTGGCCAGCATGACAGGTGTCCTCTGTGTTGCATCTGCAGCTTGTTGTAATAATTTAAGAAATCAGACTCTTCTCTTTTAACCCATTGGCAGCAGTGGTTTTTTTTTTTCTTTTTTGCTGCCCAGACACCTCACTGTTTAACTGCTGACACCTCGATAAAGTCAGCTTGATGCTAATCTGGCTGTCTGGCCATTTGGATCCTGTCTTACAAATACAGAGGCCCTATGTATTGATCTTAAGTAGGTGTGATTCTCTTCTGCTTTGTTTGCTGTCTGTCACCATCATCATTAAAGGAGCCTCTTTCATTGTAGCACTGAGTCAGAGTAACCGTGAGGAAGGAGCATGTTTGCCACTTGCTGCTGCCACTGTAGGCTAAAACCCAATCTGTTTCTTTATTGCCTCAGAATTGTGAATCTGTCTTAAACAGAGGCATTGTTCTGACATACATGGTTCTATAATTGTAGTGTATTAGAATAATATGGCATTGACTATTGTTCAAAAAGTGTACAAAACAAAAAATAAGGAAGACACAACTGATGTTATTGACGAAAGTTTAACAGGAATGTAACAGATATAGCACTATTAGAAAAAGCAGATCTTGGTATGAAGTGGGTACCAAACCACATCTGACGAAGATAGCGGTAGTCATGGTTACGCACAGACTAATTCACCTGGTGTCAGGTATATTTAAAGACCTCTGGCAGGTGTTCGGAGGAGAGGAATATGAATGATGTCGGAAAATTGAGCGAGATAGATGGCATCAGTTCCTCTGAAGTAATGCCAACGAATTATATTTTTGCCCTGTGTTAAATTTTTTCAGAATGCTTTACAGCAATGAGGGCAGCCTGTCTCATCCATCACCAAAGCATGACGGATCACGCATCTTGTTTTATTCACAGATGCAGGTAAATGTTCTCACGCTGGATATTCTGCCATGATGTTAAGCTGTGGTAGCAAATGTGCTTTGTTTTAGGTTGAACATGGGTGCCTTTTCATATTAGATTACATTATTGTCATTTAGCTGATGCTCTTACCCAGAGTGAGTTAGGTAAGGTTAAAATTTCATCCATTTATACAAGTACCTTACCCAAGAGTACTACAGCAGTGCCTTAGCAGGGGCTTGAACCAGTAACCTTTTAGTTACAAGCCCTACTCCTTGCCATTACACCACACTGCTATCATAAGAGTATAAATATACAGACTATGGTGGTCAGTCTAAAGTAGAGATGTCCCTTCTCGCTGCTGCAGTAGGATTGAGTGGGACTGTCATGACCAAAATTGTGCCTTCCTGTTTTTTGCCTTTCTTTTTTCTGGACTCAGGTGGAGGAAAAACAAATACCAGATGAGGTGGAAAGAGAGGAAACACAAAATCTCAGGGGTTAAACTGAAGAGCATGGAAGGGGTCAGGCCATCCTGACATATGGTGGGTGTGTGTGTTAGGAGGATAAAGCAGGAGTCAGTACAGGAGAATGGAGAGAAGGTAGCCAAAGGAAAAGAGACCATCTGAAATGCTGAGCTTTCAGGGGGCTGATCCAGGTGGTGAATATCCTGGAGTAAGGGAAGAAGGAATTTGCAGATGTCAGCTATTTTATAAAAGAAGAAAGGCATACTTGTCAGCAGGAAGGGCGAAGGGAGAGGGGGAGAAAGAAAGGAGGGGATTTGGATGCAGAAGGAAAAGTAGAGGGATATTTGCATGCTAACAGTGTTGTTTAGATGGGGAGTGGTTGAAGGGGTAGTGGTTAAGATCAGTGAAGATTACAGGACAGAACCTCTCTGGGTTGGACAGTTAATCACATCAGGAGAAAAAGCTGTTACAGGTAAATTGCACAATGCAGATGTAGTATTTATTAACCAATAAGAAAACTATAATAAAATATTCGGATAGGACTTGTAAAACACTTTAAAATGTAGTCTCAAAAGAAATATGATCTCCCCATTTTCTGCAAGGTAGTTTGCTAGCTAACATTAATTTAATAAGCCAGCATTTCTGGGAGAATTCACTTGTGGAAATTTTTTTAAAGGATTAAAAGATTTTAAAACCACAACACTGAAAATGTCCCACTAAGGCTGAAGGAATTCTGCTAAGGCTTAAAATGACCCAGCAAGACTGACAAGATCCCTGTAACCTGAGTTGATGCCCATGGGTTGCCCTAAAGTTCACTGTAGTGTATCCAAAGAAAGACAGTAGGATGGTGGGAGAGGTAAGAGTTCAGGTTCCTGGGTAGTTCATTGGTCATGTCTGAGCTCAGGTGCTCTGCATAACATCTCTCAATAAGCAAGAAGTTGTACTCAGCAAGCCACCAGGTATACAGATGGGGGCAACAAGAAGTGTTTAGAGGCATTCACACTGACAGCCATTAAGTTACATGTAGATAAAAAGCAGTATTTATAATGAATGATGGAATTTAATAGTAGAGATTTACATGCATTTAATGTGCAAGAAGGCCCCAACAACCAGTTTTATAGGGTCAATGAGCCTACCAGGAGCCATGCAAAGTGTCGCTGAGCCTTGGTGTTTTATATGGTCAGTGGGGCTTGGCAGGGATCCATCACAGAGTATTTCTTCATCTGAAGCACGAACATGTCACATTGTCATCAAATATGCCCCCTATTAGAACTGCCGAATTTGCACATCACAGCATTTAACTGACAGCTTTTGACTCTTATCATTTCTGCTTGACTGTACAAAGGAATGTAACGCCATTGCTCTGGGAGGGGAATTTATTTTAAATATTTGCCTTTAGGAATAATTTATCAAACATATTCAAATGACTCTAGTATATAATTGGATAAAAACCCTGTTTGGTTGACAATCCAAAGTTTCCATCTCATCAGTTTTATTTTGACAACTCAGTACGTTTTTGCTCTAAAATACAATGAAGAGAATGCCCATAGACTGTACATTTGGAATAAAAAAAATCTGACTGTAATCACATGAATAACTTTAACATATTTAGCTTGTCACTCACTAATGACATGTGCTCACAATATTCAGCTGTGTTCTGTACACTTGCAATGTGGTGGGTATGCTTGAATGCGTTCATGGCCACAGTATGCACGGCAATTAAAAACAACCTGAACCTACGTACTGTAGTCCTGTGAGGTGTGGCCCACTAAGTAATATCCAAGACATTGTGATAAATTAATGTAATCTAGACCACAGTAAACAGACAAGTCACTGAAAACAAACAATCCAGCAAAACAACAAGCAGTCCCAGAACTGCCGAGTTTCAAAATGTGGCTGGTGCTAAAGACAGCGGACACACAGTTAAAGGAGCACGTCATCCATCTTACTGAAACAAGGTAATCAACAACTAGGAGATAGCCCCCTCAGCGCAGTTTACTGTAGCCTACTTACATGGAGATCCCTCTCACTGTCAAAGAACCGGGCTGCTGCACATGGGGCAGTCAGATCTCCATAATTCGGTGCAACACACACTCACAGCAGGAAATGTTCAGCAGTATGCTGAGCAATATGAGCACTGCCATATTAGCAGTGTGTTAATGCAGTAACAGTATTGCTGATAACATGAATTGTAATTGTGACTAGTCAGAGTGTTGATATCAAGAATTGTGGCTGTGACTAGTCAGAGTGTTGATATCAAGAATTGTGGTTGTGAATAGTCAGAGTGTTGATATCAAGAATTGCAGTTGTGACTAGAAAGAATAGAACTGGTGTCAAGAATTGCAGGTTGTGACTAGGAGGAATAGAATAGTTGGACAATTAATCTGTATATTAATTACTGATATCCTCAAATGGAATCATAACTCAAATACAGCATACAATTGCCTGCTTCAGCTTTAACATTCAAACATAAATTCTTGATGTCATGTCAGGCCATTTGAACTAGTGAATGTAGGATATCAACAACAAAATATTCATGTTATAATGAAATGAATGAAAACAGTGCTTTAACAGATATAAATGGCTTGTCATGGTAAGCCAGCAGGATCATTCTCTCCATGTATATATATGTGCATGTGAGTGTTTGTATGTGTATATATGTGTGTGTATGTGTGTGTGTGTGTGTGTGTGTGTGTGTGTGTGTGTGTGTGTGTGTGTGTGTGTGTGTGTGTGTGTGTGTGTGTGTGTGTGTGTGTGTGTGTGATTACCTCGACAAGGCCTGGTGCTATGGGGGTGCTTATGGGTGGGCATTGCACCCCCAGACGGACATCAGTGCACCCCCATTTGTCTCCTTATATCAGGATGTCTACATAGTATTTATGACTTTTTTTTTACTCCCGTGGATTGCAGTTGCACCCCTCTGTATTTTCTCCTGCCGTCGAGCCTGACCTCGACGTGATGGCCTTCTCGGTGGAACTGTGAATAATAGTAATGATGACAATAACAGGCTTTCATGCGGTCCAGAACGCAGCCAGCCAAGCACATCAATGTTTAGACAAGTCACGGGCATGTTGTTCGAGTTGTGACCACAATGTGACGTCAGAAAAGCATGGAGCTCCAATGTGGACTGATGCTGAAACACTCAACCCTATAGTGCGCATTTGTTTTCGGCGCACGGCTCATACTGGCTCGTGAAACTTTAAATGATGTTAACTGAACCCACCCCCAATTCAGCCCCTAGGAATTATACCAATTCACATACGATAAGAAATATTGCACTCTTGCAGCTCCGTATCACAATTTATGGTTTCAATATGTTGATAGTGTTCAGTTGGTACACACATTATAGCACCTCAGCGCGTGCACATAACACCCGACTCAGAACCGCCCCCTCTGTCTTTTCTCCGCCTCGTAATCTGTCATATTGCCCAGTCGCTGTTTTATTGTTTTGGAACACAAACACACTGCGAATTCCCCCATTCTCCAGTTTATAATCTCTACCAAAGCCATCTGTGGATTACTGTCCTGATGTTTTAACCCTCGAACTGCCAGAACGGACGTTTTCTCTCTGCACCCCAGTGGTGCCGCGCTAAATCCGGCAGGGGCTCGTAAGGTCACACCAAGCTTACGGCAGAACACCGAGTGTTTGTTAACGCATTCACCGTTATACACATCAATGTGCTCAACCTGTCTGTCCCTGAACGATAGGTGTCATGCACTACCATACAGTGAAATGCGCTTGAAACCTACACATTTGACAACTATTAACCAAACCAGATACACGAGCTTGATTTCGTCGCCTGTCCTTAACTCAGTTTATGGAACTGCACAAATTTCTTATGATATTCTAATATTTTCCGTGTATCTGTAACTGAGTAAAGCTGCATGACATCACGTTCTCTCACAGCACCTGATAGTTTGGGTGTTTGTTGTCCTCTATGTTTTGTTGTTGGTGTCACGTTTTTTCCAGTTTGAAGTGTGTTCGAAACCGCACTTAATTTAAAGTTTGCTTAATAAATGAAATTATACTGGAAATTTGGATATGAAAGGACAATACCAGAGGAAATGGCCTGAACCTTTTAATCTGGACAAGAAATATCGAGCTACTGCCCCCATATAATTCCAATTAATGCTCGTTAGGAGAACTAGGCATCTCGCCCACGTACCAAAATTGCAGTAAGCGGGAATAAAACTGAATGGATAACATATATTACGAAGCTATAAGATAGATGTGACCTAAATTTGTATCAGAATTCAGGGTTGCGGGTCTAAATTAGAGCAATATTACATCATTTTTTATGACAACGATCGTTGTTTGGGGTATTATTTATTTTAGGGGAAATAAGGAGTCGTCCAGCAGCGGAAGGGTTAACAGTCGAGGGCATGGCTGTGGAATACTGAACAGGGTGAGGGGACAGGATTGGTTTGGTCCTTAGAGTGCAAATCCAGGCATTGCTCTACTGTACGCGTTTAAGTATGTTTGGGAGATGTGACGGGGAGAGGGGGTCGTAATTGAAAGCGTGCGCAGTTGCGGCTGTGTGTGTGTAGTGTGTATGCGCGTGTATGATTGAGCCGTGCAGACAATCAAGCTTTTTTCCCGACTTGCTGGGTTAAATGGCATCATATATATGCTGAACACATATATTCTTTTTTTTCGTTGGCCGGTATAGGCTTCGGTGCTGAGGATGCCGAGGACTTCTGGACAAACGTGCATGCAAAAGAGGCGGCAGGTTAATTCGAATGGAAATTGCAGCCTTACAGGGAGAAGTAGATAAACACTGCTTCAAAGACAGGCTACGCGGTCCAAACTGAAAACTGCATCTTAAATCGTTTGGAAATCTGATGTCGCAGAGCAAGTCTTTTGAGCAAGGCTTCAAATAACGGAAATATTCATGCACAATAATTGTTTTACTTTGCTTTTAGGAACTAGAGAAGGTGTTCAAAATTGACCGTCTGAGCCACTTGTTTTGTAAATTTGACACAGTGGTGAAGCGAGCAGAATATACATATCTACTGATGTATATGAGGTTTATGTATCCAAGGAATACACGCGTGCTCATATGCGGGCCTCCGGTTGCCTTCATTCTAGGGATATAGATGCACACACATGTTATTTTCTCGGATGTTTTCAATGAGATTGTGGAATGCTGACATTTTTCGTCTTAAACACACGTCAGATAAGAGCTTTTTCCAGGTTTCTTTACGTAGTGATATTTGGCTTGGTTTTGGGCTCAGAAAAGGGCGCAGCTGTTTTCCTCCGTGTTTCCGTCTCGTATTCTGCCAGCGTGCTGTGCTCTCGCACAGAAACGGTCTTCCAGTTTGTCATACTGCTTAATTATCTACGCTGCTGATAATTTGACCGGGTATTGCATGAATGAAAATATGCAACATTTCGTGCGCTCTTGCCGGTTTTGTATATTTTGATCAATATGCCCCGGTAATTTTGGTATGTGTACATTCTCACTCAGCATTTGAAGCAAGGATAGGAAGGTCGAGGATATTGCAAAACTGCCTGCATTCAGAGGTATTTTTTAAGACCAACGTTCATTTTTATTTTACTCTGGTGTAGCGTGCGTTTTTGGTCCAACGTCTTTAAAAAAGACGCGTTCCTTTGAAATCTGCATGAAGAGACTTGTTAACTTGAAGACGCCATCCCGAAGGAATCTGACATTTGTCATCATTTTGTGAAAACGCAACAAGGATCTGGGCAAGAATATACAGAGGTTGCTACCTTGTGCAGGAGGGTCGCTGGGTCAGCAGCGAAGGTTTTCACATTCCCTCCACACACAGGCTGAACCTGCAAACAGAGACGGTGCAGGCACAAACAGGTATAGTTCAAATATCATGGCATACGCTCAAACCCCTCCCCGCCGTGTGCCATTCATTTGTCTGTGTCTTGGTGTGCATGCCGGCGAAAGAGACAGGGAGAATGACCGAGATTTACATGCTGTGTTTTCTTGTCTCTGACACCATGGGTGCGTACGTGAGTGTTGACTGCAGGAATCTAGATTTGTGTAGTCGTGTTTTTTTTTTTTTTTACAGCTGGGTGTGGGTGTGTAGGCGGTTGCGCCAGTGTCAGTTTGACGCTTAATCAATTCGCAGATATCAATCACGTTGTGTGCGAGTTGTTAAGTGGCCGTATCGTGCGCATGCATTTGTGTGCGAGTGAGTGCGAGATTAATTGGTCAGCGGTGGCTGATGTATTTGTGCAATATTACGACTCTACAGTGGCCCGTCCAAGTCGGTATAATGACTCCGCTGTAGTTGATTGTAAGTTCTTGCGGCTGCCTCCATAATTTTTCAAATTAATAAAACCGCGAGTGCGTTTTTTATATGTCCAGTATGTGCCTGTCGCTTTTTCCGTTTCTAAGTAACAAGGGCGCACGCATTGTATTAAAATGCTAGAAAGCACGTATTCAATGACATCTAATGGCTCCTTATCTGATGAAAGGTGGAATCAGTCACAGTCGTGACTGTTTGTTTCAAATGTCAAGAATCAGTTACAAGCACACTGAAACAATGTATTCGAGATTTGGTTTGGGATTATATCTGAAAATAACTTTAACATTTTATTGTATCCCTGTACTTCTGTATATAGTTATGTGTATTCCAACTGCCCAAGAGTCACTTCAGATGCCTAGACCTCTCAGAATTGTGGATGTGTGCATGTGTATTAAATGTATTCCCAAATATACATGAGCAGTATAGTAACAGTGCAGTCCTTTTAGAACTTGCCCCTCCAAACAACATATTATATACATTCTTCTCCAGGGTAGACATTACTCACTTTGATTATATAAGTTGCTCTCCACTGGTGTATTTTCTAAGGCTTCACAGCCTTTTTGGTAAATAGAATTCTAGACTTTTATCCTCCTTACGTTTCTCTCGCTGCACCATTCCCATGTTCCCTCGTCTCTCTCTCCTTGTTGCTCATATTCAGCAGAAAACCTCTTGCTTTTGCTTATCACTGTGTTAACTTTTCTGCTCTGCATCCTTCATCTTCTCTTTTCTACTCTCCCTAGTCCCCTAAGATTCTTTACTAGACTTCCTCTTCTGTCTCTTATGTCTTATTTTTTTCTAATCTTAGGTATCCAAGCACTGTATTGCACTTAGTGTTGAAGTGACTTTCCTAACACTTAAGAACTATGCAGTCTCTTATTACCTTTTGCTGTGTCTACCTGGTTATGCATTTCCCCTACTTTGAACACGTCTATCTTTTAGGCCTCATTGAAGGCCTCAGCTTTACTAGATGCTTGTAACTTTCCTTTTCAACTATTTTTCCCTGTTCCAGGGTTGTTTTATGCCTGTTTATAACTGTTTCTTTACTATTTCTCCTTTAATGAGTTTCCATCCAAGAAAATGTAATACTTTTTTCCTGAAATTTTGTTGAAATTTAATGCTTTTTTCCATAATTTAATTTTGTCCTTTTGCCCACCAGATAATAACTCTAAGGAATATAACTGCAAGCAGGGAGCCTGGAAGCCTTCAATGGGCACAATAATTTACGGGCAGAGGGCAGAGGGCACAGATTTGTGTATGCACTTGTAATAAATAACTGTATATTTTCTAATATTAAATACAACCGGAAGTATGCTGCATTTTGATTGGCTTCTGAACTGTTTGACTCACTGGCAAAAAAAACTGCATTGTTTGCATGTGAAATCACTTTTCATTCTATAGAACTGCAGCATTTGAGAGGAGTTTCAGTGTTTTGTTGGATATGGCATTATATTATAACAGAACTTTTCAGTAAGGCTGAAAACAAAAGTGAACTGACCTTCAAAAGAAAAATGATATGAAGTGAAATCCTGCTGACCACACTTCTGGGTAGTCTGACACAAATTTGCCCCACCTACCCACAATGAAACAACTTCACCAAGCATATATATATATATATATATATATATATATATATATATATATATATATATATATATATATATATGTATATATGTATATACTTCTCATACAATGAGAAAATACCCACCTCTTTATGACCTATCATTTTTGAGCATGTTGTGACTGTTCTATTCAATTTAAATTGACCATTGACATTTAAGTGACTAAACCAAATCATAGAGAATGTTGAAATTGTTTCAGTGACAGAAAGAAAATAAACAAAAGAAATTAGAGGAGTAAAAATTGGGGTGTTGGGCTGAAGAAAAATTAATACACAATAGGGCAGCAGGTTAGCATAGTGGCAAGGAGCAGGGCTCCTAACCGAAAGGTTGCAGGTTTGATTCCCTGCTCGGGCACTGCTGCTGTAACTTGGGGTGAGGGATTTAACCCAGAATTGCGTCAGTAAATATCCATCCGTATAAATGCATAACATGTAAAGTTGTAACCTATGTAAGTCACTCTGGATAAGAGAATCTGCTAAATGACAATAATGTAATGTGAAGTATCGTAATTCCAAAGTTGAGATAAAAAGGGGTCGGGGGTGCTTCATCAATGAGAGCTGACATATGAGCAAAAAAAAAAAAGCATTCTGTATGTCTTCTGACATCAGCTGCCACCTGTGCTAGCTTGCTTTTCCCTGTCCTCAGTGTTTCTGCCATTTTGATTGTGTAGGTTGCCAAGGCTACAACCTTTTTTTTATTCAGGGCTATTTTGTCATGCTGTGCATGCATAGGAACCTCTTGCATTAAGTGTGGCAATTAACCCCCTACAGTGCAGGAAGGGGACTGACACAGGAGTGAAAGCTTAGGAGAAAAAGCCCCATACCTGCATTCACCCAACACAATGGGTTTGGGTCACACGTAGAAGTGGCTTTGGAATAGCATGGTGGTAGATCCGTTCTTCAGCTCTCTGACAACAGGGTCTCCCTCACCCTGCATAGAACAATGAGAAACAAAGCTGCACAGCACAAGTGATCCGGACACAGACCGGACCACAATCAAATGTTAACCAGCTAAGTTTGTACAATAACTGGAAGAGGTAGATAATTGTGCTCATCGGGTCAGATTTTACTTCTCTTCAGTGAAGCAACTCAAATCATACTCACAAAAGTACCACCTTCCCAAGTTGGGATGTTCACTATCTACAGTATGATGACTGTCAGCATGGCTACAGAACGATTGGCTTCTTAAACAATATTTTGCCACTGGCAAGGACATATCCTCGCATGTAATCATTCTTGTGTGTCCCAAGATGCTTTGTTCCCCCCAATTCTCTGGAGATCCCTCATGTTTACATGTGGAAATCAGTGGTTGTCTTTGGATTCTGTGGTTAACACTGAGGTGTGTAGTTTTGTTCCCCTCCTTCTGTTCAGGGGCATGTTTACCAGACTGCTGATTGATTCAGACGTGGTCCATGTGATGTGATGTGGGATTCGTTGTCTTTGAATGGAAGTTATCACAAGGAAGGCCTCTGTGGAACTCTTAACACTGTTTGTTAATTCCACCAAACATCTCTTTATTTTTGTGTCATGATACAAATTCATTATATAATGCCTTTCTGGTAATGGGCATCTTCTCAGATTAACACATCACAATAGCTGTCCAATAAAACAAGATAGGTACAGCCTAGCTGTGCCACGTTTGAAAATAATGTTGATGTTGCAGCTCACAAGCTGAATTGCTTAAAAACTAACCTGTAACATTAGCCAGAAATTATCAGTCGTTTCTTGCTAGCTAGTATAAATGGCAAACCATCACATATACTCATTGGTCAGGATATTAGATGTTACAAAAAGGGGAAATGTGAAGAAGCACAGAGGAAACATTTTAAAGCCCCATTTTCAGTTTTAAGCCACGTCAGCTGGTGATGGTCATGTCATGTGTTACATTGGTGAAATGAGGCCATGCCTCCGATAGTGTGCCACATGGAGGGGATTCTCTATCCATAGGAAATTCAGGGTCTCTGTGTTTCATTAGCTGGATCAGTTTATGCAGATTTAGGGAAGGGATTCTAAGGTGTAAGCAGTATTATGACAGTATAGTTTTTACAAGGCAGTTATTTCTATAACACAATGGCATTTTAAAAGTGAAAATGATTTAAAAAAAAATTTGTTGTGTTTATATTATCCATAATTCTAAATTAAGTAGCTAGTCGGATAGTTAGGAAGCTGGCTGGCTGACTGGCAAACTAGCTACATAGCGAACAGGATCTTAAATATGAAGGCCACTTTTAATAATAAACATATGGTTCTATACATATGAGATAATCTGACAAATTTAAGATGTATTTTGCTAGCTTTTTACATAATTAAGACTTACAGTGGCATCCTTTAAGCACCAAGGAAAAATTTTAGGAAAAATATCAGGCATGATATTTTGAATGTTTTTATAGATTTTACCTATTGGCTGACAATGGCATTACATGGGTACATGCTGATTGGCTGCAGCTTGGACGCATTCTGAGACTAGCTTGGCATTACTGTGTGACTCCTGATGTTATTGCATTACCATGGATTTTTGCATTTTTGAAAACATATTATTGAAAAAGGATACATATTTTTAAACATCTCTGATCAAGGACACATGCTAATACAGTATATTCAAATGGGTAGTCTTTTGCTGTTTGCATACAGCAGTAGTTTTTTTATAAGAAAGCAGAATAAAAATAATAATGAAAAGATAGCAATAGTTTGCATACTGTTCATATGGAAACTCATAATAATGGCAATAACAATGACAATAATAATAATCACAATAATAATCATAATCATCATAATTACAATCAGAAAACTTCCCGTTCTCAAAATTACATCGAGGGTGGAACAAATTGTGCGCACGGCTTAGCCTATGAGGAGCCTTACACCAGTATCGTCTTAGCAGATCATAATGTGGAGTGTAATTATGGAATTATAACAAGTCTTTTTTTCACAGGCGCTTGATGTGTGAAGTGGGTCAGCTCATTATGAAGTGAAAAGGCTTTCTGGGAGTAATTCTCTTAACCTATACCAAAGATGAGGCTTCACCACTAATCCACTCCGCCCTCTCGGTCCTTTTGCTCGTTCTGGATATACATATGGAAGCGTTCATAGATTTAAGGGCCGGGGAAATTGATTAAAATTGGGGTGTGCCAAAAATACACCAGGAAAGACCTCTGAAGTGGAGGGTTCTGTTTTCAGCTCATCCTTCTCTTGGTGATTTTATTGTCAGTTACTGCCACTGTCAGTCATTTATTATCCTTTTATTGTTAATGTTGTAACTGCATGCCATCATCACTGTTCTGCCCAACAACAACAGGAAGTGTCAGTGCTGTAAAATTCAGTGACAAAATGGATGACAATGGTGCACACAGGCTCAAGGTGAGAGAAGTTGCCTATAAGTACTGATCTAGATCAGATTCCCCAACCACAAATCTAACCTGAGCCATCATGGGATAAATAGCAAAGCTGGTCCTCCATCAGAACCTATGACCAGCTGTTGCCTGGAGCAACATACAGCACAAGTGTGCAGGCTGCCAGCCCAAGTCAGGTCTGTTTGGAGTGCTGTGCTCAGGTATGCTCCGTGTAGAGGAACACCAGTTGAGTGGATAGCTAGGCAGGCTGAGGAACCTCCTTTTGATTCTATAAAAGGTCTGGAGGCTTTTCCTCTGCAGCACATCCTCCCTTTTTTCTTGTCTTTTTATAGGACAGTGGTGTTGGGGTGGGTGGGGTTGCCCAGAGTCCGTTTGGCTGGAAGCCACTTGACTCAAATTAAAGATGAGCCCAGAGCCACAGGCGAAGGAAAAAAAAAGATGCTGAAAAAAATCTGAGATGAGAGGAAAATCGGGGAAAAATTTTTTAATAGTGGGTGGAGGGACCAGGCAGACAGATGAAGGAAGAGACAGAGAGAGGGAAGGAGGGAGAGGGGGAGAGGGAAAGTGTGCAGTGCTGAGTATAATTAGGGCAGCCTCTGCTTCCAGTTTCTAATTAGACATTCAGGGCAGTGCACACATCGTCACTAGAGGCTTGGTGAATATTTTAATCAGAGCCTAAATCAAAGTCTTTTTTATCCCTCTCCTGTCTTGCTCCCTCTCCCTCTCTCTCTCTCTCTCTCCCTCTTTTTTCCTTCAGCGTGTGGGACAGGATGCACAGTGGAGAGAATGTGGGACGCTACGCGTGTATGTAGTCTTTCCTGTTTTTAATGCAGTGCAGTCAAGGTGTCAGGCTGTTTTTTTTTTTTTTTTTTTTTCTGTGCATGTGAGATGCACTGAACCCAGAGCACTGACAACCTGCGCTCTCTCACACAGACATCTCTCACTCAGCCCAGGATCCTTCCTCAGGGCTGTGACAAGCATTCTGGCTTCGGTCCTGTGTGACATCACACTGCCAACAGTTCTGATAAGTTTCAGTTCTGCTAATGACGAGGAAGCACAGAACCTTTTAATAATTCCGGATTCTGATGTTTGGTGTTACATTCGCAACTCTGCTGCGGCTGTTTGTTGGCTAAAGCTGGAATGGATCCATGAGCAGCACATGCAAAAGCAACAAGACTAGTATTTACAAGATTCACAGGTCTCAAATCAATTAGAATTCAGATATTTTTGGTTTTGGGAAGAACACGGTGATAAATCGTTTTACTGAACTGTGTTGTGTTTTATAAAGATTAAAGCTGATTCTTTATTGTTTCACTTAAACAATTTTATTTTTAAAATTGCATCAGTTATCTTAGCTCACAGTCAGCAGGGAGTTCCCCTTGTCTTGAATTAATCTGGTAATTGCAGTAAGGATTTCTGTGAGGGGGATTTAGGAGTCTTTGATTGTGTGCCATGTGACCAAATTAGAGGACATGATTACAGTACTGCATTACCATAGTGCTACAGAGTGTGATCAATGAGCTTGATTTAGAAGGCTTTCCACAATGACAGAGCTGATGAAAATAGGCTGTGCTATTTGCAGAGCCTCACCTCCGCTGGGATATTTATGGTGATGCCTATGGCTGGTGGTCAGAATCTGTGGTCAAACTGAACCTCTCTGGCTTCTTGCAGGAGAGGATCTGGGAGAAAATGCATGCATACAGGTGTAGGGGGATCTGGGGATTTTCAGACTGGAGCAGGGCCCATCTCGTGTGGCTGTGATTCTCATTGTGACATTTGGCTGCACTGCTGCGGGGGAGTTGTCCTCTGTCGCTGGCATAGCGGGACCACCTGTGTCTCCGTCACCTGTGTCACCTGTGTCTACAACCCCTGATCAGGGGATAGGTCCGGCCCTCTGGAATCTGAGCCTCCATCCTTGGCTCTGCTGTCACCATCCTCAGACTATGGGCGTGGTCTGTAGCAACAGGGAGGCGGGGTCAAACCATGTCACAGAGGTACACTTCATACCCTGTGAGCATCACTGTGATCACTCACTGATAAAGCCGGTGCGCTGTGTATGGGTTATGGAAGCTTGTAAACAGTGAATCATGGAGTTAGCTAACAGGAAAAGGAAGAATAACAGGAGCTGAATGCAGTGACTGACGTGCAGGCTTAGACGGTATCCATTCTCGGTGACAGTTATTACAAGCACGAGAGAGGGAGTGGAACATTAATCAAGAGTTTTTTGGTGAAAAACTAAATGATCTGAGCTGTGAGACTTACCTTTAGGGGAAGGCCTAGCCTCCAATAGCTCAGTCATTTGATTAGTTTTAGGCTTCACTCCGGAGAGAAAAAGTCATGTAATAAGTATGTTTTAATTCACATAAATTTTAATTCACTCCTTTTTAAAATTAAAACCACATATGGTAGGAACATACAGTTTGCTGCATGTGTCTTGTGGAAGAATAGTTTATACAGTTAACCTCAGACTGTCCCTGGTTTTAAGACCAACTGGTTTCTTGAAAACCAAATTGTTATGAATTGAGTCATTTTTCTCATAGATGCAATGGTACAAGTGGGGATTGCTTTCCTGAAATCAAAACTTTTACTAAAAGGTTGGACAAAAATAGAATTCAGTCAAATATCCTTAAAACAGTAATAATGTGTAGATGATTGTTACATAAATCACAGTCTTTGGACTGGCAATGATGCACAGGCAATGATGGCTGGCAATGATGCACAGGAAAGACAGTGCACCCACATAAAGGATGAGCTGAACAAAGTCCTCCTCAGCTCATCTTCACGGATTCTCAGCACAACAACAAACTAAAAACTGCAGACTGAAAGGCAGTGGGTAAATGAGACAGGTAAAATCTTCTTTCCACCTTTTTGTACTTCCCTGCTTTCCTTGGCTCCTTTTCTTGCTCTTGTTCTCCCCTCCCAGCCTGTCTCCCATCCCCTGCACTTTATGTTCGTGGTATAATGGTTGTAAATGTGTAGAACAGAAGTGATTCACTGAAGGTAACATGTCAGTTTATTTGGTAAAGGATTAAAATAAGCACACAAAGGGCTAGCCTACAGGAGAGCAACAGCAAGCTCAACTTCAAGAAAACCGAGTCACTCCATATTAGGTCATGGTTATATTGAAAGGTGTGTTTTTATATCATTATTTTGAGTTGTAAAACAATGGCAGTGTGCAGGGATACATATGCATGGATCTCTGTGAACCAGATTGTTATGGAATGTTTTCAGGGATAATGGGTCTCATTTACCTGAATGAGGGGAAAAGTACTGAGCAGATTTTCATGAAAATGGTCTTTGTCATACAACATATTGGAACCATGTATGTACAAGTGCTTTTGACAAAATTATAAATGAGGCACACACTATAATAATCTAATTCCATAGAGTTTTCTGTCAAGTCTGCATTGAATATTTGGATCTAGCATGTGGTACATAGAATATGGAATGTTTATATGACTTATAAAACTTAACTGACTTATATGACTTTTGATAACATATTTAAAGACTTCCCCATATTCATAGCTCTGTGCTTGTCTATATAGCTGTGTCCAGTTGCTGGATTTACTTTCAATATATTACATCTTAGGCTTATAATTACACTATGCCAAAAAAGACAAAAACATATGAACCATGTGAAGGATATTAAACTGAATAACACAAATAGTTCTCATGCCTTAAAAGACTAGGAAATACACCTTCAGACTCTGGTTTGGGAGAGAGGTATGATAATAAGAAGCAGGCTCCAACAGTAAAACAGGTTGTTCCCAGCAGCTTTGAAAATACTAGGCGTAGGTCAGTATAGAATTATTGATGATATGTCTAATTTGATAAGCGGATACCTCATTCAGAACTAAATTAATTGTTAATCACTGACAAGGCTAGCAAAAAAAGACAGTTTAACTGGTTTTGTTCTGGTTCCTCATCCTGGTGTGAATAGCAGAAGAGTTTTGGCCTAAGTATTAGTCAGTACTGACCCAGCATCATGTAAAACGACCTCAGGAGGCTTACAGCCTGCTGGTTTATGACTGCGGTGTGTGAATCAGATATTCTCAACTACCTCCCTGATGTGATCTGGAATGATGCCAGGTCAACGTGGCTTTACATCGAATTGTGAACCCTTTTTTCACCTCTGAGACTAGGAAACAGACTGACACAGTTTGATCTGTTTTTTGCTTGAAAAGGCAGTCCCTAGTGTGAAAGCAAAGGGACCAGACCAAAATTTGCTTCAAAGGCATTTTTGTTTACCACTGATCTGAGTGAGATAGAGTCTCTGCTCTCATAAATGAGCCCTTTTTATTACGGCACCTTTGTAATGTGAACCTCTTTGAACAGTTGTATTTACTTGAATGTTAAGGCATTTATGTTATTACAAGGAGAAGGCATAAATGTCTCTTGTAACTGCATCTTAAGAATATGGATAGGAGCATTCACTGCAGACAATGTTGGTGTGGGTTTTGCCTTCTGTGTGAAGGTAACTTGTACTGTGAGCTGCGTTGTGATCATTTTTGATAAAGTTTTACAGGCCTGTTTAGTGCTAGTGCTTGGATGAGTCCTTTGCAGTCCATTTGCAGCTGGAAGTGATGTTGATGCACCAGTAGAGGGCACTCTTTTCTATGGACTTAGTATTTTTATGACCTAGCAAAGTGATGGGGATACTGTGCCGTAAGGGGTGTTTATGTTGCATATGTCAGACAGCTCAGGTCCTGACTTACTAGAAATTCTATGATTTTCTTTGGTCATAACTGAGATTTTCCCCTGTCTCCTCACCAGGTTACAAACATATCTCTCAGAATCTGGCCACGCAGTTGCTTTCCACTTTAATTGGCCGAGTGATTTAATGACTTCCATGCATCCCTTAGGGTGCATCATATTACTGAAGATATGGTGAGGTTGTACCTGCTGGAAAGGGAGATACAGTTGAATATATATGAATATATACAATTTAATGCGTTTTACCAAACAAGTATCCCTTAGTTTTTCACGTGATTTTTGTTGACTGTGCGAAAGTCCTTATATGGTTAATTAATTATTTGCATAGTTCTTTGAATGCATTTGCAGTTTAATTGGCCCTTTGGTTGCTCTCAGTACAAGCCCTAATTAGAGTTCTAATATCTGAAAAACAGTTACATATGATTAGATGCACTGAAAACCGAAACAGGTGCAGTTCTTGCACTTTCAACTTTTTTTTGGTAACACCAGTTAGCTTTTGGGTTTGGAATGAATGAAGATAAAGACTTTGATCTTTTAAATATTCAAGGCTGAACCTTGCGTTTCCCTGTGCTGCAGACACTCACATCTGTTTTGTCCTGAGAATTTTGGGACTGGCGCAATTCTGCGCTAATCTCTTATTGGGTGTAATTTAAGATGCAGTGAACTTAATATCTGAATGTTTTAGTAATACTGTGTAAGGACTCTGTGTCAGGTTCTTAAGCTGGAGTCTATAGTTAAGCACATTAGTGGCTTTTCCCCCCACATACTTAAATGCATTAACTGGTGGATGTGCAGTCCCATTCATCTAAACCTGTAGGGTTTCTGGTTGTCACTGCTTGGATTTTAATAACTTTAGCCATTTCATTATTTGGATATGAGGTCAAATCCATTTTTCTAAGAGGCTTTTACAGGCTCACAGTGGATAGAGGAAGTGCTTTCAACTTATAAGGATCTCAGCTTGTTTTAATGGTCATTTAATTTGTTATGAATCAGAGAGAATTGATAAGCTTGTCATTTCTTCAAACAACCAATCAATATGTTGTTGTAACAATAGGATTGTTTGTGAAATGTAATTATGTGATACAATAAAAGATAATAGTTTCTATTGTTGATATTATTCTTTTGTTATGTAGTAATGTAATGTAGTGTTACCACTATCACCACCGATTAAAACAGACAAAAGAGTGGTGCCTTAAAATGATAGAAATGACAAACACACACACACACGCACACGCACACGCACACGCACACACACACACACACACACACACACCTATATGTATATATAAAACATATATATATATATATATAGAGAGAGGGAGAGATAAAACAATGGCTGGATGTCTGGGGAAATTAATTGGACATGACAAATAGATGCATTGGGTGGGAGCAGTTAAAAAAAAAACTCTTTGGGCCTGATGGGGTCATCGTGAACATGTGAAGGGGAAGCTGACACTGACTGCACTAATGGATTCCTGATCGAAAGCCTGTAGATGTCAGACAGATGGAATCAGGCGTGTGCTGCTCGATTAGCTGAGCCGAAGCTGTGCTGTGGGGCTGGGAGAGCCTCGTCCTGCTTTCACAGGGGCGTCTGTGGTTAAATGACCATGCCGCACTCACACCTTAAAACTTACAGTCACGGGTGAACTCTGTGTGTGGTTACATTACATTACATTCATTTCGCAGGCACTCTTATCCAGAGCGACTTCCAGCACAAAAGAACAGAAGTGTATCCATTCAAGTTGATTGAGGAACAGTGTCAGACCAGGCTCACAACACTCCCAGACCGGTGAGTGTGAGTGGTTCCTTCTTCTGCGCTCTGAATGGGACTAGGAGGACCACAGGAAGTGAATGCTAACTGATTGTGGTGTTCAGACTGCATGATTGAAGCCAACACCTGAGCAAATGCGTGTGATTGGTTGTAATTGTGGGCTCACTGAAAGAGTTTAAACAAGGGGTATTTTTGTGTGTTTAACTGAAGCCGTTCCCACAGGTCAGTCTGACCCGAGGCTGTTTTTTAGTAACTGTCTTGTCTGGCCCACCGTGACTTTTGTTTCGTTGTCTTTTCAGCGTTTGCCAGAATGTGCTTACTTTGGATTTTTGGTGCAGTTGAAACTCTGCCCCTCTCTCTGCAATAATAACCAGAACAATCTGTTCTCTGCAGCGAAGGAACCTACAACTACAAACCTTACCGCTCTGTTTTACTGCGTTCTGTGGGTCTGTTAGCGAAAGTGCTACACTGTGGCATGCATTTTTTATGATTGCAGTTGCCTGGTTATCAGTCGAGTGATTTGCAGTTGTAAGCGCTGTTGTTTGTCTGCTCGGGCATCGTGCATGAATATTCAGTTGAATGTATTTTATGAATACGTTGCCGAGGCTTATGTGTGGGAGATGTATAGCTCCCATAGGCGCTGACAAGACTACAGTTATGGAAATGTATGGCTGTGAATAAGCACATGGATTTATTCATGGTTATTTTTTTGGCTGTAAATATCAGGCCACATGGAGACTGCATGTGCATGGTATTCCAACTGGACGTTTAGCTTCGGTGTCTCAGTCAGGCTTGCCCGCTTTGATTTGATTGAGTCACTACACTCGTGATAAAAGGCCCCCGGAATAATCCCCCCGCCCCCTCCGACTGAAAGGTATGCTGCGCACCCAAAGATTTACACAAGTCGTTATGGAGGGTGGGAAAAACTGTAAGGCCTGGTGTTGAGGTCTTCAAAGGAACCGACAAAGCGGAACCAATTGATTGGACCGGAGGGTCAGGAGTGGTTTTGACGTTTAGCCAGGGGTAGGTATGTGTTTTTATCCAGAGAGCTCTGGGGGTAGGATGAGCCCCTCTGGCTGTGTTGTGGAAGGGAACGCGAAGAGCAGACTCCTCCGAAACGTGCTAGGGGCGCTCGTCAGGTACGCAGGTACTCGTTAGGTGCGGAGGCGAGGGCGTGCAGCTTCGGGTCTTTGTGTGTGCGCCCGTGCACGATTCCTCAACACGCTTGTTAACACGAGCTTGACCTTGGTGAGGTTCAGTCGAGACATCTGGATCTGAGTCACTCATCCAAACGCACACCGACGGACCGACCCCCCCCTCGACAGCGCCCCGGGGGTGAAAGGTTATTGGCTGTACCGTCAGAGCTGCCTGCCTGCGATATGTCACTATTTTTAGAAGGGGATTTTCCACATTGTTGCCATGCAATGGTTGCCTTTGCCGTCGACTGTCTTGTCAGTTTTTTTCCCCCTCTCGTGTTGTTTCCCCTCTTTGTGCTACCGAGCTCATTGAGAACAGTGGAGCTGTGGAGAACTCGAACCGTGACAGATCTCGTTGCTTCGCTCAGGCAGAAAAATTTAGGTCATGTTTTGAAGCAAACACCTAGAGAGACAGAGAGAGGGAGAGGGAGAGGGAGGGAGAGGCAGAGAGATAGAGAGAGCACAGAGGGAGAGAGCTTGGCATCAGAACATTCCAGTGAGTGTTTGGCTGAGTGGGTGAAAACATTGAGCAGATTTGTTGGTTGGTGTGCTCTCTCTTCCTCACAGAGCAACACTGAACCACACTGTGATAGCTACATAGCAACCTTGAATATAGCTGTAATTATATTTAGCCATACTATCGTACTCCAAGTTGGACCGCCAAAGTGGTACAGTGAGACAATGGGATGACAAAGTGACAGAATGAGAGACGAAGTGGGAGGAAGAGGAGGTTTTCATGAGCTGAAAGACTGGCAGAGGGGTTTTATTCTCATATGTGTTACATTACATTTACATTATTTTCATTTAGGAGGCGCTCGTATCCAGAAAGACTTACATATGTATGTTACGATTTTCATATTATTCATGTATACAGCTGAATATTTGCTGAGACAATTCTGGGTTAAGTACCTTGCCTGAGGATACAGCATCTGTGCCTCACAGTAAAATTGAACCAGTAACCTTCAGGTTACGAGCACTGCTCCTTACCACTATGCTGCACTGCTGCTTTATGTGACAGTGAAACATTACTGCATCAACTGTACAGCATTAATGTGGGCATGTATTAACACACAGCTGGGAGGTTCTGTGACTGCCAGCTGAATGCCCCCTTTTTGGCTTTGACTATAGGCAGAGTTTCCAGAAATGGGGGAGGTGGTACCTATCAAGCCAGACTCACTCACTGAGCGATCAGCTCCCGCAGTAACGACGTCCTACCACTGGATGTCCGCAGAGTAGTCACACCCCAATTTGAACAGTGCCTGTTCAGACCGTGGTTTCTGACACGTGTCCACGACAGCCGCGCTGAATACACGGCTGACTCCGCCTCGGCCTGCTCTCTCTCTGGCTGAGGTCGGCTGGGTGAAGCCGCTGCTGCAGTTTGCAGGGTTGACCCGGCCTTGACCTCTGTCTGGCGCAAACGGTTTCCTCGCCCGATGCGCGGGAGACTTATCTCAGCCGCGGTGAGCGCTGAGCCGCCTCGCTTCCTGCAGAAGCAGGGCGATCCCGTCACCGCGCTCACGCATCCACGCTCGCGCGACTGAGCCGCTTTCGTGTGGGAAAAACAAGATATTTCAAAGCCAGCAAAACACAGCCCTTATCTAATCTGTTGGACATGGTGTTTGTCCTGCATGTTCGACAGTGATGATGTCAGCCAAAATCTGCAAACGGCCACTGTTGTTGGTAACAATAATGATTATAACTATAGCTGTTTGTTTAAAGGTCACCTTTATACAGATAAAAGATATTTGTAGGTTTCATGGGTAATGTCATGTAAGGAAAAGTAATTGTTTCAGCTAAGTGTGCGAAGAATGCGTCCTAATTCACAGTTTATCGAATGCCTGGATTCACTGTCATTGTCACACAGGGCCTGTATATTTAAAAAAAATATATAACAACAGAGCAACAGGAGAGCACCAGCAATGCAAGGGTTTTGATTTACAAAAAAATAAGGCAGAACATTTCTGCAAGGACTTTCCTTGGTGTTCTACTCAGTAGTTTCCTCATAGCAACTTAGTTACTAAGGGGTTTGAGTCAGTTCCTGCCAGTGGGGGCGCTCTTGCCCCTCTTTGACATTGTCGGGTCCCTGTACTTTTCATCTCCATTACCACTGCCTGCTTTTCACTTTTTATACAAAAACTTCAGCTCAGTGATATGGAAGTAAGCGAATTTGCCAGCAAATAGGACATACGCATTGTAACTACTTTGTAACCCTCCAGGGCTGGTGAAGTACGTATTGCACTGAGTTGAACTGAATGATTATCTCATATAACAGTGGGATTTGAACATTGATCATTGGCTGACTCAATTCAGCATATTTTTTGACCTATTAACTCTTGCACCAGGAGTCTGGAATTTTCATGAAATATTGGTTTGTCAGGTTTGTAATCAAAGTGAATGTGTTTTTAAGTGAATGCTATTTTATCATGAAAGAAAATCCATTGACTGAAAAAGCATAGCTCATCATTGCTGGAGCTGATGCTTGAGGTAAACATCTTTGGAACATACACAACACAATATTTTTCAGATAATGGACAACATGACAAAAGACAAAAACATGATGAACTTTACATGAAATAGCCACAGGGTCTCAGTGCTCATTGAGTTCAGCCTGAAGTTTGAGTGGCTCTTAAAAGGACTGGACAAAGTAAGCAAATCTTCTTTCTTCTTAAAAGAAAAAAGAAGAGACTGATGAGGTGCTGATATTTAACAATATTTAACAGCTTCATCTGAAGTGAATTTGTCAGCGATAGTGGTCTTCATTTGCCATTTTTTCAGATGTGATGGTGACATGTAACTAACACCAGATGCTGGTCTTTGTTGTGGGGTTCTTTGTCATGTTTAGCCCATCACTTCTGACTAAATCCTCAACTCGTATCAGCTGACAAACACTGGAAAAGTGCATTTACAGCATCTCTTTAAAAGATATATTTTATGGATACATTTCTATAATTTAAATATGAAATGAGCTTTTTATGTACTGTCTGTTTCTTTTTGTGAGTTTTTATTTGAAAAAACTCTGGGAAATAGGACCTTTTTGTTGAATTATTATTATGTTTATTATTTTGGTCAAATAATTCTAGCGTTCATCAGTTGACCTGGATTCATGGTGACTCACAAGAACTAAGGACTCCTGCCTCCCAAAAAAAACAGAGCTCTACATCTGAGGAGTGTATTTACGCAACTGAAAATCTTGTTTGTTATCTTTCTGTTGTCTGAAGTTAGATGGATGAGAACAGGTGTGGGTGAAAGGATGGCAGCTGGTTGACCCTTTGCATTTCCTCAATTCACTGTGGATATTTGGTAGAGTTAGAGAGACATTAT
The DNA here is from genome assembly GCA_019176425.1 of Megalops atlanticus. Taxonomy (NCBI): domain Eukaryota; kingdom Metazoa; phylum Chordata; class Actinopteri; order Elopiformes; family Megalopidae; genus Megalops; species Megalops atlanticus. The sequence goes on from CM032882.1 coordinate 30,679,595, forward strand.
CAAATATCCTAGTTTTGGTAATCGTATTGAAAGTGTGTCTCGCGCCATTTATTTATATTTAAATGAATTTCACTTAAAAGCCTGGCCCTTTGCCCAGAAATCAGACAGTGTTGGCCGTTTATACGAGTCCTTCCAGGAAGCGGGAATTTCATGCCTGTTGAGAGAGTGGAGTGCTTTGAACATGTGGAGGGGGGGAGGAGGAGGCCAGAGGAACAGGTGGATGGAGGGCGGGGGGGGACAGAGGGTCACAGACATGAAAGCCGATCCCTTCTTTTTTTTGATTTAGGACTGAAGCAATACCTTTTCCCATCCCGCTAAACCTCTAGTGTATTACCATGGAGACCTGAGCGGCAGACGTGTATCCCTCATACACCCATTGCATGTCCCTAAACCACCCCAGGATCAACTGATAATCTCTCAAGGAACAGACTTGGAGGCTGGACCCATGGATTGATCATTTTTGGGGAAATTGTATTTTATTTATTTATTTATTTATTTATTTATTTACCTTTATTTTACCAGGAAGTCCCATTGAGATCAAAAATCTCTTTCACAAGAGAGTCCTGGTGCATTTAAGTGCATAGGTTGTGTACCAATATCATTAAAATGCCAGAGCTTAGTGTATAAGTGGAACTCATGATGAATTTTGGACATTTTTCTTTTTTTTTGGTGGGAAGGTCAATAGCTGAGTGTTGTAGGGAGATCCATGCACCCACTGAGTGAAATGTTCGGTCAACCCGTTGATGGCCAGTTTTTTGTAATTACTAGATTCATTGAGAGGGTGTACTCTCTTCAAAGGGAGCCGCTCTGGGGTGTGCCTTCTCATCTTGCCAACCACGGCAGTCATAAATCTGAAAGTACTTGAAAGTTTCAAGCTCTCAAGGTCCATGCTGTCAGTGTAGCTTCACCACCTGAGCCACACTGTGCTGCTGTTGCAGGAGCGTGGAGGTCACAGGAAGTGAAACATGTGACCAATGAGGCTGAAGGTGGGTTGGGCTACAGGTGGGCTACCAGAGGAGATGTGTCCATCCCATTCATAAAAACTAGAATATGCTCATCCACTGGAATAATGGGATGGATGCATGGACCTCCGTAGCCTGAGTGTAGTTTTATAACGGATCCTATTTTTTCCATTCATCCATTTGTCGTGGCTTGGGGTCGTTTGCCTATTAGGGTCAACAGGGGTCATCTGGGGGCAGAGTTCTGATTGCTCTGTTCTGCTCCTGGTTATTTTTCCATCACGTCCTTTCAAAGAAGGTAGACGAGTGAGTTGTTATTTGAAGGCAAAAGCACACTACAAAGTGATGACAAATAGTCCTCCATAATGCATTCAACCATGTTGTTACTGACGTAATCAAATCACAGAGAGTGAAACAGATACAACTGTGAACTCGTGATGTCAGTTCAACAACAATAACAAAAAGAAAACAGAGATGCAAGGCAGTGGCTGCTCATTCCAGAGGAAGGATTATGGCCTGGCTGGGAGAAGGTGGGGAAAGGTGGCAATAGCTCCAGGTCCTGTTTTCCGGGAATGCTGTAAAGCCGAAGTGATTGAGCAGCCTTCCTCAGAGAGGCATGCGGTTACACGCCGCAGAGCCGAGACGCAGAGATGAGCCCTCATTAGCCAGACGAGGAATCCCCAGCTCCTGGAGGTGCAGCTCCGTTCCAGCAAACCTGATGTGTGGAGCTCAGCGCCGCAGAGACAGGGGGCCGACCCAAAAAAAACCCCAAAACACGCTTTTAATTATTTATTAATTTTTTTAAAGCGCTCTTTGCCAGGAAGGCTGGATTAGAGAACATTCTTCGCTGGATCTGCTCGCTGGTCATTCCGCGACATCAAACAGCCCCCCCCACCCCTCCCTCCCAGCCCTCCCCCCCCGGTAACCCGGCGGGAGACTGCCTCGACGACGGAGCTCGGAGAGCGAGAGGGAAGCAGGTCCTGACAAGCCTGGAGATCCAGCTGGGAGTGTTTGGGTTATTCCGCCTGCCCCAGCCCCCGCTCCGGCGACTGCGCCGTGCTTTCATGCCTCTTCAGATCGCAGCGGAGCGCGCACGCTGTCATTAAAGCCGGGGCCTGGCCTGGCCGCGCCTCCTCCAGGGCTGGAAGAGCCTCCGCGTTTTTTTTTTTTTTTTTTTAACTCCGCCCGGGTTTATTTATATCCTTAATTAGAGTGAGATGGTGTTTTTTCAGGGTCTTTATCAATCGGTAATTGAAAGCTGTGTGTGGAGGGCGCAGGAACCCACTGGCTCCAAGGGTGGTTTATTCCAGTAGTGAGGGAGCAGCGCTGTGTTTTGCGTGCACCCTGTTTTGGGTGGCAGTTTAGCATAGTAGAAAGAGGCAGGGCTTTGTAACTGGAAGGTTGCTGGTTCGAATCCCAGCTGGGGCACTGCTGCTGTACCCTTGGGCAAGGTACTTAAACCCAGAATTGCGTCTGTAAATTCCCAGTGGTATAAGTGATGACATGTAAAAATTGTAACCTATGTAAGTCGGTCTGGATAAGAGCTAAATAACAATAATTTCATGTAAAAGCATGACAGTCTATGTGGGAACGTGTGAAAGGTGTGTTCAGAACATTACAGTCTTCCCCACGGCAACCACATACACCTCGCCTCACCCTTCATCCCATCCCCAAGTCTTCCAGCAGGTTGTGGAATGTAGATACGAGATGAGAACCTTTGAAAGTACAGACATTCACAAGTGGGCTCGGGGGTATATATATATACAATATATATACTGTAAAGATGTGTGTCTGTTTTGGACACACTCCAAACTGTGTCGGCTCCTTTCCTCGAACGACACCCCGAAGGTCTGAAACTGCGCTTTTTTTGCACTGAAGTTTTCCTGTCATACGGCTTCCGCCATTGTGCAGCTATGCCTGTGGCGGTGGGAGAGGTGACGTCCCCCTGTCCCTGAGGGCGCCCCGCAGGGAGGAGGTGGAAGGAGAGAGGAGCTGTCACAGCAGCGGGGGGGCTGAGGGGATTGGGGGTGGGGCGCACAGGAGACAGCTGTGTTTGGGTTTCTGCACTGCAGCACTGGCCCCGCCCCCCGCGCCCAGTATCACAACAGCACATCTCAGCCAGCATGCCGTTTGAAGTCTCCCCTGAAGCCGGCCTCAGACTCACAGCCTGGCTGGGGGACTCTTGGAGCGGCAGGCAGTCAGAGCACAGCGAAATAAGGGGGGCAGAAGGTTAAAATAACATGCGCAGAGGCATGTATCAGAGAAAATATATATATATAAATTTATATATAAAACATCAAACATTAACAAACCCCAAAATGGCAGTGTACGAACAAATGAGACAGAGGCGGAGCTCCTCTGTCCTGATGACACGGTCCTCTCTCCCACTGTTTTGGTACGGGGTCGTGCCCGGTGGTGCTGAGACTCCAGCAGCCAGCCCAAAGCCGCACGAGGGGGGCTGAAACGGGGTGAGGCGCTGCAGTGCCCGGGAGTCGCGGCTCGCGCACGTCTCCCTCTCAAAGGCACTTTCATCCTCGCGCTGCGCGTTTGATCTCTCCTGTCTATGAATATAAATATATGTATGATGCTGTCTCCCTCTCTTCTGTGGATCCAGAGGGTAAAAAAGAAAAGAAAGAAAGAAAAAAAAACAGAAAGGAAGGTGAAAAAGAGAATTAGTGTAGATCGTCCGCTGTGACATTTTGGAAAGTACAGCAGAATAAAGGAATAAGCCTCTTAGAACCCCCGTTGGTGTGCGGTGAAATTCAAGGGACATTAAGCTGGCTTGATACTTGCAAAGTCAACTTTTTTATACATAGTTCCACACAGGAAGGAGTGACACGGAAATAATGATGTCCTCCTGCTCTCTATTTAATTGATTTAGCATTTATAAAAATATGACCTAGCTTTTCTTAACACTTTGGCTGAGCATGTCCCTTGTGTGGCTGTGTCATATTTGACAATTAATAGACACTATTTTCACCTCTATCTGCATTCTGTTTATGTTGTAGTAATTGTAATTCTCTGTGTATGTAGAGTTATATGCAATTATACATTTTCTATTGTTGGGACTATCCCAAGAAAATTACATACAATACTTGTAAAATAATTGATATTTTTGCAATATGTGATATATTTTGAATGTGTTGACTAATTACGACCCCTACATTTTCAGGCATGGGCTTTAACGTGCGTTATTCTTTCCCAGTTTCCAGGAGGATGTCAGGCAAATTACCACTTGTGCATAATATGAGGTCGAAACGAGGGTTGCGTTGGAGTGCGGCGGAGGGGGCGGGGCTGCGAGGTGATGGATGTGCGTTGAGGAAGCGGAGGAAGATGGGTTCAGGGGCTGCTCCGATGCCTGCGGGCGGGTCGCTCGTCCCCTGAGGGGACAAGGTCGTAGCAGGAGGAAGAACCGGCGTGGGTATTGACCGCTGACTCCATCGTCCCCCTTTCCAGCAACGCTGTCGATTCACGCTGGCTGCGATACGCGGTACTTAGGAAACACACCCTCTTCTCCCGAGCGCGGTTACGGGCCCGCTGGAAAAACTCCGCCTCGGATGACCACCTGGCTCAGGTCCGCTACGCGAGTGTAAGCGCAGCGCCGCGTCTGCACTGCCTCAGCCGACTGCGCGTATCAGCGCGGCTCCACGCTTACGGCAAAGGGCTCCTCGCATTTGTTGATAGTATTGCTTCACTGCTCTTTGCTCTAAGCGCTGCAGGTACTTTATTTTATCCTACTAATTACTTTGTAATGCCATCTCTCCAAACGTTTAGCGTGGTTATCCATTTTCTGAGAATATTGAAAAAAAATTATAGTCGATGCATGCGACAAATAGGTATATATTAGAAATGCACAAGAGACAGTTTTTTAGTTTCTTAAACACGTAACGTTTCAGAGTTCTGAAAATTTGAAGTTGGGTGCCAGGGAAGAAATTTTAGCAGGAAAAAGTGATTACAGATTTAAGGCTGACATTTCTGTTTTCCACAGAGCGAGTTTGAACAAGTTGTGGATTAGGGTGGAAAAGAGGGAGGGAGTGATTCTGAGATTTTTTTCACTGGATTTCTCCAGGATAAGGTTTAGAGAGAGTGAGCCTCTGCCAACTGGCACAGGACTAAAGAAACTGTATTAAACTTGTCAGAATCAGCTGTTGCTCTGAGACCCCCACCCTTGCAACGTGTGGAAGAAGTTTATTCAAGGGCCTATCTTAAAAAAAAGGCATCACTTGGCCGTCTCTGCTCTTTTGTCTTCTGCTGGATAAATCTCCTGTTTGTTATGCAACAGACCAGCTTTAAAGCACCGTGTGTCTGTTTCTCTGTCTGTGTCTGCGTGTATGAGAACAGCCTGTCTCCAGAGAGCTGCTACACCCTGCCAACTCTTCCGTGGAGACACTGCCCATACAAGGACGTTTGAAGACCAACAAGTCACAGTGACTAAGTAGGTCCTAGAAACTCGATTCGGGGACTAAAATGGGTCTCTAGAGCGCATCATATATTGCATGACTGTTAGGATTAGTGTGCATTTTTGATACGGAATTTGGAATGCAAGTGTTCAGATTTGTTGCGTGCCAAACTAGGAAGGCACATACTTTGTCTCTGTTTCACAGAACTTTGTTCTCTGTGCTAGAGGAGATAAATTTGCTCTTCTGTCTTAAATGGAGCACACTCCTAGTACATTCACATCATTACTGTCACCAGAAAAAAACAGTGTGGTGTATATTCAGCTTTCACTGTCTGCTTCTCCTACATCATATCGTCACAAAGACAGACCTAAAGTACATAAGGAATTACATTGGTGCATAGACCCTTATCTGCATAAGTGTCTATGCACCAATGTAATTGTTCGTGTTGTTCACGTCTGTCTTATTGATGACAGAAATTAGGTACACTGCAATTGGATGAAATTAGATTTTTTTTTTTGAGGAAAAGTTGACGTTTCTCTTTTATGTGCTTTTATTTTAATTGAAACTCATAGATCGATTCCACAACTGGAGCAACAGTTGTTGAGAACAATATAGTGCTAGGGTTTAATGGCTACTGCAGCCATATCAGTTGTCACCCTTCCATTTTGATCTAATAAGGGTGTACCATTTTGTTTTTCAATGATTGTTGAATGCTTATTTACATATTCTGCATTCATATCTTATATCTCTGGCTGCAATTTTTGTAGCCCTTACATTACCTTTGGTATGTAGCTCTATGACTCATGTTCTGCATTCATACCCAACCTGGCCAAACTTGGCCAAAGAGAGTTATGCCTGCTTTATTTGTTTATTTATTTTGTATGACATTGAAATACTCAGGCCGGAGCGTGGTTGCACTACACAAGCATGTTGCTTGAATAAACAATGGAGGAAGTAGCCTGGCAAAATTTTGAGTAAATAGCACAGATTCCCGTAAATAGAATTCCGTACTTCCAGCCAGATGGGGATATTGTTTACTGCTGCACGAAGGAGTGATGGGGGGGATTTTGTTTTTGGTTCATTCACATTGGGGTTTATTTTGTGCATGGTCATTATTCAGCTAGCTACAAATGAATAAAAGTGGCAAATAAATGGAAACGAGAGCCACCGATGATGTAATGCTGCAGAACGAATGATGCAGGAGGGTGTTAAAATCTGTCACGTTGCACCTTTGCTTCACCTAGCTAGCTAGCTACTTAGCTGTTAGTAAGTGACCATTTGCAAGTTTTTTATTTTTCTCACCAGCCCTGATTGCACTAGTTGGTAGCTCTTTACCGGCATGAGAGAGGCCAATATGTGATGTCTGACACCCCCTTCCCCCTCCCCAAGGAGTTAATGGATCTTCAGGCTAATGTAATGGAGATGCAGTATATTCTTATAATGGCTCTTTTCTTCTGGAGCTGTGCAGCCATGGTTATTCATCATGAATGGTAATAAGGAATATGGGGCCTAGGTAGGCCTGAATGTGGCCAGTGAGAATAGAATACACCAAAAGGATACCAGTGCTGTGATATTGTTGTTCTTTGGTTGTGTTGCACAAACAGGAATTAATACAGCACTGAATGTTAACTGAAGTCTTAACTGAAGCAGCTGTACTTCAGGGACGTTGCCCTGTCGAACTCTGTGAGTGTGGATGCCTTGCGGTCTGCTACATTTATTGATTACCCTTCAAAAATGTGACATGAGCGATCAGCATTGCTCAGGCAAAACATGAAAATCATTTTATTTTCAGTTATACATCAGGAAGCGGAGCCAGCGATATGTGGAGTACAGACTGTGCAATTACCCCTGTTTGTTTGTCTATAATATAATATAATATAATATAATATAATATAATATAATATAATATAATATAATATAATATAATATAATATAAAACTCAGAATGCCATGGATGAAACTGGATAATAACCTAATGAAATCATTGCCTTTCAAATGCAGAGGAAATTATTATTATAAATTATTAGACTTTAGTGGCAGAGGTTTGCACACCACAGAATGCCCCTCTGGTTGTTTTTGCCCCTCTGGTTGTTGTCCCGCTAATTTTGACTAGCCATTTGCCTCCCAGTGTTGCTGAACTTTCATGTGTTGCGGTAGGGGAGTGAGGGGTGGGGGTGCAGGGGTGGGGGTGCAGGGGTGGGCTGGGGGAGACTGCGTTGTCATAAAGTAGCGTTTCAAACCACCTAATTGTAAGCGCCTGTGAGAATAGGAGGTGGTGAGAACTTTATGTCGTGATCTGTTTAACAGATGGCTGTTTCCCAAACATCTCCATTTGTTTCCTAAATCACACCGGGTCTCCCAAGCCTGCTCCTTCTTTCCCTCCCTTCCCCTCCCTTGTCTGTCTGCCTGCCTTGATCTCACTCCTGCTCCAGCGCCTACTGTATTCCTCTATGACGCACTTTATTGTGGTATATACTGCGCTGTCGTTGAAGTTATAGGTTTCCTTATTTCGTATTTTCGCCAGCTGCAGCCAGCTGGTGATGTGTCCCCCCCGCCCCCCTCATCATCCCATCCCCACGGTCATAATTCAACAGCGTGTCCCTTTTCTTTGCCACCCTAATCCCCCTCCCCCATGTTTTCATCAGTAACACCTAGCAGTATCAGGCCATGTGTGAAGAAGGCTGTGAAGGATTGCATTGATTTGATTGAGACTTTTTTTCCCCCTCTGTATACATGACCTGAAGCAGTGTGAGATCCCAGCTTGCTGCTGTCTCTTTAAGGAGAATGGAGAAATTTTTCTGCTGTCTGTGCGGAGGGACTAAAAACAACCACTCGCCTGGAAGGAACCCATTAACTTTTCATGTCATTGTTATTTTTTTTTGGAAATGTGATATTTGATAAGAATGGCACCAGCAGATCTTTATCAGCATGGTTTTACCTGTAATGCAGTATCATTGTGTTGGTTGGCAATTGTGAGGTTCCTGCCCCACAGTTTATTTGATGAATTCCCACTGGGGGGGGGGGGTGCGCCACAGAGAACACGCCCACTGGAGCTCGGTACTGTAGGACTGACCCCCCCTCCTGGTTAGGACGCCCTCTCGGCCCAGGGAGAATTCCAGGAAGGGGCTTGGGATGCACCCCGTCCTGAGCTCCGGCCAAACTTCCCCCTATTCAAATTCACACGCTCAGATCTCGCCCCGACCCCGCGCCTGCTCCCATGATCCTCTGTGATTCGAGGGCTTAACCCGCACTAAGACGCCAGATACTGAGCCCGTCATCGCTGCGCACAACTGCAAGGAATAATTATAATACTGTGTGCATTCAAAGCAGTGGAAAAAAGCCCTGCTTTTTCCTCTTAACTTGTTGTTTGTGTGTGTGTGTGTGTGTGTGTATGTGTGTGTGTACGTACGCGCATGCATAATTTGTCACCGTTTCAAAACCGTCCCTTGTCCTGGATCACTTTTTTGATGAAAAGTACCCTGGTTACAATAAAAGCCTTAACAGAAAAGTCACAAGCAGAGACTGACTATAAACACACAGGTGTAAGAACAGGCTCTGGGAGGAACCTGATACAGGAGCAATGAGCATGACCTCAGAGTGATTGATCTGCAGTGTGTGGTGTCACTGACAGGTAGGGAGAAAAGCTTCACCTGTTGGTGACACATTCTGCAGGGGTACAAAACATCCACTGAGGATTCGTTTGAAAGTGACCATGCAAAACAGCCACTCCAGTGTACTTTGAGTTTCACTAATGGCTCTGTGATGGGTGGACACTACAAAATGATACTATTAAAAAAATCAACTGTGCATGTCCTTCTGTGGAATTTCTATAGGCACCAGACGTTATAAAGTTAGAGGAGTCTAACCAAGCTTCAGGTTAATTGAAAAGGAAATATGTGCATGTTCTCTGTTTAGGCTGAAGCATATAATTGAGGCCTGTGTATTTTATATTTTCAGAAGAAAACTCTATGTTGCGGATGCCAAAAGCAAACACAGACTTCCTTTCTTTGCTGTTGGAGTTCTCCACGAGAACCTTTTTGTACATTATTTACTGGTAAAGAGCAAACCCGAGCACTTTGTAATTGGTAATATAGTACACAACCTCTATTCCCACATGAGAGGGAAATCTCGCTATTTTATTACACCGGCCTGTACCTCTTAATATCCCCTCCTCCCACGCGGATCGAAGCTTGGCTATCTGCCATACTGCCAACGGGATGTGCTCTGGTATCAACACTCACACACTACAGCATCTTCCTCACTTCCTCATAACTGGTTACAGTAGCTCACCAGACGTCATGTGGGTTGTTTGATGTTTTTTTCCCCTTTAATTATTATCAGTCCCACTGTTAATAATACTAAATGAAATAACCACAACAATAAAAAGTCACCCATCAGGAAATGACCTCTACTTTTATGAGTATTTCTCTAGCGCAAAACCAAAAAAGATATTCAAGAGTGGGAGGCTACAAAGGACAAATCTGAAGATGGACAACACAAGAGAAGGGAAAGGTGTCCTGGGGAATTCCTTATGTTTACTAGTACAAGCAGAACACCAAGATGCTCTTCTTTTGATCCTAAGATATTGCTCGGTATGAAATGTGGCGTTCAAAACTAGAGGCTGACACTACTCATCTGTTGTAATAAGATGCTGTCCATAGCCAGAGAGCTCACAGATGCATAATATTTCATGAATATGTATGAATATTTTATGGACTGGTCATTTATTAAGTTTTACTGACGCTCTCAAGGTGCTCGTTGTTAACAGTCAGGTTAGAGTTCAGAATGGGGCCGCAGGCTATAGGAATAAACACTATGGAATCATTATAAATGCTAAATTGAGATCAACTGTGGTTGGGTTGTTCAGGCAAGCCATTTTAACACGTGATCGCTATGGTCGCTAGTTAACGGCTTGCCAGAAGTCGTATCTGTAATGTGAAAACAGAGGCACCCATCACGGAGCCCCAGAAGACGCCAGCATTGATGTAATTGTCAGCAAGACAATGACACGAAACGAAAAAGATACTCATACTTGTTGCACTTAAATACTGGCACCTACTTCTCAGGTATTTAAAATCCTGCAATACAGCAGAAGTGTTTAGATTTTGTTCAGATAGTTTACATCCATAACAATTCTTAGTTACACACAATTCTGTTTGGATTCTGCGGAGGCTCTCTGGTAGCTAATCAAAGTAAGTGTAGGTTTAATTTAATTTTATGCATCGCCCTGCTTAATAGCAGTATATTATAAATTCTCTCTCTGTGGGGATGAACAATGTGACAAGGACGCCCTCGACGGTATGAGGTGGGTAAAAAAAAAAACATCTCAACTCTGCGCACCTATTCGGACCAAACGAACGCGGAAAAGTAAGGGGGTGGTCAAGTAACATTTACTTAGGTGAAAGCGCAAAGCTTGTCGGCTGAAATTAAGTCAAAATAAAAAACGAGAAAGTTTACACATATCTCATTGAGCTTTCTGATAGCTTGTTGTTCGTTAGTTTATACGGTCAAATCTGAGTCTAAAGTTTCATTTTCTAAAGTTTGTTGCTGGTACCCCTTTGTGTTCAGAGAGTTTGGTTTGGTCTGCTTAAAGCCAGCTGTATTGAGTGACTCTAACCTGGGGAATAGGGGGCAGCGGTAGTTACAGCCTTGCAGGATCGCACTGGAAGTATGTTTTAGCGTTCCGTTTTTGCGCTTGATTTATTACGATCGCTTTATGCAAAACCACTGTTTCCACGCTTCTAGCATGTCTTCCGATGCCCTCTCGACGGATTGTCAGCTTCGATAGGAATATGACTCCGAGCGACTGATGCCTGACTTGGCTTCACTAGCGAGCATACGTTTGTCGTGTTGCGTTCAGTCTCCCTCCCTCTCCAGTTGAGTGATGAGGGTCACGGAACGCCGAAGAAAGGGGTAAATACTGAGGTGAGTGTTTCTGTCAGTCTGAATGCAAGAGTCGGTATATGTTTGTATTTTGTAATGGGTTGGGTTTTCTTTTAAGAAAGTAAACGTTTACTTTTGTTTTTGTGCCAGCTTTGTGCAAGACATTTATATGAAGCCGACTGTACTAAAATACTGGTACAGAGTATGTTTTTGCTTCTGTTAATTTTTTTCTTGTTCATCATTAGTACACTTTTGAGTTAATTGTAGGCATCGTTTTTAATTTTACGTGCAGTTGAATTATGTGATGCTGTCGTTTTCTGTGTGAGCGGTTTTGTGAGGGACTGTGGAATTATCATCCTGTTTTGTCATATTTGTCTCACAAAATGTTTATTTGTGTGGTGGCGGATTTGTGCCATCGTGGGTAGTCAGCGCGTTTCTTGAAATAGCGTTTCACGTGAGAAAGCAATATTCATTGCCTCGTATTTTCTACCGTGAAACTTTTTTCAAAAATTACCAAAAATAAGACATTTGGTAAGGCAGTGGTTGCAAATACAAGTGGAAGATCATACTCTAAAACATGTATACTTGTTAAGTATACTGTATACTTTTCTCTGAAATATAATATGAAAGCAAACCGTAGGAATCAAGAATGAAATCTAAGTTTGCAGCTCAGTACGTTAGGACTGAAGGAAGGTGAGCGTGTGTGTGTGTGTGTGAGAGAGAGAGGGGGAGACTTTTTTTGGGGGGGCGGGGGGGTGGCGGCTTTATTTTTTGTAAATGTTCGTTTGATCAGTTAAACAGCGGGTGTCCACTTAATGTTATAAAAGTATTTAAAAATAACGGCACAGAAACTTTGACAGTGCATTGTGTAGTAAACTGGATGAATCTACTTAGTACCTTTGAAGATGGGCTTCTACCTCATTGCTAGTCTTGAGGGGTCACTGTTCAGTCTTTCTTGCATTTCTGTTTGAGCTGAAGGCGAGGGACGGCTACATTCTCTTTCTAGGGGCCTAGAAAGAGATTGCCACTGCAAAATGTTTGAATCGACAAAAATCAGGAATGAGTAGGACGATTTCAGTCAGATTCATCACCTGCAGGAAACCCAGCCCTCAACCCTTCCCTTTTCACACCATCTGCAGCTCATGCCCTGGAAAAACTACCAAAGGTCTCAGGGAATTGGAAAGACGGGTTATCCTCAGAACAGATACTGTCTTACAGAATAATGGATACCTTCTTCAGAATGTTAAAGAGCATGTCTTTACCTTTGAGCATGGCACTGTATATGCCCCTCTTTTGTTTGCTTTCACCTTACAGGCTGTTGTTTTGTGATTGACTGTAATACCCCTGTGATCAAAGAATAACATTGAGCAGAGCTGTTGTGGTCTATTAGCTTTGGAAAAAACAAAAGGAAAACTCACATACTTAGGTACTTTAGACGATTTCTGTTTTATTTAAATGTTTTGATCAACTAATGTGATAATTGGCAAAATCTGCAGTGAAAAGTATTTGTAATGCAGTTGTTCATAGTGTTTCTCTTTGTAGCATAATGTCATGTTTATGTGGCTTTTCTTTGATTCTATGTATGACAGATATACATATTAACCTACACAGTGTAGTTTGAGTATTTTGTTTTTTGCTCTATAATTGTTGAATCAATTTTTGTTGGTACCATGGCATTACTGTGTATAATAGGCTTTGCAAATGTAACATCACTTCCTGCTGTTCGAGAGCAATGCCCTTTTCATCAGCGTAAATGCAGCTGTAGCGTTGTTTGTGCACTGCCAGGCAGTCTTTATTGAAAGCGTTGCTTGCGAGGGGTTGTATTGCAGACAGAGTCACCACGGTGTATCAGCAGTCAACAATGACTTCATGGCTGGTGATGGCCGTGTTTGCATGGATATCCAGACAGGGAGGGGGAGGGGCTGTTTGTTGACTCCTACTTTTGGAGATACCTTTGTGTGTGAGGTAACTAAGGGGTTCGGGCACCTACCTAGAAACCATACACACGGACACTGTCCGTCTGAGCCGGCCCTTGGATATGAATGGTGTGCTAATCAGCTGTCACTTAGTGCCAGACGTTCAAAGGGAGCCATTGAGCTGAGCTGTTATCGGTTTCCTGGAGTCTGATGATGCCGTTATCCGAAGGTACTGTCCTATAGATTGAAACAGGCTTAATGTTTCACCCTTAAAGCAGTGTTGACAAATTTCAAAATCACCCATGCGTGAAGTGTCACGAAGGTGATGTTGCACAAAAGGCCAGATAAAGCCGTCCAGATGTACTCCCCCAGAGCTTAGCGGGGTTTGCGCTCTTTCTGATTTACTTAGCGGTTTAAAGAGTCCGGTCAGCACGCTGGTCAAACACCGCTCCTGTTTGTTCTCTCGTTTCCTCTCCTTTCCTTGTGAGTCAGACGCAGCTAGCGCGGTGGAGGATAAAGCTTCAGTGTTTGATGGTAAACCCTCTGAACAAGTGTTTGGCAGCGGTGGTCCCCGGCTGAATGTTCCAGGGATTAGGGAGAGTAAAAGGCTGTGATTCAGTCCCTGTCCTTACAGAGCGACCTATGGGACGGCACCAATTTACAGTGGGATTTTGCGGCAGTCTTCTCCGGCGTTTTATCCGTCGGTGTATTTGCTGTGACCCTCTCCTCAGGTCCGGCCATTTTTTTTTCCACAACGTTTCTGTTGGGCCGACTGCAGCTGCAGTTCAGCTGGGCCTGCTTCTTTCACACATGTTCCAGCTGTCCTCAGACGTACCTCAGGGCGGCCCAAAACGACCGCATTTACATATATTCAGTGAGGTGGGTCGCAGGAAGGTGGAACAGCGGTAAACGTAAATGGGCTTAGAGCCGTGAAAACCAGGGGAGTGAAACGGGGACAGAACTCCCTTAGAAAGAAACAGTCATCTCTAATCCTCCAAGCCTTTGGATGACCCCGCAGAGCTTTTATTTTTTTTGCCATGTTAAAATTGTACATTGAGTCTCATGCATGTCTCCCTTTTCCATTGAGCCTAGCCCAACCAAACTGCCAGCTGGCTAGATCCAATAAAAGTGCACCATTGTAGTCTTGCAAACCAACACCTTTGCCAGTGTCTGGCCGTTCTGATGGAAAGGAGGCATTACAGCGCAGCCATGATGGGGAGCATGTGGTTAGAGAGGAGACAGGGCCTCAGGGTAGGTTGTCTGACACTGTCTCAGGGAGAGGCTTCTGGACAGCCATAGCGGCAAATGTCTCATTGTGTGGGTGAGGTAACAGAGTACGATGGGGTGAAAAAGTGAAGATGGAAGAGGTTAAGTTGACTGTGTCTCAGCACTCTGGTGTTGTATTGCAAGCAATGCAGTACCTGTTCCTGGGGCTTCAGTTAATTCTTAGAATTACTAAATGAATTTATTAAATTATATTAATTTCTCAGAAATGATCAGGCTTAAATAATATTAAAGAAGGAAAAATATAAGATTGTTCATGGGATCTGTTTATGTACTACTATACAGTTCAATCACTGGAGCTTGGGACAGACAGGAGTCTGAACGTGTTGGCTGTTTACCCATGCAGAGCAGATGATGTCGAGAAAAAAATGGAGTAGAGTATGGTGTTGCGTCTGTGAATATTAAGACCGCTGAATGAAGGGTAGCCCCCTGCCTCTGAATATTTAAGAGTGGCGGAAACCTGTGCCATGGGAGGCATTCAAAAAATGGTACACACTCTCAGCAACTGGGGCTAGGCATGCACACATGCTGGCATGTTTAAAAACAAGCTCACATTTTTACAACCTTACGATAAGGCCCGCTTTTAACAAGCACCGGAACAACGTGAAGCACTGCACTGAACTGAATAAAATGATTAAGAAAAAATAGAAAGTCGACATGCCTCCATTTGTGAACCAGCTGTCATGACCTGGAAAAAAAAACATTAAAGTGAACAGACTTTGAAGTTGGCAGACACTCTTGTGCGAGAGAGGCTTAAAATGCATAGGAATAAATTACCATCATAATTTTACAGAAGACACCCAGCAGTCTATACACATGTATCTCTTGATGACACATTTTCTGAAAGAATCATGGCTGTTTCCATATATGTGACGGTTGCCACGAGCTTCTGTAAAAGATTTCCTTTTTTTTTCCTTATGTCTGGTGCTATTGGCTTAGATATAAAATCATTTGAATTACCCAGCCACAGAATTTAGATTTTTAAGCCGAATGGAGGTAATTGTGAGCTGGAATGAGCGCAGACCACAGTGCGTGAATGGCTGAAGTGTACTGTAGAAGCAGCAGAAGGTGTTTGATGACATCATCACGCTCGCGCTGCGCAGTCATGCTGACGGCGACTGCAGTGTTGCGGGAGGGCATGTTGCTGTCTGCGAGCGCGTCTGCGAATGCGTTTGAGCGGGAGAGTCTCCGGCTTGGGGGGCACGGTGGGGTCGCGGGGGTCACGACGGTGGCAGCTGTTTATACGGGACCGGTGCGGCTGACACTCCGGGTGCGTCACTGGAGACTCGCCTGTCCGCACCTGCAGTGGCCCGCGTCGGCCCCTAATCCCTCCCCAATCAGCTGCTCCACACGGTGTGTCTGTGGAACGTGACAAACTGCAACCATGGGCCTCGGGGAGGGGGCACAGCAAACCGAGCATGAGCTCAAAAATCAAAATGAGGATAACGTTCAAAATCAACATGTGCAGTTTCTAATACGAGCGCACACATGTCAGGCATTCAGAGGGACTGAACTCACGGTGGAATGTATGTATGCTAATATTTGCAGAAGTTATCAAAAGTATGTGAAAATACCTACATCAAATGTTACTTGGCAGAAAGGTTTCGTTTTCCCTGCTATGCCTCTGGCTCCTCCCTGGTGTGGTTTTGGTGCTGATTGAGTAATATGAATGTGCAATTGCAGCAGTACTGCTGAAGCCTGCAGCTTTCATGTCTGCAGAGACTCTGGCCGTAGCTGTCTGTGATGTCCCATGTAAGTGCCCGTTGTCCTCTCTGTAGGCAGGGTAGCCAGGTGGTTTATTGGCCAGCAAGTCCCCTCTCTGGTAGGGCAAAACTAGCAGGTGCCCCAGCAAAGCCAGATCCAGAACATGCTTTTCCATCTCTCTGGTGCACCAAACGCCTGGCCAAACCTGGGCTTGGCATGGTCTAAATCAATTTCTGGGATACAAAACCTTTCGCAATACTTTTGATCAGCCCCAGTTTTGTAAACCTATTAGACACTGCTGGCATCAGTAGTTTTTATATCTGTATAAAATTCAGCATATTGGTCACTGGCTTGAAAGCTTAGACCATCATTATCAGACCTGTTTCCTTGGGGTTGTAATATGTAGAGTACGATATGTTACTAGCTTCCATGTCAGTAGTATAAGCTTTGCTTGATGTGCAGAGTGCACGCATTTGCCATATTTACTCAATAACAGCTAAATTAAAACACAAACATGGCATGAAATTACACATATGGACATGAAACAGAGTGTGAAAGCTGCAACTTTTTGTCCATCAGAACCATATGTGGACTAGAGGTATGACATATATCGGCTACAGCTGTTATGCATTGTTCTCATGGGCCACATTCAAATGTATCTGGCCTGTACAGAGTGTCAGCTTGTGGCCATTCAGAGGGGTTGTTTATGTATATTTTTTGTTGAATTTCCGTAGGTATTGCTGACCTCAGATTCATTTTGGCAGCGTCAGGGGTCAGCTGCACTTCACTCCCCCATCCCACCCACCCCTGCACCCAGCAATGCCAGCTGTTATTACAAAATGGAAGGAAGTGCTTGTGAATAAAAAAAAAAAACACATGCGTGCACATGCTGACAAGCTAGCCGTGTGTCCATGTGCAAGCTAGCTTGAAAACACAGGAAACCTGGAAACTGCAGGAGCCAAAGTGACTACACTACTGTCTGCATCTTATTCCGTGCATTTCTGGAGGGTGTTCCGTTTTCTTCTGCTGCCAGTAATAAAAGTCGAGTGAAGCTGACACAGATGAAATTACATGTAAATAGCAGAAGTGTTATTCAGTAATAAGCTAATTTGAGTTGTGTTGGACCACTTGTGGGAGGAAATCACAGGTTTCATGTTAGACACCAACAGGTTAATGAATGAGGTTTCCCTGACCACCTGAGTACGCACACCGCCCCTGCTCAGTTGCACTGAATCGTTCTAGTCAGGTTCAGACCTGTACTCTTCACACCTTTACAATAGCAGTGTAAATGGGCTCTTCTGTCTTTGCAAAGGCTGATGGCTAAGGAGCTCTGTGCATTCTCGCATAGCGGGGTGCTTTATTCATCGCAATGCAGCGTTGGAACAATAAAAGTAAAACGCAGTGACAAATTTTATATACTCTACCTTTGCTCCTTTTTGCAGTGTTTCTTGAGGTAACGCACTGAAACAAAAGGCCAGGACCTTTCTTGCTGTGCTGTTTGTTTGTGGTAGACGTGTCCCATGGTGAGCCAGTGAAAGTATTCTGATTCCTCATTCCATAATGTCACAATAAACACGCTGGCTTTGGCTTGGCCTGTGGCTGACCGTTCTGTGTATCCTGTAAGAGAGCGAGCCGGGAGAGAAGGACTGTAGCCTCTGAGGAGCTGCGCGTTGAGGGCATGTAAATGGAACAAAAACACGCCACTGTTTATTTGCCGAATCCATGGGGCAGGGTAGTGGCCTGTTCCTGCAGTTGCCGGAAACATTTCCAGGGTCAGCTGTAGGTTCCGAAAAGGTGAGACTGGAGTTCTGAAGGGCGGCCGCTGGCTGTGAGTGATGTTTATCTGCTGAGCAGGTCCGATCAATTGTTTATTTTGGAGCAATCATCACTGTGCTTTTGCTGGTCTCCCTTTCATGGGCGCCCAGGTAAAAGGGATGGTTGAATGCAAAATGACAACCTCCGCCAGCAACGTTTGCAAATGAAAAACAATGTGAAAGCCGCCCACTGGAGTCTCTTTGTGTTTGGGGAGGGGGGAGGGGACCATTGTGCCGTTCCTAGGGTGTCGAGTGTGTGTTTAAATATTTAACAGTATCGACTGTCCTTGTTGCTCTCTGTTTACTAAGTTGAAAAGTGTATGAGTGGTTGTTGGCAGCCTAAGAGAGAGAAGGTAAGTGTACACCCAGAATCTGTGTATCCTGCTCGGCTGCAGTACCCCATCCACATGAGATATAATATTTGTTACGTGTGATATTACATCTGTGTTAATTAAACATGAGCTGTAACTGACTACCAGAAAGTACTTTTAATTCATTTGATTTTTGAGTGCATGGACCGGGAGTTCAGTGATGCTGTGTTTGAAAGCAGTTCGTGACTGACCCACCTTTTGGTTTCAGTGTCAAGGAAAGAGCCACACCAGCTTGTCTGTGTGAGAAATGACTTCTCAGTGAATTTTGGATTTGAATGGTCACCTGTCTGGGAAACCCTCCTGGTCAAAAAAAGAACCCCTCCTGACACATGTCTCTTTCAAAATGCAGTATAGCGCTCACAGTTATAGATATCATGCAAGATTGTGAATCAAAACGATAAACAGAAGATACAGACACAGCAGACGTTGATGGGCAAATGCAGAAAAGGCATTTCCTTTTGTGTTTGGATATTTTTGGGTGAGGATCTGAGATGGCAGACCAGTCGGGGTGTAGTCACTGCAGTCTACTCAGAATGCAGCTGATGCAACCGCTCCAGCCGAAGACCAAAGGAGCTGACCAGTCGCAATTCCCAGCGTTGCCCTTTGTCTCTGCGTTGCCAGCCCGCGTGGGTGGAGGCGTGGGTAGCATTTTGTCTGCGTTCAGCTGAATACGATTTCACTCTGAGTGAGGATGAGCGTTTTCTATGTGGCCAGTGAAAGTTAACGGCGTTCAGAAAGACTGCAGAATTTTGGAGGAGGGGGAGGGGGGTGTTTGCCTCCTGTTCCTCAGCTCCCCAGCTCTGACTGGGTAGCCCACGGCCTTTGAATATTCAAATGGTTTCCGATTTGCATCCATGTGATGCGGGCTGCTCGGGTGTTGCACGGGGGCTGCGTGGGGGATGCACGGGGGCTGCCTGCACTCGCCGCACTGCTCATGTTTAAATCAGCGCGTTTTCCCTGCGTCGCTCTCTCTCTCTCTCTCCGCTGCCGCCTCTGATGTGTCTCTCCCTCTCTATCTCCCAACATCTCTTTCTCTCTATGCACTATTGCCCTCATTCTCCCCTTCCCTCCTTCCCTGTCTCCCTCCATCTCTTAGTCAATATCTTTTGATCTTTTTTTTTTCCCTCCCGCACTCTCTCTATCCTGTCTTTGCTCTGCCAGTCTGCTTCTCATTAGTCCTTCCCCTTGTCTGCCTGCTTTATTTTTCATTTCTTTCCTTATCCCTCTTTCTTCCCACTTTATTCCCCCCCTCCCCTTCCTACCTCCCCGTCTCTGGCGTCACCTGGTTCTCTGGAGTTCTTTTTTTCCCCTGCTCAAGTCCGACCGCAATTATTTTACCTGAATGAGCGCACAGCGGGTTTTTTCCACATGTTGCACCCAGTCTGGAGTTAAAACAAGGCCATAAAGCCACCCAGGACTCAGCCGATGGCAGGAGGTCTGTCTGGGGGCTGCGCTTATTCCCACACATGTACTCCGGAGCGAGGGCGGGAGAGGATGAATTATGGCCCCCTTTTCGGTGTGTGAACCAGAGTTGCTCAAGAATACCCAGAATGCACTGCGCTTTGTGTGTTGGTCTGTTGGGCTGGGGAGGACGTGGTGTTCTGTCTGAGAATGCCTTTCTTGTGTGTTGTGTGTGTGTGTAGCGGTGCTGGTGGTAGCGCTTTGTCTTTCCACATCCCTCCAGACAGAGGAGGGGAGGCTTCTGGGAGCATGTGCCCACCAGATGTGCAGGTAGTTTCTGCTGCCACACTGGGGGCTGCTTGCACACTAACCGGGGGCTGCCAGACAGAGGCCTTCTTGGGTGTTGTTTGTTCCACTTTGACACGACTTTGGCTTGGTGCTTAGGAAGGGAGCTATTAGAAAAGGTTTAAAAATATATAGAATCAAATTTATAAAATGCTCCGTTCCGACCCATCGTTCCTATTGGTCAATTTGTGTTCCAGTCATGACAATATTCCCAGTATATACCATGGGTAAATTGAATTTTCATACGTATTTTTAAACTCATTGCTCATTAAAAAAATTTATGACAGGCTGGCCACCATCTGTGTGACACCCAGCCTAATAATTATAAAACGGGTTTGCATTTTTTATGATACATTGTTAAAGTGGTGTTGTTTTACATGATAATAATGATACTCCATAGTGCAGCTCTCGCAAAGTTAATGAAAAACCGTATGCAGTTTTGAGCTTTTCTGTGCGGGTTGTTCAACGTGTACACAGTGTCCTCTGTGAAGCATTCTGTGTAGCATTCGTAATTGTTGCTCTGGCTGTATTATAACATGGTTAGCTGTGCTTTGAAGATGTCATGGAGTGGGAGCATGCCAGTGAATTCATTCTCAGCTGTCCTGCCCTGTGGCACTGCCCCCCAACCACCACCCGCCTCATGCTCTGCCCCTCTCCTCAAACCTTCGCTGGGCACCATCTGTTCCCACCTGTTCCCCACCGCACCCCCTCGCCCACCCCCACCCCGCAGGGATCTCTGCTCGTCTGATCTCTGCTAGAGGATTCTGGGTGAGCAAGCCCTCTGCACAATAGCCTTTCGTTTGACTTCAGCTCTCATTTACATTTGCACCTCTGTATTGTAAGCTGCGTGAAATCGCTCCGTGTGGCTAAATGGCAGAAAGAGTATCCGTTGGCCGGTTGATAAAGATTTATGGGATCACAGTAATAAAATGGCACGCTCTCTGTTGTGGAGATTTCTCGATGATGAGGCATGCTCGACCCCTCTGCTGTGCGCTACCACTGGGATACTCTGTGCTAGAGCGCTGGTCTCTTGGCTAGTCAGTGGAGGTGGACTGGAGTGGTTAGCTAGGGGAGTGTGGGGAAGAGCTGTCCTGCTGACTAGTCTTCCTGTGGCAGGTCCAGTGAGGAATGACTCAGTCCTGGCTCACACTGCCCTCTCCTCTTCTGTGTTTCACCTCTGGGTCCTTCACCACCAGGACTGGGGCCCGTTCACAGGGGTGAATGGAGAAGTGTAAAAGCCTTACAGACTACTTCCCCACTGAAGAGGTGTGTTGCCTTCAGAACAGGGCTATCATTTAGGGGAAAAGGTCTCTGTTTCTAATACATCTCATGTCCTGGATCCTGTCCCTCCTGCCTGTGCCCCTGGCACGGACAGCACCAGACAGACAGCTGCAAGCTTTAAGAGGGTACGGGTGTGGCCCTTTCCTTCTTGGGTCTCACTTTTTTCCATCCAAAGTGTCCTCCGCAGTAGCAAACGGAAAATGTCTCAGGCCTGCTGCTAGTCCCAGTCTGAAAGCGGAAGTGTTTTGATCTTGGACTTCCATCTGTTCTTGTACAAATGACGAAGAGTCAGTTCTCACATGAGGGCAACTCAGGAAGATGTTGTTGTTAACAGGTATTCAGTTACACAGGTATTCAATTAACAGTTGTTGCCAGTGGAAATAAACAACATATTTTTCTTTAATAAGAAGCTAAGTGTTTAGTACATCAACAATTAAACTGTTAGCAGTGAAGAAGTTACTGCCAGTTTATTATTTGTATGTTTGAAAAAAGCCCATAACACCAGCATGTCATCACTGTCATTAGTGACCTTCAGTGTGAAAACAAAAAGACTGTAAGAGTCAGCCACAAAAGTGTTATAACCAAAAAGAGGAAACTTTCACATCCGCAGCTGTGTTTGTGCGTTTATTATGATGTATTTTAAACCAGTGCTTTAGGAGCTGGGAGTGTGTGACCTTGCCCTCTCTGTCTTCACATTGATTACAGTCTGTCGGTGTTTCGCCCACTTGGGGTATGTGTTTTTGGGGTTTTTTTAGCAAGTGGTTTTTACTTGAAATGTTTCTTGTCCCCCCAGAATAGCCTTAAAATTTCAAGCGCCCCCATTTGCACTGAGTGTGGTTACGGGATTGGAGCTACATCCGCGCTGAGCGTGGTTACAGGTTTGGAGCTACATTCGCGCTGAGCGTGGTTACAGGTTTGGAGCTGCATTCGCGCTGAGCGTGGTTACAGGTTTGGAGCTGCATTCTCGCTGAGTGTTGTCCTGGGATTGGAGCCGATCCAGAAACATGATCCATAATCACGGTTTCATCTGCTTTCACGCGGAGGTGAGCAATGAAGTGATAAACGCTATTGTCTGTGAGCCTCTGCACTCACCGGGTCCGCGCTGATCTCCCTGCGGCGGCCTGGCCCCGGACCAGACCTACACGCTGTCTGCTTTCGAACCGTGGGCCGGGCGCAGGTGGATGGGGGCCCGGGGTTTCTGTGCAGGTGTGAAGGGCACCGCGGTTTGGAAGGGTAGTCACGGTCGGGCCTTCTGCAGGCCCGCAGGAACTTGGCACAGTGGAGGCGTAGAGCTGGCGGCGGCCGTCAGTCATTAGAACGAGACACGTCGTGGCACAGGAGCAGAGGTGCGAGGCCAAAGGGTCACAGTGCCCTACTGTACGCTGACCGCCTTCTCCAGCCAGGGGGGCAGACTGCCGGGCCCATAGTATGTTTCTTTTGTTGTTTTTTTTTCTTCCATTCCTTCTTTCCATTCATTTTCACTGCGGTGCAAGAAACCTGGCGGTCCGAGGTGAGCAGCCATGTGGAAGTGCAGCTGGTCTGACAGGGCCTCGTTAGCGAGGGATTAATTACTGGAGACGCAGTGTGTCTGTCAGCGCCCCCCCCTTACGGGATCAGCCGGGTCAGGTTGGGTCCAGGAGAGAGAGAGAGAAAACTGCTGACTCGCCGCTTTTTGTTTGTGTAAGAGTGGAAGTTTGGGAAAGGAATTTTCCCAGGAGGGACCGGGCTGGAAAGCACCAGTCCGATCTGACAGCAGGGCCCGTGTCAGGCGCCCCGGCTTAGGATCGCTCACCGGAGGAAACGCGGAGAGGGGCGGGACCGGCTCTCGGAGCGAGCTCCTTTTAGAAAGGGCGGGGGAGCACAGGGACTGACACGGCGCAAATAAAGACGCCAGAGCGCCAGCGAGGTTCCCAGGGAGAGAGGGGCCATTTGTCCTGCATTTCCCATTTGGTTTTTCTGACAGATGCTCTGAGGCCCAGCTGGGCCGGGCTCCAGCTCCCTGGAGAAGTGCCTTCTGTTTTCCGCAGGCCCTTGTGTCCTTGTTTCACTTCACGGTGTGTCGGGATGGTGAATATTCAACTCGAGAAACAGTGTAGCAATTCCTACTCAGGCCACAACAAAATCAAAATACGTATTTTCCCGGCCACTGCGTCTTATAGGAAAGCAGTTTGGCGTAGTGGTAAGGAGCAGAGCTTGTAACCAAAAGGTTGCTGGTTTGATTCCCCACTGGGACTCTGTTGTTGTACCCTTGGGAAAGCTACTTAACCTACAATTGCCTCAGTAAATATCCAGCTGTGTAAATAGATAAAATTGTAACCCGTGTAAGTCACTGTCTGCTAAATGACAGTAATATAATGTAATGGTCTGCATTCTGCATGAGCAGACATGACACATGCCTATCTGTTTGCTTTACCTAGCAAGAGCTTTCTAGCCTCTGGAGCTGCCAGTGAGCTTTATACTATCAGCAACATGATGGCAATATAAGGTTTCAGCTGGCTCAAGTGCTTAAAGCAACGTACTGATCTTACCTGTTAGCTCTACAAAGCTAGACGTTTGTTTGTGCTGTGCTCTCTCTCTCTGCTGTTCAGGCTTCTTTCCCCTCTTGATGTCTCTGCCAGCCTGTCTGACAGGTAAAGGTAATACAACCCACTGTATAAATTGCTGTCCACCTGGTGTCCTTATTCATTATTAAGTGCTTTGTTCTCACCTGAGTGCGCGTCTGTGTGTGTGTGTGTGTGTGTGTGTGTGTGTGTGTGTGTGTGTGTGTGTGTGTGTGTGGTGCTCTTTAACGTCAGCAGCGCTCCTGTTTCTCTGCTGAGGTAACCTGTTGTGTGTAGCTCCAGCACTGTCGTGTGTTATCACAGGGAGAGAGCGGTTTCCAAAACTGCACTCTCTCTCCAGATACTGACGAGGTCTGACTGATCCACCAAACCGCACGCTCACAAATTGAAAAGATAATGATTGTTTGCTCCGAGCCAGTTTGACCATGAATAATTAAACGGTTCTGCAAGATTGTCATTTAGCGCAAAAGCCAGAAAACAAAAATAGAACCAAGGTTTTAGCAATGTGTGTCTGTGTGTGCATGTTCACAGAGCAGTGTGGTTTGCTGGAATCGGGGAGATGTTTTCCTCTCAATTATATAAGTCCTTAAAAACACATGGGTAAAAGAGGGCCTGCTTCATTGTTTAGACCCGTGAGTGTCAGCCAGTGAAAAACAAGTGTGCAGTGGAGTGTCGGAGTTTGTTATTCATGTCATGATTATGTCTCTCAGCGTAGTTGTTTATAGTTTTTAGTCCGAGCCTCCCATTTCTGTTTCCCTCTGCGACTTCCTTCCCCATGAGCCACTTCCTCTCCGCAAACTTCACATCCTGTTCCCAGACCTGTCCCGAACATCCCTGCGCTCGACTGGGGGAAGGTGGTGCAGCTCATGAGTGACTCAAGAACAGCTCAGAACAGAGTGGAACAGGCTCTGGTTTTGATTCTGAGCAGGGTGAAACCAGAGTTCAGGGCTGTCATCTTTTTTTTAATCTCACCTGAACGTATCTGATATTTACTGCTCATGAAACCAGACGTTGCAGGTTTTTTGGGCGGTGTGACTCCAGGCAGAGTGTGAAATCCAGACTGCCCAAGTGAAATCAGGGAGGAGTTATTAGGTGTGACTCATTTGATCACAGTCTGATCCCACAGTCTTATTTAATCACATGAACGTTTGATCCTCCCAAGACTTGCACTTTTGTAATTCGGGCTTCCTCACACATTGTAGTGGGTTTTTCCAACATCTTGGTGTACTCTGTGCTTGTATCTACAAATGCTGCGGATGTCACTTGGGTAAGAACGTCTGTCAACAAAATAACTAACAGTAGAAATGGGTGATTGTGATACCTGGAGGTTACCTTTACTCTGTTGTTTTTATACTTTTCTGCTGTTTCATCACTTCTGTAAACACTGAGAAAAATACCAAATTGCCATCTATTCACTTCAGCAAGATGCTGTGAAATTCCCTCAGTGTGATCCACCATGCTTCAGTGGGAGGAGTATCTGACTGCGTTCTGCTGTTCCAGGGCACTGCGTCAGAAGAGTCTTGAGCAGCAGCACAGTGGCTCCCCCCTCAGGCCCCCGGGGTCACTGCAGCTTTGTGGAAGAGGGGCCAGTTGGCAGGAAGCACTGAATGGCCACAAGCCCAAACCACTGTGGCACTTATGACTACAACTGCAAGGTGAAACACCGCGCACCCTCCACCCCTGTGAATGTGTCTTTTTTTCCCTTCTTTAAGTGTGACGTTCAAACTTCACTGCCTGTCTTAGCTTGCTGAAACCGCGCCCTCTCCTCCTCTAGGTGAGTGTTCGATTGGCAGGAAGCGCGAGCGGCAGGACCAACCGGGAGTCACATGACATGGAGGTCAAAGGGCCCACGATCACTGCCATGGGCCTGGGGGCTCCAGGTGAGAGGCCGCCGTGTGCGCTGATGAAACATTTGAGACTGAATCAAAACACTGCTATCTCTGGGGACTGTTGTGTCTACGTGTGTGTGTGTGTGTGTGTGTGTGTGTGTGTGTTTTAGTTTTGGCTTCAGTGGCATATGTCTGTA
The DNA here is from genome assembly GCA_019176425.1 of Megalops atlanticus. Lineage (NCBI taxonomy): Eukaryota > Metazoa > Chordata > Actinopteri > Elopiformes > Megalopidae > Megalops > Megalops atlanticus. The sequence goes on from CM032882.1 coordinate 30,705,539, forward strand.
TGTGTGTGTGTGTGTGTGTGTGTGTGTGTGTGTGTGTGTGTGTGTGTACCATGGCCCTTTAACAGTGACACTGACATTACCACCTAGGCTGACAAAAAAGGGATTACACACCCTCCTCTCTGATCCATCTGGTATTTTGGCACAGCTCGGTCTGAGGGGGGCTGTGGAGCGTGGATGCAGCGAGGCCATCCTGGAGGCTGTGTTTATAATGTGTTCTTTCCTACTAATGTGGCCAGAGTGAAAATCCTGGGATATTGTTACATTTTTTTCGCTGCATGTTTTTTGAAGTGCATTTGTGAAAATGTATGAAAAATAGGCAGCAGTGTGGCATAGTGGTAAGAAGCAGGGCTTGTAACCGAAAGGTTGCTGGTTAGATTCCCTGCTGTGGCACTGTTGTTGAATTCTTGGGAAAGGTACCTAACCAGGAATTGCCTCAGTAAATATCCAGCTGTAGAAATGGATAAAATTAGAACCTCTGTAAGTTGCTCTGAATAAGAGCATCTGCTAAATGACAATAATGAACTGCAATATAAATATTATTCTTTCTCCATTGGCGTATCCGGTACTCTCTCATTTTAAACATATGTCTGTAGAAATATGTTTTTTAAATTTAACTGAAGATATATTTTACCTGATCTTTCCCTATGGTGATGTTATGTCTACATGTACAGTGTTACGCTTCAGCTAGTTAAACCATTTCAACACCTGTGCTGTTAAGCCGGTGGGGTCCTAAACCACACACAGCACTCTAAACCCCAGCTACGTGTGGATCTGTGGCTCTGTTACAGACCCGTGTGTGAAGGGGAATCATTGAGGCTGTGCTGAAGTACAGCTCTCCACTGTGGAGTACCATCCATCCTCTAATGCTCTCACTCTTGTGCTGCAGTGCCGTATGGATAACTGATGTAGGATCTGTTGCTTTTGTAGTCGATTAGAAAAAGATGCAGAACTGCTTGATGAGGGTACAGAGTTTGAGTGGATTAGGTGGGGTCTTCATCTAGGGAGATACTGCTCAGTGTGACAAGATGTCCGAGCCTCTTTGCAAAGAATGTTTGTTTGAAATAATGTATACACATCTAGCAGCGTCTATTTATGAAAAATATCTGTGTATGACATTCTGTTTTTCAATTGGAGAGAAATATGGAAAATGTATAAAACTTGAATAATTTCTGTGCAGTCTACCGAACAATTGCCTTTCTGGAGACTAATGTAGTTTTGTTTGTGTTTGTGTGTGTGTGTGTTTATGTGTGTGTGTGTGTGTGTATACACCTGCATGTGTGTCTGTGTGTACACCTGTGTGTGTGTGTGTGTGTGTGTGTGTGTGTGTGTACACGCCTGTGTGTGTGTGTGTGTGTGTGTGTGTGTGTGTGTGTGTGTGTGTACACGCCCGTGCGTGCGTGCGTGCGTGTGTGTGTGTGTGTGTGTGTGTGTGTGTGAGAGCAGACCTGCAGGGCGGGCAGAGCAGCAAGGCGCGGGCGGAGCGTCTGTCGGAGCTGCAGGAGCGCAGGAGGAGCCTGCAGACGCTGCTGAACGCCCGGCTGGGGGAGCTGAGGAGAGTGTGCCTGCTGGAAGCGGTGAGCATCGCCCCCCGTTAGCCGCGACACCAGCCCCGGGCCGCTGGAGCCTCACACCGGCCCCCTGCGCCAGGGCGCCCTGGCAGGTGCCCGGAGATGCCCCGGGCACGGCCCTCTGGCTCCGGCTCCTCTCTCCTGTGAAATACCCCCCTGAGCTCCTGACGCATGCTGGCAGTCAATCTGGCATTCGCTGTAGAGTTTTAATGCGCTGAAATATGCAGAAAGGAAAAGGCTTGTGGCTTGTGTTTTTTTTTGGAGAATACCTGCCAGCTGACGCATTAAGCCTTCATTGCACAGGTGTGGTGTTTAAAGATTCAGTCGACACCACCAACCCTCTGTTTTTCTTCACAGACATCTGCATGCACATACCTGTGTCCTTTTGTGAGTTTGACTTCCCGTTTACTCAGAATGCGGAAGCTTGCTACAGTGAAACTAAGACTATAACTAAAAGTCAGGTTTGTGTGTACATGTGTGACATGCTAACCTGAACTGAATGCAGGTTGAACTCACGTTCCTCTGTGTCGTTGCAGGAATTGACAGGAGAGCTTCCCAAAGAGTTTCCCTTAGAGACAGGAGAAAGACCCCCCCAAGTGCGGCGCAGAGGTGGACTGGCCCACCACGGTTCCAAGCACTCCAGTAAGGGAGAGGTGAGTGGAATGTACTACAAATTATCATGGTGGAGGGGAGGATAAGTTGTGAGTATATGAACCGCATGATCTACTCAGTCATAAGTGATACTGTGGATCTGTGTACTGTAGGAGGAGGAAACATGTCAGAGGAAACAGAAAAAAGCTCTGTTCAGCGGCGCCCTCCGCAGGCAGACCGACTCAGAACAGCACCCTCCTCATGGCAAGAGGACAGTTCACCGCGGTTGCCACACAGGTAACACTGCACTGTGCAGCAGGACACATTATTGCATTACCGTCATTTAGCAGAGGCTCTTATCCAGCGCAACTTAGATTACAATTTTTACATGTCATCCATTTATACAGCTGGTTATTTACTGAGTCAATCGAATATTTACTGAGTGAATCAAACCAGCATCCTTTCGGTTACAAGACCTTCTCCTTACCACTATGCTACACTACACAACTCACCACTGAAAAGAAATATATCGCACATTACAACAGACTATACAAGACAGCAAATGTCGCTATCAAACAGCTCAGCTTGGATCCTGGGTAGGAGTGTTTGGTCTTGTAGTGTTTGGTCATTGGTCATTGCAGGGATTGATTGGGCAATACCAACACACAGCAGTTGTATATGCATGTAAATATGTACAGTATATAAAAGCCACACCAGGTCTTGCCAGAAACCAAAAGGCAGCTTTGACGTGGTACACAGCTGGGGCTGGAACTAGGTACACAGGTACCCTGGAACAAGACAAGATGTTGTCTTGTTCCAGGGTACCTATGTAAGTCGCTTTGGATAAGAGCATCTGCTAAGTGACAATAGTTTAATGTAATGTACACGAACCTGGTTGTAAGAAGTGGAAGGACTGAAGCTGCTGGGTGCGGGGGATGGTACTCCCACCCCAGCTGTGCCAAGCAGGGTGAGAGTGCAGGCAGCCAGCTGGGCAGCTGGGAAGGGTGGGGAGGCAGCCCGGGGGGGCTCAGATGGGCCAGCTTTACACAGGTAGGAGGTGATTGGACCGTGGGAGTAAGAACAAGAGTGTGTGTGAGTGTGTGTGAGTGTGTGTGAGTGTGTGTGTGTGAGAGTATGTGTCTGTGCGTGTCTGTGCGTGAGTGAGAAAGAGTGTGTGTGTATGTGTGTGTATGTATGTCTGTGAGTGGGTGTATGTATGTCTGTGAGAGTGTGCGTGTGCCTGTGTCTGTGTCTGTGTGTGTGTGTCATAGCGACTGTGTGCCATGATGTTATTCTTGCCAAGGCTGGTGTGTTTGTGCTGGGGTTGCGAAGTTCATGAGGAAAAGCGGTTCCTCCACACCCCCCTGGAAAATCCAGCCCCTTCCAGAAACAGGACGCTGTGAAAGCGCCGGACAGGAAGTGCTGAGCAAAGGGCCCCTTCCTGTCATTATTCCTGAGGTGACGGAGCCTGGAGAGGAGCTGAGAGGAAAAGCTGTCCTGGAGACGCGATGACAGCCAGGGAACAATCCGGCAAACTGCAGCCCTCAGACACACTGCAGTGTGTGTGTGTGTGTGTGTGTGTGTGTGTGTGTGTGTGTGTGTGTGTGTGTGTGTGTGTGTGTGTGTGTGAGAGCTGCCTCTGCCAAACAGAGATGTAAGGTTTGTGTGTTTGTGTTTCCTCAGATGACACCGTGAAGTCAGAGAGCAGCTCCATGTCTGACTCCACAGGCCAGGACAATGGTGAGTGCAGGGAATTGTGGGTACTCATTATACAGCAGATTCACATGGCTGACAGCTGGTTAATCATGTAAAAAAAAGTATTTTTTATTTTTCACAGAGAAATGAGCGTCAGCTGAAATTTATCATGCAATAACTGGCCAGTAACAGAATGAGATGTTTTTGTGAATGGAGGGTTTGTGAACTGTCACCACCATTCAGATAGGCGCAATGATATATTATCGAAATCACTGAGCCTTTGAGACAGACATCTACTTTAGCTGGTACAGCTTGCATTGTTTATAGAGTCAGTTCAGAGTAAATTAACATCAGTCCACAACGGCATGTTCTGTTTAATACTTAATATTATTTCCATGCCATTTTGGTGAATTTTGAGCCCATACAGGGAAAGAATTTGCTTTTAAGTTTGAAGAATGAATTTATATTGGGCAACATTTCTCAGTAGGTTTAGATTACTCTGAACATAGATGATTGAATAAAGTTTTTCCTCACTCAGAGTTCAAAGGGTTTTTGTGATTGTGCTGATTTCCATAAATGACTTGTATCCATTGATGACCTCATCACTTCCTCCTTCAGTAAACCTTTCACCCAATTTGTGACTCAGTCCCATTGTTTGCCTCACACGGCACCTAAATGGCTTAAAGCCAACATACTCCAGAAGTTTACAGTGTACTGATAAGTTTATTTCACCATATGATCACCCATCAGTGTGTCGTAGGCTTTTGCAGGCTAACATCACTATGAACAGAGAATGCAATAAGTTGTCCTACTGTCACATTGCTTTACTGTCAAATTGGAGATTAAAAAACTCTTTAGATAGCCCTGTGTGTCTAGCAAAATGTGGCTGCATTTTCTTTGGTCCATCTTTCCTGATTGAGCCTTACAGCACAGCGCTCAGAGTGTCTCCGCGATTATGTCTGCACAAGCGAATGAGCCGGCTGTGTCAAAACAAACCCATTCCTGATAAAGCAGACAGTGAGTCAGTGTGCGCCCCTCTCCCCCTCTCCCGTGCAGATGAGTCGTCCCCTGGCCCCGCCCCGGACGGCCTGTCCCCCTCTCGGCCCCGGCTGGCCCCGGGGAGCCCCGACAGCCGGATCTGCCGCAAGCTGTCCCCCGTGGAGATCTACTACGAGATGAGGACGCGCCGCAACTCCATGGCCAGCTCAGCCAGGTAGGGTGGGCGTAGGGCTCAGAGTGTTGCTGCTCCCTGCAGTCTCAGAGCGCAGGGTTTAACGCACCTCTCTCCCCCATCTCTCCCCGCAGTCTCAGAGCGCAGGGTTTAACGCACCTCTCTCCCCCATCTCTCCCCGCAGTCTCAGAGCGCAGGGTTTAACACACCTCTCTCCCCCTGTTCCTGCAGTCTCAGAGCACAGGGTTTAACACACCTCTCTCCCCCATCTCTCCCCGCAGTCTCAGAGCGCAGGGTTTAACGCACCTCTCTCCCCCTGTTCCTGCAGTCTCAGAGCACAGGGTTTAACACACCTCTCTCCCCCTGTTCCTGCAGTCTCAGAGCACAGGGTTTAATGCACCTCTCTCCCCCTGTTCGAGCAGCCTCAGAGCGCAGGGTTTAACACACCTCTCTCCCCCTGTTCCTGCAGTCTCAGAGCGCAGGGTTTAACACACCTCTCTCCCCCTGTTCCTGCAGTCTCAGAGCACAGGGTTTAATGCACCTCTCTCCCCCTGTTCGAGCAGCCTCAGAGCGCAGGGTTTAACACACCTCTCTCCCCTGTTCCCGCAGTCTCAGAGCGCAGGGTTTAACGCACCTCTCTCCCCCCTCCGTCCCCACAGCCCGAGTCGCTCGCTCCCTCGCAGCGTCTCTAACGTGGAGGGCAGGAGTGTCCCCGCCACCCCTCTCCTGTCTCGAACCGTCCCCACCAGCGTCCACGTCAGGTGAGCCCCCCGCCGAACTCCGTCCCCCTCTGCAAACGGCTGCTTGGCGGCTCAGGGGAAGCAACTGGGTTCGTAATGAGGACACATCAGATACAGGGTGATAGTGCAGCACAGGCCGCCTCAGAGGAAGGGGCTGGATGGGCTAAATTTAACTGGCAGCGACACGCGGTAATAGGATTCGCCGGTGCTCAGATTCTGTGAGATTGGATTTTCCCATCCAATATGCCGGGCCTTTGATATGGCCGTATGCGTTGTGCGCAGATTGATCATTTGTAAATTGGAATTTGCGTGATGTAGAGGCATGACTAAGAAGAAGCACGACAAAAATCATACTGTGCCTTTTCAACTTTGCCATTTTATTAAGAGTGATTTTTTTTTCCATAATCTTACACGGTTAACCCACTGTTGGCTCTGTGTTATTATAAGAGGGAATATTGTTTGAAAACTAATAAATTTACTCTGAAGTGGCCGTGGACTGAAAGCTTAAGGTTTAAGGGAATCTGATTTGAGCATCTTGCCTCTCTCCCTCCCTCAGGTCAGAGGTATCGGGTGGGAAGCACTGGTCAGACAGCCCTGACGTACCACAGGTGGTACCGCTGCAGTCTCAGGAGGGGTCCTCCTCGGGGTCCTTTGAGCGGGGGGGCTGCCCGTACAGCGCCCGAACTCGCCGTAGCAACAGTTCGGAGGCCCTCCTGGACAGGACCGTCTTCCCGGAGGAGGCGGGGCCGAGGACGGGCATGCCGTCGAGGGGGGGGCCGTACAAGAGCTCGGAGGCGCTGACGGAGGGCAGGCTGAGGCAGGTCCACCGAGGCAGCCCGGAGAGGCACCTGAACGGCCACGCCGACCAGGGCAGGATGCGCTCGTCCGTGGGGGCGGGGGCGGGGCGGCTACAACGAGATCCTGATGGACTACATCTGGGGGAAGCAGCAGAAGATGCAGGTCCAGCAACAGCAGCAGCAGCAACAGCAGCAGCAACACCGGCACCAGCCTGGGGGCGGCGGCGGGGGCGTCAGAGGCTGGCCGGACGGGTCCTGCGCCCCTGTCCCCAGCTCCGTCGCCTCCCCCCACTTCAACGGCTTCCCCCCGGCCCAGGCGCCCCACTTCGCGCCGGGGCCCCCGCCCTACAGCCCGCTGCTGCTCCGGGGCAAACCGGGCGAGCCGCGCCGGGTCAAGGTGACCCGCACCAAGTCCTGCGGGCCCTTCATCCCGCTGCAGCAGCACCAGCAGGAGGCCATCCTGCTGTCCGCCTACTCCGAGGCCCCGCACCCCGCCCCCGGCTCCGCCGGCTCCTCCACCGCCGCCCTGTACTCCTATCAGCCGGAGCAGCCGGGCGCCGGCCCCGCCCCCCCCGCAGGCCTGCCCCCTTCCCCGCCGGCACCCCCGAGGACTCCACCCGCAGCCTGCACAAGGCCCTGGCTCTGGAGGGCCTGAGGGACTGGTACCTGCGGAACACCCTGGGCCACGCCGCTGCCTCCGCCGCCACGGCCGGCAAGGTGCAGGACGCGGCGCTGCCCCGCCGCCGAACGCCCCCCTCCATGCACAGCTCCCACCCTCCGCCCACCAGCCCCCGCCCTTCCAGCCCGAGCCCGGGTACAGCCAGCTGCCCCAGTCCGCCACCTTCCACGGACACCCTCTGCAGGGCAGGTGGGTACCTCCGTGCCTGTGTGTGTGCGTGCTTACATGTGTGTATGCGTGTGTATGCGTGTGTGTGTATGCGTGTGTGTGTATGCGTGTGTGTGTGCGCGTGTGTGTGTGTGTGTGTGTGTGTGTGTGTGTGCGTGTGTGTGCGTGCGTGCGTGTGTGTGCGTGCGTGTGTGTGCGTGCGTGTGTGTGCATGCGTGTGTGTGCGCATACGTGCGCATACGTGCGCCTCACAGGAATCAGACAGGCTCTCTCTCTCGGGCTGACTCAGAACAGAAGTCAACACGCTCTCTGTGTAAATTCAATATTTATTTGTTTTGGTGATGATATAGCGTACATCACTGAGTAACACAGCCTCCAGTGTGTGAAACGCAGTCTCGGACAGATGGCATGCTGCTCTCAGACTGTGTCAGACAGCATGACAAAGCAGTCGGATTATGATACTGGAGACTCTGGAGAACTAAGCAAAAACATGGAGGTATTTATATTAGCAAGCAGATTGGTGCGGCTTAATTCAGAGTCATTCAGAATAAAGCCCTGGTGCACTTTGACATATGATGCCTATTGTTGTTCTTTACCAGTTAGTAACTGGTGAACACTGACAGAAACTGCTACAGATGCTACAGTGCTACAGCTGCTACAGTCGGTGATGGTTTTGAAGGCTGATTGCAGTTGTTATTTTTCCGTTAGGACCGTTACATGCAGCAGTCAGGGTTGCGTAGTTGTGTGTTGATTTGCTGTGTGTCTGACTCTTGCAGGTCATTGGAATTGTCCCTGTACCAGGAGCCCTTCCCTTCACAGATGCAGGATTTAACACTGAAAGAGCCCAGTACTGACATACCTGCTCCTGGAACCCTGGTCTGACCCATGTACACACACACACACACACACACACACACACACACACACACACACACACACACACACACACACACACCTGTACAGGTCACATGAATACATGCACATGCTGATACTAACAAGTGACAATGACAGACATGCGCACAAAAAGACAGACAGACACACACACACACACAAAAAGGTCACATGCCCAACACAGCCATAGTTTTGATGGAGGGACACACAGATAGACATGAACATGCAAGTGAAGTTGTATATGAACATTAACAACACACAGAAGATGACAGAAACGCTCCTTTGTCCTGTTTCTGCCCTGGATACAGAGGCAGGCAAAGAATACACATGGCAAAGGAATAATCAAACAAGAGGCACAAGGTGAAAGGTCTGCTGGGTGTTCCTCTGAAACATCACTCTTGACTGAGCAAAACTGATGTGGCGGAGCGAAACCAGACTTGACCGCACAGACGCTGACATGCTCTCTGGCTTCTTGTCGTGTTGATCATCATCTACAGAAACCCAAGAACCCCTCTCGCTTTCTCTGTCTCTCTCTCTCTCTCGCTCACCCGCTCACTCCCCCGCTGCCTGCACAAGCGTGTGGAAATGTTCTGTTCGGGAAATGTAGCTCATGAATCCTGGGTCCTCCAACAGGGACAACACAATGAAACTGAAGGAAAAGCCAGCTGTGTCTTGCACATTTGTCCTTGTACTGTAAACACGTGTGTTCTGTGCCCGTATAACACAGATATATTTATGGAGATCATCAGCAGTAGTAGGGCGTGTATACTTACAGATACATAAAAAGAGTATAACCATGCTTGCCTTCATATCGCATTCCAGTGGTTGCAAAAACACATTGGCACGTGTCCACATTAACCAGAAGGTCCTCACTCTGAAGGATCTCACTCATTGCTTCTTATTCAGCACATTTTCATACTGCTGGTCTTTGAAAGGTGAAAAAGGCTGTATTTTCTTTTAACTGTGTTAATAGTCCTGAGAAATCTCATCATTTTTAGCAAAAATTAGGTGTACAGAGTACTAGTTTTGTACTAGTATGGTGAACCAGTTTTTGCTGGCATGAAGGTAGATACTGGATTTCTTGTTTTGATTGGGGCTGCTAAATTTAATCTTCAAGGTCAATAATCCATCAAATATCCATGCATGGTATTGTAACATTTATTCTGAAAGCATCCTTTTGTGTCTATTCAGTGTGTTCAGAGTCTTCTTTCCAGGCTAAAGAGACAATTTAACATGCAAGGATAGTAATTTCTAAAATTATACAAAAACTTGAAAGTAAATTAAGATGGTCAAATATGTGAAAAGGAAGTAATAGCCACACTCAAAAATCACACTTCATATCTCAAGAAACTGCATTTCATTGGCTTTGTACCTGTACTCTGCACAATGACAATAAAGTTGAATCTAATCTAATCTAAATTCAAAGAAAGTAACATAATTGTAACTTCAGTTGTGTGCAAGTTTTAACAAGAAAGAAACAGATCTAAAAATGAACTCTCTTCCAAAGACACTTCTGAGATTATTGTATTAACACATTATTAATAAAAAAAATTAACACATTGCTGCTTTCAGGTGAATTAATCAGGAAAAGGATCGTTGATGTAGGACACAAGCAGAGCATCATTATTCAACAAAGGTCCTACAATGGAAGGATAAATGAGAATCATAACAGGTTAATTGTAGAAACTGATAACAAAACTATGCTCATTTGACTTATTTTAGCGAATCCCAACAGTAAGATTAAGGTGCATATATTACAATGCTGAATATTTATGCTCCTGTCTGAGCTAATTTTGACTGGTAGAATACTTAATTGTCTATGGTCTAAATCATGGAAGAGTATAATGGTTGAATCTCAAGTTCTCTGGTGTTTTGGTATTAATACTTTAGTATTTTTATACTGTATGTATTGTAGCCCTAAAACACGTAGCAGTATTATGAAAAGATATTTGCTGCATCACTGTGTGCTGTATCTAAATCATATTTAATTTATTCTGATTATTAAACTCAACATTAAATGCAACTAATCCAGGAAAGTTTCTAAACATCATAAACACACATCTGCATGTTGTCATAGTATGTCATGATGCTGAAGTCAGCTCTTGATTTTCAGGACAGAGAGACAGACAAAAGGGAGATGAGCTGTGAACTTGTGAACTCTCACTTGTGCTCTTCATTTTCGGGGTGGAGAGGGGTGCAGTAAGGGTAAGGGTAGAGTTACAACCTGTCAGACCTCCGAGCAGAACGAGCTGCTAACAGAAGCATAAGCAGGCCTTATGTCAGATCAGTAAGCAAATGAACACTAAAACATGTAGCATATCATCTGCTTCTCCCTCATACCTCTCCTTTCACTGTCATTTTCACACCACTCTTACTAGTGCAAACTGTTTTGCAGGTCAGTGTGTTAAGCAATGATGAAACCCCTAACAGCCACAGAGTTGTCATTTTGACAACGTGCCATTTCAGACAGTGCCAGTGGTTAGGATGTTGGTCGTGATTTTGCTTTCGGATGGCTTTTACCATGCTACTGTGCACTGCATGACTTCTGTTTGGTATTACAACTTTCCTGGCTCACACGGGTGCATTTTGTCCATTTTGAAAAAAAATATACAAAGTCTTTAAGGAAAATGTATTGACAGTCAAGATATAAAATACTTGAGCTGTTTTCCCAGGGATTGCCATGACAGCCACACAGCATATGTTAACATTAACTGAGTAAATCATTTAAAGAATCAGTATCAAGCACCAAAGCTCCTTCATACTGTCATAGTCTGTGAAAAGCTGTATGTGTGGTACACTCGTGGCTTAAAGCACAATTCAGGGCTGTCTGCATGACATTCTGTTTTCATTATCTTAACTTTGCCATCAGTAAAAATCACATTATATATGAACTGCTGTACTTTTCAGGTTTTCTTAGGAAATCTGCTTTCTTGTGACTAAAGTGTGGAGATGAAGGCAAACTTAGTATTACTAACCAAACAAGAGGAGAGTGATGGCGGAATTCATTTCTGATGCAGAGAGCACAATTCAGTTGCATTGTGTTCACCTGACTCAATACAACCTATTGACCACTAGGGGGAGAGCCAGCCTTGTGAGTGGATGAATTATCTCAACTCAGATCACAGCTGTAAATGGGAGATTGTGACCAAAGTGGATTCTGAGAGGGGATTCCGGAACTGGCAGCCAACTGCACGCGTTTGAAGTCTCTGTTGCTTTCTTTAACAATGTTATTGTTGTCGCAATTGTAAATTATTCTCACTGCTTTCGACAGACTTTATGTAAGAATATTTATTTCTTTTTTTCTTGGCTTTCTAATCCAGTGAAATTATTCCCTCTGTCTGATGACAGAGGGAATAACAAATTATTACAACATTTGTTGTACTCTGGTTGTTTGATATGAATCACCTTTTATGTTTTCTCAATGCACTGTGTATAGATTTATGATTATTTTGCTATCTGTCAAATCATACAATGTGTAAACACACGTTGCTGTATGAAAAATGGTTTCACATGCATATGACATTCTGTATGCAGGAAGGTATGTTTATACTGAACCACTCAATGTGACAGAGCAGTAGCAGGCTGTTGCCAGTGTTATGCCAGTGTATGTTAGCAACATGACACAATGATTACTTAAACAGGGCACAGTTTAAAAATCAGTTTCAGCCATTTGGTGTTATATACACAATTAAGTTGCTTGTTTGCGTTGACTTCTGTAGCTGAGAGGTGTGTAAAATGACCAATCAGATCATGACTTCCTGTTTTGCAAAGACAGGACAGACTGTAATTGAGCTCCAAAATGGGGTCTGAAAGTATGTGTGGCTATGAAGTGAGGTCCTGTCTGAAGGAAGTTTTCTCTCTCAGGTTAGATGGTGTGCTAACATTTCTCATTTCTGCTTTTTCGGCGTTTGAGTAAGTGTATTTTCCCAGTGCATTTAACTGGCTGCTCAGTGTCCCTTCCTAGTATTCACTGCTATAACTGTGTGTGTACACAGCATTAACAAATCAATATCAACTTCTGTTGATATAGGATTATGACTCAAATCATAAGAGTAAATGGAGATTCAAAAAGTCAGCATTTTTTTGAGCAGCAGTGTCTTCCCTGGGATTTTTACCCGTGACCCTCAGTTGTAGAGACTGCTGCTCTAACCACTACAGAAATGTTGTGCTTTTCCATTCAGATTACTGATATTGCACCTTAATTTAAACACATTAGTTGGTTGTAATATACAGACTTGGCTGTAATATATGGAGTTGGTTTTCCTTATTTTTCAAATCACAGGGTAAGATGGAATATCAGTTTGAACCACTACAAAAGTACATTATATTACTATCAGGCTATGTTAGTGTGCAGTTACATTACTTAAAAAAAATTATAGTTTTAAATGATTAAAATTTTGTATGGTTTTTTTCTTTAAATGTCATCACAATTTGTGACGTGCTTCCAGCTGGTAAAACCGGAAATTGACCAAACGGCTGTGCAAAGGGAGTCTTAACTGTGTTTTCCAATGACATGTTGATATTTGTAAGTAAATATAAATAATGAAAATAAATTAGAACTGCGTCAACTCTGATTAATTCTATATATTATATATATTATATGTATGTAAGGAGTACATTTTTGTATACTGTTGCAGTGACAACATGGTACTGAACAGAAAAAATTAGTCCATCAGTTTCTGTAAAATATGTTCCATATGATTTTGAGTTTTAATCAAATTTGTGATTCTGTTGCATCTGTCTTCTGCAAGATTTTTAACTCCATTTGCCTTTTTCATTATTTGCAAAAAGTATACCTCTCCACTTGGTGTATACAACATCAGACTTAGCACCAGCAGAAGTACAGTAATCCATTTTTATACTTAAAGACTCTTGAGACACTTCGAAATAGCATAAGTCCTGTATAACATCCATTCTGGCTTTGGGGAGAAATGTTTGCCTTCACTTCATGCATTCATTCATCCAGATGACTGAAAGACTTCAATATTAATATTAATTATTTGAAATGTATTGACATATAAATATTCTGTAAATGACTAGCATTTTCTCAGCATCCCTGGCATTTTATGTTTGTATAATTTTTTTGGTATCATATGAGTGTGTCCTTTTGGGGGAATGAAAGCTATGAAATAAAATGAACTGTCAGTGTATTTGTGGGAGAGGGACTGTACAGATCCTCTTTTTAATAAAATGTCTCAGTAAATTTGGGATTTTCTGGCTGTATTCATTCAGAAAGTTTGTCAGAATTTTGAGGTTTATTGTGTAATTATCTAGAACAAACCCCTGACATGGTTTGATTTCAGGGACAACATTCAATGATAATGCTGTAAGACAGAAAAATGATTGATAATGACAGTTGGTTTGGGGAAAAAAAGAGAAGCAAGAAACTCAAAGGAAGAGTGAATGACATACTCCCACTTGTAAGTGCTGATGTGTGTGACTGAGAAACAAAGGAATGCCAATATTGTATATCCCAAATACAAGCAATATTTGGAGAAATATTTTTTAAACAAGCATTTTTATATATAAAAAAAAAACATGCATGTTCAACCACTGTTCTATAGAGAGAGGAATGGTGGGAACGGAAGGAACTTCATCCAGGCACTGACACTAATACACCTTTTTTTTACCCAAAACAATGCGCCATATGGAATACGGGACATGACGTTCTTAAATCCAGAGTCTAATAGTTTTGGTTTTGTGTCCTGATCATATTCTGCCTAAACTGAATATGAGTAAACTTGACAACCAGACAAAAGCCATGTCTCTCATTAAAACAGTCTAACTGTCCTCAAGTATGCAATGACTTGCAAGTGTACAGTACTCTAAGTATAATTTAGTTCGATCTTTAATTTGATATTTCAGTTGGATTTGCTACTAACATGACACAATGACACTAAGACAGGCCCTCAAACACTGTGGCCTAAAATAAACTCGACAGGATAAATCCAGCAAAGAAAGGGCAGGAAACACAGACGTCTAACATGTCTGAAGTATAAGCGGATGACATCAATGATTATTAAAAGAGTACACGCGCAAAACTAAAATACTCAGTTAACACAGCAATTAACACACTCCCGTTGCCTTCCATTTTAATATATGCTAAGAAATGGTATAGGTAGACAATATGTAGATAACTTACATTATGTTTCATTTACAATCGTGTCGACTGTTCGCTACAGCTTGCTTCCTGGGGCGTGGAGCCACAAAGCAACTGAGCAATTCGGTCCATCATGGGTTTAGATTCATTTCACGCAGTTACGTGTTCAATACATGCTCTGTCATTATACTATATAAAAACAACAAATGTATTCATACCCTGGACATTCTATTATAAAGTTACGCATCATGGGGGTCTTCAGAATTATGCCGAGCTTTACTGAGTTTAACTTTGCTAGCAGATGCAAAGAAGATGAATATCAGCAGATCAGAGCAGATACTGAAGGACTACGATGCGCCAAAGCAGCATCTTAAACTTATGTCTCAAACTACTTGGTGTCATCACAAACTATTTTCATGAAGATGAACTGCATAGAGATTGAAAAAGTGAATCGGCACAACGCCTGGGTCAAAACTTTAATCGTTGTATGACCACGAAGAGCGTCATGTTCTCGAACTTTTAATGTACCATTGTTGTCATCTGCTCGAAAATAGTTTTACAGTTAGATCGTTTCGGCCATCACCAGTCTCTAGTGTGGAGATTAAGGCATCAGATGATCTGAAAAAGATGTACATGAAATGATTGGAGTTAGGACTGTAGATGGGCGATGTGTGAGATCTACCTTTAGATTTGTTGTCAAGGGCAGAAAGTAGCCAACAAGTCCGGGATCATTTATGAAGGCACAACGATAAATACAGATATATAATGTGTACATCGATACAGTTGCATTGCGGCCCTGCAGCAAAAAAATTAGTGACGTATTTACTACATAAAAATGTCTGATAGTAGATGTACTTCTGTGGATGACTAAACGGTTAGTTTACAACTGCTTTGTGTGAGAAAAACCATTGAGGCTAAATTACAACCTCAGCAATTATCTAACAAACATAGTTTGTGATATAGCTTATTAGCTAGGATTGTAGGCATTCAATATGGAGCGTTTTGATTCAAATGAAAATAGCCTAATCAGTAAGATCATAAAGATTGAGGGCAATATTTGCTTCATCAGCTATCGTGTCTTGTCAGTTCGGTCACTTTTACATCTGTAATACCGTCCGCTGTCTGCAACCAAGTTACCACCTGGCGAAAACACAATCTGAATAACTTTCATCATAGATATAGATGAAAACGTATGTGTCACATGGTCAGTTTCCAAACAATGCGTGACACAAATCGTGCATTCACAACGTTCCAAGGAAAACCGATCTACTGTATTCTGTTTCTACGTCACGGTTCTTATTATGTATGCAATGGAGGAATTGTGGGACGGTGTGGAGGACTTCCTACCTTTCTCTCAAGATCAATCGTAGTGAAAGCTGCAAGGTAAGGCGTGCGTTCCGAGGGACACACCGGCGCGGAGTGATGCAGCAAAGCAAAGAGGCTGGCTGAAGATCGAAGCTCCGATCCCTGGCAGGTGCCTGCTGTAACGACGTTTACATCCCTGGCTAGCCACTGAGCTAACAAGGCTAGCCAGTCCGCTGTCAAACTTTTGGACCGCCCTTTTAGAGGCTAACTTCTAAAAGGTCATCAAAGGGAAATGAAGTTGTACAGTATGCATCTGTGGTTGGCTATATAGCTTTGGTCCGTGTGTTTGCATGTTGATAGTCTTGCTGTTGCATAATCCACTTTAGGTAGGTAGCTATATTCTTTATATGCTACTTAGCGGTCTTATATATTTTATTAATTTGTAGTGATTGGTCACATAATCATATAACATGTGTTACTTCACAGTGAAATTACTGACAACATTTAGCTGATAGTCGGCTAGCTGGCTAGCGGCTATTTTTAGTTTGACCTCTGAACGGGGTAGCTAGCTAAACAACCAGTTGTTACGTTGGCAACATTTGCTGACCATTCTTCTTTCCGCTGGGTCCATTCTGTTTGCGATCGTTGTTTATTCATGGTAGAATTAATCTTACCGTTTCTTAATTGTACATATAACTAACTCAATAGCTACCTAGTTTACAAAGCAGCTGTAGCTGGCGATTAAAGTTTAGTTTATTTGACCATGTAGCTAGCTGGAGTATGATGTATCTACGTTTGTCCGAAGATTACCTGGTTGGTCAATCACGTTGTCCTTAACGCATAATGTAAACCTCCCGGAGGCATACGGATGTAGCATAACTCTTGCAACGTTAAGCTTGCCTCAGTACCTCGCCAGAATGCTTGCTAGCTGTAAACAATGGAAGAGTTAGGGGAGTTTTAGACTGATGAGACTTTTGTAAAGACTGGAGGGCTGTGATGTCCAGAGAGTATTATCTTTGCTATCGTTGGGTTTCCGCACTGAAATCAGAATTGACTATCAGTTTATGATCATCACGGTTACGCGTTGATTTAGTTTGCTTGAAAACAATCTTGAGTACATTCATCGTTACAGTTAGTTAAGCGTCTCAGTGACATAGCAATGTTTGTATGGATAGATACACATTGCGAAAACAGTTTTCTGCGAGATGTCGTTCAGAGATGACATCTATTGTCAACTTCCGTCTTGTATTTTGTCACCTTTTTAACAGAAAGATAAATCTATAAGTGTGAACGTAATTGCATTTGCATAAGGAGTGGAAATCTTCATAAATAACAGTTAACCATTCTTGGCGACTGTCAACATCCAAGCACACGTGCCTTCAAGACTGACTGAATCATCCGAAAGACACAATGTCTTTGGTTATGTATGCTAAACTTCCTGCTCATCTGAAGAAAACTTCTGCTGTGAAGAAAGCAGTTTTCCTTCTCGTTGCTGCCTATGGGGTGAAGAAACTGTACCCCGTTCTCTCCGGGAAGCTAAGAGGACGGGTAGGTAAGCAACCGGGAGGGACTCTTCCACAAAACGGCGGAGCCCTTGATGTCGAAAAAGCGAAGAAGAAGAGGAGCTCGCCGGCTGTGAACCGCGAGTTTCTGCAGCGGCTGACCCGGCTCATTCGCATCCTGTTCCCTCGGCTCTTCTGCAAGGAGCTGGGGTTGCTGGGCTTCCACTCCGTGGCCCTCATCTCCCGCACCTTCCTGTCCATCTACGTCGCCGGTCTGGACGGCAGGATCGTCAAGACCATCGTGAAGAAGGACCCGCAGGCTTTCGTGTGGGAGCTGACCAAATGGCTACTGATCGCCATCCCGGCCACGTTTGTCAACAGCGCTATCCGCTACCTGGAGGGCCAGCTGACTCTGGCCTTCCGCACCCGGCTGGTCACCCATGCCTACCGCCTGTACTTCAGCGACCAGACCTACTACCGCGTGAGCAACATGGACGGGCGGCTGGCTAACCCCGATCAGTCGCTTACGGAGGACGTGGTGATGTTCGCCGCCTCCGTCGCCCACCTCTACTCCAACCTCACGAAGCCCATCCTGGACGTCGTGGTGACCTGCTACACCCTCCTCAAAGCGGCCGAATCGAAGGGAGCCAACACCACCTGGCCGTCAGTTATTGCGGGCATCGTGGTGGCGCTCACGGCGAAGGTGCTGCGAGCCTTCTCCCCGCGCTTCGGCAAGCTGGTGGCGGAGGAAGCCCGCAGGAAGGGAGACCTCCGCTACATGCACTCCCGCATTATCGCCAACTCGGAGGAGATCGCTTTCTACGGGGGGCACCAGGTGAGCGAACCATGGAGGCAAGGGGTGGCCAGAATGTGTTTGGGGGAACCTGTTTGGGGGAAACATGGGTTTGACTTCCCCTAATAGTATTTCACTTGAATTGCTGTTATTACGATCGTCTCTGCAGAAGTCAGCATCCATCACTTCCAGACATACTCAGTGTCAGACTCAGCGATGGGTCTAGAAACGGTTGACAGTTTAACGCTTGATCAAAAAGAAGTGATTAGCAAAGAGACAAGACCTATTGTGTGAGTGGGCTTGCGGCGATGTTTCACACATTCTTTAGCCTCCCGGCCTACCTGAAGATGTGCGGAGCTGCTGTAAGAATGTGGAAGGGTTTGGTGTGGTCTGTCACCATAGTAATTTAATCAACGGCATCGGTTCTGAACTGTGAAATGCTATGAAGAACAAAAAGACCTGAATGTGTCAGCGCCTCTGACCGATAATGTTATTCATCAGGTTGCCTGAGTGCTAACCAAGGGGGTTAGACACCCCAGGGAGAATGTAAAGGAAAAGAAATTAGGCTCTTTGGAGGAAATGAGGCTGCTGTTATTGTGATATTTATTCCGTAGTGACAGTTCCATTTTTTTTGCTCAGCATTGTCATGGATTGAATTAGAATGCACTCAAATGGACAGACCTCAGAGTTGGTTAAATTTTGATGTACACAGTCTGCCAATATCCACTGTCAACTTGAGTGTCGTTGGTACATTATGTTCAGAGAGAAACATTGTAAAGTTTGCAGCATGTTTGCCTCAGGATGAATTTCAGTCCCTTCATCAGAAATACACTGAGGATGTGCTATTTATTTTGTACCCCATAAACTCAGTATATTCTGATTTTGTCACCTCATATCCAGCTTGCAAGAAATCTCTCCCTCCCTGCATAGTGGAGTGAAGAAGTCTCAGACAGTTTTGAAATGCATAGCTTTTTAGTGATATCAAATAACTGCCAGCAGATATGATTATGTTCTCTGTCTGGCTTTATATATACCTTTGAGTCACCGGAATGGGGAAAAGAATTCCACTCTTTGTGCAAGAGAAAGGTGAGTTACTTGCGTGCATGCAGGAGCAAAAGTGTATGTTTGTGTGTATGAGTATGTGCGTGCTCGAGGCTAGAGCACATGTAGGATTTGTATCACGTGTTCCAACACACTACATCCACAACGAAAAGGTTATGATTTGACAGATGCCTTTGTTTCTTTATCGATCTCATAAGCAAAAAAAAAAAAGATTTTAAAGAGATGAGTTACAAACAAACAGTGGATATAAGTGAAGCCTAAAATCCTCCAAATAGCCAAACACACAGCTGAGCAGCCTCCTAAAGTGCAGAAATAACACATTCAGTTGATAAAGGAAGCAAATATGACCTGGGGAAAAGTGCACGTGTTTTAAACATGTTGTAGCATGCTGTGATTATGGGTAAAAGCCAAAAACATTTGTCTACTCTACAGTGTGTCATACTGTTCAGCACTATTTTTGTTACTGCCTGCACCTTCATTAGATAAATTTCATAATTTGTTGCTTTGAAGATAAAAGCCGCACAACTGCTTCTTTTCAGATAATCTAAACATGAGCAAAACAAAAAAAAAAAAAGGGAAAAATTGGAATTGTTTTTTCTTTCCGAGTCAAATGGAAAATTCTCTTTTGCATACAGCTTTTCATGGCAGGCTTTTCATGAGACTGCTTTACATATTTAAAGGGAACAATAGCAGTACAGTAATGGGCCACAGCCTAAGTGAACGGGAGAAAGCATGCTGCAAACCGTCGCCCCTCCCAGCCGCAGCCTTGGTGGTGAGGCTGTCATATGATGTGGAAAGGAGGGAGGGAGGCAGCAGGGAAACGCAAGGCTTGTGGGGATTAGCTGCACCAGCCTGTGACAAGCTCCCTCTATGCTCATGAAACTCTTCTTTACGTTTAAGCAGGTATAGTGTGTAGGATGTGTCTCACTCTGTTGTTAACACTGAAGCATGCAGCGTTTAGAGAGACAGTGACCTGTAAAAGCAAACAAAGAGCCCTTGGGGTCTTTAAGCAGGCTAATTGGTTTTGAAGCTGCCATCACATAGCATGAGCTCCACTTTTCAGTGTAATGACTCCAGTGTAGCTGAGGGCCTGTAGAGACTGATGTTATGGAATATAATGTCTCTTGTAGTGTGTGTGTGTGTGTGAGACAGAAAAGTAACATGTATTTAGACTGATCTGATGGTACATGGCTTCTCTCGTTGTGTGTGTGTGTGTGTGTGAGAGACAGAAAAGCAGCATGTATTTAAACTGATCTGATGGAGTATGGTCTCTCATGTTATTTTCTGTGGTGTGTGTGGATGTGTTTGTG
Source organism: Megalops atlanticus (assembly GCA_019176425.1). Taxonomy (NCBI): domain Eukaryota; kingdom Metazoa; phylum Chordata; class Actinopteri; order Elopiformes; family Megalopidae; genus Megalops; species Megalops atlanticus. Next base: position 30,725,911 of record CM032882.1, read on the forward strand.
TGTCAGTGTGTGTGTGAGTGTGAGTATGTTTGTGTGTGTGAGAGAGAGATAAACAGCGTGTATTTTGTCTGATCTGACAGCACATGGCCTCCCTCATTGTCATGTTTGTGTTTGCGAGTGAGTGTGTGTGCACGAGTGTGAGAGTGTGTGCGTGTTAGACGGGCAGACAGGGTGTATTTAGACCAACCTGATGGAGTGTGGCCTCCCCCGTTGCTGTGCCTTTACCCCAGGTGGAGATGGCCCAGCTGCAGCGGAGCTACCAGGCGCTGTCGTCCCAGATCAACCTGATCCTGTTCAAGCGGCTGTGGTACGTCATGCTGGAGCAGTTCCTCATGAAGTACGTGTGGAGCGCCTCGGGCCTCGTCATGGTGGCCGTGCCCATAATCACGGCCACGGGCTACTCCAAACACGGTAAAACTCCACTTCGACCACCCCCTCTCTCCCGCAGGCTTCCTCCTGTCACAGGTTACCCGATACTCTGCACCTGATGGCAATGTTTTGTGTTTCTTTGAACCCACCTCCCTTCATCTCCCTGTAAATGGCATTAAAGGATGTGTGTGAACACAACAGTGCTGTTGCCAGTAAGAGCATGTTGTTAGCAAGAGCAATATGTAAATACCATGGTATGATGTAATGTTGCCAGCAGGAGCAACATTACCTTGCATCATACTACCAAAGCCCACAGGTCCATGCTTAACAGTGATCTGTGGGAGCTGGGTTCGTTACAATACAATTACAATTACAATGTCAGATTCCACCCAGGGGTTGCAGTGATCAGGTCATGGTAACTAAGTGCAGGACAGCTGCTCCAAGTCTCAAAGTACACCGTTGACAAAGGCTTCTTCTTGGATGGGCTGTTCAGTGTTTTTCCTAAGGCTCAGTGTTCAGCCAGCTGATGACTGTGGAAGTCTGTGCACTCACTACGCAAGACGCTCACTCCACCCACTCGGCAGGTCAATGGGATATGAAACGCAAACAAACACGCTATAACAGGAAAAACAAGATGATTATGCTCTTTGGCACCTTGTGTCCTGTGACTCTTTGCACTCCACCCACTGTGCTTGCGAGGTTCTCCATGCACTGCACCATATTGCAGCATGTTGGCGTGCATTGCAACATCCACTTCGAGTTGCTGCAGTGGTCTTCGGGTCTGTTCCCCAGGAGACTTTGTATAGTGGGGCATTGTTTAAACAAGCTGCGTGTGCTTTTATCGTCTGTAATTTACCCATTAGTGCTAGCACAACAGAATGAGTGCAGGCATGCAGCGCACAGTGACTTCTTTGTGCCTCGTCTGCGGAGTGGAGTCAAACCCGATTACGCGTGTGTTGGCGAACTGTATTTAAAGCGCGGTGACAGTGGTGACACACAGCGGAGCGACCGGCCCTGCCGTGCCGGGGGTCGCGGCGGTAACCGCGCGGTTGACACGGCTACGTTTTCTCCCGCCAGACTCGGAGGACGTGAAGCAGGCCGCCATGGTGATGAAGGAGGAGGAGCTGGTGAGCGAGCGCACGCAGGCCTTCACCACGGCCCGGAACCTTCTGAACGCTGGCGCCGACGCCGTGGAGAGGATCATGAGCTCCTACAAGGAGGTGAGGCGTTGCGGGTGTCACCCACGTATCCCACGGAAACCCAAACCGCTCAGCTGCGTTGGTGCCGCTGACGCTGTAACTCTGAGGCCGTGAGTGTGGCGAAGCTGGCTGACACTTCCCGCAAAAAATGGAACAGAAAAAGCAAACATTAAAAAAATATATGTAATATATATTTAAACCAACAAAGAAACAAAGGGATCCAGCCTTGGGCACAAGTACCACAGTTATGACCTATTCACAAAAGTTTGCCTCCAGCAGCAGCCTCACACACCTGTATTTAAGGCACCTTTAATTAGGCAGGTGTGGCCCATTAACCAATGGTTGGCTTCACATGCACATCAGACAATTACCATGACAGGCCAACAATTAACAGGTTTGGATGCAGTTGATGAAATGGTCTGCTGTTGGTAGATTTGAATTGCTTGAAGACAAAGCGCCCCTTAAAAATCTAACATTTTAACTATCAAACACAAACTGACAACTAACAGCGTTCAGTTTCTGGGGGACAGGTGAAGGCTCTCTTTCACGCTGTGGAACAGTGGCGGTAAAGAAGCTGTCATCATTGCGGCGGCTCCACCCCTAACCGCTCCTCTGACCCCGCCCCTCAGGTGACGGAGCTGGCGGGCTACACGGCGCGGGTGTACGAGATGTTCTCTGTGTTCGAGGACGTGCGGGCGGGGGTGTACCGGCGCTCGGTGGAGGCGGAGAGCGGGGAGGCAGGGTCTGCGCAGCTGATGCAGCACGGCACCAGGATAGAGGGGCCCCTGGAGATCAGAGGTAAGCTGATGCCCCAGGGCCTTCTCCGAGACCTGTGTGCCTGAAATCTGAGCACCAGTGGGGCGGCAGTGTAGCATAGTGGTTAAGAAGCACAACTTGTAACCGAAAGGTTGCCAGTTCGATTCCACACTGGGGCGCTGCTGTTGGGCAAGGTACTTAACCCACAATTGCCTCAGTAAATATCCATGTGTATAAATGGATAACATTGTAAAAAAAGGCTGTAACCTATGTAAGTTGCTCTGAATAAGAGTGTCTGCTAAATGCCAATAATGTTATATAATGAACACCAGGCAGCCCATTGGTTTAGTCAGGTTTTATCAGATCTTGTAATTGTAGAGTAGCTGTAGAACTTGCTGGACCTCTATTGCCCTGGAGGACTGGAGTTGCTGTTGACAAAATAAGATCTTTACTCCAAAGTCCCTTGGTAGGACCTGCTGGTTTGTGGGGTGACACCTGCCAGTGTTGGAAATAAAGGGTCCAGGCCACTGGCGATTTGTGTCCTGGCTGCCAAAAAGAGGTGTTTGGCGTGCACTTTATCTGCCTGATCAACACCTCGGGCTATAATTTACTCTGCTTTTTCTTACGCTCGCTAGCTGAGCGTCGTTAGCGTTACAGCCAGCGATGATAATGCTAACGACAAGCTGTCTGCCTCACATGTAATCTGAGATAAAGGAGATTAAATGGCTCGTGCCCTGGGGGCATTTTCTCATTCCTGTTTACATCATCGACATATAATTCCGAGCACTTCGCTGTGTTTAAGGTTCACGGGTGATTGATTGTTCTTGCATTTTTAATGGGTTGAGAGGAGAGCAATTAAACAGCCCAAAGTGCGCTCATAAAAGGTCTGCGCTGGGCGTTATTTCGCAGAAGGATCAGGCCAAACGATTCAATCTGCCTGCCATCATCGGTGAAAAGGAAGTGTTATTCTATCGGCAGTCTTTTATATACCTAACTCCAGAATGTCACCACACATGCAGAGGTTCATTACAGAGGTACGGCCTCTGAGTGCCTCTTATCGGTAACGGTTGTCTGCGGTTCCTAAGTCATGGCAACAAAGTAAACGATTTAAACAGGAACGGATTGTGCTCTTATTTAAGCCTGCAATTGAAAAGACGTGTGTAGATGGGAGCCACATTCTTGAAAGATTCACTTTTATCAGTATTTATATTTCACTGAAGCGTAAAGATTGACTGCCTTTCGGCAGAATGCCTGTATCTGTGAATGATGTCACAGATGCTCTGAGTGGTGCTGCTCTCTCACCGGCTCGGTTTCGGGTGCAGGTCAGGTGATCGACGTGGAGCAGGGGATCAGCTGCGAGGACCTCCCGATCATCACGCCCACGGGCGATGTGGTGGTGTCCAGCCTCAACATTAAGGTGAGGAGTCACCGTGTCCGGCGTGGGTGTCCCCCTCTCTCTGGGTCACCGTGCCCCTCCCCCTCCTCACGCCACCCTCTGACATGGTGACCTCAGCGGGAACACAACTGTTTGCAAAGTTATGCAATCAGGCTGAAGTTACACAAGAATCAGAATGGCAAACAGCCCCAGGAATGCACAACAAGAGTGAGGACCTAAGCGCGTAAGGGAATTAGTTTGCAAATCCCGGCTACTCCAGGTCAAAAAAAGCAAACAGCACCTGTAAATGGGGGAAATATGTTATTTAAAATTGACAGGCGCCAAAAGTGGTTTACACATTCCTGGAACTGAAGTACAGTGTTTGGCTATCAGGAAATGATGGGATGACCAACATAGTTAAACCACTGTTGATAGTTGTTCTCCCAGTGTGTGTGTGCGTGTGTGTGCGTGTGTGTGTGTGTGTGTGTGTGTGCGTGTATGCGCGTGTGTGTGTGTGTGTGTGCGCGCGCGTGTGTGTGCGTCTATGCGTGTGTGTGCGTGTATGCGTGTGTGTGTGTGTGTGCGCGCGTGTGTGTGTGTGTGTGTGTGTGTGTATGTGTGTGTGTGTGTGTATGCGTGTGTGTGTGTGTGTGCACGCGCACGTGATGGGGATGTACGGGTCAGAGTGTGGCCTTGGGTCCAGCTTGTAGGGTGGCCTTGATTGCCACGAGGACAAAACCACCAATACAGCAAAGGTAAAGGAGTTCTTTCCAGAGGATTCTGGGGTCACATTGTTTCATTCTGTGTCATGTGTTAGTTACCCCTCTGAGGCTTGGAGACAATGGCTGTGTGTTACTGTAGAAGAGGAAGTGTGGCTCAGCTAGGCCTGGAAGTCTCGCGTAGGTCTGCAAATGACGTCATAGCTCTCAGAGTACTGCTGTGCTCCACAGTCTTCCGATGCCAGATATCACCACACAGAGTCCCAGTAAATTCTGAATGTTTCAGTCATCGGCATTATGAAAATTCCAGTCATTGGTTATGGTTTAACCCGTTCGATACAATAACGTAAGCTTTGTGGAGATATAATAACGATGTGCTTAATGGCTGATCACTGTCTTCTTAAATTATGCATAAGAATTCTTAAAGGGTACCTGAATTGAATTTCAGTTACTTAGTAAAAAAAAAAACAAACAAGCTGAATGCCTTACTAGCCAAAAATACTGAAATGGTGAGGGCATCATAATACTGCACAGGCTAGCTGAGTTAGCAGATTTAAAGATATCACCTAATAAACCTGTCTTTCTATTTTTGCAATGCTGGAAAACAAAAGAGGAAGTTGCAGAAAGTCAGTTAGAGGAAATGTTCCTCTAAATTTCATTCCACACGCTCCAGAGCATTTCCAGGATTGCTTGATCTAATTCAGTATATTTGTATTTTAATTTCACACTTGTTTGCTGAAATTTTTTTCAGTTTTTTTCAGCTTTCTAAACGCTAGGGGAACATTCAGTTCGCCTTGGCCATGCATTGATAGCGTGTTTACTCCTGTGTGTGTAATGGGCTGATAGCGACTGTATGTAGCATTCTGTGTGTTGCTACAGAAATGTAGAGTTGAGAATGCACGGACAGTCTCTTCCATAGCCGTCTTTATCAAGAAGAGCAACTTTATACAGATCAACAATTTGCTTTACACCCGTGAGCAACAACTGGCAAACCACAGACATGACCATGTAATATAGAATATAATCACTAAGCCAAGATCAGTTATCACAAAATGTTTCACATAATATGATTTATTCTTTTCGGAAGGGAATTAAAAATGATGAATCTGCTTGTTTTAAATACCACAGGCAGTTAAGCAGAACAAATGTTCGAGAACGCTTGTTTCTGGGGGGTTATAAAACTGTGGCTGGCAAGCCTAAAAATTAATACATGCTTTGATTTTTGTTGCACAACATTAAAGGATATCATTTGTTTAGGTTCAGATCCAAAGTTGCTCTGCATGATTTTCTTAGTCCCCTGAGATTTTTTGAAAGTGTGTGTGTTGCCCTTTAAATACAAGCAGCATTAATGTTACAGGACTGAACTGGAAGCCCTGAGACGTGCTGCATTCTCACCTCGGAGAGCAGCTCAGGTGGCCTGATACACACGCGCATAGGGTGACCTCTGTCACCTAAACCTGCTTTGTTTGTAGCCTACATCTATATCCCTTATTGTAAGTGGTTCCTTCTGTCATATTTGCAACAGTTTATGCACGTTTTGAAAAATGAATAATGAAGTCGTGAGTGTGGAGTGACCGTTAGCGCAGAGCGCGTGTTGTGAGGAACGCGCGGTAAACGGGTCAGGGATACCGCCGCGGCGGGGTCTCTGGCGTGAAGTGGCGCGTGGGTCACGTGTCATCCCGTGTGCGGTGCGGCGCGGCGCGGCGTGTGAGGACGCGGGCCCGTGGGACCGCGTGAGAGGCTCGGCCCGCGCGGGAGCAGCTCGGGACCCTAACGCCCGCCGCCGTCTTCATGCTGTGTCATGTGACGTTCCGTGACACAATGCGGGCAGCTTTGTTCCCACAGCCTCTAACAATGGATCCATACAACTCTGCCAAAACGGGCCCTGGCTCCCCTGCCTTCCACCAGACTCCCAGCCAACATCGCTGCATCATTCAGCTGGGAAAATGCACTGCGTTAGCCTATGTATCCGGCACATTACTGCTGCCAGAAGCACTGTTCACGGTGAAAGTGTTTGTTGATGAGAAAGGGTATGTTTTCAGGTTTATTTCTTATTCTGTGTCTGCCTTAATTTTTTTGTTGAATGCTTTTTCATAGTTAACCATTAATAGTCACGTCTAAAGAGCAGATGTGGCCTGATCGTACAGATCAAATCAAATGCGCAGATGGCTGTACATTCAGAGAAGCATTACCTGATAGTACAGATATCGATCTTGCCTTGACCATTATCACCAAAACTGGGACACGATAAGCTCTGGACATGACAACCAGTCTTATTAAAGTTACCCTCTGATCACAAAACTCACAGAAGCTTTAAGTGGCATATTTCTGTTGTTTATTACTTACCAGTTGGCATTATCAGTTTTACAGATGTGTGCAGGTGGAAGAAGTTTAATATGGATTTGGTTTCATTTGATTTTCAAAATTAATCCCTGTGATTTAAAAAATAATCATTGATGTACACAGTTACTAAAAATCCAGCACTTCTGCAGTGCGGTTATATTATCCTTCCACCCAAGGGGACGGCCGGGTCTGAAATGTCATATAAATGTCATTCTGCCTGTAGGGAGTGAGTGAATGTGTAGAGTAATGCAGTTACACACCCTGCCAGACTCACCCCCGATGATTCAATTTGCTTGAGGAAAATAAGGAAATTGCATAAACAAGATGATGCTGAAGTGTTTATGGTGGATACCGAGTCCAAAGTGAAAAGCTTCACATTTTATCAATGAAAAATAACCACTTACAGTCGTGATTTGTCACTTTGCATATAAAGTTGGCACAGTAGTGATATTTCATCGATAAGAATTTGAAGAAAAAAAAACATTTGTGTATTCCCAGAAACCCTGTTGAAGATTTAAACAATTGTATGTGGTGCACTTCATGTTCAGGCTCGGTTATGTTCAGTATGCTCTGTAGTTCCTGTGAACTTAGATACAATTGTTTTGCTGAATAAGTCACTTTTGATAAGACCTGAGATGCAACCTCTACTTAAAGCCTGAATGCTACATCTGAGGCAGTGCCTGTCTGTGGAATTTGATTGATTAAAGCCTCTAGTGCAGTGATTTTAGTAGTTTGCAGAACCTTGTGTATCTTGGCCTTAGTGATAACAATATCAAACAGATGACATGAATTACCATGCGCCAACACATCACGCCATAAATCCATTCACTTGTTCATTCATTAATTTCTCAGAAACCCAAGGAACTCTGCTACCTCTAGACTATAGTTGCTGATAGTTTTTTTTTTTTTGGGCGATTCAGGTGAATCACCTTGCTGTGGGTTGTGGCAGTAGTGACAGACAAGGACTTTGCTGTATGGTCTCATCTGTAGGTCAGTTCTCTGACCTCTCCCCCACTTGGCTGCCTTGTGTATGCAGCAGACAGATATACAGCAATGTACAGTACACAGGGGCAGAGTGCATTATGGGTAATGCTTCTACAGCGGGGCAGAGTGCATTGTGGGTAATTCCTCTACACCGTGTCACTACACTGAAAGGTGCCACAACCGATCTGTACATCTGTAAATGTGTCAGCAGCTGTGCAGATTGCATTAATTATTACAAACCATCATTAATTAATGCAGTTTAATCCGTGTATGGAGACAGAAGGAGACGGAATAATAATGTCTGGTTGTGCGTAGTAATCGGCTTATATTGTTAGAGTTTTGATGATTAGGATAATTGTGAAGTGAGAGATAATATTAAAAAGAACCATTGAGATCTTGTCATGTTTTTTAAATGTGTTTGCATACCCATGGTAGACGCAGTTCTTTCTGCACAGTAACTGGAGTCGTCACATTGTCGAATAATTAAGACAGAGGAAAAACTGCTGCCATCTAATGGAGGATTAGAATTTTACCTCTGGGAAATACTCCAGAGTTCAAGAGGAGGGTTTTTGGCTTTAGCTGTGCTTGTAATTTTGTTGGAACAAAATCATTTTGACGCATGGAACTGACATCAAAGTATAAACTTTACCAGCCCATGTGAGTGACTTGAAGCATTTCAGAATTTATTTTGGCTAGTCTGCAAGCACTTTATTTTACCCTGTGTGTATTTAAACCCATCGGCATAGGAGCACTGTGATTGGAGCTAATAAAGCCAAATTCAAGGTAGACAATACAATGCCATGTTATACCATTTAGCCTCTCTTCCCAAAATCCATTTTTGGTAGTTGTGTTTATTATACCAGCTGTGGGTTGCTCAGTCTCTTGCTGTGTAAACAGATGAACAACAGCAGTAGTCATAATGCAAATTATGTAAATTTAGCCATCATACATTCTAATTATTGGATCACTCCCCCTCTTCTGTGTCCCCCCTCCTCCTGTGTGGTAGGTGGAGGAGGGCATGCACCTGCTGATCACAGGACCGAACGGCTGTGGAAAGAGCTCTCTGTTCCGCATCCTCAGCGGCCTCTGGCCCGTCTACAGCGGGGTGCTGCGGAAGCCGCCTCCCCAAAATATGTTCTACATCCCGCAGAGGTACCCCAAAAGACCCCGCCTGCACTGGGCCACACACACACGACTGCTGTGCTTGTTCATGTTGACAGTGACAATTGTGGGCAGCAGTATAGCATAGTGGTTAAGGAACAGGACTCGTAACCGAAAGGTTGCTGGTTCGATTCCCTGCCGGGGCACTGCTGCTGTACCCTAGGGCAAGGTCCTTAAGCCACAATTGCCCCCATATCCAAATATCCAGCTGTATAAAACTGTAACAGATTGTAAGTCACTCTGGATAAGAGCGTCAGCTAAATGCCAATAATGTAATGTAATGACAATTTCAGCCTGATGGTTACAAATTCAGACAGACATTTTGAGCTGAAGGTGAGGAGTTCGTCAGCAGGGTCACAGTCACTGACAGCAGCATGGAGTCCTCGCTGAGAAGTTTCAATGTCAGACAGCCGAGTTGAAGAAAAGTGCATTTACAAGTTGGCTCTGTAATTAAATTAAATGAAAGGCTGGTGCTGTATCAGTGGTCACGCGTGTTCTCGTAACACTTCCTGAAGTGGAACGAATGGAGTGTAATTTCCTCGGTAATCTTCCCTTGTGTGCCGTGCAGGCCCTACATGTCTGTAGGCACTCTGCGGGACCAGGTGATCTACCCCGACACTCTGCAGGAGATGAGAGCGCGAGGCTTCACTGACGAGCAGCTGGAGGGCATCCTCAACATCGTCAATCTGCGCTACATCCTGGAGAGAGAGGGAGGTGAGAGAGAGGGGGAGGGGGAGGTGAGGGGGGCGAGAGAGAGAGAGAACAGGAGGATTGAGAGGGATGTGTGAGAGAGAGGGAGAGAATGGGAGCCTGGTGAGTGATGTGAGAGAAAGAAATAGAGAGACTGAGATAGGAGGAATAAGTATAGGTGGAATAGGAGGCTGGAGAGGAGGGAGGAAGGGAGGGAGGGAGGGAGAGGGAGAGGGAGAGAGTACGGGAGGCTGGAGACAGATGTGTGAACACCTTCCTTCAGCAGAATGAAAGGGGTGTAGGCAGAGGAACAGATGGGGGTGTGAAACTGGCAGAACCCCTTAACTTAACACCCCTCCCTGCCACTCCCACACCTCTCTCTCCTTTTTCTCCTCTTACTCCTGAAGATGATAAGATCTGTGTTAGTGCTGCACCCCAAAACCAGACAGGGCTTGCTCTAGTCTGTTTGGTTAGTGAACCACAGGTCTAGTCTGAATGATTGCTGTCCACCTGTCGTCAAATAAACGGTTTTTTCCCATTGAAGAAATATGCCTTTCACTTCCGTAAAGCACTGCTTTTCAGCACCACGTAATGGTCAAACAGGTTATATCAGTTAATGGCAAATGGATAGCAGCCAGTAGTCAGCTGATCTGGTGCTGGGCAGATTGCCCTGGTCTGGTGAATGTGGATTGTGACAGTGCAGTAGCTGTGTGTTTGTAGGGGCAGATGCACGCACAGGTGCAGGGGGCTCATTGCTTTGTGTGTGTGTGTGTGTGTGTGTGTGCGTGTGTGTGTGTGTGCACGCAGGCTGGGATGCAGAGAGCGACTGGAAGGACGTGCTCTCTGGAGGGGAGAAGCAGCGCATGGGCATGGCCAGGATGTTCTACCACAAGTGAGTAAACTGCTGATCACACACACTCACCTCACAGTGCAGGAGCGGGAGTGAACTCAGCCGGTTCACAACGACAGGCTATTCGATCAAAAGCAGCTCTCTACAGCGTTGGAACACAAATCGGTATGTTCCGCAAATCAGAAGTCATGTTGGTGAGAGAGCGAGAGGCGGGATGTGAGAGACTGCAGAGATGCTGAATATGACAGAACGTGTTAAGAGTGTGGAGGCAGATGCACTGTGGCTGTGTTTGACTTTATTAAGACCACTGTGCTGGTTTCACGCCACTGTTTCCCCCACACAGGCCTAAGTATGCGCTCCTCGATGAGTGCACTAGTGCCGTGAGCATTGATGTGGAAGGGAAGATTTTCGAGGCCGCAAAGGATGCTGGGATAGCACTTCTCTCCATCACCCATCGGCCCTCGCTCTGGTGAGTGCGCTCCCAGGATGTCCGACTCCATTTCGTCAATCAAAGGATGACTACAAGCTTTTACTCAATGATATGTCTGCTAGAGGCCTGGAGAAGATGATGTTTCTCAGTTATGACAATCTGTGTGCTTGCTTTGTGATATGTGTGCATTATTTCAGGGTGAACACGATTAGTAAAAAAACTGTGGATATTGAAACCACAGGAATGTAAACCACAATTTGACAAGCAAGGTAGAAAGGTTAGATAGACAGGGGAAAGGTGCAGTGATGCTGTCCTCAATGTAAACAGAAATAAATTTAGTGAGGTGCAGCTGTATGAAATTCCTCAGGCACAGGAGCATTTAGCAGAGTTGTGTGTTACAATGCAGCTAGGAGATAAAGAAAAATCCTTCATGCAACAAGGAGGCACCTGTCTGTTTGACGAGGTTTATGCTCGATAACGGAGGCAGTCGTGACAGGAGCTGTGTTCCCTCCCTCCTGGCAGGAAGTACCACTCTCACCTGCTGCAGTTCGATGGTGAGGGAGGCTGGCGATTCGAGAAGCTGGATGCCTCCACCCGCCTGTCCCTGCAGGACGAGAAGCTGAGGCTGGAGACTCAGCTGGCCGGGATTCCCAAGATGCAACAGCGTCTGGCAGAGCTGTGCCACATACTGGGGGAGGACAACACCCTTCCCCACCCAGAGGAGCAGGAGGGGGAGGGGCCACTGAAGCAGGGGGAGGGGCAGGGGCCAGTGAAGGAGGATGGGCAGAGAGCCCGACTGGAGGAGTGATTCGGGAGGCTGACGAAATGCAAACGGGGAGGGAAGTTGCAGTGTCCCGAGCGGATAATCAAAGCAAGGGGAGAAAATAACATAGAAAAGCGTTGATTAGCCACACTAATGTACATGTGAAGGCAGAGGTCGGGGGGGATCTGTTGATGGTGACAGTGTGGGGTTTGATGGGCTGTGCAGTGAGTCAGGGAGAGTGCACACTGTGTGAGGAGTGTAAAATGGAGCCCCTCGTACCTTGCCCTCTGTGAGGAGGAGAAGGAGGAAGGAGAAAGGGAAGGTACCGCCCTGCACCCCTGCTCTGTATGCTGACCTTATGCAGGTGGGGGGAGTGCCACTGGCACTAGCAGGTGCTGTCAGAGTTGAAAAATGTTTTTTTTACCCAACTCAAAAGAGGTATTTGAAAGTTTGCTCATTGCCTTTAGTGAAACAATTCTCTGTGGAATTTCAGGAAAACCTGTAGTATGCACCATGTGTTTGTCTTGCGGAAAAAGGCACTGGTGGTTGCTGACTCACGTACTGTATTTCAGCAGTGTTTCGCTCATGTACATGAAGTCCCTTCTGTTTCTTTTAAGGCTACTAACTACTTGTGAAGGTTCATGCTGAGAGCACAACAGATTGTGTTGCCCATAACTTTAAACTTACTGTTGCACCAGATGGGTTGTTTTAGTGTTTTTTTTTGCTTTTATTGTGAGACCCTGAGATTTCAGATACTACCAATGTGTAGTTCGAATGCCACTTTTCAATTTTATTTCCATTAGTTTTGAAAACATTTTTGTCATTACAGTAGTTACTACTGTAAACATGAATAGTGTTAACCATGACATGTGATACAAATAATGATAGAATTCATTAGGAAGAAAGACTTTAGTCCAGTTTTTAAATCACTTTGTTTAATGTTTTGACTAGGACTATTTGAATTTCTAAGAATAAAATAATATTTCATACACTTTTGATATTTTAAGTGGATTTAAAAAGATCAAATAATTAATGACATGGCAGAATCATAGAATTTTCAAAATAATTTCCTAAATATACCCAAAAGAATAGTTTTGGGGGTGTTGGGAATGGCGATTTTTAAATATGTTTTAATTGTAAATGTGTTTCCGCTTAAGTTTTTTGATTTATATTTGTATTTCTCACTGTTAATGCTGTACTCCAAAAAATGGAAAATATGATGGCTGATGAGCAGGAATGTGATGATTAGCAATGTGAACGTGAAAAAAAACAGACATAAAACCCAATACACAATCCCTGTCTTTATCAGCTTGTCCATTATATTGGATTTTTTTCGATCAGAAGGATAAATGCCTAAGAGATCCTGTCTTCTATATTACAACCACCTGAATGGTTTGCGATTTTGCAGATAAATTACAACTTGCTTGTAACTGCACAACTTTAAGTGTCCTTTGTGTAGAGACGCCACAATGGGCATGTCTTTGCTTTGAGTTTACACAACAAATGAAGTCGCGGTGGCGTTCCCTGGAGCATCAGGGCTTCGAACAAATCTTGTGCACACGTCACTATTGTCATTCATTCGCTGGCACCTTGTTGATGAGAGAGAACACTACCCTCATTTTGTCCGTTTGTCTGAGCAATTTAAAGGCCATTCAACAGCCATTGTAATACACCACTGCTTTTAAAATGACAATGTTTCGGTTCTTTTAATTTTATTAACCAAATAAAATGCTTAAGAAGCTCATTGAGATTACGTTTTTTATTTGTTGGCTTTATGTACTGTATATAACCTGGTCATTATTTACACACATCTAAAAAACGACATTAAACACCATGGATTCACTACCTAAAGAAACACCCCCTGCCATCACAAACGTCCCTTTCATCTGAACGTCACTGACAAATCCCATCCCGTCCGCGATGAAATCCCCTTCATCAAAATAAAATTAGAATCCCCACAGTGATTACAGTACCGGGAAGGGAACGCGGCTGAAACATCAAAGCCGTCGAGATTTCCATCGCCCTGCGGGTTGATAACCACCGAACACGCTCAGGAGTGTATTGAAACGTGCACAGTGATTCTATACATTGAATCGGAAATTCTGTATCACCCCAAGGATTTCTGTATGTGTTGAATCTATACAATACCGCAGACAGTACATGGAAATTACTAAGAAGCCTACTAGAAGTAGTCCAAAAATGTATTTTCAACTGTACTCAACTGTATGGTCTTTTTGTGCCTTTTGTTTCAACGAGTCTCTTGAAGTGGTGAGATGCACAGCAATAGACTTCCAGCGATGCCGTTCATACGAACAGCCATTGAATGTAATGTCCCTGTCGCATTTGTTTCAAAGTTACCGTAGCCAAGGGTGTTTTTGCACGCAACTGCTGAGACAAAAGCGGCAAAGCGTGTGCGAGCCAAGTGGTGAGTGGTTTCATAGAACAGGAAACGTGTTGATATGCAAACATAACGTTGGTGCCGTTTGTAAAATAAATAAATAAATAAAATCGGCATGGTATTTATTGCAACCACCGGCGATAAGGTGGCAGCAGGCGTCAAATAAATCTTTTGAATAGCACAATTATGTATGGTAACGAGAATATTTTGTTGAGAAATGATTTTGTTGAGAAATTACTAAGTATGCACACAATTTGACAGTTCTAAAGAATTTATTTTGATAGGATAACACAACACAGCACGAGACATCTCCAGAATGTTGCAGTCTGGGTACGATAATACTGATTCCAAAAATCAAAATCACCTCAAATCGCCTGATATTACAGTAACGCTAGGACAGATGTGGATCTGAACACTCACCGACAGGTGTCGCTGCAAACCCGCATTTGCGCTTCCCACCGCTCCCTTTCAGCGCTCCTACGGGAACTCTTCGCTGAGACTTTTTTGTGTTTCATTCCTATCAGATACCGACTGCCTGGCGCTGCGGGTTTAACTTCTCCGCCTCGATCGAGGAAAGTTTTAGTCGTAATACTACTGCTTGCGTGGGGATCGGGGATGAACTCCCTTTTTTGTCGGTCACCTGGAGGTGTTCGATGTCGCTGCGTAAATTGTTAAAGGTTCACAGTTAGCTATTCTTTTTTGTTTTTCGGGTTCCTGATTGTGTCAAAGTCAGCGTACAACCCCGTAGCGCAGGATCCTCGTAAGGAAAGGTAAGTCCAGTTTTCTAATTTAGCGACATGATTTCAGTTGGCGGAGTAGCTAACTAGCTAGTTCAATAACCACTTGGGTAGCTAACGCTACAATGACAGTCATTCAAACTGCTGTATTAAGATTGCTCTCTTTAAAACAGAACATTTAGCTAACAGCTCTTACACTTGCTTTCCAGGTATCTAACGTTAGCCAAGGGGTTAGAACTGGATTGACTTGTTAGCTTAGCTAGGTTGTTATGCGCTTGTTGCACAACCGTCGATCAGGTGCAGCGACAGTCGGACTGGAGTGTAAATTAATCAAGTTCTAGCAAGCTAGCAGCCTGCTAACGTTAGGTAACGACAGCCTTGCCTGCTTTGCTAGCTGGCTAACGTTGCAGATCAGGAGGGCTAACTTGCGGACAAAATACTTTGCATTCTTCCACGCACGGGTTGCTTGAAGTGTTTAACAGGCTCCAGTTCACCCATTCATACAAGAGCGATGCTTCGGGTGGAAATAATTTTAGTATGGTGAAATTATGGCTGTTTTCTCCAACGAGCAGGTTGCCTGAGAATTTAAATGATTTTTGTTAACACATGACAAAGTAACTTCTTGACGGACACCGGTGCTTGTATTGGATCCTGTGCACACCTATACGTTTGAAAGCTGCTGTTGGTAACTGATTAGCTAGCTGTCCGTTATTTGCTGGCTAGTTACCCAGTTATAACTGGCTGTTTTGCCAGCTGGCAGGCTGGCATGCTATCTTGTGATGGGAGTTCTGATGAGATGTGTCTATTGAAAATCTCCGATTTGAACAAACCCATATTTTGTTCAAATTGTGCAGTCTTGGAAACAGCCGCACCATGTCGCGCTATTCTCCTGGAACATTTCCCTATAATTCACGATAGCTAAGTATATGGTTCAAGATATGTGTGATACTACTTTTTTTTCCCTCGAAACAGACGTTACAGATAGGAGATTTTTTTGAACGGCTCACTAACCATTAACTTTGCCACCTTTGAACGGCAGAGAAACAGTGATGATAGGTCGTGGATAACAGGCGAATTTGTGAATATCGTGAATACACTCGAGCACCAGTGATGAAGGAGGAAAACTCCACCAAATATGTCTCTTCAGAGCTTCTGCAGATTTAATAGATCACAATTATCAAAATTTTCGGTATATATATATATATATATATATATATATATATATATATATATATATATATATATATATATATATATATATATATATATATATATATAATTTTCGGCTATAAGACGTTCAGGTCATGATTATATGGACATAAATGGTAAAATTGAGTCTTGCACGTACAAATCAGAGTCGCCTTTCGAAATAAAACAACAATCTCGGGTCAAATTCCGTGTGCATGGCTCGTACCCCTAACATTATCTCCTGCCGATCTCAGAATTAAACACATCTGAAACAAAATTAAGACTAAACTGACGCTAAACCACATTTTCTCTAGGTGTGATTTATTGTAGAACTGTTTCAGGTGAAGCTGGCAAGTTATGAATGGGTGACATTACTGAGAATGCAATGAAAACGGGAGACACTGCTTTAGTAACCAGAATACAGAATTTACAAATCAGTCATTTGGGTTTATTCTACCAAAACAAGCAGCTTCACTCTCTCCCCCACATAATCACTCAACGTCCAAACAGTATGTCTGAAAGTGCAATCCGAGCCAAACACACACAGCCACTGATCTACAGTTTCTGTGTGGGTACGATGAAGGCTTGTCAAGTCATTTGCCCTGAAGAGTGTATTTTATTAACAGTTTTTATTCCTTCTTTTTTAGCTGAACTGCAAAGAAAATGTTCTTTTACAGTCCTGCAATGTGGCAGGAAACATGAAAGGGGACACCCAGTGAGATTTGAATTTGAGATTTGGATTGACTTGCTAACAGGTTTGCATAAGGAAAAAATTTTTCTTTGGCCACAATGTGTGTGTGGTGGGGTTGCGCTAATGTAATGGTGCCTCTCAAAGGGCAGGTTGGTATGACAGCAAAGCTGTGTTCATGTGTAACTCCTGTCCATGAGCTTCTGGTCTATCTGATTTTGGGTTGAATTGTGTCTGATTTCTTCCCTTTTCTCCTCTCTTTTCCCTTTTTTTCTCTTTCCGCAGTCTGATTTCACTCAGTTTTTCCCCCTCGTAGTCTCTGTAATTAATCCGCTCCCTCTTTCCCCTCTGCCGGTGGGATTAGGGGATTTCCACAGCCCTGATTACTGTGTGTCTTGTTAATAATCTCTAATCTGCTCCCCCTGCCCCCCAACCACCCTGCATAGCTGTGCAGTTTGTGTGTGACCCCAGCGTCGCCCCCCTTTTGTTTTTTGTTTTTTTGGAGAGTCGGCTGTCTCCAAACTCTACCTTCTTAACCCACAGTGGATTAGCCTAAGTAAAGTTGCCTGCCCAGATCTGAGCGTGGTGAGTGGCTCTGACTTCAGACAGCTAGGTTTTCTGTAAATAGGTGAGGCCGGTGGTGACTTGGCAGAAATGTGGTGTACCCTTTATATGGTTTATATTAGCAGTGGAGCTGAAAGTGTGAGTTAAGAAAAGTGATCATTTGCACTGTACTTGGATTATGAGGAGACCTCAGTCATAGTATTCCTCATAGATTATACTCATTATTGATTAGTTATCCTGAACAATTATAGTAATTTAGATAGGGAACCATTTCATTCAGATGTGTAATCTCATCAGAGGCAATCTGGCGTTTACCAGCACTCTTCGTGAACAATTGCCTAGATGCAGCAGCGTTTTCCATGTATTAATTGTGTTTCCAACTTTCTCCCCCGGCGGATAGGGGAGCAGGCTGTTGGGCAGTGTAACATATTGACTCTGAATACCCACCCTTCCCATTGCATTAGGATTAGAGAGGGGATTGGGCCCATACTGGCCGTGTGTGGATGATGCAAAGCTAAGAAGGGCCTTTGTTCAGCCCCTGTCAGTCGACCCCCACCTCCCTGAGACACACACACACCCACACCCACACGCAAACACACACAAACATACACACTTACACCATATCGCCGGGTTTGTCCTAAATCACAGATTTCTTTAATCCGGGCTGCGCGGGAGATCAGTTAAGCAAATGGCGAACCAGTGCGTGAAATTGAATTAAGGCTCTTGTGATCGGCGTTTGGGGGTTTGGGCTCCTTCAGTTTGTTATGTCTGCTGTGCGCTCGGAGCTTCGGCGGACCAGGTCCTATCGCCTCGGGATCTGCGGCCCGAGGCCCACATGCTCCTGCGCCTGTGACTCGCTGTGTGTTTGTCAGGGAAACATCCTCATGCAGGTATGCAAATACCCCCCCGCTCTGTCTGAGCCAATGCAAATCCGCACAGGAAGCCAGGAGTGGACGCACAGGTCCGGGCAGTTCAGTCATTAGTGGGGGGAGGGGAGGGGAGGGGACGCTCGAGCCGGGACCCGGAGGGGGGAGGGGGTTCTGGGGGTGCCTGTTTCACGACACCTGTTCTGAAACGAGATTAGCGTACTTGTTTTGTCATGCTAAAAATGTCTGCCTGTGTGTGCACGGGGAGGGTGAGTGCGAGTGTGTTTTTATGCTTGTGTGTGTGTGTGTGTGTGTGTGTGTGTGTGTGTGTGTGTGTGTGTGTGTGTGTGTGAGTGACTGTACGGATTTGTATGCATGCGAGTGTGTGAGATTAGAGCTGTAATCATCTCTAGAGTTCCTCATTGTCACATGCAGGTCCCCGCAGTTCATTGTGAAACATTTCATAACTCCCAGCGACCTGAGCTTAGTGCGCGTATTATGACTCCTGAAAATTGCAAGCAAGTGTACCATGAATGAACCTGACACGCATTATGAATGGGGCTGCAGTCAGAGAAGTCGGGGGCTGACACGCGGCCGAGTTTCAATTATTGGGAATCATGCTGTGTGTCACCGCCTTGTAAATTGTAAATGTACAATTTTAGACTCATACAGTGCCACCCACTGATTACTGATGCCACCCCATATGTGTATAATGCACTGGAACCAGATTACACACCAATGGCCTGTACTCACTTTCAGTAATGTTTTTAGTACAGATGAAGTGCAGCGGTGTGAAACTATATTTTGATACATGTTTCTGAAGGATTCATTTTAAATCAACTCTGAACCTCTTGTGAGTGTGGGTAAAGCGGTTTTAAGGAAGTTTTAGATCTGTTTTAAATAGTAATGCGTGTGTGAGGTCAAAGTGTGTGTGAGGTCAGAGTCACTACCCTGACAGTTTCTCTCTGCGTCCAGTGTTTTTCGTAGTGGCAGCTGTTTGTAAATGGAGTATATAAATCCTCATCTCCTCACCACAATGAAATCAATTCCTCGTTCTCTGTCTGTCTTCATGTTGTTGTTTGCATCTTTCGTCTCTTTCATGCCGCCACTCTCCCTGCTTTTCTCGCTGCGGGTGTACGGGGAATACTAACAGCTTACAGAAAACAGATTACAGCGCATTGTGTTATTGAATTTTTTTTTCCCCGCTGGTGGTTAGCAGAGTCCCTTGCTGCTCTGGCAGATTGACACTGAATGGGAATCGGTAGGAAATCTCAAAACTGCTGACGCCGACTCGCAGATCGTAAGGAGCTCGCAGGAGCTTCAGCTGCCTCTGATTGGATCTGACACCCACTGCGATCTACAGGTGCAAGTTCAGTGTGCGCAAATGAACCAAGAAAACTTTGAAGGCCTGAAGTCATTAAAAGAGCTACACTGGGGTATTGTTCTGTGCACTTTGCCTTATCCTAACCTCTCGCCTTTCAGTGCAGACATGTGCAGGATCTGTTGGGCCTTGGAATTATTATTTGACTGTCGTGCAGCATGCAAGTGTGTCAGCTGATTAAAAGCAAAGCCTGTGCCACTCAATCTGTCAAACCATCTGCCTAATTCAGTCTGATTTCCATTATTCAGCCTAAATTCACCTAAATTGCAAAACTGGGTGTCTGGGGTGGAGCACTGTCAGAACTGTGCTGTATCCGCTAAGTGAGTCAAACTATGATTATTGCCCTGTTTTATCCAAAGTCAGATGTTTTAAGATTTCCTGTACAGGTTGGATCCTTTATGTATGTGTTATAAACCATATGGTGAAGACTTAAATTATTAGATTTGATGCTTGCATTAGTTAAGTACAATTGTTGTGGCAGGTAGCCTATATAAGTTTCACCCTCCTGTATGTTCCCCAGCAGCTGTGACTGTTGCTGTATCTCCTATATCCAGCCAGTTTGCGCTAAGCCAATTCTTTCCAGCCTGACAGTTGTGAAGGTAATTTTGATAGAGGGTCGGGTTGCTATGGCTTTCCATTCAGTACAGCTCAGTTTACTCGGAGGCCGCAGCCTAAATGCAGCAGGGTGACCTGTGGGCGTGAGTCCCTCTGAACGGGCATGCCCTCAGACGCATATTCCGCACACGCAGTGTTGCAGCTCTCGGAAGCTGTGCACAGCACCGTTATGGTGCCAGCGTTATCATGGGGCGCCTCTGACATGCGTCTCTCCCGAGAGGTCCGCAGCCGTTTGGCTAAATTGGTCGTGCATGAGCGCAGCTTGCACTGCGGATCGCACCGATTGGTCACGGTTCCAAATGTTATTCTGGGGAGTGTTCCAGGCTCAGATCACATTTTGACAGGAAGTGCCTCCTGCCGTGTGCACTGTGGCCCCGTGTCGCTTTCGCAGCTACGCCAGCGAGGGCAGGAATAACAGGCGTGTGTGTGTGTGTGTGTGTGTGTGTGCGCGCGCAGCGTGTGTGTTTGTGTGTGTGTGTATGTTTGTGTATGTTTGTGTGTGCGTGTGTGTGTGTGCGTGCACGTGTGTATGTGTGCTTTTTGGAGTTCTTTATTTGCTGTATTGAAATACAAACTATTTCACAACCAGCAAAACTGAATTAAGTTGAATTTGGGGGCTAAATGCATATTAAGCCCAACATTAGTTAGCTATCAAGGGCTGCATTTTTAACAGCCAATTAATTATCTATAGTACACAGTGTAATAATAATAGTAATAATTATAAACAATAACAGCAATAGTTGTGATCACTGTGCTGCAAAAACAACGGACGCTGTTATGGCTGGTTGTGTTTTATTTAATTAGTTAAGGAACAGACGTCTTGTTTTCCTCCATATGGCGAGGCTGATCCACCTCTCCCATCTCAGAGGACGTCGGCGCAGGTTCCCACACCACGTGTTGCCATTGTGTTCCTCTGCGCGGGTTCACAAAGGGTGCGTCCTACCCCAGGATGCGTTGGTTTGGTTTGGAATGGCACCGGGCGCGTGATGGTGCTTTACCTCACTCAGAATTCCCTGGTGAGTTCTCAGCCCCATTGTGTTTGATTGAGCGAGTAGCCCGGGGGGGTGCTTTAAACGCTACGCTAGGGGCCTGCGGTCCCCGTTCCTCCGCGTTTGGGTGGGGAGAGAGGGGGGTCTGTGAGCTGGGAGGAGCCTCGGGAGGCCCACGGTGCCCCCCGGCCGATCCCGGGAGATTAGGTTAGGGACAGGAATCTGAGCGGAGCGCAGACAGATTAGGAGCTCCCAGTTCAGAAGTGGATGCTGTCAAGTGCTGGGGTGTGTGTGTGTGTGTGTGTGTGTGTGTGTGAGCATGTGTGTGTGAGCGTGTGTGTGAAAAGCCCTTGATCGTGCCAACTGCTGCGTTTCCTTCCCATCTCCTGTCAAAACCGCACCCCTCGCCAAAGAGGAACTTCTGTCTCCAATGCGCTCGAGGTGCCATTAAAAATTAATGTCTTTTTTTCATACATTATTTTTCCATGCATTCTTGCAATGAATTTTCATGTGGGGTACCTTCAGATTTTTGGGGTGATTTTTCCACATAAGACACATTTAATTTTTCTCCCAAGAGACAACTCAATTCCTGTAAAAAATACTTAGATTTAACCAGATTTAGTACCTTGGTATTTGTCCAATTTAAAAAAAAAAAAAAGATCAGATTCTTCTCAATTTCCCTTGAACAATGAGAAGAATAGTTCTGAAATGACCACTGGCTGCCATTTTGCAAATACCTCTCTCTTCTGTGGATCAAAGATACCACTCAGGTTGGGGATTTCGCTGAAATAATCCAGAATTCATTTAAGGGAAAGCCAGATACTCACCCCCTCCTCCACAGTAGGCTCAAGGGTGGAAAAAATGGTTCCTCACCAAGGTTTAGAATTTAAATGGGGGGGGTGGGACACTGACAATTTCTTGCAATTTTAGTGAATTAGGTGGTGACACGGTGAAGAAGCAGCCTCAGTGATTGGAGCCTGTGGCTGATTCTTCTCTCTTTGCATTTCCGAGTGCAGATAGCAGCTATCAGTGCAGTGAGGAGTGTGCCCTGAAAATATGCCTTAACCCATTCAGAGCTGATACTCGGAAAAAATGAACGATTTGTCTCTGAGGCTTGAATCCTGTGGAGAGTTTGGGTAATCCCATTTGCAGTTCTCCTATCCACAAGCCAGTAATGGAATGAAAACTATCTCAAGATGATTGTTGTGCTACTACAACACTTCACAATCGGGTTATATGAAAAGAGAGAGGACAGTGTGAGTTACCTGGAAGTTCAAGGACACCCCGAGGACGCTCCTGAATCCTGATCGCATGAATTATTGATCATAGAACCTTCTCATTCAGAGAAGAAAAGGTAATATATGTTAGAACAAGCAGGGGATTAATTACTTTTTCAAAATGTAAAGCAGATTCATCAAAGTATACAGAGCATTTGCTCGGATTGAGTAGGTGGTTCTTTGATGGATCGAGGAGAGAACTCTTGTTGTGGAATCTGAGGAAGGCATCTTCAGAGCTCGTTTGCGTGTCAGATAGATGGTGGCTAATGTTTGGAAATGGCTGCCAGCGCTCCCTGGCACAGTCAGATGATATTTACTCAACTCTGTCCTTTCCCACATCTCCCATGTCAGCTGACTGGGGCTTATTACTGTCTGGCACCAAAAGTTAGGGAGTGTTAAATCTCCCATAACAGGGCAAATTCCGCTCCGTATTTTTGACGAGATTGGCGGATTCCCTTCGGTAAACCTGTGCTTACTCTACCTGGCAGCCTGCTGCTCGGCTCTCCCCCAGGAGATGCGGTTGTATAAAGGCGGTTTTCTCCACCCGGAGGAGTGCGGCTCCGCTCTGTGTTTGCTCCCAGCATGCGCTCGCAGAGGCAGGCAAGCGCACATCAGAGGCGGGCGGAGATTTTTAACTTCGCTTTAAACCTTTTAGCAAGTCGGGCCGCTGCCAGCGGCGGCTCAAACAGCCGTCCTCCTCTTCGGTTTTCTCTGCCCCGGTCGGTGCCCTCCTCTCGCGGTCCCAGGCTGTTGCCTGTCTCTCTCTCTCTCTCTCTTTCTCACATCTGTCACACCCCTCTCCCTCGAACCCTCCCTCCCTTCCTCCCTCCCTCCCTCTTGGCCACTCTCTCAAAAGACTGGCTGTCCATTTGAGGCAGTTAATGAAATTTGCCTTTTTATCCCATTAGACAGGTCAAAGGAGCACAGGTCGCAGTGCCAATTTAGCTCGTTTTTTTCCCCAAGTTCAAGTAGGCTTTATTGACATGACGAGACTTGGCTAAGCTGTGGTGTTGACAAAGCCTTTTTTGAACAATAAAATGCATGATTAGGACCCCAGAATCCACTCAAAAAGTGCACCCCCCCCCTTTCTTTCTGTCTCGCTTTCTCCCTCAGACGGTAGAGTTACTCAGTGTGTGTGTGTGCGGTTTGTGGGAGAGTTAATTTCACAATGCGAGCGTGTTTTTTGGCCAGGATTTGCTGCAGTGCCCACCCTCTGTGAGGACAGAGGGCCACTCTCACTCTCGCTGCCTGGTGGGCAGATCCTGGGCGGTTTCTCTCCAGGCCAAGATAATCATTGGGATAGCTGTGCAGGAGATGTGGACAGTGGGAGAGAGATTTATATTTATTCCTTCTCACTTCCAGCTACCTCCTCCTCTCCCTGGCTCTTGTGCTCCGCTCTCTCTCTTTCCTCCTCCTTCTCACTTTCTCTGTCCCTCCCTCCTTTTCTCTTTCTCCCTTCTTTCTTGCTCACTTCCTTACTCTCCCTCTCTCTCCCTCTCCCCTATCTCTCCCTCTCTCCTTAACCCTCTCTCCCTCCATCCTTCTCCCTCTCCCCCCTCTCATCCACCTCTTTCTCTCTCTCTCTATCTCCTCATCTCCTTCCTCCCTGTGTCTCTCCCCTCTCTCTCTCCCTCCCTCTCTCTCTCCCTCTCTCTATCCTCTTTTCTCTCTCTCTCTCTCTCTCTCTCTCTCTCTCTCCTTCCTCTCTCTCTCTCCAGCTCCTTCCTCCCTGTGTCTCTCCCTCTCTCTCTCCCTCCCTCCCTCTCTCTCTCTCTGCTCAGCTCCTTCCTGCCTGTGTCTCTCCCCCTGTGTGATGGAGATTCGCAGGGCAGATTATAGTCTGTGTAATAATGTGTGTCAGAGACAGGGGTGGCAGTTTAATTGGTGCCTTTGCCACACAGCTGTCAGATAGCAGAAGCATCTGTTTCCCTCCTCAGAGCAGAGCAGGCTCAGGCTGCATGCTATCATTTACTTGTTTAACTGGTTAGTGGTTAAGCACGTATTTTCTTAAAACTTCATCCCATTACAAGAACATCCATGTTACTTTTGTTTTGCATCAACAGATGAAGATGAAACAACCAGGTTTTCAGCCCTGAGAGTGGCCCAGGTAATGATAGTCGCTGCTATTCAAATTAGGGTGACAGCCATGCATGTTAAGGGCTGGCAGGGCATACCCCGTATTTGGCACGTAGTAGAAGCCAAGTGCAGTGAAAATCACCCAGAAGACAATTCAAAAGTGATCACAGTTTCTATATTCAGATATTATGGAAAGATCTTTTGTGTGGTTTGATGTGACATTCCATTGGCGTAGGATGTTCTATAAATCAAAGGTTTCTTGATATTAGTATGATAAGCCTACAGTTCAGTAGAACGGAGTGAGTTGTGTTGTTATTGAGGTTTTGTGTCTATATCCCGTAATCTCACAAGCCATACGAACGGAACAGCAGACCGATGCAATCTTTCAGAAATGATTCATTAATTTCGATACACATTTCAAACATCTCTGTTTCCATTTTCATGTATCTGGTGTATCAGTTGTAAAATGAAGAGTTTTCTCCTTTCACTCAATTCTTGTTGTTGACAATCCCAGAGTGCCTGTTCAGAGAAACTGTGCCTGAATGGACTGCTGTTACACTGCAGGGTGAGAAAGTCCTAATTGCTGGGAACAGAGGGAGGGTGATGTAACTGACTGTGTACTTGTTTGCAGCAGAGGGAGGGTGGTGTAACTGCCTGTGTGTTTGTTTGCAGCAGAGGGAGGGTGGTGTAACTGCTTGTGTATTTGTCACCGCATATGACCAGTGAGTTGCAAAGCAACCAGCAGGGTGCATGAAAAATGGTCCTTTTACGTTTACGTTTAGAGTGAATATCCTATGAGAGATTCGTCTCGTGGATTCCACCATTCACCACAGTATGATTTCATATTTCCTTCCAATCAAACGGGGTTTGAGCAGTGAGCAGCTGGCTATGGGCAGCTGCAGTATTAAGGTAAGAAATAATGAAGTGTATTTATAGACCTCTAATAGTTCAATGATTGTTCGTCTTTATTTGTCTGTTTGTTTGGCCGTTGCCCTTGTCCAGAGACTTTAAAGGCCGTCGCTGCAAGATTGCAGAGCAGATGATCATTGCAAATGATAATTAGGCCTATGTCTTGATCCAAAAATAAAATTGCTCGTCAGATAGTTTGAAATGTAATATAATAGCTTCCTAGGCTGGGATGAAATCCAGACTTGAACCACCCACCATTAAAAAAAAGACAGCCAATAGCTACCTTGTATGGCTGTTTTGCATGTTAGAGGCTAGTAGCACAACCCACAAACATAAAATGCTAAATGTGTTGTTTTTGTCATTTTGAACACCAGAGGTTTAATCATTGGTTTTGATGAGATCCTTAGTCACGTTGTTCTGGCTGCATATCGTACATTGATCTTTTTACTGTTGTGATTTATTCAGGGAGCCTGTGTATTACAGTCTTATATAGGCTGCTGTTTCTCATCACTCCTTATCAGAGACTGTGTATGCACAGGGTGTGTGCTTTGTGTTCTAAATCAGTTGTGTAAGCAGTGTAAAGCCAGGAGAGAAAATCAAATAAATAGTGATGAATCTTAAATGTGACATTACAAGAAATTACTCTAAATGATTAAATATATATGTTCATAAAACAGTTACCATTTTAAATTGCTGTTGAAACCGCAAAGATGAGGGAATTTTGCATACTCAGTGTATTTATGCTAGTTGTGCATTAACCGAAGTGCAGACATTCAAATGAACAATTTGTAGGTGATTGTATTTATACCATGAGTTAGCTTGTAATGCTTTGAATAGCTTCTTACTTCAGTACCACAAGGATCTGAGTACAAGGCAGTGTTTTAAAATAATGCAACTCGCCTTACATTCAGTAAGAAGTAAAAAATGCTAATGCTAAGCGCTGCAGGGTGGCACGACTGGCCAATGGATGCTTTCAGTAATTGCAGCGTATGGCCAACCTGGCTTGAGGAAAACGAACAAGCCTATCGGCAGTGACCGTGTCAAAAAAAAGTGGATGAAAAGATGGGCGAGTACCCAGGGGACTGAGAAGGAGCTGCGGTGCCAGGTTTAAGATCATGGCGGTTAATGATGCAGAAGCATCAAACAGCTGTCATGCTGCTAAAAAAAAAACAATGGTGTCACTGAAAATAACATGAGGTTATGGTGTGAAGTACGTGATGTTACAGTGCTTCTTTTTTTTTTATAATTGCTAAGGTAACCAAGTTTTTGTTTTTGCAAAACATGTAAAAGTTCTGGTTGGCATGCTGGATTTCATACCGTGTTTTTGGCTTACAAACTTGAGCCCTGCAGGATTTCTGACACCTTCTGTGGTGAGTAAGAACATTTCTTTCTGCCTTTGATTGCTGGAGTTTCAGTCAGGAGAAATTCTCTGCACTGAAAAAGGGGGGGGTCTTGTAATGTGTCAGGGTGGCTAATTTAGATAAATTACGGAGTGGGCTAAATACTTACAAAGTGAATGGGAGCACTCCAGTACAATAAATATCAACAAAACAATAAATAATCAGTTATTCTAAATCAAAAAATTCCTGGCATTGAATATTTCAAATAGTTCTGATACACTCTTTTAACTCAGCATTGCTCTGCTGCCATAACGCTAACCTGTATTTATGTAACGCCTTTTTACAGGGCACTTAAACCAAACAGAAAATGAAAAATTACACAGAGGCAGCTGAAATACACGCTCATTAAACAGTGGTGTGTCTGACTCTGATATGAGAGTTATATAAAAACACAGTATAAAAATTTTCTTTTTATACTTTCAAAGAATGGAAATCAAGTTTAAATAAATTGGTGTTTCATGGGGACATCAAAGTAGGCTCTCTTCAAAGTTCACCACCCTGTTGTGTTCTGGGACGGTGTTCCATAGTTTATTAGCTGTCACAGAGAAAGCTAGGTCACCCTTTGTCTTTAAATGAGTTGTGAGAGCACAAAGAAAGCCCTTATCTGACGACTTTAGGTCCCATTGTGGTGGATGGGGAGTCGGTATCTCAGAGGTGTGTTCGGCGGCTGGGCCTTGTAATGTCTTGAAAGCAATCGGCTCAATCTTAAAATCAATTCTAGAAACTACTGATAGCCAGTGGAAGGAGAGGCTGAGCTTGAAGTGAAACTGTTTGTGTCCTCTTGTTTGCACTGGTTAAAAGTATAGCAGCGTCATTTTGTACTAGCAGAAGGCTGGCTAATTCATTGCTGTGTGGACTTCCAAAAAGACTGCTGCAGAGGTAAACATATGAGGAGATGGATGAGTGGACATGTTTCTCATGATGAATGACTGAAAAGATCTAATTCTAGATATATTTCTCAGCTGAAAGAAAAACATCTGACATTCTTGTTGTATAAATGAATCCTGATGTCTTACTAAGGTTCCCTGGTAAGACTGATGTAGGTCCATCTATTGTTTAGGGCCTAGAAGGACAACTGTCTGAATTTAGCTGGATATTCAGTGCCATCCAATCTTGAACATCAGTGAGATATTTATGTAGACTGTTTTCCACGTAACTATACTATTTGATACGTACCGCTATATTTCACAGCTGTATTTGCAAATTATATACATAAAAGATGAAAGCTGTTGCTATGCTCATGAATAATGTGGCCATGATGCAACATATAGGCTAAACTGAGAACACCATTGCCCATAGTACAGATCCCTGTGGCACTCCTTCATGTAATGGAAGGCGTCCATTGTCCATTTTACTAGATAGCTTCTAGTAAGTGACCAGGTGCCAGTGTTTTAGCTAGCTATCTGGGAGTTGCAGTGGTTGTCTGTTGTTTATTACCATTCGAGGGGAGGGTTGGAAAAGAGGTGTGTAGCTGACATTCCTCAGTATATAAATACACTTCAAGATAATCTAAGCCCATACAGGTCATTTTTTATGTGGACACATGTCTGCTGGCGCTGTATACCTACAGGCCAACTTGGCTGATGACTAAAAGCCATTAATCGGGATTAAAAAAAAAATAAACGAAGTAGGAATTGTACCACTGGAGAGAGATATTGGTGATTGCCTTGAGAAGTGTCTGAAACTGTGTGCAGTGACATGACTAGAATGTAACGTTGAGAGGAAGAGTTGAAGAGTTCATAATCTCGTCAGCTCATCGGCCATAATCATTTCAAATTCTGCAAATTTTGCCATATTCTCCCACATGGCGTGACATGTTCTCACCCACATTTACAGGGTGTGGACTATTTTTCTGGTGTTACCAAACTTATTACCGATAAAAAAGTCCAAAAATTCTCTCTTATCTGGGATGAGTCAAGAATCGCATTTCAGAAGGCAATAACAATCTGACAAATGACACTGAACACTGCCGTGGAGTTGATAACATGTACAGATACAAGTCAACAGATCATGTTATTTGTAGTGAATTCGTCATTATTATTATTTTATTGCCATTTGGCAGGTGCTCTTATCCAGGGCGACTTACACATTGCATCTAGTTAAGTGGCGTCAATAAGTTGCACAAACAGGACAGTGTTTATTGCCATCACTTGTCGTCCTAATTTTTAAGTACCTTTTCAGCCGTCCCACAGTTTTCCTTGTTTTTTCCTGTCTAATGTTCAGTGTCTTTTAGTAATCGCCTTTCCTTCTGTTCAGCAGCACTGAGCGTGCGGTTGTTTTTCCCGACGCAGAGGTACCGTAATCTTTCCTGTGTGTTGTGGTTCCTGTTTCAGACGGGGTTTTGTTTGAGATCGTTTCTGTTAGTGTCCTTGACTGTGGACTGTGGTCTAACCTGTCGTGCCACCCAAACGCCAGATGACTCCGTCAGCAGCTCTTTGTCTTAGAGCAAACACTGCAGCCTTCCTCTTGGACTGTTTTTCCTCCGTCTCTCTCTCTCTCTCTGTCTCTGTCTCTGTCTCTCTCGGAGTGTTATTATTAGTTGGGACCAAGCTTCATCAGTGCCAAGGCAGCCTATTGTTATTGCTTGATTTTTTTCTTTCCGGTCATTAAAAAAATGGCTGGAAAACCCAGACAGTTACTGGAACATTGCAGGGATGTACTGGCCCGTGGGGGTGTGTCCACAAAATGACAATGACCCTTGTATTAAAAGTTTGAAATAAAACAAGGTAGTATCAAATATATATAATGTGTGTAGTATATGTCTATTAAATTGTTTTGTGAACTGATGGCATTTAATCGATTGTAAAGAATGTCAGCCTTGGTCTGAGGAAGTGGCCTGCAGATTGTTTAAAGAAAGGAGTGTATCCACTGTGGGTCTGCGGTCAGCAGTGAGTCATGCTCTGTGTCTTGGGGGGGGCAGCGTTCGCGAAAAGGAGGTTGGGTTATTCCACGTCTTCCTCCAGGGGCGGGTGAGCGGGTGTAACACTGCGTGTGCAATGTCCTTATTGAGCCGCTGTCTCTTTAAATCCATTAGAAATTCTCTCAGAGGTCTCCACACGCGAGATTGTAAGGTCCGAGTGGAGAAAGGCAAGCCTTGGTCCCATGGTGTGAGGCAGTACGTGTCCAGAACACTCCGGACTACACAGGAAAGGAGAAGCTAATCATCTGAGTTATTTTCACTGGAGTTTTACTCGATTGGAGCAAAAACCACTGGTATTGTCACAGATAAAACGCAACTGTCAAAACAAATTTCAACGAGTTCCTCTTTTAAAGACATTAAATGAGCGCTGAAGTAAGGTAGGTGGGGGGAGCAAAAGAAGAGGTTCAAAGAGCTCAAGTTGAACAGAAAAGTGAATGTCTCACCAGCTGATTGCGGTTGAAAAACCTGCCAGGGCTCCGTCAGTGCAGTGCGTTAGCGCACCCCTGTCTCAAAGCATTGTTCAAAAGGCATAATGATATTTCATAACGGCATGGTACAAACAAGGATCATAGGAGAATAGAATGCATTACAAAAATGCAAATCACTTTGAAAGTTTGAAATTCCCAGTAAAATACCTAAATTAGAAAAATCTCTTCTGAAAGCTCCTCTGGCTTTTAGTATTGATCATGATGGAGACTGATTGTGGCAGTTCGTTAGAGCAAGACTAATGACACTTTTAATCCTGTGTTCCTTCCCTCTGTGTGCTGAAGCGATCCTGTAATTTCGACGAAGTCTTGTGTGGTTTGACGATGGAAAACAAACCGAGTCAAATCCGCGTTTAAACTTATGCTTTGAATTATTATTCCGTGCAGATATTCTGACAGTCGCATATTTGGCTGTTCATGTAGAAAGGAAACTGCTGCAGCAGGGGGTCAAAGGTCAGCCCTGGCTACAGTGGCACCATTGATGACACAATGAGAGGCGTCTGAAACACTGAGGGGTCACACTGTTTCCGTTAACACACACAGACCATCTTTATGGGGCTGGGCTTTGATATTTTAATGGGCATGCTGTCTGCTCATTTTAAGCGGACTACATGACTGGACTGTACTGTGTGAGGACAGCATGATGGAAAAAGACTAGTGCAGTCAGTGGCTGAAGAATGTGGTGTGAATTCTGGCGTTCGTGCTGCAAGAGCAAGGCTCTTTTGGCACTGCCATGCTTGGGTACTGATAACACGCGCACATACATGCACACACACACACACACACACACACACACACACACACACACACACACACACACACACACACGCATACACACACAGAACCATGCACGCAGACGCACACACTCACACACACACACAGAACCACACACACACATGCACATACTGAACCATAAACACACACAGGAACACTCACACACTTACAGAACCATACACACTCACACTGTGATGCACATATACACAGACATTCTTTCACACACACACATTCACACAAACATCCTCTTTCATACCCAGTTTAACCAAGCCCAGAAGAGGACACAGAGAACACACACATGCGCAAATGTATAAGTATGTACACATATACATTCTGCCTTCTATAAGAGCAGGTGTAAAAGAATAGGCCTGCATTTTACAATTTGCCATTGCCATCTAAAGATCCAGTATTCTGCAACATGGTGAGGCAGAAGCACACACACACTGTTCATTGTATACAGAAGTGGCCTCTATTTTCAGTCTTGAATGGACTCGAACCTAATTTCCATTTTTGACCATGTATCATAGTTTCACTGTGAAACAAGAAGAGCAGCACTGCTGATCTGTTAATAATGTAGTATTGTGTTCTCCAGGGAAATATCCACACAATCTCTTGCGCCTCTGCTAAAACTTTTAAGTTCCTGCTTTGCCTGTGAGCGAATGCCGTACTTTTCATACCCGGAACGATTCCTTTGCTCATATTACAGCCGTAATATGCTCTTTATGATTTTTCTCCAAAACAAACACAGTGATTTAAGTCTAATTGTTATTCTCTTGTTTTTTTTGTTCTTGCTATATTCTAAACTTTAAATGTTACTGAGCAATGAGAGGGAGAGAGAGCAAGGGAGAGAGAGAGCAAAGAGTGTGAAGAGATGAAAGGACTATGAATGGCAGAGAGGTGACAGGCAGGGGGGGTAGTGAGTTAGAAAATGAGTAAGCACTGGGTGCACCGTCTCCCCTAAAAACGAACAAAAGAAAAGCTTGTGTGTCTCGGTAAGCAAGCATTTGCCCATTTTCATAGCCATTTTGATTTACGAATGAATTTTGCATCTCATATTTGCATTAGCCATCTATAGCCCATATGAAAATTTAAATGCTGTTGTAATATGTTGGGAAATGTGTTGTTCAGCCCAAGAACATAGAGCAAATATATTAATACGGACCAGAACTATATTGCATTATCCTGAAAAGGCAAGACGCTACATATTTTCTATATGTTGATTGAACTAAAAATATATTTTAAAAAAATGTTTTCTCATTATATTAGTTTTCATATGGGTGGTGAATTGTTACTATGCCCGATATTATTATCATGAACTGATTTGCAGTTGACCAGTTCTCTTGAATGGTAAGAACCACAGCCTTAATGGCTAACGAGGTAACACTACAGTTGAATCAGATTACGTTATTAGGTTATTTCAGGTTAGCCACTCTCTTGTCTTAGAAAGTCCTGCATAGCTGCTGGCTGACTTGCAAGGTTTTTTTAAAGTAGGACACAGAAAGAAAAAAAAAATCTGCTGTCTCACTTCGTGCTCTTTACAAACTGGCTTTAGCTCTAAGCCCGACCATCAGCTCAGTGTACTGAATGCATTTTCTATGCTTTCTGAACTGAAATACAGATTCTGAATTGCATCAGAGACCTTATACATAACTGCACATTCACCCAGCAAATAAACGTGGTTGATATGCAAATACAGAACGAAGCGATTGAATCTCAGCATTTCAGTTGTTGCAATTCTTAATTATTTCAAATGTTTGTGAGGGGTTTATGCCTTTGAAGTGGTTAATGTGCAGAAAACTGGTTGAGTATGGCGTTTTACACAGGTTGATGCACATTGTAGCAGAAACAACATTGCAGCGTGAAATTTGCAGTGGTTTTGCATTATGCTGAAATGTGTGAAAAGGCAGCCTGCTGGGGTTCTGCAAATGTGGTCTGCTGAAGCTGTAGAGACACTGGGCGAATGCGAGTTTCAGGCAAGAAATCCCCCTGCATTACAATGTTTGTTTTTTTGTTTTTTTTTAGGTGTTAATCTTAAAATACCATATAGTATATGGACAGATTTAAGGACATCATTTAAATGGCTGGTGATGAAAAACAGTAGCACTTGCAGTGAAAATTTATGAAGGCTGCACATTTTTATAAGAACTTCTTTTGTAACTTCTTAAACTGTTGGGTAAATGCTCAAGGTTGAATTCTTACGCATAGGCCCTGAAGAGAAAGCACAGTTAGGCTATTAACCAGTGTGTGTCCTTCAACCATGTCAGATAATTTAATGAATTTTAGTAAAGAGAAAGTGCAGGACTTCACTGAGTGATAACATTTGGAAAAGCCTGGGGGAAGACCCCTGCATTCTGTTATTCTGATTTAAATACTTAAAAAAACATGTTCATTAAGTAGCTTCATGTGTTTATTTGATTCATTTGATTTCCAAGTCACTGATAAACCCACCCGTGTGCAGAACATGTGTTTTGGTGAATAGAAAGTTGATTTACATTTCGAGACATTTGACTTCCTGCCATGTAACTTCCTGCTTATCCTGGCAAACACACAAGTAGCCTGATGTCCTTCGTGTCCGTTTAAGGGCTTGAACATTGCTCTGACTTAAACAAACACCCACCTGCTTGCACCAGAGGACAAACCAGCCTAGTGCAGAGTTTGAACTGGGTGAAAAATTATAGATTGCTCTGGTCTGACTCGCGTCGTGACTTTCCCAAAATGAAACGGAAAAAGAAAAAATGCACGAGGCTTTAATTAGGTTTTGGATGAAATTAACCAGGAGAGAATTGCACTGATAACAGGCACAACCCTTGGCCCCTGGGAATAAAGAGGATTGAGTTTGGTAAATTGCTTGTTTAAGTGAATAATAACTTTTGAATGGACGCTTTGGACTGATGCGTTGGGGAAAGCACAGCAGCTGGGCAGGAGAGCAGTTATCCAGAGCTGGGGATCTTTGTGTGTATTCACGCATCCTGCTGTTCCAGGATGAGGGAGTGTTTCTCTGTTCCTGCTTCTCGCTTTTTCAGAGCAACAGGATATCATGACATGTCACTGTTAAGCTGCACAAATTTGTGCCAGGAGGACAGTGTGCATGCATCTGTCAGCCTGTGTGCGTGTGTGTGTGTGTTTCGTGTGCGTGCGTGTGCATGTGTGTGTGTGTGTTTGCGCGTGTGTGCTGGTGTCTGTGTGAATGCTTAAGCA
Source organism: Megalops atlanticus (assembly GCA_019176425.1). Taxonomy (NCBI): domain Eukaryota; kingdom Metazoa; phylum Chordata; class Actinopteri; order Elopiformes; family Megalopidae; genus Megalops; species Megalops atlanticus. The sequence continues at coordinate 30,760,015 of CM032882.1, forward strand.
CGCTTATGAATGTGTGCGCTGAGTGCCAGTGTGCGTGCGTGCGTGTGTGTGTGTGTGTGTGTATGTGTGTGAATGCTTGAGCACGCTTATGAATGTGTGTGTGCTGAGTGCCAGGGTGTGTTTGGGGAGAAGGGGGGCAGGCTGCATCTTCACAAACAAACCCCCATTGTTCTGCTGAGAGCTTTGGCGCAGCCCGATTCACTGTTAAAGATTGAACAGCATGCAGCTGAAGTGGCATCACTCTTTGTGGGTCGGGTGGGACTGTGGACTCCGCTCACTGTTGCACAGGCCTGCTGAAATTGGTGTGAGATTCTGAGGGCCACTATCTGCAGGTACAAGGGTGTCCCTGCCAAACCTGCATCACTCTGTGACATTGCATTGCATGTTGTGCCTGACTGCCTGTGGACCTTCCTCTCCACCTGTCCCTGCCTGTCCCTCTCTTTTTCCTCTCTTCTCTCTCTCTCTCTCACTCACTCTGTTTCTCTTTCACATCCTCTCTCTCAGCCCACGGCCTGTTGTGTCACTTACTCACCTATTTTTTCCTCCTACAAACAGACAGACTTCCCCTCTAATTACTGATCCTAGTCCTTCTGCCAGTCCCCGTTCCTCTGTTCCCTACTTTCTCTCATCTGTTTTCTCTCTGCCCCTCAATTTCTCTCTGCCCCTGTCTATCCCTGTCTTTCTCTCCCTGTCTCTCCCTCTCTGTCCTGTCTCTCTGCCCATCTCTTTCCATCTCTCTGTTCCTCTCTCTCTGCTCCTGTCTCTCTCTGTCTGTCTTTCTGTTTCTGTCTCTCTGTCTCTCTCTCTGCCCTCTCTCTCTGGTTCTGTCTGTCTTTCTGTTTCTGTCTCTCTGTCTCTCCCCCTGTCTCTCTCTCTCTCTCTCTCCTTCCTGTGTCCTCTGTCCCTGTCTCTCTGACTCTGCCTGCCTGGTTTGTCAGCCCCTCTCTCTCTCCCTGTCTCGTTCCGGTCAGTGTGTCCCTCTCCCTCCCTCTCCGCAGCCCCTGTGTCGGCCCTTTGTGTGATGGATTAATATTTTATGAGGGCCTTGATGAGGGGTGTACACTGTGCTGGGCAAACAGTCCCAGCTGAGCTCCCTGCTCTCCCCGTGCGCTTGTTCACTGCTAAGCCTGCCTGGGAGCCAGTCTACCTCCCACTCCAGCCACACACAATGGACTGTCATCATTTTGGTTTCTAATGGTGAAACCCAAACAGCTCGTAGGCTACACTATCTTTTTTTCAGTGACGGTAATATTAGATTAAATAAAGAGAGTTTGTTCCTCGCAACCTCAGGCCCTTATCTAACGGTTCTGTTGCAAATTGTGACATGCTGCTGTCTGATTGCTTCTGTGTTTGACATTAATTCAGATTTCATAGTCTTGTCAGTTCATTTAAAACACTTTAATTCGCTAATTCCAATTTTAGTGGGCGAGAGAGAGATTTTCAATCATCACTTTGCTTTTAACAGATGTCGACAGCCAGGCTGTTCCCTGGAACTGCGCACTGCGGCGGGAGTGTATTAAAAGCCGTTGAAACCGGTAGTTGAAAGTGTTATTTGTGTTAATCGGCATTGTTAAATCTTCAACAGTATCTGTGTCAAACCCAGACTAAACGGGAGCAGGCGATCGCCAATCCCCATCTGTTCGCTCCAGCTGCGGGCGCGAGGGGCGTGGCCGCGGCGGGGAGGGGGGGCGTGACTGGATCGACATAAAGGCGGGGATAAAGATAATTAATGTCTATTTCGGCAAGTTCGGCGTCGCACTTTGCGCGAAAGGTAATTTAATATTAAGTACCTTGACCCCGCCTTAGAGAGGCGCTTGAGCGGAGCCGGGCGTGTGTGCGGCGTGACAGGCGCCGCCTATTCCCACAAGAGGCTGCCTTTTCTCTGTCCGCCTGTAATCTCAGCTGCTTCCGAACAATGTAACAGCCACATAATGGGATTTATAGAGTGTGTATGCTAGGACTGGCTGGCTGGCTGGTTGATTTTTTTCCTCTTCTTTACAAAAAAGTATTTCTTGTCTTTGGCCTGGATAGCACCGTAACGGGATGAAACGTGGTGTTGCTGAATGAAGTAAGTGCGTGGGTTTTGTGTGCGAAGGAACTTTGATTGGCGATTCTTTTTGTGTTGTTTTCGTGTCTTAGCTGTGTGTGTGCATGGACTTTACAGTGAAAAGACGCTTTGTGTATATTTTTGTTTTAACGTCACGCTTTAAGTGTTAGAAACATTATTCCCATTTGTTTCAGTCATTTGAACAGTAACTTTAAATTATTATTTTTGTATTTTGAAGCATGGTGTTACTGGGAAGCAATGCATATGACGTGGGATACTGAAAGTATGTATCTTATAAAATAATGGAATAAGACTTAAAAAGCCGTCGCGAAACAGATGTCCAATATTCCTAAACTGCCTATTTTCAGTTGTCAAAGAAGGCGTTGTTTGAATTGCGAGGCTTTGAATTTGGCCACGTTGTCTTGTCAGTAGATAATTAGACAAATTATTAAGTTGCGCATTGTTTTGTGTGTAATTTCAGTTTTTTGAAGCTGTGTCTGCAGGAACGAAATAACACACATTATCGTACAAAGCAATTTCACACTTTCACTGTCTTTCTTCTTGCAGAGGGTTCATTGAAACGCGTGTTGGCTCCGGCGCTTTGTGGCAGCACCATTGTAAAAATGCGCTGTAACAGATTCTGACTGGATGATTGATTGGTTGAATTGCATTGATCATGTAGCCTCTTTTGAGATTTGGGAACGCTCTCTTGGTTCAGCAGGACATGAACAGAGATTACCATTACACTCTAAATATGTTTATGTTGATATGTTTGTGTATGTTAATCTTTTGACACTTTCTTCTAGTGCAGTATGACTGAATTAAATGTAGTTACCTTGCCTTGTCTTCCTGTAGTTCACGCTCATGGTGAGCATTTACTTTTCAGAAATGTTGCTGTACCCCACTAATTTAATTCATAACTCTCTGAATATGTGAGTTATGTGAAATGATAACATAATATATTGGATGTATTTTTGTCAGATTTAGTTCAACTTGAGTTTGTGTAATTTGGTTCACATTACATTGAATACATCAGACCCCGTCACTGACGCATACTGACAGAATGAGCCATTTATACACATTGCACCTTTTTTAGAGTATGTATGTGGAGTCTGACCTGTGTAATAAGCTAGCAGGGTTGGTTTTTTGCCTTAACAGCTAACTGCTGCTCATTATTCCTTCATTCCGCTCTGCAGTTTTGTGGCTGACAGCTCGCGACTCTGCTGTGTGTTTGCTGATGAGGCTTCCAGGCGGTGCCAGTGACACATCTGTGCAGAAAGAGTCACCTCTCACGGCACTGTACTTACACACACGCGGCGTGCGGAATGCGAATACCCACCCTCCTCAATCCCCCCATCCCTCTCTCCCTCCCTCTCTCCCTCTCTCCATTGTCTCTCCTCTGCCACCCCCATTGTCCTCCTCTGCCACCCCCAAACACCCCCCTACCCCACCCCCAAACCCCCCCTGTCCTCCCAGGGGTGGTAGTTATTCTCCGTGCGGTCGGCCTGTGTATGAGGATGTGTAATTTGCCGCTCATGTTGACATTCCCTTTATTGTCCTTAACACAAACCCCTCCAACAAGTCCCTCTCTCTTTCTCTCTCTCTCGTTTTTTTTTTTTTTTTTAATCTGGGATTTTTATTCTTTCAATTTGCATTTTTTCCTCCCTTTTTCCCCTTCAAAGGGGATTTCATCTTGTAAAAAGGGCGTCTTGTAAACACATCAGGGAGCTTTCAACTCCAAGCTCGTTCAAGCTCATTACCAACTTCAAACCAGCGGAGGAAAAATGCAGCTGTTTCAGCTGGGAGGAGCGATAAGTGTCCGTGAAAATAATGATGAAATTGCAGGAGCGGCGCTGGGTGTGCGATTGTGTGTTTGCGCTCAGAAGTTAATTTTTTTTTGTTTGTTTCGGGTCTTTTTCGCCAAACTTATTTGTTTGGGCTTCTTATCGTGTAGCTACTGGTGCAGCTTTTTGCCTCTCATGAGCTGGGGGTTCGATGCTTATCGCAGACCTGGTATTAGAATCTGAGGGAGTGCCTCCGAGTGGGAAGAGTGGCACTTTATTTATGACAGAATTTTCACATCGCAGCCCAATGGGGAATCGGCTCTCAAATTAAACCCTAATTCACACCTCGACCGTTCCCAGTCAGTCAGCGCGATGTGCGAACCTATTTAGCATTTTCAACAAGATGTCAAAGATTTGGCATTCAGAAAACATATTCTCTTCTGGGAAGTAATAACCATAGTGTCAGACTTTTCACTCGTCCTTTTGTAATATCTGGTGGGAGTTGCAGTACCACGTTTGAATTACCCTCCACAAATAATACATCTTGTTGCTTCAAACTACATCTATGTCTTCTGATAAGTACACATCTGATTGCTAGTTAGTATTGTGTAAATGGTGCATATTCTAATAAGTATACTGTTAGTATTTTCTAAATGGCCCCCAGAGTTAATTAGTGTGTTCAAACGTAAAATCTGATGTTAGTTGCTGTTTCCTGGGAGCAGTGACAGGTGCTAGAGGCCGTGTCTGACTCCGGGTGTAGCGGTTACTCTTGCTGAAATGATGGTTACCAGGGTAATTCCTCCAGGACTGACATGGAGCAGTGTGCTGGTAAAGCTAACTCACAGCTCGACTCGCTTGTCAAACGCCTTGATGCTATCTAGTCTCTGTGAAATACTCAGGGAATATTCATGAGCTCAGTCGGAGGGGATGAGGAGGAGAAGAGGGTGAAGGAAAGGGAAGAGAAGAGATGACTCGCAACAAACAGAATAAAAGAAGGGGGGCGACAGAAAGAAAGACAGAAAGAAACAGTGGAAGAAAGAGACAGAACATAACCCAGAGCATTTTTTTTGACCACCAGAAAACTGAATGGTACTCCTGCTTAAAACCTGAAAGGCTACATGTCTGCTTGCTGCATTCTCTGTACCTCCCTCTGTTTTGAGTTGTCTGTGCCAGCCATCCCCTCCTACCTTTGACTGGTTTATTGTTTTTGTATTTCCTCATGCTTCCCCCTCTCTCTCTCTCTCTCTTCCCACCTTCCCCCTGTCTCCTGCTCTCCCTCAGTCTCCACCTGCTCCCCCTCTGTCTCTGTATCGGCTATGGAAATGAGCTTTCCAACCCAGCACATAGAGCTGGTGATTAAACCACCGCAAACCCCAGGCACACACGCGCTTACGCACACACTCGCACACACACACACACATGCTTACACACACTCACACGAATGCACACACACATGTTCACACACAGTGACACACATTAGTGTACACATGCACGCATGCTCACACACACGCGCATGTTTGATCACATACACACACACACACGCTTACACACAGTCACACACGTTCGTGCACACATCCACACATGCTAACACACACACACATGCACGCATGCTCGCTCACACACACACACACACACACACACACACACACACACACACACATACACACATAACACACACACACACACACACACACACACACACAGGCTCACACTCGTACGCTGACACACACACACTCCGCATCAAAGAGACTTGTAAATCCCAGCCTCTCGCCCGCGCTGTTTTCAAAGCGGCAGGCCGTGCTGTAATAATCTCAGGCGTCGTCGGAATGTATTCATCGCCTGGAGACAGCGCGTGTTGCGAAACGCTTTGTCTGCGTCTCCTGCCGTTTTTTTCCTCTCTCTCTCTGTTTCGCGCCGCGGTAAAATTCCTCGCCGCGCCGGTGTCTTGGCGTGGCGCGGGGCGAGGGTGCCCGCGTGTGCCGCGGTTGCCGTGGCGGTAAGGGCATCCCACGCGCCGCCGCGCCCCACTGCCCTCCCGCACAATCACAGGAAGCGGCGTCGGGCCCCTACCTGGAGCGGCTCGCGCAGATAAGATCACAGGAAAACAGCTGAGAGTCGGGCGGTGAACCCGGCTCTCTGTGTGTCTGGCATTTCCAGAAATCCTATCGCCACATCTTCCTACACCGCCTGCCGGCGGGAAGGTCGGGGCTCCAGCGAGACCCAGAAAATGAGAGAGTCTGTGGGACGGAGGGGGGTATTGTGTTGGGAGAGTAAACACGCGCTTTACACACAACATGAATAGACAGAGGCGAACGAGGCAAGGATCACACTGAAGGCATTCAGGGGTTTGGGACACAAACCGCCTCGTAAAGAAGCCCTCTGATCCCTCTGAGGAGTTACTGACTACAGTGCCAGCAATGTGGGCGTGGCCTCGTGTCTGACTGTTGACACTGCGGAGTGCCTGTGTACATAGTGTATCCAAAGCGGTTATTTAGTCTGCGTCTCAGAGTGTGAGAACTGCTGGCATTGTGATGTGTTACTGAGCCATGTGTGTGTGTGTGTGTGTGTGTGTGTGTGTGTGTGTGTGTGTGTGTGTGTGTGTTTTTATGAATGTGTCTGTGCCTGTATGTGTGAGTGCATGTGTGTGTGTTTGCATGTGTGTGTTTGTGTGGGTTTGTGTCTGTGTGTGTGAGTGTGTGTATCTGTGTTTTTGTGAATGTGTTTATGTATGAGTGTGTGTGAGTATGTATGTGTATGTGCTTGAATGTTTTTGTGTGTTTGTGAGTGTGTGTGCATGAGCGTGAGTGTGTGCAAGTGTGTTTTGTGTGTGAGGGTGTGTGTGTGTGAGAGTGTGTGTGTGTGTGTCTCAGACCGTCGGTATTTACAGCCTCCCTGCTCAGCAGCAGCGGAGCGTTGGAGAGAGAGTACACACAGCGTAATTGTAGCAGAAGCTGTATTTCTGGGGGTAATGAGAGGAATTCTGACAGTGCTCAGGAGCAAGCTTAGCAACAGAGCAAGTATGTGCTCGTCCGGGGGGTGGGGGGGCAGGGAGGGGCTGAAGAGTAGGGGAGTATGTCGAGGTACAGAGAGAGGTAGAAAAGAGGCTGGCTGGAGGAAGGATTATTAAACACATACCAATAACCCTCCTTCTTTCTGTCCTCACACCTACAGTCCCTGAGAGAGGCCTCTCAATGACTTGCCGTCTCTTTGTCCTTTTAGTAAAGACATAACCGGTTAAAAGGTTTAATATTCTGCAGTTTTTCTTTTGGGGTCTCTGTGGACAAAGCCCCGCCGCTCTCCGCTGTCAGTCACTGCTGCTTTTCTCTGTTGCCCCGGGACTCTTATTACCATTTAAGAGAAGGAGGCTCTGCTGATGCTGCAAAAGCACAGCCAAGTTCACGCTTTTAAAAAAGCCGGATCGTTCTGACACCCATGTAGAGCATGCTGTTTATCACGCCCCAGCCCAGTTCACTTCATCACTGCCCTGTTTCTGCACGGAGCCAGCAGGAAAAAAAAAAAAAAAAAATGCATCGTTCTCCAGATTACATGTGTTTATCCCTCGATGCTCCAGATAAGCCAAGCAGATATCCGGGATTTGATACTCAACTCGATATGTGAACACTTTTCTCGGAGATGTTCAGATGACCAGATTGAGGGAGTGATGGTGATAGATTAGCATTCCCTGTAGCTGTGGTGTGGTTGTGCAGTGTGGCCGGGGGGGGGTTGGGGGCAACCTGCACAAGGCCTCAGGCTGTTCCCAGTATGGTGCTGATGGTGTTTTTGTGTTCCAGAGTAGCAGTGTATTGCTGGGGTCAGGAGCAGGGAGACGTGGGGGTGAAGGTTGCTTGTTCGTGCTCCCGCTTCAGAGAATGGAATTGTGTGAAGAGGATTTAACAACATGAAATATTTGAATAAATAGTTGATCTCCGTAGTATGTCAGTGTCCTTTTTTTTTCCCCTCCTTTTTCTTTGCACAGCTCATCTGAAGGTGAAGATGTGGGTCTTTTGCAGATGAGAGATAAAGTGCTACGAAAGGGTTTGCATACTGATCAAGCCGCCGAAACCCCCGCTTTTTCTCCCTCTCTTTCATATACGGAGCCCCGAGACGTTTCTGCTGGAGGATCCGTATAAATTAAAGATGAAGCTTCCATGCATTCATCTACGGCAACGGCTTCAGAATTTCTGAAATTGAAAGTTCTATCCTGCGTGTTGGTAAAAAAACAAGGAGCGGGCTTTTCGTGAGCGGGCCTTTGTGCTTTCCGCGGGCAAAACTAAACCCAGACCGCCTTTTTTTTTTTTTTTTTTTTTTTTTGTTGCTTTAATAAACAGTTTTAATGTGAATAAAAAATTAGGTGTTCCTTATTTCATAAGTTTCCCTTCTCGTTTAATGCGGTGGGTTTTCAGACACTCGTGTGGAAGAGCAGCTCCTTAAGCCCCTCCGACGCTGAAACACTGCGGACGGCTAAGTTGCGCTTTAGTCTCGTTTTAAGCCAGCAGTGTAGTTTTGTTGTAAGCGACAGCTCGGATTCTCATTCCCTTTGATCAGCGGAGCTATTTTAATTAGGGGCCCTATTCCATCTCAGCAGAGTGTTAATAAATCATGAGCTTTTGACTTTGCACCCTTTTCACTTCCCGGCAACACGACTATAAACAGAGTGTACTCCTAAGATCTGATGGGTGTGAATTAGTCGGGGCCTCGCTGTAATATTCATTCTGAGAGGGCCTTGATTACACACTGGTTTCATCAAGGTTAGGCCATCTTTTCACATTAGCATTCACCAGTGCTTCGTACGTTGGGCTTAGTCAGTGTAACCAGCCAGGATCACCTTGAATGGAGCAGGCATCGCTTTGAAGAACAAAAGAACTCGCGCAGAGGCTGACAGGGCTTTGTGACACACAGCGATGCGCCGAGGTGGGTGTGTGCGTTTCTGAGCGCGGGTAATGTATTTGTAATAACCCCCTCTCTGTCTGTTTCTGTCCTTCCCCAGCAGGTAAGGGGGTGCCATGCCAGCTGCTGCTCCCCTGCTGCTCCTCCTCGCCATCTGGTGGTGGCCGCTGGTACTGCTGCTGCTGCTGCCTCCGCTCCCCCTCGCCCTGACGCAGTCGGAGAGGGCCGTCTCCTCGGGAGCCCCGCCCACCTTCACCGTCCTGTCCGACTCACTGAACGTTTCGCTCAAGGGCGCCCCCCTCAGCCACCTCCTCCTGGACGCCAGCTCGGGGCATCTCTACGTAGGGGCGGTGAACGCACTCTACCACCTCTCCCCTGACCTGCGGCTTCTCTCCTGGGGCAAAACCGGCCCCAAGCTGGACAGTCCCGACTGCCTTCCCCCCATCGACCCGCATGACTGCAACCAGGCCAAGGTGACGGACAACACCAATAAGATCCTGCTCCTGGAGGAGGGCAGGGCCGGGGGGCGGAGCCTCATCGTGTGCGGGACCGTGCTCCAGGGCATCTGCGAGAAGAGGAGTCTGGGAAATGTGTCGGAGGTGCTGTACCAGACGGACAACCCCGTGGACACGCAGTACGTGGCGGCCAACGACCCGCGGGTGTCGACGGTGGGCGTGGTGGTGGAGCAGAGGGGCGCCCTGCTGATGCTGGTGGGGCGGGGCTACACCAGCAAGGGCCCCGGCGGGATCCCGCCCATCACCACGCGGCGCCTGGCCCCCAGCCCCAGCCACTCGGCCCCCGCCTTCTCCCACGAGGAGCTGGGCAAGCTGGTGGTGGGCAGCTACTCCGAGTTCAACAACCACTTCGTCACGGCGCTGCTCCACAGCAGGCACGTCTACTTCCTGTTCTCCCGCCGCGACGTCTGGGGCAAGCGGGAGTACCGCACCTACGTGTCCCGCCTCTGCGCGGGGGACCAGTTCTTCTACTCCTACGTGGAGGTGCCCCTCTCCTGCGGGGTCGGCTACAACCTGGCGCAGGCGGCCTCCTTGGGGGTGCTCCGGGGCGCCCCGACGCTCTTCGTCGCCATGGCGGCCGGCCAGGCGTCCACGCCCACCCCCACGCCGCGCTCGGCGCTGTGCGCGTACGGCATGGCCGAGCTGGACCGCGCCCTGCAACGCGCCCAGCTGCTCTGCTACACGGAGAAGGGCCGCAACGCGCAGGGCCAGGAGGAGGCCTACATCGAGTACGAGGTGTCCTCGGAGTGCCTGAACCTGCCTCAGGTAAACCCCTCCACCCCCGCGTCACCCCCTCGACCTCCTGCCCCCTGACCCCTGACCCCAATCCTCCCCCGCTTATAGCAGCCGGCACCTGTCGGGGGTGTGTCACCTGATCCGAAAGAGCATTAGAGCCGTATCCGGGGGGTCTCTCCCGCGCGGTCGTTTACAGTAAACAGAAACGGGATCCTCTGGGGTCACGGGAGGGGGCGGGGAAGGAGAACGCGTCCGAGCAGACATACCGCCACCGCGGTCAGGTCAGGGCTCACTCCGCTGTCCCAGGGACCGTGATATTTCCGTGTAAATCGCTGAATGACAGCTGCCCCTGACACAGATTACCTCCAGCTGCTTCCTGTGCCTGTAATCCTGTTGAAACGGGCCTGGTTCGAGCCTGACTCCTCCGGCCCTCGCGCAGGTCCTGCTTCCTGCAGGAGAGAGAGCGTCCAGCCAGAGCCAGAACATCGACCCACTCCCTGAAAAACGAGCGGTTTGTTTTATAGTCGTCGTTAAACTTGCATTTCTGATCGGGGCTCGGTTTTTAATCTCCTTGAAGAGGTATTTGAACATGATTGCCAGGAATGATTTACTTTGACTTGCTTTGACTTACTGGGCTCTCTCTCAGTGAGTAACAAGGCTAATTTGTAAATGTTTGGCTCGGCCAGACGAGCGCTTGGTTTCATTTTGTCAGAGTGAAGCCTGCGAGTATTTTGACCTCCTGTGTGGGTGGCTCTTTAGAGGAATATCGGTAGAAAATGCACATGGGAGCATTAATCACGGGTAACTCCCCTCCGTGTATATACACAATGTGTGTGTCTGTGTGTGTGTGCATGTGTGTGAGTGCCTGTGTCTATGTGTGTGCGCCTGTATCTGTGTGTGTGTGTGTGTGTCTGTGTGTGCATGTGTGTGCGTCTGTGTGTGTGTGTGAGTGCCTGTGTCTGTGTGTATGTGCCTGTTTCTGTGTGTGTGTTCCTGTATGCCTGTGTGTGTGTGTGTGTGTGTGTGTGTGTGTGTGTGTGTGTGTGTGTGTGTGTGTGTGTGTGCGCGTGCGTGTGTGTTGTGGAATACTGCACAGAAAGCTTCCTTCTCAGTTATGTATTAAATCCAGAGCAGAGTGTATAAATCCAGATTAATCCTGCATCTGGCAGAGCTCTCCTGACCCACATCCACACTGCCCTACTGAAGACCACACTGCTCTACTGAACACCTAGCAGCTCAATGCCCTACTGAACACCTAACAGCTCACTGCCCTACTGATGAACACACTGCTCTGCTGAACACCTAGCAGCTCAATGCCCTACTGAGCACCACACTGCTCTACTGAACACCTAACAGCTCAATGCCCTACTGAACACCCAGCAACACACAGCCCTACCGAACACCCAGCAACACACTGCTCTACTGAACACTGAACAGTACACTGCCCTGCTGAACACTATGTTGCTGTACTGAACACTCAACAGCACAGTGTCCTACTGAACATCCAGTACCACAGTGCCCTACTGAACACTGAACACCACACTGCTCTCCTAAACACTCAGCTCCACGCTGCTATATTGAACACTGAACACCACACCACCCTACTGAATACCCAACACCACACTGCCCTGCTGAACACTCAACGGCACTGCCTGGTGAAACCATAATGCCTGACTCTGGTATGTGTGTGTGTGTGTGTGTGTGTGTGTGTGTGTGTGTGTGTGTGTCCTTGTGGTGAGCCTCAGATCCAGCTGGTTGAGGGCACTTCTTTCTCTGCCTTTTATGGCCATGTTTTAGTTGAGTACCCAAACAGAAACTTATTTTTTTTGTTATCAGTGAGTTTGTAATGGACTGCAGCCTAGCATATCGCTGTGTGATGTTCAGCATCTTCCTTTGTACTTGGAAAATATTTTTGCAGAATCCTGTGTTCATCATCTCTCTGACCCATTGTCCAGTTATTATACCCCATGCGTGACTTTCAGCCAAATTCATATTGATGTTTCCGCATGAATTTTCCTCCCGTAACATTTGACACTGTGTTCCGCACTGTTCTAATGAGGACTTACGGAGCACCTGCCTGGAGGAGAAGCAGCCGTGCGCCTGGTCTACCTCCCGGAGGAGAGATTATTGTATTTTTTTTGTTTGTTCTTCCTCAGAATTTCTGTGAAGCCCTTAAGGGATGGTTTTGTAGTCTGGCAGTATACTGCCACAGCTAAAAAAGCAGCTCTGTTCCAGCAGATTCGCTTCCTCTCTCTACCACTCTCTCTCCTTATTTCACAGCTAATGCAGGGTTGCCTGTGTTCTGTAGCAAAATAAGCGTAAAAAATATATAACAGTTGCTTGACTGATGAACATCTCTGTCTCCCCCTGCTGGCTGGCTGCAGTACACTGTTATTTTCCTCAGCCACAGACTCGCTTCCCTATTTATAGTCCCTTGGCTCCTGCTGCGTGTTTTCTGTGGACGCTGGTAATGTTAACGTTGGGAGGATGTGGAGGATGTGGTGCAGTTCGGTGAGGGCGTGTCTCTCTCTCTCTCTCTCTCTGCAGGACTCTCTGAGCGAGTACCCCTGCGGAGGGGAGCACACACCCAGCCCCATCGCCAGTGCCGTTCCCCTTCCTGCCACGCCCATCCTGACCCGGAACACCCAGCTGACGGCAGTAACCACGGCCACCGAAGCTGAGCATACCATAGTGCTGCTGGGAGACAAGAGGGGCCAGCTGCACAAGGTATGCTTCATCCAGAAAGCTGTCTGCGTTTAAGAGTCCCAGTGCATTACGTTACATTACATCACTGTCATTTATCCAGAGCCATTTGTGCTGCGCATCTAATAAAGTGGCATGAAAAAGTTGCAAGAGCGGGACACCACTACCCACACATGAGCAAGTGTCAGAGCCAAATATGGTGCTGAGATCACAAATGTGTGCCTAGATTGTGCCAGATTGACTTGCGAGTGCCAAACAATTTGTACAATTTATGGACTTAAGAGCTATACCATTTAAAATATAATGCTAACACATATCACACGTATGCAAGTAAGCTGAGTTGGTGAATGTTCTGGGAGACAGTACCTTACATCGCATTGTATTACATTACATTCCATTACACTGCATTAAATTGCATTGCATTCCATTACATCGCATTATTGTCAGTTAGGAGACACTCTTATCCAGAGCGTCTCGCACAGTGCATCTGATAAAGTGGCACGAAAAAGCCGCTCAAACAGGACGCCACTAACCACAAATGTCGCTGCCAAACATAGCGCTGAGGTCACAGATGTGTGCCTAGATATAGATCTTGCTTTGCACTTACATGTAAGGCTTAATAAGAATTAAGAATATAATGCTAACACATAATGTGTGAGTACGCTGGAGAGCTGGTGAGCGCTCTCACTCTGCATTCTCTGCTATGATTCCATGAACACCTGGTCCCCCCCACTGAAGGGCTGTTTACCTTATTTACACCTGACAAAACTCCAGCTTCCTGTGACCTGACATTTATCAAGTATTTATTTTATCACACAAGTAGCATAGCATTTGTAATAGATGTTAAGTACTAGTACAAACTTGTAAAACTACCCCACAAGGTTAGTGAAACATTTAGGCCTGGAAAGAGGACTCTGTTTTACATTACAATGGATAATGTAGCATATTAACTGAGTATTGCATGTGTTGGATAGTTTTGTACCACGTGAAATATTACAGGTGTACATTTTTTTTCCTTGAGCAGTGAGGTTATGTAAGGAATGCAGCTGAGGACAGGTAAGTGCATGCACAGTTAAGCACAAACTCAACAGCCTGCTGTTCTGTGCGAAGTGCCTCTTTAAGAAAGCAGTAGGCTTAGTTTAGTGATTGTTCAGTTTATGTACAAAAAAAAACGCAGACCGCTGAATTTCCCAGCACACAGCTGTTGCGGACGGGTCTGAGTGTTTGTGTGCTGCTGGGGCTGATGTGACATTTCCTTTCCCAGCACACACCTCTGCGGGTTCAGATAAAGTGTAACGCCAGCTCACCTCCACCTCACCGCCGCTCTGTTGTGAATTTCAATATTTGCCATGATCACACGGTCGTGTTCTGTGCATGCGAGGCGGCGTTTTTTGGTGAACGCGCCGGGCTGCTCTCCCGTGGTTCGCCTCGGGACACGGTCACATGCTCGTGACTCATGCTTTCTCACAGGGCTGGGGCGGGGGTGCAGGAGGGGCCGGGGGTGGGGGCTGAGGGAGGGGGCGGGGGTGAGGTTAGGGGAGGGGTGGGGGGGCAATGCAGGAGAACTGGTTTGCTCCGTGTCTGATTATCGGTCCTGGGGGCACGGCCTCACGCTGTACATGATGGGGCTGGTGAGAGCTCTTGGATTGTCCCCTGGTGTGTGTGTGCTGTAGCCTGCGTCATCGATACGGGAAAAATCCACAGCCCTGCCCTGCTGTTGGTGTCATGGCTCCTCGGGCAGAGCTTGTTATCCTGGTGGAGCTCCTTATTCCTGTGCCAAACTCTGTGAGTGTTGCAATGTGCAGCAGTTCCTGTCTTATCAGCTGTCAGTGCAGATAACAGATCTCTCATATGTATCAATGCTGATAATAGATGCCAGTGCTGATCGTAGATCCTGGTGCTGATTATAGAACTCAAGCTTCTGTTTGTGTCCCTAGGTGTTCCTGCAGCCCAACAACACCGGGACTCTGTACGAGACGGTGCAGGTGGACAAGGACAGCCCGGTCAACGCCGACCTGCTGCTGGACGCCGCGGGACAGAGCGTTTACGTCATGACCGAGAGCAGGGTAAGATACGGTCGGCACCGTCAGGCAGGACGGCCAGCGCTCTCTGCGGTTTCTGTTCCTCCGGCCTCTCTTTATCAGGGCTGAAAAGAGAGAGGCCTCTCTAGCGCCCCCTGCCTGTCTTTCAGGTGACGAAGGTGCCGGTGTCCCAGTGTGGGCGGCACTCGGACTGTGCGTCCTGCCTGGCTGCCCGGGACCCGTACTGCGGCTGGTGTGTGCTGGAGGGGAGGTACTGCCGTCACATTCCTCCTGCGTCACTCTTCCTTTGTAGCCCAGCCGTCTTTATTATTGAATTCCATTGTTTTTTTTTTTTTTTACAAGCCCCTGCACAAGGCGGTAGGGTTTATCGAGCAGCGCTCTTTTCAACATGCTAATTTAAAATCTGGAATTCTGGTGTGGTTCAGACCAAAGGCACAGCTGGCAGCTGGCTTTTTGCACCTGAAACACCCACAGCAAAAACCACCTTTACATTACATTATTGTCATTGAGCAGACGCTCATATCCAGAGCGACTTAGATAGGTTATAGTTTTACATGTTATTCATTTATACAGCTGGAAATTTGCTCAGGCAATTCTGGGTTAAGTACTTTGCAGTACTTTGCCCACGGGTACAGCAGCAGTGTCCCAGCAGGGAATCAAACCAGCAACCTTTTGGTTACAAGCCCTCCTCCTTACCACCATTCTATACTGCAACCCAAGTTTAATTTCATTTCCATCCTTTATCAATATTGTGGACTGTGAACAGTATAAATACTGAGTCAATGTATAGTCACAAATGTAACTGCAATAGAAATGTTACAGATTGGTAATGCACTCAGACCGTGTTGCTCTGAATCCCCACCTGCCACTGCTCTGATTCCTGACGTGGTGATTGGCTGTCCTCTGGTGCAGGTGCACTCGCAGGCTGGAGTGTTCCCGCCACACGAGGCCCAATCATTGGCTGTGGAGTTACCATGGCGGCAGCAAGTGCGTGACGGTGCAGAGTGTCAGGCCTGCCATTCAGAGCCGAGAGGAGCGGACAGAGGTGGGCGTCTGGGCGTGGCGAGCATGTGCAGCCGCAGTTTACATACTGCTGTTTGGGGGGCTAAGGTCTAAATCACACTATTGATCTTTGTACCAGTTTCGTTTTAGTACTGGTTGGTGTTTCTTTATAGTTGCACTTGTTTATCTTTATCTTCTTCTTTATGGTTGCACGTAAAAGTTTGCCAGTCAGTAAAATTGACATATTTTAATAGTAAAGAATAAATATGATACTTGTTTAAATCTGTTACTCTGAGTTGAGAACCAAACGCCACTGTGGATAAATGGAAGCAGAAATGGTGATTCAAAAGTGAAGTGACTGTTGATTGCTCCTAGTCATATGTGGAAGTTGGCGTGTTATTCATGATTGCATTTGTTCTACTTTGTGTAATGTATTAGGAAATCTCTTTGTACATATTAGAGTGCAAATATATCCTTTTGAACTTCAAAGGTGTGGATTTGACATGGATTGAGTCTGTATTGAGTCTGCGTTTGTCTGAACTTCCTTTGGGGGCTTTCCATCCTAGGTCTCTCTCACGGTCGCACAGTTGCCCTCCTTGTCAGAGGAGGAGTCTCTGTCTTGCTCTTTCGGAAACCTGAACGTTCAGCCTGCAGTTGTCAAGGCGACCAGCATCACATGCCAATCACCCCCGCCAGAACTCCTCCCACCGAGCTCTCCCGGCAGTGGTGAGTCTCCGCGGGGGTATCTCATAGCATGACTCTGTGCAGCCAGGATCTTGTTGTGCCATGTGTAACGAGAGTGATTAGTATAAACTGAGCCCGAAGGCATTACCCAAGGAGCACTGCAGAATTATTAAAGGGCAGGAGATTAATCTTTTCGATGATAAATTTTTTTGTGTGTGTTTTCATCATACAGGCCTACAGTGTTTCTTAGATTCCCCTGCACTTAGATAAGATGTAGATAAAACCCAGACGCTAATAATCCAACCATATCATCACTCTCGCTGTTATGCTGATAATGCTGGTCTGTAAATTGGACATCTTGAGTGCCAAAATTATATCTTAAAATAACCGCTGTGTGTCTAGCTCCGAGTACATTATTGGATTAAAACTTCTTCCTAAAAATCGAAACTAAAAATATGTGATGTGTGGGATCAGTTTGGCAGGGAGAAATACTCCTGCTTGCATACTTATTCACAGCTCAATATTTTATGGAAGTGCTGATAGGATGAGGTTGTCTTTGCTTCCGGTGAAATCTTCTACATCTCTCAGCGTTTTCGGCAATGCCAGTAATTTGCTCTATGACTCCAAAATCTCTTTTTTTAAACGGAAACATGCCTTTGGTCCTGAATGCACACTGTGTCTGGTGCTGATATGACTGAATTTCCTTTGACATTTTAATGGGAACATCAGTGCACAACAGAGGACTCCATAAAATATGAGAACGGTTTAATGCCACTCTTACCTTTAAACAGCTTGTTACTGCAGTGTTGACGTCTGTCCTTAAGTGGTCTGAAATTCCCAGAATCTGTGCTTTGTCCATTTGAATGGATCTTTAATGAAATGTGCAAAAATATTGCAGTATCAAAATTGGTTTGATGTATATTAGAAGTGGAGGTTAAAATCTAGCATGTGCATTTTTCAGTAGTGTTAACATTTGAAGTTATGTTTTTACAGATACTTATAGATGAGTACAGTTTTAATTTTTAAACACCCTTCCCTAATCCAGTGGAGGAAACACTTTCTCCCTCAAAACCTCATTTATTTAAACCCTGAGCCCCATCATCAGATTTTTGGCAACTCTCAGTTTTGTGTTAAATGGAGTATTCTGCCATTAGTAAGGCATTCTGTCAGATATCAGTAGTAGTTTTCTGAGTGTTTTTTCTCCCTGTAGATCATGTGTCCCTGCGGGTTGCCCTGATGTTTGGGGAAGTGATCGTCTCCCACACCAACATGACCTTCTACGACTGCAGGGCTGCAGGGCAGCTCAACACCACCTCCCCGTGAGTATGCATGCGCATATACACACACACACACACGCACACACACACGTGCACACACGCATGCGTATACATTCACACCCCTCTCATGCAGTCACACTTTATTTATTGTGTGATCTCACTGTCACCACAAAATTTGCATACTTGTACAAATCAGTCCCTTAGAAACTAAGCGTGTCTGTCATATATAACCATATGCCCTCACTGTTGTAATTATCATACCTTTTATACATTTAAAAAGTACTTCTGTTTGTTGTGATACTGCATAGAGGGTTAGCGCTTCAGGTCTGTGCCTTATGCATAGTGTCGAGTTACAGGGATATTGTATGTGAGACTGCTTCTGCAGGAGGGCTACCAAGTATCTGATTGTGAAATGGTTTGTGGATTTTGGCCCTGTTAAGGTTGTATTTATGTCAGTCTGTGTCTGTGTGCATGTGTGTGTGCGTGCGTGCATGTGTGTGCACGTGCTTGCATGTGTGTCTGTGTGCGTACCTGCGTGTAATCGCTGTGTAATCGCCGTGTTGCAGGTGCATGGCCTGTGTTGGCAGCAGATGGCCGTGTAACTGGTGTGCTTTGGACCAGCTGTGCACCCACACTAAGGCCTGTCCCCAGCAGCACATCATCTACAACGTACTGGTAAGACTCCGCCCTGTTCCCTCCCCAAAACACACCCCACACTGGCCCCCAGTCCTGTGAGGGAAACCATTCTGCAGCTACAGCAACCAAAGATAATGTGTGGAGCATATTTACAATGTCTGTTGAATAAGTTGTCGATCATCTCCGCTCATTAGAGATCGCAGGGCTCTTCGTCTCCAGTTGGGGTGATGAAGTCCTTACCTGGCCAGCTGTTTATTCCGCAGCATTATTTTGTCTTTGCCTCTCCACTGCGTCTTTTCTCATCTGCTCAATAATGCAGATGTGTACATCAAGTAGCTGTTTTCACCCCAGGATGTACACGTGTACATCAGTATATTCATGCTTTCAGGTCTTGTTCTGTTCCACCTTGCGAGAGCTGTGGAATTGTATTGATATGTGCCGGTGGCTGTATCAGCTTAATTTAGCGCGAAGCCCTTTGAAGGTAGTTTCAAAAGAGCAGAGTGTTGTGAGAAGATACTTCAAATGCAAGGCAGTGAAGGGGGATAGGCAGCAGTGAAGGGGATAGGCAGCAGTGAAAGTGAATCTGTGATAGTCAGGTCTGTTATGGCCAGGTCTGAGATAGCCAGGTCTATGATGGCAAGGTTGGTGATAAACAGATGTGTGATAGTCTAGCTGTGAGAAACAGGCCTGTGAGAGACAGATCTGTGATAGACAGGTCTGTGACTGTGCAGACTGTCTTTGCCTTCACACACACACTTGTCTGATTTCCTCCATAGGCAGCTTGGAGAGGAAACAGGTGAAGCTCAACTGCTTGATTGAGTTACTTGATGTGAAGAAATTTATGTGTGCAGCCCCAAATATGATGCATTACCTTAAGTCAATTCTACTTGACAGATCTCATTACCATTTCAGTGGATTGACTGTATTATCACATGTTGCACTGCATTTTATTCTATGATTGCAGTTGCTGGTATTTTTGAAAGTCTGCTTTTTACACAGTAATGTGAATTTTATTTAATTAATTACTTACATTTCGTGGGGATAGTGTGTAAGCACTCATACTGACATGTCTGTAGCCCTGTCTGAATATTAATTGCAAATTTAAGTAAGACTGATTATGTGTTCATACTGTATTTATCTGTCTGTTGGTATAGTTGCAGACAAAACTGATATCCCAGAATACGTTTTTGGTGGCCTGAACCACTTCTTCTTAAATGAACCACTTTGACTTCTGCACAGACGCTGACGTGTTCAGCTCTGCTCCCTTGCTTCCTCAAATTTTAATGTCATCTCTCCCTCACCCCTCCCCTCTCCCCTGACTTCCAGGCCCAGGAGCTGGAGCCACGAGGCGTGGATTCCTGTCCGTGCGTTTGGGCCTTGCAGGGCTCACCTCTGGTCCCAGTCGGGTTCGACACGCAGCTGGTTCTGCTGGGGAGGAACCTGAACCTGTTTGAGGTGAGAATTTGGGCTGGTTTTGGGCTGTGATTGCAGTGTTAGTCTCATGGTACTGTCCAGTGAGGCAGACCATGGTGCGGTTTACAGTAGAGGGATCTGGGTTCTGTACTGTAAGCACACTGAGGGTGAATGTGACCATGTTGGGCCTCAGGATGAAGGTAAAACCCTCTGGTATACTGTAATGCTTGCCTTGCCGGTGGCTCTGCGGCAGGTCTTTATGTAACTGCTGATCTCTGAACAGGATGAAGAGCAGTACATGTGTGTGGTGGATATAGAGGGGGAAGAGCTGAAACTGCCAGCCACCCTGGAGAAGGGCAAAGACGCACAGACCCACACCATCACCTGCGCTACTCACCAGGTAAATGTGCACACACACACACACACACACACACACACACACACACACACACACAATCTCTCTGTCTTTCTCACACATGCGCGCACTCACAGACACACACACATTTTCTCTGTCTCACTCTCACTCTCTGATATTCATTCCACAGGTGTGTGTGTGTGTGTGTGTGTGTGTGTTGGCGTGTTGTGAAAGCTCCTCTCTGTGTGTCTCAGTTTCAGTACTCTGCCAGGCAGCTGGAGTACCCCGCCCCTGTGTTCCTGATGAGGGGCTCCTCCCAGCGCATCGACTCCACCCCACACCTGCACTGTAAGCACCTCACCTGCCTGCAGGCATATGCATGCAGACACACACACACACACACACACACACACACACACACACACACACACACACGCACAGGCGCACACACACGCACAGGCGCACACACACACACGCACACACACGCACAGGCGCACACACACGCACAGGCGCACACATACACGCACACACGCACAGGCACACACACACACACACACACGCACACACACACACGTGCGTGCACTTTAACACTAAAGGCACTGCACTTGCACCTTTTTGTTACAGAAACCCCAGGGAACAAAAAATAAATGTTTGTAGGAACCCATTAAAAGGTGATGATGAAAAATGTACATGAAATTTGTTCTGTTGTATAGTAAGGTAAAGTCACGTGGTATTTGAATAGAGACCAGTAAAAAGTGAGAGTAAATTAGTTTCATTATTCCCTTATCTCCTTTATGTGTTGACACCTCCCTGTTACGTGTCCACAGTGCAGCTATACAACTGCGCAGTGGGGCAGTCAGACTGCAGCCAGTGCCACGCGGTGTCTGCGCAGTACGGTTGCGTGTGGTGCGGAGAGGCCACGCCCAGCTGCATGTACACCCGCTCCTGTCCCACGAGCCCCGAGGCGACCTGCCCCCCTCCCCAGATCACCCAGGTACCCGGCACGTACCCGGAATGTTTAACGCACACCTGCTGTTTGCACGCCTTCAAAGGTGGCTGGAGTCTCTCTGAGTCTGACCTCAGCTCTCCTGTGTGTTGACCGCGCGTTTGCTCAGATCCAGCCCCTGACGGGCCCCTTGGAGGGTGGTGTCCTGCTGACCATCTCGGGCTCCAACCTAGGCCAGCGCTTCCAGGACATCGAGGGAGGGGTGGAGGTGGCCGGGGTGAGCTGCCTGCCACGGCTGGAGGCCTACCTCATCTCCACCAGGTAATGACCTGCGCTTCGCTGCAGTTACTACTGTGTGCAGAGCCAATCATCTGTTTACATCACATGGTGGGCACGTTACATTACATTACATTATTATCATTTAACAGACAGTCTTGTCCAGAGCGACTTACATAGGTTGCAATACATGTATTCCATTTATACACCTGGATATTTACTGAGACAGTTATGGTAATTAATGGTAATCTGGTAATTAATTCATTTACTGAAGCAATTCTGGCAATTCTGGTAATTAATTTAATTTTAAATTAATTAAAATCTGGCAGTTAAGTACCTTGCCCAAAGGCACACTGGTAGTGCCCCAGCGGGGAATTGAACCAGCAGCCTTTTGATATGGGAGCCCTGCTCCTTACCACTGTGCTACGCTGCTAACAATAAGACTCCATATACCATGTGCTCATGGCCCACTTTCATCACTCGAATTATTTGTGAATTCAGTCAGGTAGCCTAGCGGCTGCTAACAAGCTGCATCCACAGCGGCATGGGAATATCCTGTTTGGGCCTGAGAGGAATGGCTTGATTGAGTTTGTGGGTAAAGCGTTGCGGGGTATTGAGGGCAGTAGAGGCCTGCAGAAACGAGCGTGGGATTTCCTCACTAGTTGTAACGGGTATAATTTGCAATTAAGATCCGTTTCCCCGGGATAGAGAGCTAGTCTGCCTGGGCTCTGATACATATGTATTTCCTCATCTGCATGTGTATACCTGGGCTGAATGCAGTAGCAGTGGGAGTGGATTTCGAAAATTGAGTCCATCAAGCATTCTGTCCAGTTTACTGAAGCCAGTAGTATGTGTAGGCCTGTGTAGGGTATGGAAATGATATATGGTTGTGTAACGTGAGAACCGTGAAGAATCTCAATGTAACTTCTCAGTGTAATGTTGCCGTTAGGTACTACTTTCTTTCAGCTTTGTCCAACTTTAACACGTATGATATTGTAGATATACGATGTAGTTATAAGTTGAAATATGGATATTATATTATACATTGATATAGACAGACAGACAGGCAGGCCTACAGACACGAGCCTCACGAGTCCCTATAGGGCTCTAATTAGTGGTAATGTGAGGGGACCATGGCATATGTAACCCACCCCACCCACAGCGGTGAAGCCAGCGGTGATACAATGCTACAGACTTTGTCACAGTCGCCTCCTAGCCTTGAACCTGCAAAGTCTTGAAATCCCACGCTCAGCTTACACATTGAGCAAGTGCCTTAACCCATTGAACCACTTGGGAGCATTCCATCTGATTTAACATCACCACCTGGGAAATGTACCCACCTGCTACTTACTCTGAATGTGCCTGTTAGCCTATCCAAGACAGGCCTAGGACAGCGGTGTTTCTTCAGGTGCAGGGTGGACTACTGTCTGTATTTTTAACATTTCGTCATCGGTGGGCCTCTGACCATTGTGCTTCGTCTTCATCGGCTAAGGTGTTGAGGTGCTCCCTTTGTAATACAGAGCAAATTAAGCTGCCTGCTGTCCATGACGAGACTTAGTGAATGGGTCATTAGCGTCACACCTACCACAACGGCGGCGAACCCCCTGTATTTTGGCATAGCTCTGGTAATTTTGGTGACGCTGTTCTGGTGTGTGTTGCAGGATTGTGTGTGAGCTGCAGCCCAGCGCAAAGGGGACTCAGGGCCCTGTGACAGTGACGGTGGGGGACGCCACACCGGGACAGTCCCCTCAGACCTTTACCTACCAGGTGAGTGCATACCGCACAGGGACGTGCGGGTAACATCCATACATCCACACATCTGTGCTGCGGTAGAATCTGGTGCAGACCGTGCAAAGGGACAGGGGCCAGAGTGAATGAAATGTGCAATTTATTGGCCAATGCAGGTGGTTGTTTTCCAGGTGCCAGCATTATGTGGTCCTCCAGCTCAAACTTAGGTGGCTGACTGGGGCAGACTGTGTTACAGGGTTTTTACAGTGAAGCCCTAATGAACCCATAGTGTTACGTAAATGCTATATGTTATGTGAATACATACACCGTTCCATACATGCACACACTTTCACAAGGATTTCTGGATTGACAGTGTACTGTAACTCCACGCAGGCGGTTGCATTTTGTAGTCTTATAGCTGTGCGCAGATGGGGAACTCTCTGGGAGCTTTTGACATGTTGTGCTCTCCGCTACAGTGAAAACAAAGAGAAGTTGAGTGGTTGGTAAGCGCACGTGAAAAATAGACTGCTGTTTTAATGGAGTGACAGACTAGCACTAAGACAGTTTGGGCACAAAATTGAATATCACTCTGTTAATACGCTAAAGTCGCTTTTTTGTGTGTGTGTGCTCCCCCTCCACTCTGCTTTTATTAACTCTAATCTCTCAGGAGATGTACTGGGCTGAAAGCGCCTCAAACATTAATTGTTGTCTGCTCTCGGGCATGGTGCCAGGATTTCCCATTTTTAGCCTGAGCAAAGAGAGCCATCTGTAGGTTAAATTTGTCCCTGCTTCCACCAGATCACTTCATAAGTATGACAGCTCTTTGTCACTCTGTACAGTATGTGTAATTAAAACTTGTTTTTTGGCATACTGTGCATGTCAAGTATGTCCTGAATCATAAGCGTGCATATGTTCTCTCATTATGTCGGAAAAGGTCACATAGTACCATCGTAAAGCCTTCGTAATAAATATGTAACATCTTTGAGCATGCGGTTACGGCTTTCCAAAGCAGTTATAAGTGACTTGTGCTTCGTGATGACTGTAATTAGCAAAACAACTGGAATCTATTTTCTGTGTGTGTCTGTGTGTCTGTGTCTGTGTGTCTGTGGTCTGTGTGTATCCGTGTGTGTGTGTGTGTGCGTGCGTGCGTGCGTGCGTGCGTGTGTGTGCGTGCATGTGTGTGTATGTGCGTGCATGTGCGTGCGTGCGTGCGTGCGTGCGTGCGTGCGTGCGTGCGTGCGTGCGTGCGTGCGTGCGTGTGTGTGTGTGTGCGCGCGCATGCATGCACCTCAGGATCCCCAGCTCATAGGGATCGTGCCGGGGAGAGGTCCTGTCTCTGGTGGCACAGCTCTCACGGTACAGGGGACCCAGCTGCTGACGGGACAGAGGAGTGACCTGGCGGCCTACGTGGGCCTCCACCCCTGCTACATGTAAGTGCTAGCATATGCAGCTTTCAGTGTTATGGCATTTGGTGACAAGCAGTGAACCAGCTGCCATGGTCAGACGCCAAACAAGCCTGATTTAATGAAAGATTTTTCCTGGCAAGTGTAGCATCTGCCATATCAGGTTTTCCCTTTCTTCTTCTGTTTTGTCTCAGAGTGGATGAGGTGAATGACACACAGCTGGTCTGCCGCACCAGCCCTGGAAACCAGACCGGAGAGCTACAGGTCAGAGTGCTGTTTGGCAAGGCAGAGAGGATTGTGGGAAATGCAGTTTTCCAGTACATGGATGACCCAGTGATTACTGAAGCGGAACCAGCAGAGAGCTTCTTTGGGTGAGGATTCTGACCTGCAGCTGGCATTATACGCTAATGGCAATATACATTTTATTCACCATGCTTCTGACTGGGACAATCTGGTTTGAACTTATTTTTTAGTATAGAAGACAAAGCTTAGTATTATCTTTATTTGGCAGGGGTGGGCGTGCCATTAGAGTGAGTGGGCAGAACCTTGATGTGGTACAACAGCCAGTGATATCAGTGTGGGTAGAGCCATTCAAAGAGAAGGAAACCAATGGAAGAAAGAAGCGATTTAGTCAACCTGCAGCCAAAAATCCCCACGTCCTGCTCAACAGCACCATCCCAAAGGTAACACACACTTTGAACTGTAGCCATCTATAATTCCACTTAAAAACATAATCCAAATATTATTAATCAGCAGACATGTGACTCATACTTAGATATAGCAAGCGTGACTTAGATTACAAGTGTTCCCTCACTTTGAGGGCTGGAGATTGAACATTTGGTCAGTGTAAGCAGCACTTCACTCACACTTGATTCACAGTTTATCAGTGTGGTACTTAAGTGTAACAGATTTCTCAGCATGATGTGTTCTCAGTTTCTTTAACAAATTCAAGTGTGCAAGTGGCAGCAGAACCCTCAGTCATTGTTATAGAGGGAGACCCCATACAGTGTGTTAATGCACACAGATATCAGCTGTGATTATGTGCTGGTTCTCAGGCCTGTTATTAACTGCTTATCAGCGATGTGTCATGTGTGACCTGCAGCTGCCCTTCCTCCATCCTTTCAGATACAGGAACCTTGCACTGAAGTCTCCTCCGATCAGATGACTTGCGTGACGCCTCCCGTGCCTCAGAGGTCGAAGGTCATGGGGGTGTGGTTTGAGCTGGACAATGTGAGAGTGGACTTCGCCAGCGTCAGCGGGAAGCCTTTCACTTACCACCAGGATCCTGTTCTCCACCCCCTCAACCGGGACAACCCAGATCTGCCTTACCGCTTCAAACCGGGAGGGGTTATCGCTGTGCAGGTGTGGAACACACACATACACACACACACAGGCATACACACACACATACACACACACACACACACGCGCGCGCGCATACACACGCATACATACACGCACACACATATATGTATACACACAAACTTACATACATGCATAAACACAGATGCATATATGCATATGCACACATACAATGTGTGCAATGTGTGTATTTTTGTGCACTGTGTGTTATTTATGCACTGTGTGTAAGCACTTATGTCCTGGGATTGCACTGGATATTGTTGGCTCTCTGTATGTCCAACACAGATTTCCCTTCAGGCTATTCTATTCTATTCACACACACACACACACACACACACACACACACCCTTGTAAGCTTGTGTTTGTCTCTGATGTGCACTGAGAGCCATCGGTGACCCTGGGCTGTGATTCGTAGGGTGAGAACCTGACCCTGGCGATGACCCGACAGGAAGTGGTTGCTCGATTAGGGTTGGAGGAGTGTGAGGTGAAGACGCTGGACAGCACACACCTCTACTGCGAACCCCCAGAGAACCAGCCCCTCAGCCGAGACAGCTCTGACACCCCACCCACCCTCCGCGTGAGTCCCCCCCCCACCACCCCATCCCACCCGCCAGTCACATGCAAACCCGTGTGTCCCTTCAAGACCACTTGGAGCAGTACTATGCTATTAGATAATTAAACTGGTCTGGGAGCTGTAGGAATAACTTACTATGCACAAGATCATTAAACTGAGGTACTGGCATATTTACTGGCATATTTATGAGCGATTCAGGCAGTTTAATTGCACCAACATCTGGCTGTCTCTCAGACTGTAGTAAGAATTTAGGGTATGCCATGTTGTCTAGGAATTTACAGTCTAGAATGGTGCAGCAGTATAATGTATTAATTGCTAGTTGCAGGAGTTAGTCGTGATTGGCTGAGAGCTGGAGGATCATGGCCCCACCCTCTGTGTTTCAGGTGATGATGGGAAGGCTGGAGTTTGACCTGGGCCCGGTGCAGTACGACAGCGACGCCCTACCCCCCGTCCCCCTGGCGGCTCAGGTGGGCCTGGCGGCGGGGGCCGCGGTGGTGGTGCTGGTGGTGCTGGTCATCATTCTCATGTACAGGTGAGCGCAGGAGACCTGGTCACTCTAACTCGCAACATACAGAGCAGAGCCACAAAGGAATATAGACCACTCAGGAACACGGGGCTTATCAGGCTAACTGAACTGAATACTGTGACATATAGCGCAGTTCTTTGGATGACTACAGACCACTCCAGTACAGAGAGCTGGCCGCACTACCGCAAAACTGAACACTGTGACATATGTGTCCAAGACCACTTGGAGCAGTACTATGCTATTAGATAATTAAACTGGTCTGGGAGCTGTAGGAATAACTTACTATGCACAAGATCATTAAACTGAGGTACTGGCATATAGACCACTCAAGAACACAGAGCTTATCAGGCTAACTGAACTGAATACTGTGACATATAGCACAGTTCTTTGGATGACTACAGACCACTCCAGTACAGAGAGCTGGCCACACTAACGCAAAACTGAACACTGTGACATATACTGCAGTTCTCTGAATGACTACAGACCACTCCAGTACCGAGAGCTGGCAACTCTAACACAGAGCTGAACACTGTGATACAGAATACAGCAGTAGGCAGCTGTGTGGTGTAGTGTTCAGGAACAGGGCTTGAAACCTAAAGGTTGTCAGTTTGATTCCCTGGTAGGGCACTGCTGTTGTACCTTTAGGCAGGGAATTTGACCCTGATGCCTCAGTAAATATCCAGCTGCATAAATGGACAACATGTATAAAAATTGTAAACTGTGTAGGTTGCCCTGGATATGAGCACCAGCTAAGCTACTGAAACTGAAAGGCGTTATGTTCATTAGCACGGATAGCTGAACAATCTAAGTGAGCTGCACAGGCTATAATTATAGGCTCTTACTCGTCAACCAATCAAAACATTCCTTTTGTTACAAAAGCTGTTGTAAAGGCTCGACAAAGACTTCAGCAATCAACAGTGAAGTATATGTGCATTTTGGCTCCCTGGTAACATTGAGAGACAACAGGTGTTTGAGTAGACACAAGAAAACAGAATTCCATTTTACGGGTGCAGCGCAGATATAAATGTAGCAAAGGAAATTCCATATTGGCACACTGTCTTCTCCAAAAAAAATATTTTAGCACTGAACAGAAGCGTTTTTGTTTGGTGTGTTGAATTTTTTTTTTGTTCTGGAGAACGCAGAGTGCGAACATTTAGTTTCTTTTTAAGAGACAACACAAACTTATTTGTGAAAATCCTCTCAGCATCTATGAATCCAGTTGACTGTTTTCCAAAGCACTTTGCAAGTAAACAAATGAATGAATGTCTGGAAGCAGACCCATCCTCCGGACAATAGCTGTTTGTGCTCGTTGATCGGGAAGTTCAGTGAACAGTCACGTCATTTTTCCCCTCTGCAGGAGGAAGAGCAAGCAGGCCCTGCGGGACTACAAGAAGGTGCTGGTTCAGCTGGAGACCCTGGAGATTAACGTGGGGGACCAGTGCCGGAAGGAGTTCACAGGTAGAGCCCCGTGGGACACAGGTAGAGCCAGGGGGGCAGCCCTTTAGGGCAGGAGGGACGCTGTGTTCTCTTACATCTCATCGCTGGTGACCAGAAACATGAGCCCATTTAAATATGAGAATAAACCGCACGATGGGACACACAGTCCACTACTTCACAGCGACCCAGTTTGACGATCCGCATTTAAGACGTTTATAAAAATGCCCAAATAAATTGTTTTATGATGTAAACTCCTGATTTATGATGGGAAATAGGCTGGGGAGTGATAATGAGAGTGAGGAGATGCGCACCTGTCCCATCATTATGATTTGTGTCTTGCTCTTCTCCTGTCCTGTCATTCCCGAGTTGTCATTCAGTGCATATTACAGTACCACATATTTACACTCTACTTTATGTGTTAGTGTATTTACATGTGCAGATATTCAGCTAACAGACTAGACCAGGGTAACAACACTCCCAGACCAGTGATTGTGAGCACAACACCATTCAAGCACTACCAAAAGTTAACTTGTGCTAACCTGAAACTCGAATTCCCTTAGTTTTCTAAGATATTTTCAGATTAGCACTGAATGGTGTTTTGCTCACACTCACTGGTCTGGACGTGTTGTTAGTTTGGTCTGACACTGTTGTTCATTTAACTTGGATGGATACACTTCTGTTCTCATTTTCTGAAAGTCTGCTAAATGAATGTAATTTAATGTAATATTAATATAGTGTTAATATATAATTAATATTTAACTTAGTCTCATATTTATCTGGACTTTTGTGGATGAAAATTTGATTTCTGGCCTGTATTCAGGAACATAACTCCACTGACAGCATTGCATCTAGGGGGAAAAGAGAATTCATATCCAGATGGTCTGGTTTTGAGCAGGGGTTTCCAAGAAAGAACAATATTGTAACTTCCCAGGGACTGTCTGTATGGGCATTTTAAAGGTCACTGGCCTGTTAGATGAAAATTGCTCTGAAAAGCTGAAATTGCGGAAAATAGCATTTTTTAAGTGGCCTTGGCTTTGTTACATGAGCTGAAGTTGATTTCAAGGGGTCCTTGTGGGGAAAACAGTGATTCAATTCATAAATAAGTGAGATTGCTTGTAGGAACACCAGTCTGAGGCTGATACTGAGCACTTCTTACATAAGCATTTGGCTTTGCGTGAGACTCACTGTAGGGGACATGCATAATATTCTGAGCACACCCTCCTCTCTGTTTCTCCCAGACCTCATGACTGAGATGATGGACCTCAGCAGTGACGTGGGTGGCCCGGGGATTCCTCTGCTGGACTACCGCACGTACGCCGAGCGCGTCTTCTTTCCAGGCCAGAGGGGGGCGCCACTGAGCCAGAACCTGGACCTGCCAGAGTCTCGTAGGCAGACGGTGGAGCAGGGCCTGGGGCAGCTCAATAACCTGCTCAACAACAGGCTCTTCCTCATCAGGGTGAGCCAGCTCAGCGCGGGGGTCACCACTGCGGGCAGATATAGCAGGGGCTCCCTCTGAGGGGTCCGAGTACATGCATGTTCCTCTGTGTGCTACATCTTACATTTTGTCATTTAGCAGATGCTCTTATCTGGAGCAACTTCCAAAGTGCTAGTACGACATGCGTTTAATAAAACTGCATGAAATGCGCAAACACGGACACAATTATGGTTATTTGAACATGTGTCAGTGCTAAATGCAGTGCTGAGGTCATGAAAGCGTACATGGTTCAACATGTAAGTGAAACAACAGAGAAACACTATGTCCATTATTTTAGTGCCACTTATGTAATAACAATATATTCAGTGTCGGGGAGCCCACATTACATAGCCTTCAAAGGTCCATGTGAGTGCATGTGTGCCTTTCATCCATCTTTGAAAGGAAATGGTCAAAGACAACCGTGGGAAAGGCACACAAACACACACACATATGTAATGTTGAGTGACATTGAATAATGACTCCATGACCCTGAATATGTTATTACATATTATTATGTGTTACTGCATGTTCCTGTATGTTTTATTATCATTTATGTAATATGTCCTCACTCAGTGTCACTCAACAATGCTTATGAAACAGTTTGTTCCGATTCATTCTTCATATTGGTCAATTTGGGCTCCAGTGATGACAGTAATCCCTGATATACCACAGGCAAATGGAATTTTAATACCATTGCTCATTGACTGGCTGTTGTTTTTATAAAAGGGAGTCATTGTTAGATGACTTTCAGGCTAATGGTAGCTAGCTACTTAGTTATCTATATAAAGTAAGAGGAGAGGCCAAATGTAGCAAGTTTTATTGATTACATGAGGTCATTGGTGCCTAAAATCACCCCCTAGCCATGCCAGTGTTCATGATATTCATGGACTAGCTAGGTAGCTAGCTAATGAATCCATGATAGATTTATGGGTAACCATGAGTTGAGAACAGGAAACAGTGGAGTCACTCCTTGTCTTCCAGGACATTTATCTCAGTAATGTTAATTGTACTGCTAATGGACATGTACAAATTAGTGGGTATTACAAAGTTAAGTAAGGAGTTCTTGTAGTGAGCCACCGTTTGAACTCTGTAACATTAACATGAAAAAATAATGTCTCAAAAGCCTGCTTGTTAGCTAGCTTGATCAGTAGCTAGCTAACTAGCTAGCGAATCCAGCAGCACAGTTAAATAGCATTAGGAACATTACTGTAGCAACAGTATTGTAACTAGCTAGTAACTACTTTCATTGGCGGAATAATGTTTCATGAAATCATTAAAACTTGTGTTAGCTCTGTCTTTTTACTTGATGTAACAGAATAGCTAACCTTAAGTTTAGCCAGCTGTGGATCCATTTTATCTGTTAAAAGTGTCATGGCACCCGTGATAAACTCATGGTATATCATGAATATTGGGTATATGTGTGCGTGTATGTCCTTTTGTATCCTTCCCTGTATGACTCCGTTCTCTGTCCATTCTCCCTCTCCCTCAGTTCATCCACACACTGGAGGCCCAGCAGAACTTCTCTCAGAGAGACCGGGGCTATGTGGCCTCCCTGCTCACCATGGCTCTGCACGACAAGCTGGAGTACTTCACCGACGTCATGAAGACTCTGCTGGGAGACCTGGTGCAGCAGTACGTGGACAAGAACCCCAAACTAATGCTGCGAAGGTACGCCACACACACACACACACACACACACACACACACACACAACCCTGAATCTCTGGAATTATGTGTGCCAGTTACCTGTAACTGCACTGACTGTGTGAATGTGTCTGTCTGTTCCTCAAGGACTGAGACGGTGGTTGAGAAGATGCTGACCAACTGGATGTCCATCTGTCTCTACTCCTTCCTCAAGGTGTGTGTAGGTCTTCAGTTGCAATATTGTGTTGGTATGTGTTGGAGGAGAGAAAGAGAGAGTGTGAGTGCGTGTGTTTATGTCTGTGTATGCATGCAAGTGTGTGAGTGTACGTGTACGTGTACGTGTGTGTGTGTGTGTGTGTGTGTGTGTGTGTGTGTGTGTGTGTGTGTGTGTGTGTGTGTTTATGTGTAAGTGTGTGTGTTTCTATGTGTATGTGTTCCTGTATCTCTGTGCCTGTGAGTGATTGGCCTCTCTCCTTCTCTGCAGGAGGTTGCAGGGGAGCCTCTCTACATGCTGTACCGTGCCATTAAGTACCAGGTGGATAAGGGACCTGTGGACGCCGTGACAGGGAAGGCCAAACGCACTCTGAACGACAGCCACCTGCTGAGAGAGGACATCGAGTACTGCTCTATGGTCAGTCTTTATCTCCCTTCCTCACCCACCTGACTGCTGCTCTATGGTCAGTCTCTGTCTGTCTCTCTCTCCCACCCCCCTGACTGCTGCTCTATGGTCAGTCTCTGTCTGTCTCTCTCTCCCACCCACCTGACTGCTGCTCTATGGTCAGTCTCTGTCCCCCTTCCTCGCCCCCCTGACTGCTGCTCTGTGGTCACCCTCTGCCCGCCTCCCCTTCCCACAAGCCCTACCCTACCCTCTCTGCCCTGCTTCCTCGGTCTCCCACATCCTGTCGGTCCTGTGGAATATTTACTCAAGGCCAAAGAGCCTACCGTCTCTCACTGGGCCGGTGTAAATTGTTCTGTCAGTCGGCAAACATTTGAGTCGTATATCTCAGAGCGTGAGAACATGGTGTCTCTTTGCCGTTCTGTTTTTTGGTTTGCTGTGCCACCCTCCCACTATGGCAGACCCTGACGGTGGTGGTGAAGAGCGGAGCGGAGGTCCAGCACTGCCCGGTCAAAGTGCTGGACACCGACACCATCACCCAGGTCAAGGACAAGATTCTGGACCAGATCTACAAAGGGGTTCCCTACTCCCAAAGACCTTCGGCAGACTCCCTGGACCTGGGTACAGCCACCGTCACTACTCACCTTTCTCAGCAAACTGTCTTAAGCTTGCCTCTGACAAAAGCATGAGCATTTCCCTGTGGCTCTGTCGAAAAAAGGAAAAGCATAAAATAAAACCAAGCAGCCAGGTTAAGCACAAAATACTGCTGTAATGTTCCACTGTTTCTGTAGAGCTCAAAGACAGAAGGGAAAAAAGAGTATAACTAAAATGTGCATTTAACTCTCAGTGCTTCTGTATCTCAGTGCTTATGTAGTTTTTATTGTATAGCATGACTTAAGTGGGTTGTGACACTGCATTGTGCCTTTTACAGAGTGGCGATCTGGACAGGCAGGTCACCTGACCCTGTCAGATGAAGATGTCACAGCCATCGTCCAGGGCCGCTGGAAGAGGCTCAACACTCTGCAGCACTACAAGGTCAGACTCACAGGCTCCAGCTGTCTGCGTAGGGAATAATTGCTGTTGTGACTCAGTCAATGCATTCTCACAGCGCTGTAACGCAAATTCTAACACTGCTCTCTGTCTCTCTGTCCCTCCCTCCGTTTCCCCATCTTTCTCTAACTCTGTCCCTCTCCCTCTCTTCCTCTCACTCTCTCCCTCTCACCCTCTCATTGTTTGCCCCCTCTCCCCCTCTTCCTCACGCTCTTCCCCTTCCCCCCTTCCCTCTCCCTCTCTTCCTCTCCTTCTCTCTCCCTCCTTCTCTTCCCTCTCCCTCCCTCCCCCTTCCTTCTTTCCCCCTATCCTCTCCCTCCCTCTCTCTCCCTCCCTCTCCCTCTCTCCCCCTCTTCCTCGCACTCTCCCCTCCTTCTCTCCCTCCCTCTCCAGGTGCCAGACGGTGCCACGGTGGCTCTGATCCCTCGCTCCCAGAGCTCCGTCCAGATGGGCATCAGTCAGGTGTACCAGACCGGAGAGAGTAAGCAGCCCTCCCACATGCACTAATGCTGTTTCAGGAGAAATGATACCCACCTCATTACCTTGTTGAAGTCATGCACCATTTCTTCCTGCCTTGTTTCTGTTACAGTCTTGTACTCATGCACTCAAGCGTGTGGCTCCTTTCCACGTATGTCAGAAAATTTCGGTTGCCAGATCTGCTGTGTGTGTGTGAGTGAGAGACATAGCCTTGTGCCCCACAGAGACGCCCATGCTGGAGGGGGAGGAGGAGGAGGGGTTGCGTCTGTGGCACCTGGTGAAGTCCAGCGAGGACCCCGAGATCCCCAAACACCGCAAGAGCAGCATGAGGGAGAGGGAGCGGGCCAAGGCCATCCCTGAGATCTACCTCACACGCCTGCTCTCCATGAAGGTGAGAAACTCCCCGCACCTCAGCCCCCATCCTGAGCCTGCAGACCAGACCCTTCCCTGCCTCTTTACTCCACTCTCTTCCGCATAGCCACTGCACACTCCATTACCAGAACTTTAAGCATGCACTCTCAAAGGTACGAAACTCCAGTCTGCAAAAGGAACAGTACTTGCATGTGTTTGTTCCACCCATGCTCTGAATCAACTGACTTTACTAATTAGCTCCTCGTATTGTATTTCTACTGTCCACACCCAGACTTCTACACCTCTACTTTCAGAAACATACAGGTGTGTTTTTCTCGCAGGGACAAATACTTAGAACAAGCAGTCTTACATGTAGCTGTTTTAATCGTAAGACAGCTGGTGTTTAAAACAGTGCAGCTGGCCCAGAAGACAACACAGGCCAGTAATTAACTTCCTGGAGTAAGCTGCTTGCCTCCTCCCTTCCCAGGGTACCCTGCAGAAGTTTGTGGACGATGTGTTTGTGGCCATACTCAGCACAAAGCGCCCCCCACCCATTGCTGTCAGGTTCTTCTTCGACTTCCTGGACGACATGGCGGAGAAGCACGGCATCGATGACCCTGAAACCGTGCACATCTGGAAGACCAACAGGTGGGTGGGGCGGATTTGGGCTGCAGATTCCTTTTTTTAGTCTTATATAGAGTGTATTTAGTATGAAACGTCAGTGCCAGATCAGATTACATTGTTGCTTCCTGTTTTTTTTTTTC
Source organism: Megalops atlanticus (assembly GCA_019176425.1). Lineage (NCBI taxonomy): Eukaryota > Metazoa > Chordata > Actinopteri > Elopiformes > Megalopidae > Megalops > Megalops atlanticus. The sequence continues at coordinate 30,794,723 of CM032882.1, forward strand.
AATGCAGCGTTAAAACAGTACTGTTTTCGTGTGTCTGGGTGATGTCTTAGTTTGTGTTTCTGTGCACCCCTCCCTGTCTCCCTTCCTGTCTGCAGCTTGCCCTTGCGGTTCTGGGTGAACATTCTGAAAAACCCCCAGTTCGTCTTTGATGTGCAGGTGACGGACAGTGTGGACGCCGTGCTGTCCGTCATTGCTCAGACCTTCATCGACTCATGCACCACGTCGGAGCACAAAGTGGGCCGGGTCAGTAGCACCCCACGCTTCCTCCGCCACATGCAGACCACATGTGTCACCATGTCTTTGGGCGCATGTAGTTACAGCCAGTATCTCTGCACACCCCTCATTCACCTTGTTGTTGGAAGTTTCCTTCCTGTTGAAAATGAAAATGTCAGAGTTTCACTGAGAGGTATGAAGATGATGATGAAGATTTTGCCCTTTCTGTGTTTTGCAGGACTCCCCTGTGAACAAACTGCTGTACGCCAGAGAGATCCCCAGATACAAGCAGCTGGTTGAGAGGTGAGGGTGTCCCTGCTGAATGAGTGCTTGCATTATGACCCTGTGACAGGGAGGAGTCAGCACCATGGATATGTTCAGCATTGGTTTGTTGAATTACCAGTTAAGAGCCCTGCCATAGACAAATATGCGTTGTGTAGTTTAACGGCTTTATTGATTCAACTAAACCAAACTCACTATTACACTGATACCAGTGAAGCAGTTGGTCATGGAGCCTGATCTCCAGAGAACTTTTAATGAGCATGTACAGCAGGGTTTTATTCTTACCAAGTGTCCTACAGAGATACTGTGTGTCTTATGAAGACACTCTGTGTCCTACAGGTGCACCAAGTGTGCTATAATTGAGTGTTACTGTGTGCCTCTGTGTCACATAGGTGTGCTGTGTGTCCTAGGGTGTTACTGTGCCATTCTTGATGTGATGTACAGAGTGGCTGTGTTCCCTGCAGGTATTACAGTGACATCCACAGTGCAGTTTCAGGCTGTTACCAGGAGATGAACTCCACCCTCACAGAGCTGTCGGGGGTGAGTGGGGCCGCAGCGTCTGTTTCCTCTCCTTCCTGGGGCCGTTTGTTCCGAAAGGTCACTTCCTGCTTGGAGGAGACGAAGGAAGAATGTTTGGAATGGTGTTAAAGGATTTAGAAATAGTTTTGTAGCTTTAAAATCTTGCAGTACTGCTGTCGCACTATACAGGATTTAATCTTTTATAAATCCAACTGTGTGAGGAAAAAGGATTTAGAAGCTATGTTTAATCTAATTTTTAGATTTTACCAAGGTTATTGTTCATTTTCAATTCAAATGTAGCATTTTTAGATAATTACAATAATCACACCAAAGTACATTGAAAAAGTACACCAAAGTACCCCTTAAAGTACCCCTTAAATTGTTAGGTATTGTCAACCAGCACTGTAGTAAGACACATATCCATCATTTAGAATTTAGTTGTTCAGATGCATCAGAGAGAAGGCAATTGTTTCTTCAGTGGTTATGATAGAAATGCCTCGGTTGCTTAAATACCCATATTTCTGTGCTGAAAGATTTCAACAATATTTCAGTCTTTCTGCCAATACCGTATAACTACTGTACTCTGTAATTTTGGTTCTTTAGCACAGTGAAGTTATTATTTCTTATGCTTGTGTTTGCTATTATACAGAATTGTATCTTTGGACTGACATGACTTTTACAAGCAATTTTCCTCTGAAAACGTATACTTAAACATCATGTTTATGTTCTTTTTTAGAGTTTTGCGTCAGAGATGAACAGCTTGGTGGCTCTACATGAGCTGTATAAATACATCAACAAGTACTATGACCAGGTCAGTGCATCAGTGCTGAACTTCACTCACACACAGCTGAAACACTGGTGCTGCGTCACATATTCACCAGTGCATTCTTATTCTTTATCACTGTGGTGATTGTCCAGTTGCAGTGGAAAAATTAACATCCACTGCAACAATAATAAATGGAAAACTTTTGAACATCCTGTATCCTGCAGAAGAGTTGAGTCACAGGTGGCGGGGGCTGGTGGGAGCTGGGACCACAGGGGTCACCTTCTCAAGCCTTCACACCTTACAGGAAACAGCTCATTTTGCAGCTTCTGAACATTTCCTGTTTCCCGTGCAGATCATCATGTCCCTGGAGGAGGATGCCGCGGGCCAGAAGATGCAGCTTGCCTACCGGCTGCAGCAGGTCGCCGCCCTGGTGGAAAACAAAGTCACCGACCTGTGACCCGCTGGCTGGCTGGCTGTCGTTGTCAAATGCTTCTTTGGCTCTGCGGCGGGCGTTGCACTCAGGGCTGTCTGATGTTCACAACCTAGTGGAAAAGCACACACTCTGAAAAGGCAAACACTGGAGCTCCCAGCACTCTCTGCTCTGAATTCAGATTCATTATGGGATCCCGTTCCTTTCCTTTTAATGGGATCTCAGAGAGGTGGAATGGAGTAGGACTCTCCTTTCTAAAACGGATTGGCGAGGGAGCTGTAACTGACTTGCAGGAAAGTTTTGCTGTGTGTGTTGAAGCGTGGGTGCTTGCGTGTGTGTGTGTGCGTGTGCGTGTGTGTGTGTGTGTGCGTGCGTGCGTGCGTGCGTGCGTGTGTGTGTAAATTTCCGCTCGCTGTTTGCATATATGAGCTTGTGGATGTGTATGCTCTTGTGAGTTGGTAAATTGTCCTCCACTGGCAGCAGTGATATGGGAATCAAACAATGATTCAAACATCAGTCAGTGCTGTGACCTCAGCAATCTTTTTTTTGTACAGCAAATAATCATAGAAGCCACAGAGTGAATCTGCAGGATATGCTGCCAACATGTTGAAATGTTACGGACTTTATTGCATCTGCGTATATTTTTGTGGTCTGTCCGCAGCACCACTTCTGTAGATCCCACTTATAATACAGGAGGGGCCCAGATTATCAGATCCCACCATTTGGAAGGACATATAAGCTGTTTATATTCTCACCTATGAAACTGGTGAACTTTAAATTGAGTTCACGTGTCCAAATGTGTGTGGAAGAAAATGACATGCAATACTATTAAAACAGTTTCTTCCCCGGGCCTGTGGAAGATAACACCTTGGAAGGATGTTATCTTAAAAATCTGGGAAATGACCACTGTTGACATTTTGAATACTGACTTGAAATCTGAGTGTTTATAGTTATTATTATAAATTCTGTTCAGTTTAACAGAACGGAATGTCTACTTTGAAATGCAGTTGTGTTATGGGTCTATATGACAATGTAGTTATGCGTTTAACTGTTTTTTTTTTTTTTTTTTTTGGAGTACTAATCCTAGACAGTCACTGAACATGTGCCAATACAGCTATTTACTGCTCACTTTTTTCAAGAACAAGGACCCTCATAAGCAAAGGGGAATATAAGCGTTTATTCTTCCTGTCAGTTTCTTTTGATATGAACAAGGTCATTCATCAGTTCAATGGCATGGTAATTGTTAATTTATTCTTATCTAAGAGATCCTCCAGCAGATTGTTAAACAGTCTCTGCTGGATTTTAATGAACATGAGCCATGCTTCTGCAGCATGAAAACAAAACTGAATGGGGATTGTAAATATTAGAACGTGGAATGGAATGGAACGGAACATGGAGATTTTTTTTTTTACCTTTGAACAAGTTTAGTGTTCTCAGATTGAACTGCTGGTCCACTGGGCTGTTGTGGCCAGAAAGCAACTACACTGCTCCAACAGACCTACCCTATGAAGAGCCTTCTTAAATCTACAGCACGTGTGTTATCGATGAGCAGGACTCAGTGGGGTTTCCTCAAAGCTAGACCAAAATGGAACAGTATTGATTTGTGCGGGTCATCAAAATACCTTTTCATTTCAAGTAAATACAGTACTCCTTCGACGGCAAGTGCATAGCAATAAACGCGAGAAGAAAAACTGCCAGGGACTGGAATGGTGATATGTGGGGCCACAGCTGTTCAGACAGCCAGGACCAGGTGTTGCAGGAGGTGGGGTCAGGGGGAACATTGTGCAGGCTTTTAACTTCACTTTTATCTGTAACTTTAAGTGGTGCATCCCAGCTCCAACCATGGGTTGATGTTCTAGAAGAGACACTGTATAGAGACTAACTTATTTACTGTAAATAGTGCTTATTTATACACAATTGCCAAATGTGCCTTCCTTTAAACCAGTTTTAAATGATTACTAAATGACACAGACTGAATGAATTTTCAGTATGGATTATTTGCCAAATACAAAAAATGTGGCAAAAATTCCAGTGGATTTGTCCTGAGCAACAGTCTTGATCTGAACTGATTAAGAAAGTCAGACAGGCCCAGGCCCCTGTCTCTGTTATCACAGTACTAATACTGAAGGAAGTGGAAATGACTAGTGTTTCTCTTCGGCTTACTGTCAGTGTTCACGGCCTCTGTGCTCAGTAGCTTTAGTTAAAATCACTTTAATCTTGGTCAGATTCCTTACCCGTTGCCTAGTACAGCGGCCTTTTTTCAGGGTCTGACTGACTTTGCAAGGGCTCTTGTGAGAAGAGGAGAGAGGTGGTGGTGTACATAGAGAGAATTTGAGTATTAATCTATAGATTGTAAACTCTTCGGTTCTTAATCTGATTTTATCTGTAGCACTTTGTGTTGTTTTTTATTTTTAAACTTTTCCAGCCCCTTTTTAAATTTGCAGACAGTGTATAACGAGTAAGAGAGTTGGTGTACAGATGGTGATTACTCCCTGATTACTGTGCTGTTTGTGAGCCCTGAATGTTTGTGTGCAGAGTCTACTAGGTCCATTTGGAGGGAGGGTTTGAGAGAGTGTGCAGCAGAGCAAGGCGCACACAGAATAAAGTATCATCAGACTCCATTCTTAGTCATGACCTGGGAGACATGGACCGTTTGGCCTCCATATAAATGCCTGTGTTGGATTACAGGCATTTAAATATTTCAGACTGAGCTGTCGACTTGAAATGAACCTTTTAAATTAACTAATTTATGTATTTATTTGTATTTAACTGGAGCCATCAGGGTTTTTTCCTCATGTTTAATGAGGCAGTGCAGTAAACCCACCCCCCATACCCCCCTTAGAACATGTCATCAGGAAGAGACCAAACACCACTCCACACTGCTGCGAATGTCCGTTGAAATTCTATTTATGCCTGTGTTTGTGTTAGCTTGTTTGTTGTTTAGCTCTGTGTGTTTTTGCCTACAGTTGTGGTCTTGATTAATATAATTTTCCCTTGCATGTTTGTGATGATGTTTAATGCCTGGCTGGATATTTGTGCGCACCTGCTTGGTTGGGTGTTTGTGTATGTGCGTGTGCATGACACGTGTGTGTGCGTGTACGTGCGTGTAAACTAAAGTTCATGAATGTCCAGTCTTTGTGTTGACGCGCTTGCGGACGTCAGTAAAACAGTTGTCACTGGTACACTACAAGTTTCTTTTGGTGACCCTGTCGTTGGTGGAGAGACTGACAGCCCGGGCAAATTGAATTCCACGTCTTCCTTTCAGCACTCTTCCATAACCCTGCAGCCATCGCTCCTTCACTTTGCTGTGTCCTTTTCATTAAAGGGATTCTTAACTCTTTAGCCTCTGTGGCTGCAACAGCACATGTGCTTCTGTTTTTTTTATCATGATTCTATTTTAGATTAAATAATTGGGACTGAGGCCTCAGGAATAGTACCACAATCGACATTTTACTTTTTTTTTCACTAGGAAAAGGAATAGTGCAAAATGTCTTTTTTTTTTTTTTTTTTTTTTAAGGAAATTGGAACTAAAAGAAGTGAACTCAGCCTTATGTTTTACACTTTTGTATTTGTATTGTGTATAGTTTGCTAACCATTGTGTATATGTGCCTGTAAATATCGTGAAGAGAAGCTGTTCGTACTGTTGAGTTGAATGGAACTACTCACTGTATCATTTGCAGACGATTTGGAAGCCAAAATGATAAACTGAATGATTTATATGGGGGAGAATAAAGTTATAATTTTAACATTTCATTGACTCTATCTTTGTCTTCTTTAGCTTTTTTCCCCTGTTTTCACGCTGACTGACGTTCTGGGTAATTGCAGGACCGCTATGTGCACTCGCTGCATATTTGTCACGTGCACACTTCCTTCCTACGTACCTTGTGAATGACGTGACTTTGACACATATACACTCACTGGCCACTTTATTAGGTACACCTTGCTAGTACCGGGTTGGACCCCCTTTTGCCTTCAGAACTGCCTTAATCCTTCGTGGCATAGATTCAACAAGGTACTGGAAACATTCCTCAGAGAGTTTGGTCCATATTGACATGATAGCATCACGCAGTTGCTGCAGATTTGTCGGCTGCACATCCATGATGCGAATCTCCCGTTCCACCACATCCCAAAGGTGCTCTATTGGATTGAGATCTGGTGACTGTGGAGGCCATTTGAGTACAGTGAACTCATTGTCATGTTCAAGAAACCAGTCTGAGATGATTCGAGCTTTATGACATGGCGCGTTATCCTGCTGGAAGTAGCCATCAGAAGATGGGTACACTGTGGTCATAAAGGGATGGACATGGTCAGCAACAATACTCAGGTAGGCTGTGGCGTTGCAACGATGCTCAATTGGTACTAAGGGGCCCAAAGAGTGCCAAGAAAATATCCCCCACACCATTACACCACCACCACCAGCCTGAATCGTTGATACAAGGCAGGATGGATCCATGCTTTCATGTTGTTGGCTCCAAATTCTGACCCTACCATCCGAATGTCGCAGCAGAAATCGAGACTCATCAGACCAGGCAACGTTTTTCCAATCTTCTATTGTCCAATTTCGTGAGCCTGTGCGAATTGTAGCCTCAGTTTCCTGTTCTTAGCTGACAGGAGTGGCACCCGGTGTGGTCTTCTGCTGCTGTAGCCCATCTGCCTCAAGGTTCGACGTGTTGTGCGTTCAGAGATGCTCTTCTGCATACCTTGGTTGTAACGAGTGGTTATTTGAGTTACTGTTGCCTTTCTATCAGCTCGAACCAGTCTGGCCATTCTCCTCTGACCTCTGGCATCAACAAGGCATTTTCGCCACAGAACTGCCGCTCACTGGATATTTTCTCTTTTCGGACCATTCTCTGTAAACCCTAGAGATGGTTGTGCGTGAAAATCCCAGTAGATCAGCAGTTTCTGAAATACTCAGACCAGCCCGTCTGGCACCAACAACCATGCCACGTTCAAAGTCACTTAAATCACCTTTCTTCCCCATTCTGATGCTCGGTTTGAACTGCAGCAGATCGTCTTGACCATGTCTACATGCCTAAATGCATTGAGTTGCTGCCATGTGATTGGCTGATTAGGAATTTGCGTTAACGAGCAGTTGGACAGGTGTGCCTAATAAAGTGGCCGGTGAGTGTATATGCTTGCCGTTACTGCCTTTGTTAATTTTCAGAACACATTCATATCACCATGTGTGTCACCACACTTTGTTTAATAGTAGAAATTAGCGGTAGCCGGGCAGAAGTATTGGAATAACTCATCCAAATTATAATTAGCAAGCATTTACGTAAGCGAAAACATGAACACATTACATTCGAATTCTAAGACAAGCCCATTAGCCCAGTGTATTGACAACTTGGTTTTTTATGAACTGAACACAGAACGACGTCCTGAGTCTCTCATATTCATATTCTCTGTGTAGGACAACAACCCCCCAAAAACAGAACAAGAAAATGTATATTTATGCTAGCTACAAAATGGTCTGTTATGCAATAACATGCATCTTACAATCAGCATCAGGTAGGTATGTAAGAACTTATTTATGTGAGCATGGAAACACGCTGCCTTCCTGATCTCCTTGACATCTTACCGACTGCACAACCTCGCGCTTGCTTGCGCACTGCGCACGCGCATGACTAAATACAGCCAGTGCGCGTGGTGACAGCTGCCCTGATGATATCGATGAACGGTGAGAGTTTTAAAACACGCCGAAAAATACATTTTCCGCTGCGTATTTCAGAAAACGACTTTAGTGTTAGATGTGAACAGAAAGAGGCCATTCAAAGCCTGAGAGAGAATATACTTTCGTATGTAGCTAAGTCTTGCCAATCTAGCTAGCCAGAGCTTTTTAGGTTAGCCGGGTAGCTAACGGTACCTGGCTTGCTAAGTTAGCCGGCTAACCGACTTGATCATGACATTCTTGAGATAGCTTGCAACTAGCCAGTTATGTAGCAAATAATGTCATAATATTTACAGTATATGGCTGCCTAATAACAGCTGTTGTAATGTTATCAAACAGTTATTATGTGTGCGTATGACAACGTAGTTAACGTTTGCTAACGCAGATTTATATTTTAAAGCCCGCATAGCCAGCTGGAAAGACAGATCGCGAAGTGGCTATGAGGCTGCTAGCGTTAGTTAGATGGCTGTATGTTGTTATTCTGTAACGTGTGTTAGAGGGGTGACTGGCTGGCCTCAAGCTAAATATGCATGGGTTTGGTGGTGATCTGCTACAGTACTGGGCTTTCTAGCTGATATGGCTGTAACCACATGTGGCTCCTCTGTTATTGATACCAGTTCCCAGCGGTAACAGCAACCCGCACAGCAATCACGGAAAGAAGCATAAAAAGAAGAGTAAGAAACACCGTAAAGGAGCAGGCGGGGACGTCGCCGGTTTGGACATAAGGTGAGTATTCCCCACATCCCGGCCGGTAATGCGTCGCTGCTCATGTTGGGAGTAAGGGGGCATGATCCAGATCTCACAGCCGGGTTGCTGTCTGCAGGAGTGTGTGCTAAAAATACTTAGGGGGCAGCCGAGCGAGTCACTTGTCCAGATAAGCACATTGACTCATGTCCCCACCTCTGTTCCTATTTTAACGCGGCCCGTACAAACCCAACAATACACGTTGTGCATGAATACATACACATGTAAGCATACGTGAAAATGGAAAATCCACACTAGTGACTGACATTGCCTGGCTAGCCACACAGTCCAGAAATATTTCAGCCAACATGGTGGAAAGGAATATGGATACATATTTGGTATTAATATGTAATCGTGCTCACGTGTGTGTGTTACACACCCTACATAAAACATGAAAGGTTTCCTTAGAAATAAATATCAGTATTGTAAGTAAAACTAAACTTTGCAGTTATGGTCAACCTACTGTCAAGCAAAGTCTATGGCAGTATTGTTTATAATGTGCAGTCATGTTATAAAATTGTAAGCTATTTTCTCTCCATCTATATTAGACTGATTTATGCCCAATACCTTGAATAACACGTACTTTACGTGTTCTAACAAGGGGGCACATCTCTGACTTCTCCAGATAATTTCTGTTATTTTAAAACTATGAAAACCACAACTAAGTCGCAGATGTAGAATTTTCATTGATTTCTGTGACTACGTGTTGTAATGAAAAAATTAAGTTGTGCTTAAATTTGTCATTCAGACAGCACACCATCAAGGTGAAATACTGTAATAATGTTATACAGGCTAAGTACATTAGCTTCTCATGCTGTGTGACACTTTCCTAGCATTTTAAAAACAGGACCAGGTGCCAAGTTTACATAGCACAAATTGCAGGTCTTTGTTTCAGTTTTTACTAAATGTTGTTTTGTTTTGTCGTTTTATATACTCTTTATTATAGCCCCCAAGTTCAGATAATGCAGCACCATCCAATGGAATTTAAAGTCCTTGTTTCAGTACCACCTTCTTACCTATCTTGTCTCTTGGTCCTTCAAAAGTCACATCAGATGCATTCTAAGTATGTGAAGGTAGCCTGTCGATAACATCACTAAAGAGCTTATTCCTATTCAAAGCAAGTGTCCGTGATATATTTAAAAAAAATCAGTTATAACTGGATTAATTGTTTATAGGGTATTTTATATGGTTGAATGTAGTATATTTTCAGTATATAGCTACATAACGTATTTATGTTTATATTACATTTTACAGCATAATATTTTATTTTCAGCAATGCTGCATGGTGCTTTTACTATTGCAGAGAGCTGGGGACCTACAATAACAAGATACATAGTGCAATTCACAAGGCTTTTGGATAGTTGAAAAGGATTATAGCATTTCAGTTTGTGTGTCTGTGTGTATTTTGAACATGAGTATTTCGACCTTTGATGTGGATAGGTTGGGGAAAAAACACTATTGTTAATTCAGATCACACAAAATAACATGGTTTTACATGACCTTGGGCAGTTGCAATGCAGTGCCTGTTGCAGGCAGCATCAACGGAGCGTAGACAGACCAGATTAGATAAATATCAGTGGTCTTTTTGGCAGGTGTTTGGTACAATGACAGAAATACTGTCCATTTTTTATTCTCATGTACTTTTTCCAGAGGACTTGAAATTAATTTCCAGTTCCAAGTTGATATAGCCAGCAGCAAAATGACTGTGGTATAATGCAGCATAGACTGCAGTGCAAGGTGCCCTTGAACATGTACAGTTTGTACTAACTGGGAAGTAAGAAAATGTATTTTAAAAAACAGCAGTTCTACAATTGCCAGTCACCTGTGGTGTAACCTTACATCAGGAAGCCCCCTTGGTGTTGGGTGTGGTGAGAGTGTACTTTTCATGTTACAAGAAAGTATTTGAAATCAAAAATGTCTTTGCATGTGTGTTTACAAATTTTGGTTATTCTCATACCAGTAATAATTTGGGGAGTCATTTAATCGAATCATATTTTTAAACATGTCTGCTAATTCCTCTGAGAATTAGTTGAGTTTACCCGAGTGGACGGTGCCAGTGACTTCCAGAGTGATTTTCTATTTGACAGTTCTTCACATCCACTCCACTCCGCAATCAAAGTGAGCATTGCTTTCACATTAACACTCACAATGAACCGTGAAATGGCTGCTGAAGAACCGAGACAATACGGCCTGCTGTTGGCATAGCACAGCATTTGGAACGTCAGTTACTATGGGAACATCAGAATCCCCATGGTAGCATCTTTGTTGAAAGTTCTGACTTTCTAGCCCATATGTGGCAAAAAAACAAACAAATGTGACCAGAATAGTGAAATATTGAATATTGACAGTGGGAGTACCAACAGTTGATTGTTGCAGTATTGTTGAAATCATGGACTAAAATGTCAGAAATTTCACTTCATACCATTATTTGCTATAGACTGTTTGCACTGTATACACTCAAAAACATGTTAGCTACTTATTCCAGCTTATTGAGGTTATAAGGCCCTGTCTTTTAAGATGTTTGTAAATCAGTGGCAGTGGAGTATGCCTATTGTTATAGACTGTCTGTATACAGTGTGATTGTATAGAGTGTTTCTGTTGGGTTTTTTTTTTCTCTAAAGTGTGATGGAGATGGCTTTGGGCAGAGTTCCTTTATTCTAGATTCAGAGGAGGACAAATTGAATGGAAAAAAGAGGCAGTTTATATTACATTAGAGTTCCACTGCGCAGCTCAAGATGCTGGACAGACTCTTGAGGCACTACGTGGGAGGTCAGGATGGTGGTGAATATTTCTGAGTGTGCGTGAGCTTTGCCTTGGTGAATGTTTAGTCAGGCTAGAGTCAGAGTGACGAGAGCCACTGGGAATGCAGTGACGCAGGGCCTGTCTCAGATGAGGCCTTTTGGGAGGAATCCCCTTACTTCTTTTCTCTCTCTCCCTCTCCTTCGCTCCTTCTTTTCATCCACCCGCCTGTCTCTTTGAGCTCCCCTCCTTGCTGGGCTCTTCCCAGCCTAGCCCCTCTTTTTCCGCTCTCTTGTTTTGCAGTTTTCAGGAAGGTTAAATTTAGCCCCTGATGCTAAGTCACTACAACTGCAGCATAGCAAGGGTTGCTGATGTCAGTGGGTATATTAACACCAAACCTCACTGCCACATCAAGTGTCCTTCTGTTCCAGACAATCAAATGGATGTGACAAAACCTGTTGCCAATACATTGCATCACATAATTTTCTAGTGCCACACAGTGTTTTTTCAGGTAGTCCCCTATAACTAAATGTTTATTTATTTATTTATTTATTCTGGTGGTAGAGTGAATAGTACGGAAATTCTGTTTTTGAGCAAATGCTGTTTTTTACCTCAATTGAGTTTTCATACGTTACAATGCCAGACATGTATCTAACTACTTCATATCCTCCATAGAACTAGTATGCTGTCTGTCTGATCTACTCTGAACTAGTCTGAACTAGCTGTTGTTATGGCTTGAGCAGGGAAACTAACTACAGCTCCTGAATTCACTTCTGTTTGTTTTTTTAGGCCCCAGATTCCTAACACAGACGACCTGTGTCACATCCTGACAATTCATACGCCTACCTCTCCAACCAAGACTCCTCCCACCCCACCACTCAATCTGTCCCAAAGCCCTCCTGATCTCCACCCCCCTGCCCCAGTCACCCCGTCAATACCCATACCAAAAACCACCATCTCTGCCTCACACCCGTTGTCTTCCTCAGAGACACCACCCACTCCTATCGTCCCTTTACTGCGTGCACCTCCTACTCAGTCCGGTACACCCCCCACTCAGCTGATCCCTCCTCCCCAAACACCACCCTCACAGGCCCTCAGCCCTCCCCCTCCAGACTTCACTCCACCCCCACCCGAACTCCTCGGATCAGACGATGAAGAGCAGGAAGATCCATCTGATTATTGCCGAGGTAAATATCACTCGGTAACACTCGTGCTGCTCTGGAGTGGGTCAGTGGGTCAGTTTTTGACGTCTAGGTTTAGTTTCTGCTTTGTGTCATTGTCAGGCTCTTGTATTTCACCTCTGAGCAAAGCACTGTAAGCCATATTGCTTTAGAAGCAATCCATAGGTATAAATGGATAATGTGCAAGTCGCTCTGGATTAGGGCATCTGCTTAACAAATGGATCATATAACATTGGTTGGAAATTTATTGATAATGTGACCACAGATACTTAGCCAGCTGCATTTAGTGTTAAGTCAACAATTTGAGAAACAAAACTTTGAAAACAAACACACACAGCATTAACTAGCTAGCAAGGCTGTTGCGTCACTATTATGGCCATTTGTGTTACTGTTAATCACTCAGAAATATTCATTTCATGAGAATTTTGTGGCATTTGTGACTTTGCAACTGTGTTTTTAGAGGATATCTGATTTGGTCTGCTCGTAGAGGTACTGAAGTAAAATCTTTTCACTTGTTGTCTATTAATGCGACAGAGGCCAACTGTTCTGCAAAGTTAGAAAACGAATGAGACTAAGGTTTGAAGATGGTTGCTGTATGATAATATGGTGTTTGTGTCTGAGGTGGTTACTACCCAGTGAAGATTGGAGACCTGTTCAATGGCCGTTACCATGTTGTGAGGAAGCTGGGCTGGGGTCATTTCTCCACTGTGTGGCTGTGCTGGGACTTGCAGTAAGTACAGCTCTGTGGACAGCGTATGTTAGCATCAGACTGTGTGTAGTATCTTACTGCAGTGTTGCTGAAACTTGTAGATACAATACATTTTTGCTTGTTTTCACGTTTTATCAATTTATGTTGACAATTTTGCTGATTATTGGTGTATGTGATCCAGTAGATCATGTTCCACCCATGTGCAGTTGATTAAAGATAGTATTAGAAAGAGGAGTTGTCTTTATTCTCTTTCTGTCATCTCACATCTTAGACTACAGAAACACTTTCACTTGTGTGTTACACACGTCTTTTGTGTGTGCGTCCGCAGGAGGAAGCGTTTTGTGGCGCTTAAGGTGGTGAAAAGTGCCCAGCACTACACTGAAACGGCTCTTGATGAGATCAAACTACTGAAATGCGTGAGTTCCCCCTCCTCCTTCCACCTCAGCCAATCACCGATTTAAGATCTCAATGACTTTCCGTCACCAGCAAAGGGTTGTCCACATTCTTATGCCAAAGGTTGTGTGAAAATTCCGTGATGTGGTTGCCATGTCATATTGACCAATGAAATGCACAATGTATATGTTCATCTCATTGGTCAAGCTCAGTATCGTCGAGCTAGCAAACACAGCTCATCACCCTTTCTGTGGCCAGCTAACATTAATACAAATTGTTTTCCATGTACTTTGATTCACTCAAAAAATTGATTTTTCAAGACTATGACTTCCATTACCCCATCAGTGTTGAGTTGTATTCAGTGGGACTTTAGGCTATCAGTCATTCTGTTATTTGTAAAAGCAATGCAGCACACTAGAAGAGTACAGAACAGTCTGATATTTTCACACAAAAAACTGCAGACGTTTCCATCAACATAGGCTAACCTGATTCAGCTGGAGCCCTGTTTGGTGTTTGTTTAAGAATCCTCAGGATGAAATGTGATGCAGATGAACTGGCAGCTTGTTGCTTTGTTATGCGCACACTGCGTGATATTGCAGGGGTTTGTGTTGTCACAGCTGAGTCCACCCGCCTGTTTTCACAAACAAATTTTCACTGATCCGATGATTCATTGTTGGGGCTGTTAATGACAGCATTTGCCGCTGTTGCACCAACAGTCTGGTTCCAAAGGAGGCTCTGGAGTGGGGCAGCCAAGGAGGTGATCCATGTGGCTTACTGTTTTTTGATTGGTTATAATGGTTGCGCTAACATTCACTATCAGTCCCCACACTGAGAGAAGAATATTGTCCCCTTCCATTTAGATTAAAGTAGAGACATTTGATTTGTTGCTAATTGACCTTTTAGGCAAAATATTGAGTACTGTTTGTTTCTGACAGTTTTTGTGGCTTCCATTTGTAATTTTCACGTGTTCAGTCGTGTCCAGTTTTCGGCTTTTGAGTGGATTTTTATCCTGATATACTCTCAGGTGCGAGACAGCGATCCCGCCGACCCCCATCGAGAGACCATAGTGCAGCTCATCGATGACTTCAAGATATCTGGGGTCAATGGAGTGCGTATCCTTCACTGAGCTCACCCCTCCTCGCTGTCTTTCCCTCTGGAGTCATTCTGCAGTCATTACGAGTGTAGCTGTAGCCACTGTTCTCTTATCTCTTTACCATCTTCTCTCTTGCACTATCTCTCTCTCCAACTACCTCTGGAGTCATTAAGAGTAAAGCTGTAGCCACTGTTGTTTTCTCTTCCCCATCTTCTCTCTCTCTTTCTTTCTCTTTCTCTCTCTCTCTGTCTGCCTTCTTCCTCCCCCCCCTCTTTTTCCTTCCCCTACATTTCTCTCTTGGTTTCCTGTGTCCGAACGAAACCACCTTTCCTTGACGGACCCGCCTGTCAGATGTGTGCATGGTGCTGGAGGTTCTGGGCCACCAGCTGCTGAAGTGGATCATCAGGTCCAACTACATGGGCCTGCCGCTGCCATGTGTGAAGACCATCCTCCGGCAGGTGCAACTCCCGCCACCTCCCCTCCTGGCACCGCGTGAAGTGTCAGCGCGATTCCCCACTAGAAACAGATCTCTGTGCGGAACAGCGGGTAGCCGGCACTATTACGCCACAAGCATCGCACGTGTCACTTCCTGTCACGCTCTCCCACCGTTTCCTCCCTCCGCCCCTCTCCCTGTCTGTGTCCCCCCCCGTGCAGCATTAACACACACCTCCTCCTCCCCTCTCTCAGGTGCTGCAAGGCCTCGACTACCTGCACACCAAATGCAAGATCATCCACACGGACATCAAGCCGGAGAACATCCTCCTGGACGTGAACGAGGTGTACGTCAGGCGGCTGGCTGCCGAGGCCACCCTGTGGCAGCGGGCAGGGGCTCCGCCCCCCTCCGGCTCCTCCGGCAAGTGCAGCGCTCCCTCATTCATCTATAATTAAGCGGTTTCCATCAGCAGCACACAGCATAGCATTCATAATAACGCATGTGCAAGTGCGAGAACAGCAAGGTATGACCCTTAGACAGAGCTGTAGCAGGTACAGCAGTCCTTCATTCATCCATAATTAAACAGTGTCCATCAGCAAAACAACATGTAGAATTCATTATTATGCGTGTGCAGCTGGGGCAGTAACAATGGGAGAATATCAAGGTATGACCCTTAGAGCTGACGCAGGTACAGTACAGAGTCAGGCTAAACACAGGACAGGGTCCGCATGTGCATCAGAAGCAGAGACGTTGATGGCATACTTCTTCAAGTGCCAGATAGAAGTGTCCAGTAAAAGACGTTGGAGGGGTTTATGATCTCAGTGTGAGGGACTGTGTAGGTTTTATGGACTGGGAAATATACAGTGTGCTGTTGAGAGCTCTGGCAGCACAGTGTGTGTTGGTCCAGTTGGACTGAGAGCTGTAAATTACAGTTTATGTTGGGACGAGTGTTCACAGTTTTTTTTTTTTTTTTTTTGACTGTAAATCTGCTTTGCGTGTCCTCAGTATTTCATACAGTGGTTTAGGAATGAGGATATTTGGCTAATGTATGTTTTACTAGAAACACACAGGTAAAAGAAACATATCTGATCTAGTGACTGATCATAACGAACAGGTTGAAAATAGAATGGAAGTCTTAGGGTTTTTCACATTACGTGATTCACCCAAAGTCTGCTTGCTGAAGGCTCTGCCTTTGGCTGAATTTAGTATTTCAATTATTTAGCTTTGTAGTTGTTCGTTTTATTTTACCTCCCGTGGAATTTACAGAAATGAGATTTTATCATAGACAGGGATGAGGTTTAGCCAAATACCTGCTGCAGTACTGTACATCTCTCTCTCTCTCTGATATGAAATCTGGTCATCCTTATTTTCCTCCTGTCCATTTCCTAACTTTGTCCTTTTTTCTTTTTTCTCTTTTTTCCTGCGACCAATCTGGTTTCCTATCCTTCCCTTTTCCCCTTCTGTTCTGACGACAGTTAGCACCGCCCCGAGAGAGAAACAGGTACGTCAAAAAGCTTGTCTGGCCAAAAAAATACGCTTTTAAGCAGTGTGTTGTCCTCACTTTGTTAGAAGATGAATGTCATTCCACAGCAGTCAGTTGTCTGTTTGCTGGTGCATGCAGTTCAGCTCACCCCCTGAGCTCCACAGTGGTAACAAACAAGTTACCTGCCAAAAGCTGCATGCGTAAAAAGCATTTCCAATCGGAGGTACACACCCAACTTCTCTGCCTTATTGGCCGGCCCCTGACCGTTGCAGACTGTTATAATTGGATCCTGTAAGAGTCATTGCAGTCATGCACAAGTACATGACCTCTTCTTTTGTTAGTGTCTTTTTCCAAAACTTTTTTTCCAGCAAATTTTGAGTATAATATATGAATATAATAAAAATATAATCTTAGCTATTCTGAGGTCTTAGCTCTGCATGGAGAGAGCTGACACTCATCTGAACCTTATTACTGCTCAGTTAGTACAAATTGTTAAATGACTTCACCTCAGGTGCCACTTAAAACAGGAAGGATGTCGATACAGAAGTGGCACAAGCAAAGACCTCAAAGGCCTTTATCTTTCTTTCTTCTGCAAATGATTTCCTGTTTGCCCCTTGGTGATTGGGGTCTGTGTTTGTTCCTGTCTCTAAGGTAGAAGCATAGTACCAACTCACAGAGAAATTTGCCTAGTTGTATGCACACTGCATGTTAAAAATACCCACAAGTATTAAAGTGGAATGATGGTTGTCTTTAAAATTGTTTCCACCCTATGTTTGTATTTCACATAATATTATAGGTTACTGTGGTTTGCAGTACAGTAGTCTAGAATAAAAAAATCACTGCCCAGGGGCTGTAAAGTTGGTAAGGTTTTGAAGAATTTTCTGCCTTTTCAGTGGATTCCTCTTTTGAACTGTTGGCTGGCTTCTTTTCATGGCTCAGGTTTTTTACTTCATGTAGAGATTATCACAAGGCCAAGTGTTGTTTTTTTTTTGCTTTTGAAGTTTTCATCTGTTTTTTGCCTTGGTGGAAACTGCAGTTTGGGTTTGACTGTTATCAAACGTGAGGGCTCAAGCATGCTCTCTCATACGGTAGTAAAATGATCTCCTGGAGCAGGCTGGTCGGTGAGGCACTCAGCTGACTGAGCTCATAGCTTGTCAGAGCTGTTGTCCATCAAGCCCAATTGGTCCATGCTCAATGGTACTTTCCAGTATTTTTTCCACCAGTTATTGTCAAGTTGTGTAAATTAGAATGAGACTTTCTGCCTGGTAAAACAAAAATGTCAAAGTTAGCCATGGCTTCTATTATCACAATGTCCCTAGAGTAGTTGTTCCTTGTATAGCAGCTGTTTGAATATCTCAGCCATAACCGTCCAATATCTCCATGTTGAGTAGCGTTGAGTGAGCTGGCAGACTTCACAACAACCAACCAAATGCTTAAGTCAATGTAGAAACAGAGAACAGATGTATTGGATAGAATAAATAGAGGGTTTAAGATCGAAGATACCAATATATCTTTCCAATTAGGATACCTGCTTTATCAACCAAGTGCCCTGTAAAGAGGGTTTAACATTGAGTGGCTCTTTTGAATAGTTTTCCTTCTCAGTATGCATTTGTTGGTATAGTCAGTACAAACCTTTGCTTGCAGGGTTTTGTAGAAGAAAAGAAAATTTCTTCTCAGAAAAGAACATCAACCAGTAGGATCTTCACACAGAAGAAAATAAATGAACATAAAAATATTCCAAAAGCAATATGTCGTAGAAAATACGCCAGCACCACACCGTAAATTTGCAAGTTATTTTCCACTACCCTGCAGTACAAAATACGCACAAGGTTTGTGTGTTTGCTTCCAAGACGTGGTGCTGGGCAGGAATCCTGCATGGAGCAGTTAGAAAGTGTGGACGCAGCACTCTCCATGAATGTATTATGTGTCAGTGTGGGGAACTCAAGGCTTCTGCCGTACCGTCTACCTATTTGAGTAATCTGCCCTACCAAGGCAAAGGGCAGTTAATTGGCGCACCAGCGAAACTGAAAAAAATTACTTTGCAGTTTATTTGCCGTAGTTCTCAGTTGTGTTTTTATATATATTGCAAAAGTGACTCCTTTGTTTTTCGGTTAGGGGGATGAAATTGCATCAGGAAACTCTATATTTACAGCATCGATCAGGTTCCATGGAGGCCATTTGATGCGATATGCCAGTTTTCACAAAAATTGCAGTTACTGGTGTTTGCCTTTGTAGGGCAGTACTGCACACCAGCTGGAGCTGAAGGCTAGCTGTAGCTGAACTAGCTCAGACAGGCTCAGCCGCGTGAGGTCAGCAGGTCAGCTCTGAGAGACCCCGTCAGCTGGGAGGGGGGGGTTCAGGTTTAGTGCCTTTCTGGAGCGCCCCAGTCACCGAGCTGCAGCCCAGAATAGCTGCAGAGCAGGAAATGGTCTTAGGGTGTCGAATGTTGGCTACAGTTCTGTAGACAACTTCTCACTGAGCACACAGCATTTTTTTTACTTTCTTTATGTAAGTAAAATTTTGTTAATCTGATTACAGATTAACTAATTTACAGTGAAACAGTTTACTATTTATAATTTACAATTTACAGTGAAAGCGAGTACTGAATTTTGGAAAAATCAAATACCCGTAAAACAATTACATATGGTGAAACTATTGTGTTGTCTTTTCTTGAATTAATTCATGCACAAGTCAGTCTTTCCTTCACATATTGCCACCACTTGCTGTCTTGCTGTATCAAAGCAAAGGAACAGCTCGCAGGACAGATTAATTCTTGGTCTGTGTGGGAGACTTACTGCTGACTTGAATTTTGTTTTGGCTCAGATTTTCTTTCTTTGTGCAGTTGGCGAATGAGTTTTGTTTATGTGAGATTTAGTCCAGATAAAGCTACAGGCAAATATGATGTTACAGTCCCAGTATTAACACCATCTTTGACTGGCCATCCTGGTTCTGTCTGAGATGGCTGGTAGTATTATTTCATCAGGTTCAGATCATTGTGTAGGTGAATGTGTGAATTGGGTCCTGGGGAGTCTTATGGACTGTAGTCCCTCTAACCGTGCCCTGGCATGTGTGTTCAGACAGGTAAGATTTCCAAGAACAGGAAGAAGAAGATGAAGAGGAAGGAGAAGAGGCAGCAGAAGCTTCTGGAGGAGAGGCTGGTGGACCTGCAGAGGATGGAGGAGCTGGACGGGGTCTCGCCCCCGGACCCCCTCAGCCCCCTTGCTTCCGCTGGCGTCCCCACTCCCGCGCGGGTCCCGTGGAGGCGGGAAGGAGGGGACCCCGACAAGCAGGAGCACGGTGAATAACGGCTGCCTGAAACTCCTCGCAGACTTTCCAGCCAACCGGACACAGACACTTTTAATGACTGTTCTGTCAGTTCACGCTTCAAAGGAAACTTTAAAGGTGCTGTGTGGATGGGTCTAAGGGTGACCTTGGCTGTTCACTGAAACTGATCAGTAGTGTCGCTTAAAGCTATTGTCCATATGTCTAAATGGACCTTGAAATTAGAAAAAAATGTAACCTCGTGAATAAGAAACTCAGAGGAAGTGTTTGTAAAAATATAGCACCAAGCCCATGCCAATAATAAACCATCTTAGGGCTATAAATGTTTAAGACATTCTGCCATTCTCACATCCTCACATTTTACCAGTTTCTTTCCTCGAGTCTTCTCATAGAATGACCCTAGAAAAGTAAAAGGATGCCTTCCCAGTGACAGTGGCCCAAGGCCAAACTGAGGAACTGCTTCAGAGCTGATAGGTTTGAATGCTATGCGGCTGAGGCCTTACTGTGTGACTCTGCTGTTTTTCAGCCTCCCCGGGCTCCTCGCTGGTTGTGAACGGGAACGGGGACAGCCACGCCAACGGCTCGGCGGTGGGGCCCTGCCAGGCCAGCCCCGAGTCGGCCTCGTCCTGGCCGGAGGACGGCTGCAACGGCCACTCCCTCCCGCGCTTCTCCAGCCCCGGCTCCGCCCTGTCGGGCATGTCCGGCTCCATACTGTCCCCCACCTCCGAGTCGGCCCTGTCCACGCTGTCCGGCTACTCCACCGAGAGGGGCAGCCAGCGCTCCCTGCTGTCCCCACACAGTCAGTACCCTCCACAGCTCTCAGCTGCCCGTGCCCCTGTTTGTCTGTCTGTCCGTCTCTCTGTCTGCCTGCCTGCCTGTCTGTCTGCTGGCCATCATAAGGTCTTGCTTGTGTGGCTTCAGATAGTATTTTTAAGAACAGCAGTGTGGCATAGTGGTAAGGAGCAGGGCTTGTAACCGAAAAGTTGCTGGTTTGATTCCCCGCTAGGACACTGCTGTTGTACCCTTGGGCAAGGCACTGAACCCACAGTTGCCTCAGTAAATATACAGCTGTATAAATGGATAAAATTGTATGCAAGTCACTCTGGGTAAGAGCGACTGCTGAATGACAGTAATGTAAAATACTTATTTTCCCAAGCAGCTTTTTTCTGTTGAAGTCAGCAGCTAAAGTGTGGCCATGGTTAACCCCCTGTGTAAAAGCTTGACCCTGCTAAGTGTGTGTGTATCCGTTTAGTGTTCAGTGCAGCGGACTTCCTGGTGAACCCCCTGGACCCTTTGAATGCAGATAAAATCCGCATAAAGATTGCAGACCTGGGAAACGCCTGCTGGGTGGTGAGTGTTAGGTTTAGTTTTAAACCCATATCAAAAAAAGAAATATATGTTATTCTCATCATTATTGTCATTTTAAATATAATATTGTCATTCAAATATACTGTAACATACTGGGAAATGTGTTGCTCAGCCCACGAGGATATTTGAAATATAATTAAAATATATTAATACAAATAAGAAATGCATTGCAATATACCAAAATGGAAATAATTTACAATTTCCACAAGAAAAGAAACCAGCTATGGTGCACCAGTCTCCTGGAGCAAGTGGCCGGGCGGTTTGAAGTTAAACAGGTGATTATCTCCCCCTACAGTACAAGCACTTTACAGAGGACATCCAGACGCGGCAGTACCGAGCTCTGGAGGTCCTGATCGGGGCGGAGTACGGCCCTCCTGCAGACATCTGGAGCACAGCATGCATGGTGAGTCCCCCACCCCTGCTCCAAAGCCTGTCTGATGCTCCTGCAAAAAGGTTATGTACTTACTGCTATATTACTTCTCAAAGATGTATACTGCATCTATGTCACTCATCTTAAAAAGAGTATTAATGTGCTTGTTTACATAATTCTGGTGGCCAATATATAGTTATGGGTTACATGCTATAATCCAGAGCCTATAGCAGTTACCTCCAGGAGAAACCAATGTTAAAGGCACATTGTGAAGTGTTGGTGTATTAATTGGAGATAATTGGTGTAGCTTTGAATTAGCTCAGTCTTTGCCATTGATGATGCTAATAAGGGAGGTGGGGGCTGCTGTTGCAGGCGTTTGAGCTGGCCACGGGGGACTATCTGTTTGAACCGCACTCGGGGGAGGACTACACACGAGATGAAGGTCTGTTCTCTCATTACCATTCTGCTGCTGTTTCCCGCTCGAGTCAGTTCTCCTGCTCGAGTCCAGATACTCGTATGCGGCATGTTTTGATGGATGTGTTTATTGTTCTGAAAGCCTATCTCAGTAAAAATGACTTAATTTGATATTCTGTTTGTCAGCTCTTTAATACGTTTTTTTGAAACGGTCCATTTGGCTCAGAATGGAAGGTAACTGTAGACAAAGCACATGTTGATTTTAAGCAGTATAACCTCCATGCAGATTTGGCGGGGTTCTAATTCTGAAGGTAGTCATGTTGAGTAATTTGTTGTGAAGAAACCCAGCAGTAATTTTGTCTGCCAAGAGCTTTTTTTTTTTAGCTGGTAATGAGTCAGGGTTTTCTCTGCAAAGAGAATAAATAGTCAGCAAGCACTGTCAACCACCCAGAATAACTGAAGTCTCTCCCAGCTCAGTGCTTGTATTGCACAAAAAGGAGGTTGTTCTTGGAAGCGGTTGGTGGGCCGCTCGAGGGCCCTTCTCCCTCTTAATGAAGTGATGAAATCCAACACTCAGAGTATTGGGAATACTGCTCGCGGGAGGTGCCACCTTCCATCACAGATATGAAACCGAAGACCTGCTCTCTGCGGTCATTAAAAGATTACATGTCTCCCTTCCTGCCGAGCAGTGTTACCCCAGCACCTCAGCCCCAAAACTCAAAATTAGCCTTTAGCCTCAGCCTGGCCACCTAATCCTCCCTCAGTCTGACTGTGCAGTACTTACTCCTTCACATTAGCTGGTGTGATGTGTGGTGGCCTGAAATTAGAGTGGTGGTCAGATATCACAGATCAGCTGTAAAAGTCATGTGATAAGTGAGGTATGGCAGCGAAAGCGCAAGTGGTGCCACCGTAGGTGCCGTTAGCTCTTCAGTGTGTCCGCAGTAGTTGGTGGCGTTGTATGTGCCTGAAAGTGAAAGTGCCTGTGTCATTGCTGACTGCCCCGCGTTTCCTGCCAGATCACATCGCCCACATAATCGAGCTGCTGGGAGCCATTCCGCCCCACTTTGCCCTCTCAGGGAGATACTCTCGCGAGTACTTCAATCGCAGAGGTAAGCGCAGAGAACAAGAACCATGCTTTCCGCTCACTGAAAGATATTCTTTTGTATTTCACACGTAACTCTTCTGTAATACATATTGTAGTACAGTTACTACTGTAGCTACAATAGAGTACAGTTTAATTTGAGATATTAATTATACATCTAGGTGCAGCAAGTGTTACAAATAACCCTAACATTCTGTGTAGTCCAAAATGTGTAATACTTTGTTTTGCATTATAGTCATTTAATTTGCCTACAAATATGTCACGTTGCATGTGATGTGTATAAACAGCAAATACGTCACATAAAACTGGTAATAGTTAATACATGATGTATATTTTGTAACATGGCCTTTGTTTTAGTAATGTCATTTGTGACAATATGTTCTCAACAACCCATAGAAAGTAATGAGAGGGGTAAAAAATGCAGATAAATAATTTAAGCAAAAGACATTAAAACCATGCAGAATTTATGATCATGTCTAAATGTATAAATCAATTCAAATAAAGGCTTCCCTTTAGTTTTTCATTACTATGTGGAGGCAGAGCAGAAAGGTGATTATGATGTTCTCCACACTCCTAGCAGTATACAGACAACAAAAGCCTTCTCATAAGTTTGTCACTACTGTGGAGACAGCAGAAATGTGATGGCGGTGCTCTCTACACTCATAGAAGCCTTTAGTAGTTTGTATGCTGCTCTTTAGTTTGTAACTGCTGTGGAGACAGGGCAGGAGGGCGATGTTCTCCACACTCGTAGCCGAGTGCAGACTGCTAACGCCGGTGCATTTCCCTGCAGGGGAGCTGCGGCACATCTCCAACCTTAAACCGTGGGGTCTGTTCGAGGTGCTGCTGGAGAAGTACGAGTGGCCCCTGGAGCAGGCCGCCCAGTTCAGCGACTTCCTCCTCACCATGCTGCAGTACATCCCGGAGAAGAGGGCCACGGCCGCCCAGTGTCTGCAGCACCCCTGGCTCAGCTCCTAGAACCCAGCGCTGTCTCGCACCACTGTCCACACAGTCGCACACACTGTACACCTACAGTCACCGACTGCCCGCAGTCTAGAGCAGAGGCTGCACTTATGAAACTGTCATACTCGCATCACACAAGCGCTCAGTCTATGTAAACAGGATTGAAGGGAAGAAGTGTGGTTTAAGCTTTTACTCACAAGGGTAAATCTGAGCTCTTACCTCAATCCGCGGGAGTTTTTTTAAAATAAAAAATAAAATAATAGCTTTACATTTTATGTAAGTGGTAGCAGTGAGGCAGTTTTGAGTTTTCAAATGTACTGTCATCTTATAAATGTTGCGTCTGTTTGTGTCACAATTTAAAAATAGTGCCTTGAGTGTTAAAAAAAAAATGGTTTACGGCAAAAAAAACTGTCCACTTTTTTTTATACGTGTTGCAAGTTTGTCTGAGGAATGTTTGTTTTTTTTTGAACATGCAATGTATGAAAAAATGAAATAAATTAACAGAACAGATATAAACCTTTTTTAGGCTGACTTTTTTACATCACACTGTGTTTAAAACAGAATTGGTGAGTAGACTTAGAAGTAAATACAACGTAAACCTGTTTAAACCAGAGATGACCAATTTATGTCCTCATGATTATACAGTTGTAACAGTGTAATACTTTGAAACTGGACAACTTCTAAAGTGTATTTAAAAAATAAGACCATCTACAACAACCTTCCCCACTAATTGAGCAAAAAATGGTCTGAGCGCTGTTTTGTACAAAGTGAAGTATGTTGGTCATTTGGACCAAAGCTCAAAGAATAAATACTTACCTATTCAATTGGACACTACCTTTTAACACTTGGTACCCAGAAAATTTTAGTGTCAAGTGGCTTGAAAATAAATTCACAAAGCAAATTTACTTTTATTTCTATAAAACTAACATATGGTCAGGGCTAAAATACATGGCAGATACCAAAAAATGACAGCTTTAAAAAACCAATCCATAAAACCTTTGCTGTTGATTCCCTGCTGTGAGACAAAATAATATCCTCACAAATAATCTTGACTCCTCATTCTGATGCAATGACTGGATTTAATACATAACATAGACTGAGACTGTCTCTGTTATTTTAGCCTTATAAACCGTAAGTCATTTTGAGATCAGATTTTGGAATACAGACAAGTTGTAGAAGATGATTAAAATGCATATGGAGATGTGCCAGGGGAGGGTTCCCTGAGGACCGACCTAAAGCAGGACGGCACAGCTGGTCTTGAGGGCACAGATCTGGCTCTTGCTTCAGTTCCACTGCCTGCCTTCAGACTGTTACAAACCCCTGCCTGAAAGCACTGCAGGTGAAATGGCTGCTGTTCACAATGAGGCTCTGATTCAAAAGTTAATTAATGAACTGGTTCACCTACAGAGCTCAGTGCTTCATATCAACCACTTAAGGCATCCCTGCCTTAGCTTTCTCTGAAGGAAGCTGAAAAAAGTAGGCAAAGCCAACTGGATTCCAGCCCTTTTTTTCTGTCAAGCAATATTTATGAATATTTACAGATGTCAAAAGGAAAAAAATAAATATTTTAGACTAACTTTAAGTCATGATGAGACGTTTCAGAGACCAGGTCATGGCAAATACCTCATAAATTCAATGAGAAATCTCAGATCCCAGAGCTGTAAACATTTCTGGGCGAGAGTGGACAATGTTGTTCATTTCAAGATCATAGATGTCAAAAACACTGGCATCCGACCATTGTAACTGCACCTGAATATTGATGTTGCGGTCATACATTATCAATACAAGTTTCTATTGCATACCCCTCTTGAAAGTGTTTTTAATAATTCAAATTCAGGCAGTTTAAAGTACATAACAAATAAAAAGCTGAATAAATATATTCTGTCAAGTAGACACTGCTGCTGGATATATGCCCAGTGGTTGGGTGCCCAGCCTTGAGTGTGGTATTCCTCTCATTTTTTTGCCAAACTGTATTCAGTTACTTAAAAAAAAAAAAAAAAAAAAAAAAAAAAAAACAGATGTTCCTGGGAGGCCCATGTAAACCTGGGCCAACACAGTGTAGGTGAACACACACAGAGATCTATTCCGATAGTATACGTAATTTGTGAGTGTATCCTGTAGAGTCAGTTCAGATGGCAAGGTGAGCAGGTCACAGGTACTCCCTTGGGCATGCTGACTGGACGCCTCACTTCTTCCTGCGCACCACAGTCCAGCCATCCTCCTCCGGGGAAATGGGTGGAGGGGGGTCCTTCTCTTTGGATGGCACGGCTGACGGTTTTCCCTCTGCCGCTCCTTCACATTCCATCGGCTGTGAATTGCCACACAACAACAGCGTTACATAGAGGAAAGCACTGTTTGTGTATTGTAGTACTTCATGGGTGTTGTGATAAACTCTTGCAGTGTGTGGGTCTTGGTGACAAAGTATTTTACATGACTGGATTGGCATTCCTTTCTCCAGGAGCATGGGGAGTCCTGTCTATATTTTCAGTTGAAGAGCAAGACTCGGTAAATCTATAACATGTCTAATCTTCTAAGTACCTCTCCACCATCCTCCTCTTCGCTCTCTTCTTCCTCTTCCTCATCAGCAGGGGTTTGTACAGGTGTGGCCTTGGCCCTCCCAGCGTTCTTCTTCTGTGTCAGCTGGGCAATCTGACCTCTGACCTCTGACAGCTTCCCTTGTTCACACTGCTTAAACAGCTGACATACTTGCAAAGCTACCTGGAAAAGGTGAAAGAAGTCAATGAAAAAGTGAGATTAATATGATGAATAAAACTTTGCATGGATGAAACGGTATTAAGTCAGTTAATATAATTGCTGTCCTGACAAATTCGTGGATATTATGATGGTTGTGATATGTACATGGTCTATTTATGAGAATCCTAAACCTGGTGCTTTTAAGAAGTACGTATAAAACAGGCATTTTAAAATATGCTAATATTAAGCATACACATATTTATTTGCCAGGTCTACTGGTGATTTGAAGAGATGAAATGTACCTGAGGCAGACTGCCATCATCCACTACTGTGTCAAACTCATTGTTCATCAGGTCTGCCAGGAAGTCCTCCACTTCATACGACTCCAAGTCAGCTAGAAAATGCACAACAAAACACACATTTGAAAATCTCACAAAAGAAAAGAAACTGCAAATTACCCAGATCTTATTGCATTTGGCTGATACGCCTTTCGATCGGCTGGATCTTCCTCAGGTATAATGTCCTGTATAACAAACTCACTCTTAATTGAAATACAGGTTTGCTTCTTTTCATATTCTATACACGTGACAACATCTGTTCTATTAAAAAAAAAGTGTCAAAGAGGAAGTAATCCACCGTCACTTGCAATGTTCCCGTTTATCCTATTGAGGATTTAAAAGTGTAATAAACACACTGTAAATCTCTCCCTATATAATGTATGTCATACATTATGCAACACTTCAAACATCCAACTGTATGCACTACAAGAGAACAGAACCAAATGATCACACAGATAAAATGAATGACCGATTCGAAAACGGCCGTAATTCGTCTACCATTCTGATGGAAATATTGCTGCACGGCATCCACCATCCAATCCGCTTTCTGCTGGCTGTGCACCCCTCCGAAGCCGTTGTCAACTGCTATCTGCATCGCAAGAACAGGGCAGTGGTTACTTCACATTTCTCAGATACGTCAACTATAATTTTAGCTTGAAAGAACTTCCTAGCTAGGTTCTGTTTGCCACACAAAGGAAAAGTTAATGCAAACATCATTTTCTAAATTACACGATATAGCGTTAAAGCAGTTAGCTGCATAATGGTTTTCTGGCTTGCTGTCATTATAATACTATTACAGCCAGCTGAATTTTGTTAAAGATCACATATTGATTGTGCTACACTAATACTGTCACGCCACTGACACTGTCAGAGAAATCTAGCTAGCTAGCGAGCTAGCAGGCTATCGCCAACTGAGACAGCGCAGCAAAGGTAAAGTTAACCTAACATTTTCTTCCACGTAACAAAATACAGTTATATCTCCCACACTTAGTTTTAAATCGCAGACTTACCTGTAACACTGGCCAGGTGTCCAAAACAGCTCTCACTGCCTCTGTAAACAGTTCACGTGCAGGCGGTAAGGACGCGTCCATTTTGGAAACGGGCAGGCAGCATCTATCGAGCTAGATTACCAACTCAGCCCAGTACGTAGGGAAAACTAGCCAAAAGCAGACATGTTCGATTGTCACCTTACGTTTATTGTTTCCAGAATATGTGGATACCTAATATGTCTGTTTTCTTTTTTTTGCTTAATTTTTTCAAATCCCGGTTTCCATAGAAATTCTTTAATAGGCTAACTATCATTCTGTCTCAAAAATGAAATTCAGAAATTTCTTGGGAAGGAATTACCCTGTATGCATTTAGGAAGATGAGCATTTTACATGTCATTTTTTTAAAATTCAGTTTTGCATTTTCAGAGTGGTCTGTTTAATGATTTAGAGCTGTGTTGTGATGTATGTCATGTAACATTAGTCTGTTGATCCACTGATAGCATGTTTGAATTTAACAGGCAACCCGACAATGGTGACTTGAACTGACATGGAAGCAAGCAAAAGCCACCCTCTTTAACAGTAGGTGGTAGAGCTGGGCCTCAAAGCCTGACTAAACCCTCAGTAATAGGAGATGAAACCCTGGAACCTGCTGACCTGGCAGTGTTTGCTGCACCTGGGTCAGTCTCAGATTTCCACAATAAAACTGACTCCATCTCTTCTATTGAATTTGCTAAGGATTAGGATATTCTCTGTTCAGGAAACAGCACCTCTGTGCATCTGACACCACCATCTTTACCAGACCCTGAGAGGAGGATATAGAGCAGACCCATCACCATTGCCTTTCAGAGGATGTAGGGTTGTTTTAGTCATAAAGGCAACATAAATTATGAGAACCGGTACGCATTAACCTTTACATCAGATGAAACCTGTCTGCACAGTTTTTACCCTGGATTTAAAACAGGTGATAGTACTATTACTCACTCGTCAGCGCCAGCTTGGTGATAAAAAGCCATTCTCATTACTTCATTCAGACCAAACATGTCGATCCATTATCTATCCCTTTTTTGTACTGTAATGGCCAGTGCTGTCCACTGACTGCCTGACATTTAATGGATGCACAAGGTTGCGGGACAGACCAATATCAGACTGAGAACAAGCTTCTTGATAAAGTGCCCCAAGGAAGTGCCTCATAACTGTCATAACTGAAGCTATGTATTCCTTAAGTGTAGGGACGTGCAGTGCAGTCAGGTCCACAGGCTCTCTCTCTCTCGCTCTCTCTCACCATGTACATGAAATATGCAACTGAATGAAAACTGTGGGAAATTAAGAAATGTATTTTGAGAAATTTGCATTGTTTTATTGAACGATATATTTTGAATACATTGAATAAAACAACATATTATATTTTTTACAGCATTTATATATTCAAGAATAATGAAAATACTGTTTTCATACTTGGATTTGACAAGTATGTGGGCACAATACAGTAATCTATATTTTGCAGCAACTTGAAAAAAATGGACCAGTTAATAAGAAACACATAGCTAGCGAATTGCTTTTGAGCAAATTTGGAAGAATTATATATCATGCAAGCTTGCGGATAACTTTGGTATCGGACGGTTGCAAAAGCCAATGGCAGCCATAAACAGAGAGTTGCTGCGCAATATACATTGAACTGAAGGAAACACTTCATATTTGTTTTTGTAAGTGAATATTTGATTTACAGCTATGATATCAATTATTATTACATTTCAAATATGTGATTGTGTGACCGTTTTGATTGTATCCCAAAAATGCAAACTGTTTACAAGTGTGTTTCTGATTGCAAATGTGAACTTCAGAAGCAGAGTGACAGTAACTGAGCTGTTTTTTCAAGAAAAATAAATTCAAAACAGCATGAACTTCCACCAACATCAGACTTTGGCTTCATTATGATGACAGTGACAGTTTTGGATCGGGCACCTTGGGGTTTTTCTTTGATTACGTGGCCATATTGAATTCTACAGATTATAATTTGAGGCAGCACTGAGCAGTTTTCAGAAGCCAGAGCAGTTCACAGAGGAGCACCATTTTCACATAAATACATCAAATTCTGTCATGTTTCATACATTACACCAATGCAACTGCACATGTAAGTATTATGTAATTTTCATAAAGATGCACAATTACATTTAAATGTTTAGGATTTTCTACACAGTAAGTAGTCAGGGATGAGGTGCACTTTAATAATACTTACATATGTAATGGCACAGGCACAAGTCACTGTAATGTAATACTGTGACCTGATTTTCTTACCAGAATGATGAGTAGTGATGTTGATTGACTTGGCAGAAGTTTTCCAATAGAAAATGTATATTTGATCCTGTATAAACACCCACGTACAACCACTGTGTGCACAGAGATGTACCAGGCACATCTACTCCAAAATGTTCCTATGTCTGATCGGGAATGCTTGCTGTTTTTGCCAGCATTTGATTGTAATCTAAAGAATGAAGCCAAGCAGCTTTCTGACATGCCTTTAAATCTATGCGTAAAGGCATTTAATTTAACCAATACCAGCTAAAAAGATTTTCAATAAAAATGAGATATATTATGCATTGCTATTTGGATTATTCAACTGATGACAATACAAATGTCTGCTCTCATTACTCCTTGTCCACGGTTTATTCAAGAGGCAACACTATGTACACAAAATCTGTATACTCCACGAGAAGTTATTTCAAATAAATAAATGTTTTCTACATATATGCTGACAGGTGACTCAGTTATTTATGATAAGTACCAGTAGCATACTGACGTAATCGTGTACCCCGAGTTACCCCTTCCATGTAAGCAAAAAGTACTAAATGACTTTCTTGTATTGTCTCAATCTGATTCCCTTCTATTACACTTGCAGACCAGGCCAGTGCTTTTGAGTCACTTGGCATGTTCACCAGCTGTGGATGCTACTAGCTTCAGTGGGCTCTCCTTTGCTATTTTCACAGGCCGTTATTGAAACTGCACTCCCATTGTATTGTACCCACTTAGTGCTGGAAGATTGCAATGATCGAGTAATGGGACCAGTTCCAAGGTAATGGCTCTGTCTCTGTAATATTTCAGTCCCGCTGATTATCCGACCGACAAAATCCAGGAAAAGAATATTGGCACAGTGCTCCAGAGTCACAATGTCCACACCTACCATTCCAAACCACAGCACTTACAACTTAAAAAATATAAACTCTATTGCAATTTAAGAAAAAAGGACCCTCTGAAATCTTTTGTAAACACATTTCAGTGGAACTGATTTAAACACCAGCGTTTCCCCATAGAACAGCATTTTGAACATTTACATTTCTCTTGATTTGGATAGGTCAACAACAGCTGTACATCCATGACAAACAACAGACCTCTCTCGATTTCAATATAAATAGTCTGTATGTTCAGAGCTCCACAATGTTAGAGTAAATATCACCCTCAGCCCTTTCTTTGCAATGTAACTGCACCACAGAAGGAAACTACAATCTGTGTCAGGGGTCTGCATCACTCATCCTGTCAAACATGTGATGTGCCTTTACATCAGGTATTGCTTTATTGTGTGGATCTATACTGTGTTCACCTGTTTGGCTGATGCAATTCTTTCACACATACTGGTATACAAGTATAATCAGGCACACTATCTCTCTCTCTCTCTCTGTCTCTCTCTCTCACACACACACACACACACACACACACAGAAATGAATATACACACAAATGGGCTGTAAGCTACAGACACTCAAACAAAAAGAGGCAATTGAACAACAGATCCACTTACAGATACACTGCAGATGTACAACATATATTATTGTCCATTTTTCTTCTCGTTGACCATTTGAATACTAAACTGATGAAGCTAAAACAAAAGTGCTTGATAATTTCATGAAATATCAGATCTCATTTGAGACAGTCACCTGAACCACTCCATTCAGGGAACACATTATTCTATAAAACAACAATGAAATCTGAAGCCCTACATTAATGAGAACTATATTTTAGAGGTTCTATATTATTGGTTTTATATAAGCTGACATGTAATGTCACCTTGTAAAAAGGAAAAAAAAAACTGCATAAAGACTGATATCAAAATTTCACAAATTGAGTCCAATACAAAAGAGAAAAATGGGCAATAAAATCAGCCTCCAGGATTCA
Source organism: Megalops atlanticus (assembly GCA_019176425.1). Taxonomy (NCBI): domain Eukaryota; kingdom Metazoa; phylum Chordata; class Actinopteri; order Elopiformes; family Megalopidae; genus Megalops; species Megalops atlanticus. The sequence goes on from CM032882.1 coordinate 30,827,062, forward strand.
TGTGCTAGAGTTGCTGACCCTGCTTGGTTTTTGTGTATATTCACATTTGCCTAAACACACCGTCAAACAGAGTAATCAATCCACTGGAAACCTGGAAAAGTGTCAGGTATAAATCATCAGTTATTGCGTAGTAGAACAGGAGGCCACTCCCACAGCCACAGACAGCCATATTATCCCTCCCAATGTCACCTTCAACTGAACAATCTAACGAACATCAAAACCAAATACCTACTGAATATGTGTTCTAGGATTAAGCAATTTTTTTCCTCCTTAAAAAATTAAAAAGAACACAAAAACAATGTTATTATCAATGATAATCAGAACAACAAAATAGTACTCTGGTAATTTTCACAATAATGTATTGACAAGAGGCCTCTCTCATTGCACAGTCCCCTGTTCTGCTCGGTATAAGCATTCTCAGGCTATTTACAATGTACCACACACACTTCCACAGTATATCGTTGCCATGCATTTTGCATTTCCCCAGTTCTGACAATCAGACACACACAGTTCACATGACTAATTCAACTTTCAAATGACGTTTAAAAATCAAAAAAAAAAAATTCTTCTGACCCAGCCACTATTAGCCAATTACAGACTCAGTGTTCTCGTAATGTTCTAGTTTGTTGGAGTTCTGGCACCCCAAAACCTTCGGACAAAATAGGTCCCTCGATCAGCCATGTTTGACTTGGACGGATTATTAATGCCGCAAACGGATGTTACAGGTTTTACACATTTAAGCAGAGTACACAACTTTGGCTAAATCGGTGAATTCATCACACTGTTGTTTTCAATCTCTCCTCCATCTCTGTTACCCTCTTCAAACATTTCAGCCACAACCCTGTGCCTTGAAAGCTGGTGTTGTCAAGCGGTGGAGGTGACCTGGCATCTAAGCACTCCTGGGTAAGTCCCAAAGTGCTGCTTCCTTCTGAATGACAGACAGTCCCATTACTGCAAAAGGGAACAGGTCACCCAGCACCTCTCATTTCAGTACACTTCTCCACCAGCCCTGCGGGTGACGTTCCTACAACTGCATTAATTACAACCTTATATCTCAGAGCCTTTACGGCTCCTCCATTGCTCTCTGGGTAAAAAAAAAGGCAAAGTACTGCTGTATGCCCACGAGTCTCTGTGGGGGGATTTAACAGTTTTGTTCTTCGTGACTCATGCCGATGTCGACATGGGAAATCAACGGGGCAATGTGCATGTCTGCATATACTGGGAAAAGAAAAGCCTTTAGAATAATTCCATAGCAGGTCTTTGGTACAACCTGGCTGTAAACACGTAGAGGTGTTTCTCAGGTCAAGTCTGCAGGGAGACGAGACTCCAGACTCCATTCAGGAAGAACAGAAAAACACAACCCTGCATATCTGTTTCAAACTGGTATGTAGGAGATTATGCATGGGCCAGTTAAGTGCCAGTCTAACAATAAATACAACAAAAAAAACAAAATGAAGGGGTTGTGCCAAAAATCCTGCAATGGAATCAACTGCATTCAGCAAGTACATACGTACCGTTGCTATGGTTTCGGATGTGAGGAGGGATGCACAGAGAAAACAGTGTCCGATGGAGGAAGGACTTAGGAAGACTGACTTGAGGAAGAATCCCTCATAGACTTTCTCTTGTCTCAACAGTACCTGCATAGGTTTTCACCATATTTTTCCTCTACATTCAATACTGATCTACATGTTATAATTTTTGCTCGTAATTATTATTGTCATTATTATTATTATTGCATTTCATTTTTCTTGCTTGAAAACATATGGTATCACAATGTGTTTCCAAAGTATTGAGGTCATTGCGTAACCCATATCAATAATTATTGAGTCATCTTAGGCCTGGTCCAAATCAATACTTCAGCCCGCTGAACGGTTACAAGATGTAATCCTACAGAAATGTCTCTTCCCACTTTTCCCATTTTGAAATGTTCATTTTCACATTTTGTGCATTTGCCATTGTGCCTGTAATCCGCATTGAGCCGGTTTGTCAGAGGATTGATCTGGACCGAGGCCTAGTTGAGAGATTCAGCCTCCTCTCTCCAGCGACTGCAGGGCATGCGTGCTGAGCATCAGCATGAAAGGCAGGGGAAAAAGATGGCGGAAACGTGCGATTGTCATGGTAAACTTGTATATGGGGGCGGGGGGGGGAGTTGGGGGTGACTATTGCTGTAAAACCCCCCCACACTCCTCTTCCTCATCTCACATGTAAACAGCTAGTAATCCCCTCTTTACATTACATGCCACAGGATCCATTACACAGTTCAAAAATGAAAATGTAAAAATAAAAAAGAAAAAACAACAACAACAACAAAATATATATGTATCCCTTCATCGCCCGCGGAAATGTCCATCAGCCTGTCGCCCTCTGGCTGGCCCCGCCTCCCCTCCTCTCAGAAGAGCAGGCTCTGGCGCCGGGATATGCTGTTCACTGTTGGAGGCGAACGGAGACAGAAGGGTTAACGGCGGTGGAGAGAGGGGCGGGCGCCCGATCACATGCACAGTCTGGGGGCCGACACACGTACACATCCACAGCGAGGGAGAGAGACGGAGGAGGAGGAAAGGAGGGGGGAGAGCAGGCCGTCGGTGGGGGGTCACACGGCGTCGTCAGGAGAACCAGGCTGACAAACGAGATGACAATAAGCACCACAGAGAGAGAGAGACACGTGAGCAGGCACGGAGGACAGAGTGACAGAGGACAGAGTCACAGCGAACACAGAACTGATGCGTGTGGTTGGCTAATGGGCTAAATGTATCCCTGCCTCTCTGACTCACTGGGGTTGAGGGGTAGTCCCTCGACCCCTCGACATGGAGCCCTGCATCACTCATTGTGACTGTGGACCAGCTCTCATGCCTATGTGTCACTGACGATGACACGACATAAATTAGCCTGTATGCATTCGTTAGCCAAGGTGAACAGAAGGAGAACTGTTCACCTATACAGCTGTTGCTACTGAATAAATGATTTTTTACCGTTATTACGTAGTATCTGTGAAAAACTGAGTGCAGTGTTAGTTTCTGAATTCAAGTACCTCATTTTATTAAACTTGATTTGAAATAAGTGATTTAGGTTGGATCAAAACGATACCACAGTGATTTCTGAAACATTCACTTTTTACATTTTGACATTTAGCAGGCGTTCTTATCCAGCGTGACTTACAAAGCAAGAAAACAGCATGTAACATTTAATTAGATATTAAAGAACATGTTCAAAATGTATATTGTTTTTTTATTTTCTCCTTTTTTACAGTAATACATTTTTGAAATGCTGGAAGCCAAAAATAAGTCCGCCTTTTTCTGGAATGGGTTGTGTAATAATCCTAGAGCTCTCATAAGCCATATTGATTTTTTTTACTGTATGCATGAGTTATGCTTTGAAAGGTCAAGCAGGCTGATGTGAAGGGCTTTTTTCTGCTGTACTTATATAACGCTCCATGTGGCATATTCAGCAGGGGAAGTTTTGCACAGTTCAGAAAGATGTGCGCCCGGAGAGCACAAACTAAGGAGTGTGTGTTTCCTTTAAAGCGTTGCTCTGATGAGGCTGCAGTGCTGGGAGAGACAGAAGCCTCCAGAAGCTCGCTCTGCACCGCCTCTCTCCCCGGTATTAATACTGCATCAGATTGATGATACCGGGGCGTCCCACTGCAATTCGCATTGCGGGGCGTGTCTGAGCAGGTCCCTCGATCTGGCCAAACCACACAGGCACAGAGGGGGAAGGGGGGAGGTGTCAAAAAAAAAAAAAACACTGAGGAATAACCATTTTAGCAAATAAAAGAAATAACCGTTCCTGGATGTTGATGTCTATATGTGTGCTCTGCCTGTGATGTAGAAGTGACGGTGTGACAGGTGTTGTTTCAGACAGGAAGACGTGTTTTCAAAGTGACTGTTCAGTCATGCATGTAACAATGCGACTCAGTGTGTAGATTGCCATTGTCTTCTCTAACAATGACAATGATAATCAGTATAAACAGCACCTGGGTGAGTTATAAACAAACACTAAATGCACACTCAGCCTTCAGTGTCTAATTAGTGCATGCAAACGTGCAAAATGATACACTGCCTAGAAAACAGAACTTTCGTACCATCATTACCTCACTATAGACACCTCAGAATTGCTATCAATATATTTAAATTCTTAATTCTGGTAATGCATTGATGGAATAACGACCAAAGCATATAGGGTTTATATGACTGGACTGAAAACAGTAATGCATCAATTGATTATGTGTAGTGACAAACAGCTGACCATCGATCAGCTGATCAGCATTGATTATGTGTATTATGTGACAAACAGCTGATCTTCGCAGCTGTAATGGCAGCATTTGCGTCAGCTCAGGAATGGTTATCGTTTTAGTTGTTAAAAGCGACCAGGCTGAGCAGCTCTGATACGCAGGAGAGTGGAGAGGGTCAGAGATGCGGGTTTGTCGTCTCTATGTGATGGAAAAAAACAGAATGCGTTGTACCTAAGGAGTGCCGGAACCTTAGGCATCTTTGTAAGAGCTCTGGAACACAGTGACGAGGCAGTTAAACTCAGAGGCGGACAAAACCGTTAACACATTAACAAACCAGCACAGGAACTGCAGGGAACTTTGCAGGCCACACATCATAACCTTAAGCCTGAGTTCAATTGTACTGCTTTGGGGTTTCTTAACTTTCAATAATTAGTGGCTCACTTCAGAGCAATTTTACTCTTTGAAATGTAATGCTGTTTTGGGGTTGTCATACAAAATGCATTACTACACATAAATAATTTCAACATAAGTACTCCATATCTTTTATGCTTTAAAGGCCAGCATTGAAAACACCACTCAGCGACATCCTGTCTCATAGATGTAAGTATTTCCCCATATGCAAGGATAACCCCTCCTATCCCCACTGAATTGACTGGTATTTGACTGGTATCCCCAAGAGTCCCACAATGCCCAGAGTTCTGTAGTTCCAGGATTCCTTAGGTTTAGGGTTAGCTATGCAGCGTGCTTGTAGTCATGCTGTTTCTGCCATCCTAGGGTTTCTTTAGGCAGTGCGGCGTCAAAACAAAGAAGTGACAACTGATGCATAAATGCATAAAGCTGCTCAGTAGCAGACAGAAGGATGTTCAAACCCCAGTGACTGCCTGTTATGGCTGAAATGAAGCTTCAGTTTTATGGACTATGTGTTATGTGACAATTTATGTGTTGTTCTTATGATTTCAACTCTCCCACAAAACTACATACTTGATGACTATGTGCCTGACTCAGCAACTATCACTTAATTAGCAAAGCATGTGTTCATGAATACATTAAAGCTAACTAAAATTTAAATGAGTGACATATACATGTCTTGTCTAATTATTTGGTATTACATAACTGACAATTAAGTGTAATTTATGAAATCACTACTTGAGTAGGTCCCTTCTGATAATTAATTTTTTTAGAGGTCATTCATGTTCCCATTATAAAGGCATTCAGGTTTAAACTCAGTTAACAACAAACTCATAATATTGTTTAGGTCACAAAAAATGCAAGTCTTGCTTAAATGCACTACTGAAATTTAAAGGCTGATGGAAACACAGCAGGACTGAATCCAGGTCTCAGTGAGAGGACAGTTGGCAGGGTGGAGCGGTCAGTGTCTCACTTGCTGGCTGCACTGTACCTTAGCCACAACCCAACATCCCAAAGTAACTCACCCCCAAGGAGGAGGAGGAGCAGGGGGAGGTGGCAAGAAAGGAGGCGCAGTGTGAGAGTGATGAGACAGAAATGGCGGACAAGAAAAGAAACAGGACGAGAGCACTGGAGATGGACTGAAGTGAAAGAAAGAAAAGACATGAAGAAAGGTGAAGAAAGATGAAGAAGATGAAGAAAAACTGAGAAAGGCTGAGGGACAGGTGGCTTCAATGACGAGAGGATGAAGCTAAAGGAGAGGAAGAGGAAGATTTATTCCTCTCATGCTGTTACGTATTTTCATTCAGAGCAAAAACAAATAGGTCTAGTCCTCCTGAGCCAATGACAATCCAGCATGCTGTACAGATACCTTACTGGGAGAAGTAAAATTACATCACTTACTAATGAGGTGATATGATGCCTAAGCAAAATTATTGCATAATCTGAGTTTAAACAGAACCATGGCATAGAATGTAGCAGAATGAAAAATGTTTTTGGGCCTGAAAGCAGAGCTGGCCATCTCTTCTGTGTGTGTTATGAACCATTCAAAAGAATGGGATTATGTGTTGTGTTTTAAGATACTGTATTCAGATGCTGAGTCTGGCTCTAGCACGTACAAACAATGTGACATTGTGAGAACATCATAAAGCACTGTTCGGCGGCATGCAGTAGCTGCATCTGAGCCTCACCTGAGTCAGACAAGGAGCTGCTTCGTATTCCTGGCTCCTTCTCCAGCTGAATGTCTTGAAGTGCAAATATAGAAGTAGCTGAGAAAGAAGAGGGTTTCAGAATTAACCATTTTCGGGTATTAAATACTGATGAATAAATGTCAGTGTGTCTATGTGGGCATGTGCATTTGTGCATAAGTTTGTGTGTGCGTGTGTAACTGTGGTTGCCTGAGGATGTACCTATGCATGTCTGCGAGCTTGCATGTGTGCTTGTGTGTGTGTGTGTGTGTGTGTGTATGCATGTGTGTGCACATGTGTGTGTGTGCGTGTGTGTGTGCGCGCGCGTGTGTGTGTGTGTATGTGTGAGGTGCACTCACTGTCTGGCAGTGTGATCACCCTCTCTCCCAGGCTGTGAAAGTAGGTGTGTGTGTGTGTGTGTGTGTGTATGTGTGTGCGTGTGTGTGTGTATGTGTGTGTGTGGTGCACTCACTGTCTGGCAGTATGATCACCCTCTCTCCCAGGCTGTGAAAGTAGGTGTGTGTGTGTGTGTGTGTGTGTGTGTGTGTGTGTGTGTGTGTGTGTGCGCGTGCGCGTGTGTGTGTGCGTGTGTGTGTGAGGTGCACTCACTGTCTGGCAGTGTGATCACCCTCTCTCCCAGGCTGTGAAAGTAGGGGTGTCGCATGGCTTCCTCTGCTGAGATGCGCTTCTTTCCCTCAAACTGAAACCCAAAAGCAAACAGTGCAGCTGTGTCAGTCCTTCACCCAGACACACACACACACACACACACACGCGCGCATGCATACAATCATCACGCATACATACACACATACACACAAATACTCAAATACATGCACACACAGAGCATTTTTACAATAGAGATGGTGATAAAGCACTGTGAATGTGGTAAACTGCATTTTCTAGAGGAAATTAAAAAAAAAAAAAAAAAAACTGAAAACCCAGGCCAATCAGGAAAAAGCTGCAAAACCCATTCCCTGACCCCGGGAAAAGGCGGTGGAGAGACACATTCCGGCAGGTGCATCCCTTTGAAATGCCCGGAGACTGGGCTGTGGGTCAGTGTGCGTGCCTGCAGCTCATACTCACCTGCAGCAGCTTGGAAAGCAGATCCACTCCGTCACTGTCCAGTCTGAGAGAGAGAGCACAGCGCAAACCCTCACACACAACACAACTCGCAGGTACACATTTAAAATATCTATGCAAATACAGCCATATAGATACACAGAGAGGGTCTCTCAGAGACTCAGTGCAGGGAACAGCACTGGAGTACCTAGGAGTGTGGTTCTGCAGACAGTCGGGTCTATAGCGAGGGTAGTTATAGGAGATGAATTCCTCATTTGAGGTGATTCCAGGCCAGGTTTCTTCCGTAGGTGTACCTGAAAACAGAAGGAAACACACACTGAATAACACAAGCTCAGCTGGGTTTTGTTCTTTTTTATCTTAAAGCTCCATAGAAAGTATTATAAATAAGCCCTGCATTTTTTGGTATTTTATTTCTGTCCCTTAGCGGGGTGTTTATTTTGGTGCTTACTGATGATTACAAACCTTCCTCACGTTAAACAAGAAAATGATCACTGCCAGGTTCAAAACAGTAAGGTTTGCCATGTTTTCTATAGGCTGGCAAGTCAACATCAACTCATTTGTTAGGAAGCCAAGTTGTTGTTTCGGTGGTTTCTACACCAGGCAAATCACATGGTGATAACAGATCTCAATGGTAATCACAAAATCTTGTCACCACAAAACCTAACCACAGACTAAGTTCTTCCCTCCTACTAGTTGTCTTATGACCATTTGTCTTGTAATCATTCTTACCGCCTGCTATTTGTGTGACAGTCAGTGCTTGTCATGTGTGAGTGTGCGTTTGTGTGAGTGTGCATGTGTGTGAGTGTGTGTAATGTGTCGTGTGAAAGTCAGTGCTTGTCATGTGTATGAGTGTGTGTCATGTGTCACATGTGACAGTCAGTGCTTGTCATGTGATGCCGTCTGCGCAGGTCTGCGCATACTGTGTGCGCAGTCTTACCCAGCAATTTGAAGATAAAGTGCAGCTCCTCCTCCACAGTGGAGCCGGGGAAGAGCGGACGGCCTGTGGACATCTCATAGAAGATACACCCTACTCCCCTAAAACAGAGAGAGACAGCACCAGACTGAGACTGCCTAATTGCTTCTATTTTAACATTACAAAGACTGACTGGACAATTCAACCCTACAGTATTAACACCCTACAGTAGCATAGTTTAACTGTAGAGATCAACAATGACGAATTTTGTTGATAGGATTTCAGGACCTGAATCTCCTTTAAGAACACACATTCACACTCATTCGGCAAAAATCTCTGGGAACACCGCCCACCCCACTCACACACTTCCAGACCTAGAGATTCAGCTGGGAAATCATAACACATGACTTCAGAGCTGCTTTGAAAATCTCAGAGAAGGTGTAGCTGCAGTATGGGTTACTGACCCACACCCTGGCCTCTAAAATCTCAGTGAAGAACAGTGGTGTGAGATGTAGCCTCACCACATGTCTATCTGTGTGGAGTAGTCAGTGCTGCCCAGCAGGATGTCTGGGGGGCGGTACCAGAGCGTCACCACTTCATTGGAGTACGTCTTCGTGGGAATGGACTTGGCCCTTGCCAGACCTGAGGAAGACATACACTGTCATACACAGTATCACATACAACACATAAAGGATAACTGGTAAAAGAGGCTTCAGGAACCACTTTCTCATTGGCTGAACATCATTAGCTGATATGGACCAATCAAAAGTGTGCACAGTTAGGAAGCTCATGTGGAATGACCACAAGTGTAAAATATAATTTATTATACATTTTAATATACAGTGATAAATAAATATCCTATGGCACATTGGAGATCTATAATACATGAGCATATGTGTGTGCATACATATACACATACACACACACTACTCACAATTCAAAGCACTTTTAGTGATAGTTTTGAAAAGCATAGTAGTTCATTAATTCATTTCATATGTGCATGCCATAATATGGCACTTAACAGAACATGACATGTTATGTAATGACTCCTACTATCGGACTGTGACACTTTTGATGTAGTATTGAATCTGCTCTTAGCTTAACCTTCTTGTATGCACTTTTGAAAGCCACTCTGGATGAGAGCATCTGCTAAATTGCTAAATATAAATGCAACAGTCACCAGTTTCAAGGCACTTCAATTTAGATGCTGCATTTTCACTTACAGACCGAAATGCAAAAAAGAAACCACAAACAAACACACTGCAGAGAAGTTTCACCATAAAAGATGACACCAGGCAGCACCAGCTGACAGGCCTACAGACAGAGGCGACTCAGAGCTCAGACAGACAGACAGACAGACAGCCAGCGGCGTGGTACTGACCGAAGTCAGCCAGCTTGAGCTCCCCGCGCTCGTTGATGAGCAGATTCTGGGGTTTGAGGTCTCTGTGGAGAACTTTCCGCCTGTGGCAGTAGTTAAGCCCACGCAGCAACTGGAACAGGAAGAGCTGAGGAGACACACAGAGACGTGAGAACACTGGAGACACAGAGAGCACCAGGACTGCAGCAGAGAGAAGACCAGGACTGCAGACAGAGAGAGAGGACCAGGACTGGGGACAGAGAGAGGATCAGGAGTGGGGACAGAGAGAGGACCAGGACTGCAGACAGAGAAAGAGGCCCAGGACTGGGGACAGAGAGGGAGGACAAGGACTGGGCACAGAGAAGACCAGGACTGGAACACAGAGAAAGGACCATGACTGGGAACAAGAGAGTATACCAGAAATGGGGACAGAGAGAGAGGACCAAGACTGGGGACAGAGAGAGGACCTGGGCAGAGACATGACAACACTGCAATAGGGACAGAGAGAGGGAGAATGAATGGGGGAGAGAGGAGATAAGGAGAGAAGACCAGGGGGAGAGAGGGGGAAGAGGATGAGGGACAGCGTGAGGAAGACAGAGGGAAAAAGACAGACAAGTGGCTGAAGCTAAGCAGGGTTGGGCTTGGTTAGCACTTGGAGGATTGACCATCTGGGAAAAAAACAGGTTGCTGCTGAAAGTGGTGTTGGTGGACCAGTAGTGGACTCTGGACCTAATATGGGCCCAATGCCCCAGTGCAGTAATGGGGACACTGTGCTGTAGGAGATGCCTTCTTTTGTATGAGACGTTAAACCAAGGCCCTGACTCTCTGTGGTCATATAAGATGCCCTGGCACTTCTCCGAAAGGGCAGGGAGTTCCCCAGTGCCCTGGCTAAATTCCCAATCAGGCTCGTTCAATCTGGCCATCTAATAATCCCCTAATGCAATTGGCTAAATAACTCCCTCCCTCTCCACCTCAGCTGATGTGTGGTGAGTATTCTAGCACAAAATGGCTGCTCTGCAGGTGGTTGCTACACAATAGTGGTGGTTAAGTTGAGTGGTGGTTCACTGTAAAGTGCTTTGTGAACCCTGACAAGCTGAAGGGAGCTACATAAGTATAATCCATCATTATTAATATTGACTTTACTATGAAAATTAACTGTGATCATCTGAGCAGAGCTAACATCCAAAACTGTTATAACGTATCTTCAGTTTTCACTTGCCCACGAGTTGACAGTGCACAGTACACTGGATGTGCAAAACAGTGAGCAGTGGGCAGCTGATATTTGGTCTGTATGTATGTATGCTAAAGTCCAACTTCACTTTGGAGTGAGCCTACTTCTGATTTCAGCTGTTTTGATCCGCCATCCCATGAGACCCAACTGAAAAAAAACACCACACGCCGACACCATCTCGCAGGAACACCATCGGCTCGGAGCTTCACCTTGACATTGTGCATGTGGATACAGTTGCCGCAGTCGTCCAGATACTGCTTCAGGTCTTTGTCCTGCGGGAGAGATATGAGCCCACGTTACCGTTCTGTCTGTCACAATACTGCCATAGATAAAACACGCAGGAGAAAGAAAGCCAAACCGCGAGTGTGGTACAGCACAACGGGGCCCCAGAGCCACGCAATGTTGGCATGGGGGGTTTCAGGAGGGCACAGCGGCCGCGGGAGAGAGGGGCCTGCCGGAATGCGTTAGCGTCAGGTGCGCTAGTCCCCGGAGCCTGACTCACCAGGTACTCGAACACCAGCGTCAGGGACTTCTGAGTGTGGATGATGTCATGGAGAGTCACGATGTTGGCGTGCTTGAGGTCCTTCAGCAGGGACACTGTGGAGGGGGGAGGGAGAGAAGACACGTGTTACCCCCACACCCAGGAGGCTGCACCCCAAAAACAGCGCAGGGGGGACGGGCCTCACCCTCTCGGATGGCGGTGCAGGGGGCCCCCTCTTCGTGCTCCAGCCGAATCTCCTTCAGTGCCACCAGGTTGTCCGTCAGCTTGCTGCGGCCCTTGTACACAGTGGCGTATGTCCCCTGCGCGAGACGAGACACAGTCAAACCCTGCATACGCTCACATGCTGTGCAGAGCATACACACCACACCAGGAATGTGTATGTATTTCACTTAAACTCATATTTGAATACTTCACGGCTCACAAGATTAATTATTCAAATAACTGAACCTCACTTTTTCCCCCAAAGAATGAAACAATAAAGCAAATCAAAGAATAAAGCATCAGTTCTTTCTGTGTAAATAATGACTCATTACTAAGGAATCTGCATTTAATTACAATTTCAGACAGAAAAAATGAATAAAATAAATGTATAATCTGCTATTTTAAGCAGAAACCTTAGGCTCCATTCCATGAATAATGATGAGTAAGAATATTTTCTCTTAATTAAAAACCATCTGAATTCCTGTTCCAAGAAGTCAATTGGTGATCTCATGTTCAGTTTTGTCCCGTCCAGGCACAGATGGGGAGAGTAAAATGGTGCAATTATTCACTCACACACACACACACACACACACACACACACACACACACACACACACACACACACACACACACAAACACGCGCGCGTGCACACACATACACAGCCCACAAAAAGCTCACACACAGGCACACACACACACACCAACCCACAAATGCACACACACACACACAGGCACACATATAAGATCTCTCACACACACTCACACTCAAACATACGCACACACATTCCAAAAATAAACTCACACACACACACATAAACACGCGCGCGTGCACACACATACACATCCCACAAAAAGCTCACACAGGCACACACACACACACACAACCCACAAATGCACACACACACACACACACACACACAAGCACACATATAAGATCTCACACACACACTCACACTCAAACATACGCACACACATTCCAAAAATAAACTCATACACACACACACACACACACACACACACACACACACACACACACACACCGAAGAGGAGGATGGAGTGACAGGAGGTGTGTATCCAGTGAGCTTCGTACCTCTCCCAGTTTATCCAGCTTCACATACGTTTCCAGCTTCCCGAAGCCAATCTCTGACTGCAACGAACAACAAAACACCATCAGAGCACACTCTCGGAATACCGTTTCACCAACTCATAATGTCTGCATGCTTTAAAATAGAACACAGAATGGTTTAGGCCTGAAACAGTTACCGGTTCCATTCAAAATAACAAGAAACAGAATCACACAAAGGTCTAAAACCGGACCAAACTGGACCAAGGACAGGAATCCGGAGCAGAAAAGAGTGAGAGGACAGGAAGAGAGAGGGAGGGAGAGCGGGAGGACGAGAGAAGCAGAGACAGAGCGGTTGCTGCAGTACCAGAGACACTCTCCTCAGCCTGCGGCTCAGAGGCTTGTCAAACATGGGGCTGTTCAGACTGAACTTCTCCAGGTAGCCATCGGGGAGTCGGATGTCCGCAGGTAGGGACAGGCGCTTGTTTATGTCCTGAGAGGGACAGAACACGTTCAGGACAGAATCGGGACACACCTGAGACTTGGGGATAGAGTAAGAGATGCAACACAGCTCCTTCTCATACGAAATAGTGCTGGGTTATTGAAGACAGAATGAAACCAGGAACTGCACGAAAAAACCTTGAGAAAAGGGTCATTAAATCTGCAAAGCAGACTTGCCAATTGAGTTATTTACATTATAATGGATGCAATAAAAATGTTGCAGTATGGTGGACTGTTAAGCTTTGTAGTGCAAATGACTGTGAACATTGCTCATTAAAATGTGCTTCAATAAACAAATAAACATTAAAGTGTAATGTCAATCCTTTTATGAGTGCATTGACAAGATAAACATCAAAAAAGAGAAGTGCCTACTACATAACGATGAGTCAGCTAGGGTAAGCTGAACTTATTTTGCATGCTCATTGTGTTCTGTGATTCTGTGGTTCTACTCCTTGATAACTAAAAGGATTTCCTATGCTTTCCATCTTAGTTAGGCCTGTGTTATTTCCAGTTTAGCTAGGCTGGTGTTATTTCCAGTTTAGTTAGGCCGGTGTTATTTCCAGTTTAGTTAGGCCTGTGTTATTTCCAGTTTAACTAGGCTGTGTTGGGGTATGTATGTGCCTGCAGTGGCCTCTCTACAGTCCAACACAGCAGCAAACAAGGAGGAAAACTAAAACCACATGCGTAAGTCCCCCCCAGTGAGATCACGGTTACCAATGTTCACTCAGTGTCAATTTTTTTAAAAAATTTTTACATATCCTTGTAATATTTTTCATACGATTATGTAGTGCTGTAATTGGCATTAGAACAGAAATAACAACATATTTTTCTTTGAGAACATCACCACAGGTAAAGATCAATTAAGTGACTACAAGTGCATGCGTGTGCGTACGTGAGAAGATGTGCATGCATTCGTATTTACAAAGTAGCGTAGGTGTGTGTTTATGTGCACGTGTGTGTGTGTGCATCTTTATGCATGCCTGCGTGTGTGTGTGTGTGTGTGTGTGTGTGTGTGTGTGTGTGTATGTGTGTGATATGTGCGTGTGTGTGTTGGGGTGTGTGTGTGTGTGTGCGTGTGCGTGTGCGTGCGTGCGTTCACGCAGGAGCACCTCTGTGGAGATTTTGCGTCCGGGGTTGTTCCTCAGTCGGACCCTGACGGGACTGTGCACTTCGTCTGAGGACGTGGCCGAGGCCTGGTCACTCTCCCCATCAGAACCCATCTTCACATCCTCGTGGACTATTTCTGCATACACACAGTAACGGCTCAGCTCTTTACCGTCGGCAAACACACACATGTATTGCTAAACTTCACACACAGACAAATTCAGCTACCTCTCGGCAACAGCAGTCTCTCCCACGGAAGCCACTCACACTCTCCTCCTCTCTCCCTTTCCCCCCTCTCTTTCTTATCTTCCCCTGCCTCCACCCTTCCTGACAGTGATGAGATAATACCTCTTCTTCTGGGCTGCTGAGATATAGGGGAGCAATATCTCCTCACCTCTATTTGAGGTATAAAAGCAATATCTTTGTACCTACTCACTGCCTGACTGTCTCTGCTTCTCCCTCTCTAGTTCAGTCTTTTATATGAGGGTTGTGTGGTGCAGTTGTGTGGATTTACGAATGCCACTCCAACCCCCAACCCCTTAAGACAGAGTGTGTCTCTCTCACGAGACTGTCACTCACACACAGACATGCAGACACGCAGACACACACACACACGCAGACACACACACGCATACACACACACACACACGCACACACACACACGCGCGCGCTCTCTCTCAGGCCAGCGTGTACCCAGGCGTGTGGTGTGGTTGAGATAGGAGCTGAGGCTACGGCCGAGGCTGCGTGGTCTGCGCAGGGCGGAGCTGTACGACTGCAGCAGCGAGTGCATGCTGAAGGAACTTCCTGTGCGCACTGAGCCACTGCCCCTCACCGCGCCCCGCATACTGCCACTGCCCCTCACTGACATGGCGTCTGGGAGAGAGAAGGGTGGGGCGGAGACACAGGGTGGGGCACACACGAGGGGGACAGGGGGTGGTGGTGATGTGAGGGGGAGAAGGTGGTGGTGGTGGTGGTGGTGGTGGTGGTGGGGGGCAGAGAGCAGGGGAGAGGAGACAGTGGGGAGAGAAACAAGGAGCAGAATGAAAAAGGAGAGAGAGAGAGAGAGACAGACAGAGGCAATGAGGGTGAGGGTTCGAGGGACGGGCAGAGAGTGAGGGAAGGTGCGACAGGAGAAAAGGAAGGAGAGGCAGAGAGAGGCAGTGAGAGAGCAGAGATGGAGACCAAGCCAGTGGAAGGAAACACGGCAACAGACAAGCCAGTGGATGAAGAAGGAGAGCGGGAGGAAGAGGAGGATACAGAAGGAGTAGAGGTGAAACAGACAGAAGTTGAACAGAAGTACAGGAGAGAAGCGGAAGGAACAAACAGTGAGGAAACATAAAATGAGGAATGAGTATGGTTGATTACAAAACAAAAATTATGGAAGGAAGAATAGAGGAACAAAAGCAAGGTCATGAGAGGAAGGAGAGAGTGAGGGAGTGGAGCAGAGGGGAAAAGGGGGAGACAAAATATGAGAGGAGAGAGAGGGAGAAGGGGGAAGACAAGAAAGGAAAAAAGAGCAGGTAACTTCAAATTAAATCAAAGAACCAATAAAATAAATAGGGAAACAAAAAACATACCTCAATGATTATGGAGGCGTGTTTTTTTTTAAACTTTCCTAAGAGGTTAAAGAAAAAAAACACAGGGTCTATTTGCAAGGAACACCTTCAGTATTTGTAATCTGTAATAATAACCAACATGGTCATTGAGCAATAGCTCTCCTCTGAGCAATAGCTTATTAATGGACTGAGAGGTCACAGTTCCAGCTGCTGGCTCACAGACAAACGATACCACACTACTGACAAATGTAAAAAGTAAAATGCTGTTGCACATACTCCAATGTTGCACGTAGCCAATGCCTTTTTTAAAAATTCAGCTGTGGTTTGCTAACACCACTTTGGAAAATCAGATTCATTAAGGTGGACGATACTGTGAGGGAAGGTTTGAACCATCAGCGTGACATGAGCATAGTTTTAATATTCCTGGAGCCTCAGATGGCCAATGTTTAACCTGCAGGAACTCTGAGGAGGAGAGCAGACTGAAGCTGTTTCATACAAGTTGAAACCTCTGCAATGAAAAATAAAGTGATCCATCAAGGCAGCCAGTATCACAAGGGAGCCATGCTGGAGAAGTCATGCTTTTCGGTTAAAAGAAAAGAGCAAGCAGGAGAGATTAGCTCCGCTATCCCACACACACTCCCGCATCCAGAAACCAAGTCCTTAGAGATGTGAAGCTGTTAATATGGAATTTGGGATATTCGTTCAGTCGTTCAATCTGTCCGTAATCCCCTTTAAACAGCATTTAAAAAAAAAAGAGAGCTGAAGTATGTGTAATTGAGTTATGTAGGGTATCCTGTCCCAATTCACTCTTCCTGGCTTTGTATCAAGGTGAATGCTTCATCTTGATAGTCACTGGGAAGTTGGAGTGCGCCAAACTGGATGCTAAAATAATTACTCCACTGCCATGGAGGTTACACCTATGACACCTCAAGGAGCAAATCATTCCTAAGGTGCCATGTTTTGGAATGTTTTAGTGTTAGCTGAAGTGCAATTTTAATAGCAGAATTTGTGGCCATGAATGAGTTACTATTATGGCTTTGGAAACAGACAGGCAACACTGACCCCAAACAAAAAAAACATGAGGGTATAGGCATCTGTGAGACTTCCACCCTCAACGGCCGGTGATTTAATTTATTTATGTATGTATTAATTTCTGCATTATGGCCATAAATACACCTGGAGACAATGACTGGCAAATGTGGCAAATATTAGTTGAATGAGTGAATGCTGGTACACATTTATGCAAGAGAACTGTCTAGAAAATTAATACTGCATTGCTGGTGATGCAGAGTACAGCCTCTTGTTCTGGGCGATAGAGTGTATGTTACGAGCATGACTGTAGGAGCTTTGAGCCGAATTATGTAATGTGTGAGAGCTAATGCAAAAAGCATTTTCTGTCACTGTAGAGGACATGGCGAGTATTACCAGAGACCTAGGGCCTAAGACAACTCGTGTATGCAGATCTGCACACCCTGTGTGATAAGTGAATCAGATGTGAGGTGAACATTGACAAAAGATAAACGATGACCATAACTGGTTGTGACCGAGGGCCATGGGAAGCAATTCACACACATCTACACACTGTGAAAAACAGATGTGTCAGATTTGAGCTCGAACAAGTGATGATACGAAATGCAATAACTTTGTGACCATACTGGGCACAGCTTGGCACAGCAAGGGACTCAGATCCGTGACAAGTAGACTGTGCACAAGTACTTTCCAAATCTGACACATACTGACTAATATGAGAAACATGAATGAATGCTGTGAAAAGATATCAGTTTCCATTAAAATGAATTTATTTTGGAGCGCTAAAAACAATCACTTTTAGTTGTGCAAAACACCCACTGAAGAAGGTGTTTCCACAGACACTGATCTGTTGGGAAAAGAGTGGAACCATGTGATTGTGACTAAGGCTGTTATCCACTTGGGTGGAGATTACTTCACTCGCAGAGAGATTTACAAATTCGCTTGGAAATATAATTAATTGGGTGTTTCTATTGTTTCTGTTATTTTTTGCCACAGAAAGCAAATAATGAGACTGTGTGACCAAACCTGCGGAACACATCTCTTGCACATGCAACATTAAAAATGGTTATTATTATTATTGTTTTGTTGTCATTAAAGATGCAGTCAAGGCATGGTAAGTTTTTCTGCAACTTGCAACTGTTAGCACCTAGGCTAATTATTTTTCATTTCATTTCATTTCACTGGCCATAATGGACACAAGGACATAGTTAATGGCATAAGGCAATGGATCTGGGTGACAGAACAACAAATGTTCCAAACCCATCAAAGCTAAGAAAAATGATCAAAAACTGTGTTCCAAGTGACTGTATCTTAAAATCCTAACAAGACACAACCCAACTTCTAGCAAGCTAACTTGTGTCATTTAGGAAGGGGGTATCAATCACAACTCACTAGATTCTTCCACCTCCTCTAAAAAACAGCAAAGTAGACCAATAAGCAAACTTAACTTGCCAGGGGGCTTTGGACAGTGCAGAGTGAATTTCAATATTCTCTTAACTCCTGGTTAATGTCACGCCTGCCTTTGCTGTGAATAGCAGTTAGCTTTTAGTACGCCGTCTGCATGTTAATGGTCTAATCAATGCTCTCTCCTCTTCTGCAGTCCAGTGTGATTAAAAAGAATTCAAGTATACTTATGTATATTTATGTTATTCTCTCCTCATTAGAAGCTGAAGTGTTGAAATTTCAACTCTTTCAGCTCTGGTTTGCTTTACACAGCTACTCCAACATGGCAAAAACACTACTAATAATTTTTTAAAACCACACTTTATCATATTTACCTTTTCATCTAACAGAAAATAAATGCACAGCACCTTTAATTTGAATTTCCTTTTCAATAATAGTATTACATAAAGACAGAGAAACCCAGCCTTCATGGCAACAGGTCACTGGTTCAGTCAGAAGACACACCTGCAGTGTTAATATTGCAGTTTTTACCTTTGACTTTTAATGGAGGTTTTTAAGGTTTTTAAGAAACCTTGGACAGGTTCTGCATGCAACTTGACACCAAGCAACAGCAGACAGAATGCTGAGTTTATGTTTCATTCAGAGATTTACACACAGCGTTCTTTCCCAGAAAAGAACTAGTAGATATGAATGAGTATGGAAAAATATGTTACAAAAAGGCCAATGGAAAAGTAGAAACGAGCACAGAGCATTTCCTCACAAGGATCTCCTGTTGTTCCAGCAGTGATTCCCTCACTATCATGCCGTGTTAAAGAAAACATTTATTACAGAGGGATTTGCCTAGGTAAAACTATGATATACCTAATGGAGATATCAGCCTTGCATTTTGTGAACATTTTTACAACCTTTTTGAATTTCAAATGGCTGAATAAACCCCTCACCATCTGTACAGTATCACTGTAAGGCAAACAAATACACTTTCATCACACAGTTTCTTTCACTGAACAGTGTGACCACCACCAGACAGTTGAGGTTTCGCATGCTTGGACTCATACAGAATGGACTGTTCAGTTTCAGTATGTTTTCAAGTGTACACTGTGATAGCATCCAAACAGACAGGGGCGACTTCCAACTTCTGATTTGTATTTTCAGTTGGCATGGTTGCCCCCTAAAATGACTGCTTATTGTAGTGGGGTCTGTAATTAGTGATAAGCCTGTGGATCAAATTTCAGTGTAATTCTGGCCTCAGTGAGTGTCTTCTATCCACAACACTACGCATTATGTAACATGTGCTGTAGTCAGGACTCATGCCTGTGCAGAACTAAAATCACTGTGTGTTGTGTTGAGTATACTGCGCCAGAATAACTATTCATAGTGTTAAGTTTGTAGAGTTAAACTGTGTTCCACAGTGTAGTTTTGTTTGTGTACATAAAGTTGTATTGTTTGCAATGCTCAGTGTACTGTACCAGAGCATGTAGTTTTGTTTGTGTACTGGACAAGAGTCACAGTATCCAGTTGGCAGACGTGCTAGATCTCTATTTGCAATGCTCAGTGTACTGTACCAGAGTCATTGTGAGCTAAGTGTACTGTACCAGAGTGAACTGTACTGTTACTGTACACTGTGAGCTGTAGCTGGGTGTAGTGTGTGTACTGTAGAGTCACTGTGAGCTGGAGCTGAGTGTGTACCAGAGTCACTGTGGGCTGAGTGAACCAGAACCAGTCACTGTGTGCTCCAGAGTCACTGAGCTGTTCTGTACCAGAGTCACTGTGAGCTGTGTGTACTGAGTCACTGAACTGTACCAGAGTCAGAGTCACTGTGAACTGAGCTGAGTGTCCCCACTGTTGCCCCCTGGACAGAGTCACTGTATCCAGTTGAGCTAAGATCTCTGTTTGCAGAGTCACTGTGAGCTCAGCTGAGTGAACTGAAGTGTACAACAGTCACTGTGAGCTGTGTGCACTGTAACTGAGTCACACTGTGAGCTGAGTGTGTGAGCTATACCAGAGTCACTGTGAGCTGTGAACTGTACTGTACAACAGTCACTCACTGTGAGCTGTCACTGTGAGCTGTGTATACCAGAGTCACTGTGAGCTGTGTGCCCAGTGTCACTGTGAGCTGAGTGTACTGTACTGCACCAGTGTCAGAGTCACTGTGGGCACTGTGGGCTGAGTGAACTGTACTGAACCAGAGTCACTGTGAGCTGTGTGTACTGTACCAGAGTCACTGTGAGCTGAGTGTACTGTACCAGAGTCACTGTGAGCTGTGTGTACTGTACCAGAGTCACTGTGAGCTGAGTGTACTGTACCAGAGTCACTGTGAGCTGTGTCCTGGGAGCTGATGGTCTCGCTCAGGCTCTTGTCCCCACTGTTGCCCCCCCTCAGCGTGAGGGACAGCTGCCGTTTGATCTTCCTCATGCGGTCCATCAGGGGGGGCAGTGGGGGGCGAGATGCGGAGGGCGGAGGGGCAGCCACTGTTCAATCTCCCTGCAGGGGACAGGTACACACAAACCCGCCATTAGGATGTGTTTACACACGTGCTGAACAGAGATCAGGAGGAGAGAGCAGCCACTGGCTGCAAGTTACTTAACCCAAAATTGTCTCAGTAAATATCTAGCTGCATAAATGGACAACAGGTAAAAATTGTAACCTGTTTAAATCACTCTGGATAAGAGTGTCTGCTAAATGACAATAATGTAATTTATACTACTAATTAAGATTTTAAATAATTGCAACATGATGCTGTGCACATGGTGGTATGAAATACTGAACTACCTCTTATGGGTTAAGAAAATTAGATCTTTAAAGAGTACTTTCAATGACCTTTTAAAAGCCACCCAACAACTACAGAAGAAAAAAACATTACTTCAAGCACCACTCACAACGCTGAAATCCTGCTGATGCCTGTTTTTGCTTCCTTGAGACATTCAGGACTACTTCTTCTCAGGGTTTGCCAAACAGCCAGAAGGCACCGATTTTGCTTACGGCTTAGTCACTTGCTTTGGCACACAGAGGAGTTACTGTCTCGGCTCCAGATTTCAGTGACTGCATTTTAGTGACCCACAAAATCTGCCGCACATCCTCTCCAAAGAAAAGTCTTCCCACCTCTGCAAGTGCACAAGTCCATACAAACCACAGCATGATATTACAGCATGGCTGGTACCTTCTGTTGGACTTACACATCCCTTGGCTTTTCCAAATTACAGACCGAGGAAGCAACCATTTAGTAGAAGTAGAAGTAGAACATTTTACTGACTAAAAGAAAGAATCATACCATCCTCACATCTCCCGCTAATGAGGGAAATGGCTGAAAGAGCCGCTGAGGTCTGACTGGTGGAGAGGGACATCAGCCACCCCCCATCTGTCTAATATTCTCCAAAATAAAACTTCTATTTTTACCACTTGCTCATTTAATGAATCCACCTCTCTCTAATCTACTTGCGAAAGGGGGACGTAATAATGGGAGGAACAGGGCCAAATTTCGCAAACAGACTTGCTCATGGAAAACGTGCGTGAACTAGTCAGGATTTGACAGGTTTGGAACGCATGGCTCTCTTTGATCTGGAGCACATGACTCAGTCCAGGGCAGCCAGTGATTGGTCAGGGCGTTCTGCTCGCCATCTGACAGGACACCTCATTACAAACGCGTGCTGCGTAGCCCCTCTGACGAAAAGGCCACCGGCATGCAGTCACACTCTAATCCCCAGGGACCCGACAAAGGTCTCCACAACCTCAACCCTGAATATCAGCCAGCCAAAAAGAGGGAGAGGCACCACAGACTGCATTGCCCTGCTGTAGGATAATTAAACAGGCAGAATACAGGGGCTCCTTATACAAAGTACAAAGACGAGCGACTTCAATGTATCCAAGGGAGAGAACATAGATGCAGGAGGCACTAAGGGGACTTGATAAACATTTCACAAAGTAACTTTCTGTGCTTGATTCATTTCAGCTCCTCCCCGACCTCCCGCCTGCGAATACTTTCCAGGCCTAGCTGCACCCGGTTGCGCTGACCAGAACCAGCTCTGGGTGGGTTGCTGCCCTCGCTTTGATTTCTCTGGTTTCAGTGACGCAGGCGGTAGGTAGCAGCTATGTTGGTGGTATGCTGCTATGGGGGGCAGCTAGAGTCCTGCTGCTGCTCGCACGACCACTGAAGAGAAACTACAACAGGGGAGTGGCTGTACAGGCCTGCTGGAGCGTTAACAACAGAAAAACCAAAAAAAAAAAAAAAACCCAACAGCAGCTACAGGGTTTAGATGCAGCCTGACTCCGGCAGACGCAGACTGACAGGATCAACACCTTTTATCCCCCTCACTCCGACAGCCATGTCCCTGTATGAGGCTTTGTGGTCAAGGGAGGAAGACAAACATGTACTCCTGAGTCCGGGGTGTTTGGTCGGTCAATGTTGTAGCGCTGCAGTGTTCTCAGCAGCTCATGATAAAAAATGCTGTCCGCAGTGGTGGGCTGGCTCAGTTCAATCTGCCTCTGTTTTGTTCTGCAAAAATCCTCTAATACAGCTTTCCACTTCGAATAAAACTTTCTGTTTTAGTTTTTGAAGCTCTATGTGAAAAAATATTGTGTATAGCACAGGCTTAGGGCAATTTTTATGGATTCTTTTTAAAACAGTCATTTGCCCACAATCTTGATCCATGTGTGACGTGTAGTGTGAAAGCTGGGAAGTGAGTCTGGTGGATTTTAAAGAATTTATGATGGGTGTTGGGTTGGGATAGAACGATTTGTGCAGAGTTCAGACTCTATGGGGATATTTCCTCATATGAAGTCACCAAAAGGGGGGATTACAGAAGTATATTGCTTACGTTTAACAGCTAAGTCCATACTTTAACAGTGAGGATAAAACGGTAAGACATTTCGACGTGATTTTCTGTGAAAACCTTAAGGGGACATAAACTATTGTAAGTGGCTGTAACTTGTCACTTATATGACAGCTCTCCATAAAGAATATGAAAGCTTTTGTGGGTGCCCTGCTTAGTGGCTGACATCAAATATGAACCACTCTGTGTCATCTGGAATGTCCACATCTTGATTTTTGCCACAGTGTCTGTTGATGATTGGCATGTATCATTTATTGCATTTGCTCAATTTAAATTTATCTGGTTCAAGAAAAGGACAGAAAAAAGAGAATGCCATGCCCATAAAATCTAGGAAAATTAAGGATTTTCCAGCAAAAAATGATTTAAACTGTAAAGGAAGGTGTTTGCTCATTGCTTGGCTTTAGTCAGGAGTGCTGGGCTGCACTGTGTTCAGTGCTTTAGGTATAAGAGAGTTATCCGGCAGTAGGTCGCTGAAACTCTGCCAAGTCTCCTGTTACAAAGAACCCATTTACAGAGGACTTTGTGTTTCCTTTTTAAAGTTTGAAAACAGTGACCCACAGCAAAAACATCCTAGCTTTTCTCATTGCCTTGAAATAAATTAAAACCTATTGTATCACATACTGAATGAGCTCCTTCTCTATGAACAAAATATAGATAAGTAAAATACATACAGGTATAGCCTACAGATATGTACAAATACCCAGAGGGATTCCTACGGCTATTAGCATTTAAAAGCACAAATAATGAAAAATGGCAGCTTAAAAAATGCCATATTTTGTCATGAAAAAAAGGACATTACGTACGCTGTATTTGTACGGAGTATTTCCCCCATTTTGCACAGCTCTGAAGCAGCAGAGGGACCTGGGGAACGAGCACAGAAACTGACACACAGGGAATGACCTGTGGGACAGGAGGATGGAGCTTACACTCCCTACCTTCAAAAGGCATATCAAAGAGTTTGCTAATACCAAGCACTGGGATGAGAAGGTGTAATTTAGGCCGTATTCAAAGTTAATCGTTCATGCAGTTCACAAGATAATTATAACAAGAGGAAACGGCAGGGACTTAGGATGGTAGTCATCTGCTGTAAATGTGAGGAGAGGGATGACTTTCGGGAAGGTGTCTCATCCCGTCTGCGTCCGCTCTACAGCTTACAGAGAGGGAGAACACGTGTGCGAGCACTGTTTCACCGCGCTGTTCGCAGGAACGGGCAGAAGACGGGGTCGAAAGTGTGTCTCTCCCAACAGTCTTCTCTCCATCAAAGCGCCCGGGTTATTCAATCAATTAATCGGTGATTGTCGCAGCCGGGTTGTCTCTCGCCGAGATGTTAAGCTTTTAGCATTAATTAAACGGCTAGCTTTAGCGCCAGTGGAAAGAGAGCGGTAAAGCCCCCCCTTCCACAAAGACCCCGGGAGTCGATCTGTGGGTGTCTAACAGGGTGAGCACTGCAGCAGCCATATTTAGCTTTTTTATGAGAGGCTGGTGTTTTATTTAGCAATTTCAATACAGGCTGCAGTTTTCTTAGGAGCTTCACACTATATGACTAAGTACTACCATCTTGATATTTATTAATTTATATTTGCATTCAAGTATATATTAAGTTCAATGTGACGCTTTACAGTGTAGTGGATTAACACATCTGCTATGTGTCAATAACATATCAGTTAATCTATATAAATAATAACAGCACTACTACTACAACCCTTATTACTAATTATAATATCATTGTTGTCATTACTACTATTCTTGCCGTTATTATGGTTGTTATTATTGTTTATATTATTCTATTAATGTTGTTAAAGCTGAGCCAGTTCAAAACAGATTTTTTGCAGTTGTTGTTGGTGCAGTGAACCCAGCAAAGATGCTGGCTATCTGGCAGCAGACTATGACGCCCTGACTGTGCAAACTCATTGGCACAGCGCAGCACTCTGACACACCGAGGGGACTGTCCCATCTCCCCCAAGGGGCCTGCGCTGGATCTGAGCAGAGGGGACAGCCATACATCAGCTCTGACACTCCGACGCCGTCAGTGCAGACCCTGAGCGATGAGTCGCATGGAGGGGCCTCGCTGCTTTGGGCTGGAAGAAGCTAACACATGACGGACGCACTCAAGCTTCAGCTGGCCTCTTACAGCAGGGGACATCGCTAACCGTGTGATACGCTTCGACCTACGGGCTCAGCCAATCACAACCTGAGGATGGCGACCGGGATGCACGACTTTCTGACAGCGCTTTGAGTGACAGGTCCATCACACTCCTGTCATGGACTTTACCTGACCTATTTTCGCTGCGGCGGGTCTGAGTGAAACACGCATAACACATCCGTTAGGAAAGATGTTCTGCCTTGCGGCTCTCCGCAGGAAAAAAAAAGGTCTGGGGACCCAGTACATGACAACCTCCTTGTTGTAAAGATGTCAAGTCAAAAAAGGGGAACGGTAAAATAAAAAAAAAACTCTCTCTTAACTGCAATTCATCCGTGCTGTTCAAACTCAAAGCTTGTGTGTTCTTGCCACTGCAGAACTCAACAGACAATCAGTTTTGCAGGCTGGTTGTTCAGCTGCAGCGGGAGGTGGAGTGTCAAACACTGAAGCACACACTCTCCTCAACATAACGCCTACTCCCTACCTCCTACAGAACCAACAGCCCTCCCCTGCCCACAGCCCTCTCCTCTTCTTTTCCGGGGGTGAGCTACTCATACAAGAGAGCAGAGTCCAACTTGCTGAAAAGCACAACCTAGATACATGCTATGTGTGGTTCCAAGGGCCAGAACTTTTCTAGAATCTACTGCACTTTACAGTTTAAGAACTGTGCACACACAAGCTCTGTAGAAAAAGACAAGGAATAATACAGACATCCACTACAAACAGGCATGTTAGAGATAATTTAACAAATAATAATATGATTTCACAATGTACATAAATGTATATTTGCACGAGAGAACAGTTCCCTCAAAATATATCTATGCACCATTTAAAATGTAACAACGTGGATTTGCATCTGCCAGAATACCAACACATATCGAGCTTTTAATACATTGCAGTGTGGTAAATATGTTACTTTTCTGTACAGTGCTTTCTGTCATAAATTTCTACACTTCATCTGAGGGAACTGTGGTGGAGTACACTGGGGTACCCATGGATCTACCTATTTTTACACTTTTCAGTGTGTTAAAAATACAGGCATTGGTAACATTAAAGTGATAATTCAGTTGTTAATGGGCCACGATATGAGGGCATTGATAAGTATAAAATACTTACCCCTTGTTACACTTTTCTGCAGTCTGGAGGTTTTTGTACCTCTTCTGCTGATGTGATGGAAGCATTTCGCTAACAATATTTCAGTGAATTTGCAGTAAAGTACATATTTTTAAATGCTAGGTTTTACAGATTGTGTTTAAAGATAATACATTCTAGCCCTATATAATTTAGGAAGTATACGAACATTTGTGGCTCTGTTGGATGTGAGCTGGAATAAATATGCTTGCAAACCAAACATACAACACTCTTTTGACAGTGCGTAAGACCTCCACAATTCTGTGTGATCAGACTGGATTTAGTTACAATTACGTCAATAATATCCAGTTTGCAGGGCCCTGAAACAAGCAATAGAAACAAGTACAGGCCTATGGACATCAAGGCTCATAAATCCTAATACAGATAATGACTGCATTTATATTTATTAAATTAGATCCAACAATGGGGCATGATCGCATTGCATTCACGTTCGATGTCGCACAGCTCGGCGCATTTTCACGTGTACCATTTCTCGTTATTCCAGCAAAGATTAATTTCCTAAATGGCAGAAATGTGGTGTCGATCATTTGTATTCATAATCGCACCACCACCATCATCCGCATAGTAAGGCTGTCCATCTTTTCTTGCAACAGTCGGAGGTACTACGTTACCCGTTAGGAGTGTGACGCAAGACTAACGTTGGCTTATTCCAAGAGAGTACTTAACCTTACAGTGTAACACGACAGCCACTTATGTTAATGCAGACCACAAACTGAATAAAAACGTTCCATTTTACAAGCAATCTCGTGTATTTAAGATCACGGCAGTCATGGTGTTTTCTCTGTAAACCACCGTGGCTACCTGTCCTCTACGTACAGTACGCTGATATCCCTTGAAAGAGGCTGAGCGAATGAATAAAACAATTTTCCCCACTAAAATGTGTGGTCACGACAGTTATTTGTCTAGTTATGCTGTATAGTCGACCGTCTGGCTAAATTTAGCTAGCGAGCTAGCTGCATATTTCCAATGTGTGCTGGAATGCGATGCGGTGAAATTTTAATAATATTAATAGCCAGGATGTGGCGAGCAAGCAGGCAGTCCCTTTCGGACCTTTCTTTATTCCTTACAAGCCAACAAAACCGTATGCTGACTTGTCCCAACCGACATCTGAAACGACTGTGAAATGTGAGATGCAACGATTCTTTGACATCAAAATAGCTAATGTGCTTTTGAACGCAGTTGTATTTGCTAACTGCAAATTGAATCGCTTTTGTAACACAGCAGTAAATGAAGATCTGATATTTTAAAAGCCGTTTCAGTGTCAGTAGGCTACCGCACACAGACAGATTGCTTAGTTGCTTACCCGAAGACGCGAGATCCCGTATGCCCTTGTAATCTTAACAATAATATCCCAAAGCCACGGCGATCTCCCAATAGTCTTCAGCCATGACTCTTCGGGCTTTGATTCGGCACAGATTTCCCCGCGACTGACAGCATGTCCCAGCCGCGTTTTCCGAAATTATTATAACGTTACAGCTGCTGTGTTTTTTTTTTCTTTCCCAAATCCGGAGCGGAGGGGGGAGTTCGGCAGCTGCGAATAGATTCGGGGAGTCACTCACTCTGACCGTCTGGAGAGGTGAAAATCACTTAATTGCGCATTTGTTCGCGCAATCCCCAACCGAGTCGTTTTAACATCAACAGATTTGATAAAACGGCGAATGTTTTTCAATTTTGTGGCGAAGTTGCGCATTTCTGAAAAACATTGCCCTTTATCTATTAATTACTTTATTCAAATATTACATGTTCCCCCTCAGTGGCCGTCGGTGTCCAAAAGTGGTCTGACCCAAATTCCATTCAAGAAACTGAGGCTGTACCATTGCATAAGCACGCACGGGGGGAGAGGTCAGGTAACTACACCACAGTCTTCTGGCGAAGTTTGCAGCACGGGAGCGAGAGAGTCAGGGATTACCCCACAGCAATGCCCCGTGACTATTAGCTACCTTCCCTGTAAATTTTACAGGGCGATGTTCTCAACGGTAAAATAATTAGGCCAAGAAAAAATAGTAACAAAACATTAAATAAAACAACAACAACAAATTAATCTTTACCTACCGAAGAGCTGGTATTATTATTCCCACCTTCTTTATCCTTGAACTGAGGCATATGTCTATATCTCCCACAGACAAGCCGCACCGAACTGATGATCCTTAAAATTCCCGAGTGAACTGTGTCATATCGTGTGCCGGCACTCCGGTCTTCCAGCTAACATAAGAGTCATTGGAAAGGCGCTTTTCCTTAACGGGTGTCATATCTGCTTTGAGGTTATGTATCAGTAGTTACTGATGCGGTGCACTGGGTATAATAATACAATTTGTTCTGAAAGTAATTAAAACATATACATTATTTCTAATTAGTAAAGCTGCCCGTTAAGGGTTTGGCTCGTTGCAACTGGAGAGACCACACCACCAGCATGGCCCTTTATGAGTACTCAAAGTGACAGAAGAATGCGGGCTTCAGAACAACAGCTAACCAGCGACTGCCACTGCGCAACGTAGAAGCGAAGCCATTTCAGAAACGTGGTGTTACGTGAAAAATCAAAAAGATGGACAATTATCTCATAGCTTCCATTACAAACAAAAACAAGCATCTGTCAAAAGAAATGCAAGAAATGCAAAGTGTCACAATATCAGTATATACACGATATCAGTGACATATGTGACGTGCATTAGTTTCGCTCCACCAAAGTATGGCGTAGCCTAATTTTGATAATCAATTTTGACAATGACAATGCAAATGCATAAGTACAAATGATAAGATTACCTCATAACTGTTTTGCTTTAAGTGTGACGGGCATATCATTAAAGGACTCCACCAAGCTGTGGTCTAGTGCTATGTCAGCAAGATTTGCTTGCCAGTGGAGGCCTACAGTATTGACCTCTGGCTGACTGCTCTCACCCCTCTTCACACCATTTCTAATGTTGTCATAGTGACTTCACAGTGCAAGGGCTGGCTCCTGCCACAAAACAACAACCACAAGAAAAGATCCTCCAACCCAAGACTGGTAACAAGGCGACTATGCTAGTAATGAATCACACTGCTTTACTCGTTAACAGGCAGACGCCCATATCTCAGTGCTGTTCAAACCTTGCATGTCGTCATTAAAATCAACCCGAAAGGGGCAGATCTGTTACCCTTTACAGACCACAGAGGGGAAACAGATTGGGAACCCTGGGAACCCCCCACCCCCATCGCCCCCACACCCTCCACTGCCCTGAAAGACTGGAGCAGAACATGCCATGGCTCCGAAGCACCAGGATGACTCACGACTCTGGCATGTCTTTCAATCCCCAGCAGCCAACTCTCCGCTTATTGAAAATGCAGACCCCATTGGAGGAGGTACACCGCTATCTCGCGCAGGGCTATCTCCCCCAGTTCTGTTTCACTAACGCGCAGAGAATAGGATTCTTAAGATTTATTTATCAGCGGCTCATTGCTAGGGGCCCATCCACACTACTTTTGAGGAGAGTAGAAAATAATATTAAAAAATGTTTACACTGGACACTGACATGAAGATGAACAGACCAACAAGAGGAAAACATACAGGATGCATGCTAGTGATACAATATATAATTCATGTTTAAGAATGAATTGGTAGTTTGGGAGGTGTAGGTGGGAGACACAAATAAAAGAAAAATTACACAGGCAATTTAAAAAAATCAGCTAATCAGACCAAAGGGTGATGCATGTGGAGGTTCTTTGGAAATCTTGGCGATTTTTAAGTTTGGGAAAATGCCATACTTACATTATTTTTGGCCCAACCTTTCCACAGCTGTTGTAGTTTTACCTGACACCTTCAAATAAATAATCAAATTGAATTCTATTCATGTATGCTTATGTACATCTGTGCTAAAAAACCAACATTTCAAAATATCTCTCCAATATTTGTAATATTAAAAGTAAGAAAAGATTTTATGTTTGAATATTTTGTTTTGTTTGAATAATCCTGTGGAGTTTTCCTGTAACAATTAATCGTCCTGTCATCTGCTAGTACATTTGACACGAAATCCAGACAGATGATTTTTCAATGAACACAGTTCGGCTGCAATGGAACTTCAGCGCACTGCTCAAAATCTTCCTGATGAGAACACCAACTACAATAAAAACAGAAATTACCACTAGCAGCCACAGGTGGCCGCTGTTTAGCCAGGTTTTAAAAAAATCACTGAAAATGAACACTTGTCTCGCTCGTCTGCTTATATATTATTAGTGACTTGAGTCACAGTATAGTACTGAGAAAATTACTCACTTATTACAGATGGCTGAAGATAGTACTTACGAGGATAAGGTGGTGTTTGGTAAATGTTAAAAGGATCTTAATCCTCTGCCATTGTCATGCTGAGGACATAAATCCTTTTCGTGAGTCAGCATGCCCTCTGCTATAGTCTGATGATATAAATTCACAGCACAAACTGCCCCAAGCACACCGGGTGAATGGACTGTTTGGAGATATGATGTGATTGTTTGTTACCAGGATTAAGACGTGTTAATCAGCGGGGAGCGAAACAATGGTGGGAGCACAAAGGCAACAGCAGGCATGGTAAACGGTCCTTGAGAATGTTTTAAAAAGTCTCCACTGTGACCTCTGACTCAGCCTCCAGCAGCTCCTCTCCTTCCCCTTGGCTTTATAGATTCCTTATGTCTCAATCGCATTTACAGGCCTGGTAATCATTTGCACTTTTCCCCTTATTATTCATAACCATCTCAGCCGTCTTCTCACACATTTTTTACATATATATTTCATTTTATTATCATTTTTCCAGGCATAATATGATATGCAATCAATTCTATTTAGAGATAGCATATCTAACAACACAAACGGTCACTGTTTGTTTGACAAAGTACAGATAAATACTAAAGAGCTGGAAACCTAAAATAAGCAGAGAATAACCCTGGTTGCAAAGCAGAGGGAAACAGAGAGCGGCAGAACAGGGCTGCATTTTGGAAAAGGGCACGTCTCCCCGGCTGAAGGCCCAGAGGTGCGTTACCTGGGAGCCCCGTGCTCCCGTGTGCATGTGTGACGGAGATTACTGGTGGCAGATACAGAGAGAGAGAGCCACACGCCGCGCGGAGCTCTTTGCTTCGGGGCCCTCTCTCTCCACAATGGGCTACGGGAGCCTGCCTGGCTACTGCCAACCAGCAAAGCCATTTAAGGAAATAATAGGAAAAGGTTGACTGGTCTTTCACAATTAACCACTGACAGGTTCTTAGTTGAACAACGACAGCAGCAACAGCGACTGCTGCACTACATCTGCAGCTACTGCCCGTACTACTTCCTCTCGACAAAGGAGAATAACAAGGGTAAATATAATTATCATTATTATTGGTATTTTGTATTTGTGATTGCAATCTAAGCGTAGGGTTTTATTCTTGACAGTACAGTATCTAATCTAGGTTTAGCTATTTGCTGTTGATCTGCAGCATGCATACATAGTAAGTATGAGTCTACCTCATGTATGCATGTATGTAGCTGTGAATATTTGCATGTCCTGCGTTTGCACTTTAGAAGAAACAGCATCTGCTGGTTTGAAAAGTGTACACTGTGTGTGCAGAGTTTGAACTCTGTCCCGATTCCTTCAGAAGCCAGCCTTCGGTCTGAATATGGTCTTCGTTCCCTGAATGTGCTGCACTGTGCTCATGAACTCCACTGGAGACTGAGAGAAGAGGCGGTCCATGCGTGGTTTTCCTGGTGCTGCTGTTAGAATCTGTATGTGCTCGTGCGTATGTGTCTGTCTGTGTGTGTGTGTGCAAAAATGGGAGGGCAAGGGGGAGGGGTAGGAAGCGGCAGAGAGAGGGAGAGAGAGAGAAAGAGGGATTATTGCACAATTGGCTAAAGAGGGATTACAAACACGGCCCAGTTGGCTGGAACTCAACTCAGGCTCCCCTTCTCTCTTCCTCCATGTAAGAGCGTGTGTGTGTGTGTGTGTGTGTGTGTGCATGTGTGCGTGTGCACGCGCGCGCTTATGCGCCTGTGTGTCACCGTCAGAGCGCGTGTATATCTGAGCCTGGCTTTCCAGTTTGACCTACAGCCGCACATTCCTTTCAGTTCACATCAAAGCATAGAGAGAGAGAGAAAGCAGAGAGAGAGGGAGAGAGGGAGAGAGAGAGACAGAGAGGGGGAGAGAGGGGGAGTGAGAAAGAGAGAGAGGGGGAGAGAGGGGGAGACACAGAGAGAGAGACGGAGAGAGCAGCAATTGGTTTGAAAGTGTGTGCATGTGCTCGTGTGTGAAAAAGAGATCAGGAGAGAGAGAGAGACGGAAGAGAAGGAGGGAGGCAGAGCCTGCCTTCTAGTGTGAGGGGTGACGCTGAGAGAGAAAGGAGGCAGAGAGTAAGGAAGAGCAGGAAGAATACCACCACCGAGCCTGGAGACAGCTGCAGCAGAAAGTAAGACATATTTTGGGCAAATGCTCTAACACCCTATATTCCACACTTCCTGTCTCGCTTTTTGCCTGCTCAGTTTCATCAAATGTAGTTGTCACACAGCTTAGATTGTATGCGAGTGTGTCTTAGTGTCTGTGTATATGCATGTGTGTCTTGGATTGTGCACATGTTTGCTTGGCCATGGATTTCAAAGTCCTCAGCAACAAAATTACACAATGTTATTGGGTGTTTTTTTTGCCTGCTCAGCCTGTCTGTGCATAATCCAAATTTTGGGCAACAGCTGTCTTACTCATTTTACATTTACATTTATTTCTGTCATTTAGCAGACACTCTTATCCAGAGAGTCTTACACAGGTTACAGTTTTGCATGTTATCCATTTATACAGATGGATATTTTACTAAGGCAATTGAGGGTAAGGTACCTTGCCCAAGGGTACAACAGCAGTGCCCCAGCAGGGAATCGAACCAGCAACCTTTCGGTTACAAGCCCTGCTCCTTACTATGCCACACTGCTGCCCCAGATTACACACCTATCTGTGTATAATCCAAATTTTGGGCAACACCTGTCTTGTTCATTAAGTCATTTTCAAATTCCCAGCATTTGATACTAGACAACAACCAAAATTGATAAGGCATGATTGATGAGATCATTTACAGCGCAACATATTCTATGATTTATGAACTATGTAGCGCACAGCAGATCAAAATGCAATAAAACACACTCCTCTCATTAGTTCTTTGTTTAATCTGAAAATGATGGCAATATTTTACTGATCATTTTCAACACTAGTCAAAACTGAAATGTACTAAAATGTCACACTCAGAAAGTCATCAGAATTCATTGACAGGTCTTTAATATCTCCCCTGTGGTTCAGTACATTCCCCTTGGCATTCAGAGAAATCGATAACACTCCACTTCATGACTATAAGCAAAAAACCTGATATAAGCGGAGCGTTTGGGGCTCTTCAGCGTCCGTCAGAGACTCCTCTTATCCTCCCTTTGTTATTGGATTTTCACAGCACTCCGCAGAGTGATAGCATCTTTAATTAAACACCGCCGCGGCATTAGTGAGAAAACCGCTGCCGCTGCCACTCGCGATATGCCCGCTGCTTCATCACCTCCTCGCACTGCTGAGAATTCTGGGAGCGCTGTCGGCGGGCCTGGGGACATGGGCCCTGACGGGACTTTAAATAGGAGGTATGCGGGCGTGATGGGGCTAATTTGGTGCGCAGCGGATGTGCCAAGCAGCGGCGGCCGGGGCAGCGTTGCCGTGGATGTGTAAACTGTGTCCTCTCCGCATGGGATGTTCTAATTTTGCAGCTGCTTAGAAATGTGTTTGTGTGGTGAATGCTTAGCTCTGTAACAGTTGCCTGACCTGTGCAGGAACAGGAACCAAAGGTGTTCGATAGCTGCGGCTGTTCAGTTGGGTAACAGGTGTTTGAGTGGAACAGGACTCCACTGAATATGGATGCAGAAACTGAAGGGGTGACATCACCCCTTCTGAAATGAATAGGGCATTAACAGAAGGTAAATGGGGCCTGTTGGCGCAGAATGTTTAGATGCCACATTCCCACCCCTGCCAGGCCGGGCAGCTACACGAGGACTTCCTGAGAGGGTGCAATGTGGCGGTGATGTAAGAAATAAAACCATTGGAAAATACCCAGAATTCCCTGGGCCACTTCCCTGGGAAATACCTTTCTGAATTAATTTGGTTATCACCATATTACTACAATACATAAGCGATTAAATACTGAATTGCGTGTATGCAGCTCCTATCATGGATCCTGAAGCACTTTTCCAGTCTAGGCCGGTTTGACTCACCTCACTGTCTGCAAATGTTTTTCTCACACCTGAGTGACACCCAGCTGCCATTTTGTGCCAGAACGTTCCCCATCCATCAGCTGGGTCAGGTGGAACTGGGGAGGGAGGGGTTTATTTACCAAGAAATTTGGGAACGCGGGATACATCATAGGTTCATTTGTGCGTGTACATAATGTAAGCAAAATATACAAAAAATATACATTGTGTGGAGAAAATTAGTCTCTTCCCCCCAGACTGAACACAACACTAAACAATAACAATAATAATAGTAATGACAGAGACCAAAGGCTTCTTTATTGCAGATCTACAGGAGATAGTCTCATAGATGTACACTCAGCAGCATCAGAGAGTATCTCAAAAAAACATAAGGCACTAAGCAGTATTTTTTATAGCACTGAACAAACAAAGAGCCCCAAAGTTTGCAACCCCCTCCTCACAGAATCCAATTATTTTTAATCTTACACTCAAGGTCCATCTTCTGGGCAGTGTCCGG
Organism: Megalops atlanticus; assembly: GCA_019176425.1. NCBI lineage: Eukaryota > Metazoa > Chordata > Actinopteri > Elopiformes > Megalopidae > Megalops > Megalops atlanticus. The sequence continues at coordinate 30,862,135 of CM032882.1, forward strand.
GCAGTGTCTAACTCCCATCTTCCTCCCCAACAACAGGCCTTACATTGTAACTTACGGCAAACATTTGGTATCGTTTTCCTCTCTATGCCCTCTCGATTCTACTTCGAGATGTCTCGCTGCTACATACCTTCCCGCAGTCTTCTGTGCACTTTTTTAGTTTCTGCTCACATGTATACGAAGTATAATATGATGTATATGTATATGTATTGTTGTTTAAGGCTAACATATTGGATTGTCTGGTTCCCTTATACACTTCCAGACCTCTACATGCATAGGACAGATGGAGCAGATGGCTGATATATGAATAACTTCAGTTAATATGTCAATAACTGTGGTTAATATAACAGTAATCACGATTGATATGATAATGACCGTGATTAATGTATAAAAAGCATTAAAGGGGGCAAATTACCTCAACATGTGCTCCTGTAGGATATGATCTGTGATAGAATACAAGTTGTTTTTACTAGTTTGGTAATCCAACAGTATTTTCAACAGATCTTGCTCCATTAGTAAAATGAACAAAAAATAAATAAATAAATAAACTTGAGCATAATTACTGTTGCTGTGCTTGGAATATGTTCACGGACACCTGTCAGAAAAATTAAAGAGATTCAGACACCATGAAGTTGGATTCAGACACCGTGAGTTCCCTCCAGCAGTCGGGCGGTTAATGGCTAACAGCCTCTGCTTGAGAGAACCTGCTGTTCGTCACATGGCTCTTAACTCTGGGCTCGTGGCCATACTTCAAAACTTTGTGTGAGATGGCAACATCCAGACCCGAGCAAAACGCTCATGCCCCCTTTTCCCCTGTCTGTTCCTTTCTTTCCTTCACAAATAGGAAGCCGGAGTTGGCTGCACTCCCTGTTCAGAGATCAGGAGTTGCTTTACCCTCCTTTCTGCAGCCCTCCTCTCTCTCTTTAGCTCTGTTTCACTGCCTTTCCAAGTTTTTTTCTTCTTCTTCTTCTCCTGGCCTCTTACCCCAGGGTTGATTTGCTGTGTTGTGATACAAAAGTTGCCCTGTGTGACACAGAAACCTTCTGGCTCGCCCAGCTAGAGGGGGTTTTCGCAGGGTGGGTGGGGGGGCTGAGAAATGGAGAGGGAGAGGGGATGTGAAGATGACAACTGAAAGAGGCTGCGAACGTGGCCCATGGTCTGCGGCCCGAGTGTTTCATTAGCTGGGTTTTAGATACGCATCTCATTAGTGCAAACACAAAAGATGAAACGGGAGGGTGAGAGGAGCGGAGGAGGGAGGCGGATGGCAGCCGTCCAGAGAGCATGTTTTAATTATCACAAATAAGTGGCAGGATGTGCCATCGAGTAGCAACGGGTGTTTGGTCCTGTCTAGTGTTAGCCGGTTGAGACAGCCTCCACAGCCTGTTTCATCTTTGAAAAAAGGACAGTTCCAAGCTGTGATAGGTACTGTAATAAGTTAGATATTAATTTGGTGCTGTGGCAAACTAACCTATGACATTGTTGTGATTATGACTGTTGGTGCAAAGGTCAATCCTTTCAGCAAAATGACACTGGTTATTTCTCTCTTTGGTTAAATGTGTGCCGGCAACCAAAAATTATGAAGGAGGAAAGAACAATATTGCAACAATAATTTCAGTTCCAGTAACTGGTGCCCAAAATAGCTGAGAAATTCAGAGGCAGTGGGTAGGACCTGAGAGTAGGCATGAGCTTTTATGAGCTCAGTAATTCTGTCAGCGTTCCATCTGAATCTCGTTTTCCTGGTGGAGTTCCAGTACTCCATTCTAACCTGTCTCCCTCTCCCTCAGCCAGCATGTGGGTGTACTTCCTGTCTGCATGTGCCGCGGGTGTGGCCCTCCTGTATGCGCTGTGGTCCTGGCTGATACCCGCGGCTGTGCAGTACAACGCCTGGGGCGCACTCCTGTGGCATGATGTCATCGTGGAGCGGGCGCTCGACCTCCTGACCCGCTCTACGAGACCCAAGGTGACCCCTCTGCAGACACATGAAAATTACCTTCTCTCTCTCTCTCTCTCTCTCCCTTTCCCTTACTCTCTCAATCTCTCTGTGTCTTGCACACACCCCTCATCATTTCTGAGTTATGATTACATAACAGTTAAAAGTGCCATCCTGTACCAGCGTCCACCCTGAAACCTCTGCACTTCACCAGATGGGTTGGTGGAGCATGTGTTCACATTTCCTGTTTGTGCTCATTTCGAGCATGGTCAGAATTAGGAAGGAATGCTTCTGCTTTGCGGTTTAGCGTTAACTGTGCATATTGGATTTAAAGGGTTACTCAGCAGCCTTGCTGGAAAAATGCAAGAAACGTTTCCTTACGACAGTGATCTGAACACTTGCTGAAGGACAATATTGTGCCTTTAAATCAAAACAGACTGGCAGGAAATGGACGAGGTGGGCGTGTGTGAGGAGAATGCATCCTTAGTGCAAGCTCAGGCAGAGAGCTTCTGCAGAGATGGATCAGGCAATTTAGAGCTTAACATACCGTGGACCTCAAGCCGCAGCGCTATCCTTTAGCAGCACTCCAAAAGATGCTCAGTGCTATTCCTATTGAACTACTACCAATGCATGGGTTTGATCAGAACATTTCTAAGCTATAAATGATATCAGATATTGTGACACTCTTTCCAGTCTACTTATTAAAAGCAGAATCACAATATGATCTGACTGATGATTTGAAGATGGTTTGGCTTGCAGGTGAAATTTGATGCACTAGAATATGTATAAAATCGGCAATAGATGCAGTACGCTTGCAAGTCTTTAGTAATATGCCAGGTGTGCTGCTCTCAGATAAATGTCAGACTGAATAACATGCACTGCATTCACCTGCACGCTAGATATTTGTGTCTGTATTTTCTACTGTTCATTCAAAGAAATGAGGCTCAAATCACAGTGAATGTTTTGATTATGTGTCAGCCATCTTCAGTATTGTGTTATCTAATAGACATACACCGCATTTTCCTTAATAAAACACATACCAGTGGTGATTACCTGGTCAACAAACACATCACAAATTAGTTAACATCCTCTAACATTAGCAAAAAAACAGCTACCGACATCCACTATTCTTATTAGTGGGAATCAATACATTTTGCACGTAAGAGAGGCACAATACATGCCAATTTCATTTTCCTGTATCAGCATGAGGTTAGGAAAGATGATACATGTCACAATGTTTGCAAAAACCTGCATGTTTTTTGACAATTGGCCTTTTGAAACTGAGAGTGTATGTATCTTCCCATTGACACTGGTGAAGAATAGCCATGTTAATGCCGTGTTAATCACTCCACCCCCTACCCCCACCAAATCCAGAAAATATAAAAAAGTACCCGTGTCTGGTGTCTGCATTACCTTCTTCAGGTGATTAGACATGCTGTGCTCATTAACAAAGTGTAAATAAGTGAGACCTCATCTCCAAACATACCTCTCTCTCTCCTGGTGCTCTCTAGCGCCTCCTGCGGGCTGTGCAGAAAAACGCCACACGGGGAGACCCCCTGAGCGTGATCTCCGCCATCGACCATTTCTGCCGACACAGCGAGTGGGCCATGAATGTGGGCGATGAGAAAGGTATCCTTTTTTCTTCTCATGTGTCCTCGAGGCAAAGACAAAGACAAAGGCCTTATATTAATAGCACCTCTAATAAATGGTTGTTTCCAGAATGTTCCCCTCCTCTTGTGCTGACATTCACCTGTAGAATCTCTTCGTAGATTTTTTCAGAAACCGCCTACTCCAACTGTGGCTCTGACTGCTGTTAAATGGCCTTCAGTCTTATCACACTGCTCTCTGCAGAACGAGAAGTGAAGGAATCCTCATGTCTGCTAGGTCAATAAGACCTCTGCATGAATGCACAGACGAAAAGAGAGACAGACCGATGTATTGTGCTGACACACACACACGAATACACCCATGTTTTCTTGCATATTTACTTATGTACCAGAGTACATTTTACCATGATAATGCAAATGCACTGTCATATAGTTCAGACACACAAAGGCATGCATACGGTACATTACATTACATTGCATTACATTATTATCATTGAGCAGATGCTTTTATCCAGGGTGACTTATATAAGTTTCAATTTTATCAATTTATAAAGCTGGATATTTACTGAGGCAATTCTGGGCTAAGTACATTGCCCAAGGATACAACAGCAGTGAACCAGCAAGCTTTCGTTAATGAGCTTTGCTCTGTTTTGCATATCAGTTTTTAATATTCTGATGCTGTAATTGTTACTATATTAAACATCAAAAGGGACGTGCCATTTTATTCATGAAGCATGTATGTTTTCGGAAAAATTAAATAGATGCGGATTTTGGATACTGATACAAAGTGTTTGGTATCGACTGACCTGCCCTGACTAACAGTATTGCAGCTGAGTTTCGGACTGTTGCATAAGGACTACATCACCTCATTATTCAGAGCGGTGGCTGAGAATGGGGAAGAGATGAGGTTTCAACCTGTTGAATGTCAAGGCAGGTCGAAAACCAAGAGAGACACAAGACCTCAAAAAGCCAAAGGGAACAAAGATGCCCCCTGCGGAGGACTGACTACCTAAGCTCAGTGTGGCTCAGTGTCTGTATGGTTCACAGCCAAGTGCAGCATTACCAACCTGGCTGGATTACACAGCCAGTCGATCACAAGCTTTTGGAGCAATTAAGGCAACCACGAGTCACCGCACCACGCCGAGGCTGAGAAGTCATCTTTTTCACACTGCCAGCTCTGCTGTACCAGCCATGCCAGGCCGCAGCCACACAGGCATTAGCAGATTAGCAGGTGGTTACCAATTTGCTGTTTGCGTGGTGCAGGTGTATCAGAAAAAATATGCTAATATTTATGAACAATGGACCAATCCCGCAGCTCAGTGCTGGGATGATGAAGTCCCAGGATGTCACTCGCTGCCCTTTCTATGGGCTGTGAACACATACCCTCATGGTGCGTGTGCTACAACAGCCTTCTTGGGAGATGACAGTGAAATATTTCTGCCACAGATGCCTCACTCGCCTAACCTCAGCCACACTCAGCACTACAGCATAAAGTGGACTGACAGCTCCTAATTCCCTGATTGTGAATATTCTGAATTTATTGCAGATATTTTACATTTACATTGTATTCACTTGGCAGACCCTCTTATCCAGACCGTTTCGCTGAAAGAGCATTCATTGTATGAGGCATGTAGCTGAATAGATACTGAATCATTAGTGCCATACTTAATGCTAATCATTAGTGCCGTATTTGTACTAAAGCACTGAACATTGCCACAATGAGTGCTGTAAATGAGTGCTGTAATAACACATACCATCTTATAAAACTATCACCATTTTCAGCTGCAAAGCTTGTACTGCCACAAGCTTGGACTACCACCAAGCTCAGACATAAGTGACCATTGCCCAAATGGTGAGTGGCAGAGCACTGTCTACCTTTACAGTTCTCTGATGGCATAAGGACATTCATCTCCTGACACGCGGGTCACATTGGCATAATTTATGCGTTTCCATTGATTTTCACCTGGCTTGACATTCAACAGGTTTTAACAGCTTGTTTCTTATGCCCAGCTGCCTGTCTGGCTCATGTAACAGTCAAAGGTCACACAAGTGTCCCCAGTCAGTCACAAATGATTAATTTATCAATTGACGTGAAAGTATCATCCAAAATCCAAAATCCACAACTTAGTATTTCTGGATAACCGACATGTAGGAACAATGTAATGAGTTTCTTTTGGCACTCAAAATTTTAATCAGTTTATATAATATTACATTCCTGATATTACAAGTCTCTGCAAACACTGCCATTTTCATGGCATGTAACGCGTTGCAACTGCACCATATCAAACATAAACCGGAGAATGTTGAGCAATATACATTAGGATCACATCGTGAAGTCGTACTATTGCATTAAGTAGTCCAACTACAGATGAATAGTCTGTGGTGCCACACACTTTAGAGAGCACCACAAGGTCAATCATTTCATTACACCAATCTGAGGATACATTATCCTGCGTGTATGTGTGTATGCAGTGTTGTGCAAGTTCACACTTCACACGAGCTAGCTCAAAGTTTAGTTCACACAGATTAAAATGAACAAGTTCACAGTCATCGTTCACAATTTTGAATTTTGAACAAGTCCCAGTTCATTTCTTCCATTTTTTAAATGAGCCGCTCTGAGCTTATCTTTTTCAGTAGAACCTCCTCCTACCCATTATATATTTCTGCTAGCCAGTGTTTACAGTGCACCATGTACCCTGTCATATAAGGGTATTGTCCAGGGACTATTTTATGTGTACGTCTACATGCGCAGTGATTGTTACGCGGGATATGGGCAGTTGGTTGCGAGCTGTCTAGCTGATGAGTTGCACTAATAAAAACATCTCAAGTATGGAATAACACCCTCCGTGTTTATTCATCAAGCAGTAACTTTAACACTCCCAAGGATTCCGAATCTCGCACAAACCTGAACGAGCTCAAGTTCACGTTCTTTAGTTACAAACGGATACGTTCAAGTTCACCGTTCACCGAAATAACGAGCACGTTCAATGAACACGCTCTTTTAACGCGTTCATGCACAGCACTGTGTGTATGTGTGTGTGTGTAAATATAAACAGGCTCTATCCTGGACTCTGTGGTGAGTGAACTGAACCCCAACACCTCTCTGGAGCTTGGTACGTACTGCGGGTACTCCACCGTCCGCATCGCCCGCCTGCTGCCCCCCGGCGCACGCCTCATCACGCTGGAGTTCAACCCCGACTACGCCGCCGTGGCCCGCCAGGTCATCAGCTGGGCGGGGGTGCAGGACAAGGTGAGGGGGACAGGGGGGTACGCAGAGAGGAAGAGAAGGGGGGTTCAGTGAGGGGGTGGGGATTTAGGATCTGCCAGAGAGATATGACAGAAACGAGGGGTGTTCATATATGACCCCCGATGAGGAAAAAGAAGGATGCAACAGCATTAGGACATGAGTTGTGTTACAATGATGGGATAGCACTAGAATATCATTTGTGATACAGAGGCAAAATGTGATAGGATTACAACACTGCGATACAGTGGTGGAATGTGATAGCACTAATACATTAGTTGTGAAACGGGTATAGTGTGATTGCATTAGAACATCTCTTGTGATACAGTAATGGGTGGAATAACACTAGCATATCATTTGTGATACATTTGTAAAGTGTGATAGGGTTACAATATTGTGATACAGTGATAGAGTATGACAGCATTAAAATGTTAGCTGTGAAACGGGTATAGTGTGATTGCATTAGAACATCTCTTGTGATACAGCAGTCGGGTGCGATGACATTAGATTACTTGTGATGCAACGGTGGGGTGTGAGAGCATTAGAGTACCTCTTGTAATACATGGGGCGGCAGTGTAGCTGAGTCGGACTCGTAACCGAAAGGTTGCTGGTTCAATTCCCCACTGGGGCGCTGTTGCTGTACCCTTGGGCAAGGTACCCAGCTTAACCTACAACTGCCTCAGTAAATATCCAGCTGTATAAATGGATAACATTGTAAAAACACTGTAACTGATGTAAGTCACTCTGGATAGGAGTGTCTGCTAAAGCCCAATAATGTAATGTAATGTAACGTAATGTCCAAGAGCGGAAGGAAGAGGAGAATGTGTGTGTTTGTCACCCCTGATGCTCACTTGCTGCTGCTGTTGCTGCAGGTTGAGCTGGTGGAGGGGCCTTCGGGAGACCTGATCCCCCAGATGAAGGAGCGCTTTGGGGTTGAAACTTTTGACTTTGTTTTCTTGGACCACTGGAAGGACCGCTACCTTCCTGACACCAACCTGCTCGAGGTGAGCTACGGTACACTGCATCCAATCATGCTCTATGTAGTCACATGCACGCATGCGAGCACACAGACACACACAAAAATACATGCAAGTCACTGGATACACACGAGAGATGTACTGTGCATGTTTTATCTAGCTATACCATGTACATAATATGTCTGTCTGTCTGTGTCTCTCTGTCTGTCCAGGAGTGTGGCTTGCTAAGAAAAGGCGCTGTGCTGCTGGCAGACAACGTCATCTGCCCTGGGACCCCCGAGTACCTGGCGTACATCCGAAACAGCCCCCGCTATGAGAGCCGCTACTTCCAGTCCCACCTGGAGTACACCAAAGTGGAGGACGGGCTGGAGAAGTCCGTCTTCCTGGGATAGAGATGCACCAGCCAGACTTTGAGTTGATTCGTTTACAAAAAGTGGGAAGTCGGACTGCAATCTTTTCCACTTCAGGTTAAAGGGCCTCATCAGCCATAGGGCTCTCGTACACAATATCTCAACAACGACAACAACAAAAGCGAAATAACAAAGATGAAAAGCCATCACTGCCCATGTCCCGAGAGTAAAGGTCCGTTCATTTGCGCTTAGCAGCCCAGAATCAGCATCTGGTGTCAGCTAAGCAAGAAAACCTGAAATGGATCAAATTGTGCAATATGAGAATAGAATAGCTCAGGGGGGGTATTTTTGTATCAGTTGCATAGTGAGTAAGTTATCTTCATGATTATCATCTATCAAATAACTTTTTATTGGATTTTAAGCATCATATGAACATGTTGAAAAGAAATGATTAGCTGGATTGCTTAAATGAACTTTTAAATTACATACTTCCCCTGAGAAGAAACACACAGAAAGGCATTTCCTACCATATGGTTTAGATTTCTATGATTGTTTTTGACATATTTGATGGACCAAATTTGCAGTGCCAACTTAGAAAGTATTTAATTTCCAATCATGGTTGCTTTTTATAAAATGTGGACTTTAATAAAAGTTAAATAAAGTCCACAAAGATCGAAATGTAACAGCTTAGTAAAAAAAATATATAATCATTTGAGATGTGATCTTTTAATCTTTTTAAACTTCCATCTGCTTAAATCTGCTGCCTTACAAAGAGAGGTGTATCACTCCAAACATGCAAAAACACATGTAAATACACATTTTCAAGGCTTTAATGTGGAATGTTCACCTTCATTACAGACACATTTTGTGAGCTGTAGACAGAGACAGTTTTTACCATGCTAGAAGTGATCTGTTTATCTTTTCAATATCTTCCTTCCTTTGTTCCCTCAATATTGTCTTTTTTTATTTCTTTCCTGCTGCTTGCCCAAAGTACCCCAAGCAATAAGGCAACTACTCTCTCCAATCTCTGTCCAATCAGATAAGACCTGTAATTCTGTTTTGCTGAAATGATCCCTAACATTATTAGTTTTTTCACAACACTTGTATAAAGGCCAGACCCAGGGGCCCTTTCCACTTAAACAAACAAAAAAACCTGCTGTTAAGTAATCACGACCAAACACCAGACATCTCAATCATAGCCATTTAGTGCCTGTCACTTAGAGGGTTCAGTAAGGCAACTGGGCAGTAAGGGTGGCTTTGATAATGCCATGGTAATATACCTGTTTATCACATAAGATGACTAAAGAGTCTCAATCACAGCAGTCTACAATAAAGAAATGTTCATATACCACCTCTTTAAACAGGGGAGATCCCATAGGAAAACCAGTCTTATGAATAGTTTATGAAACAAACTCGGGGCAAAAGCTTGGCCTTGAATAGGTTGTGTTAGAAACCACATAAACCTAAAAAAGAGCTGAGCTGAGCTCCTTTTGGCAGGGAAATAGGATCTGCTCCTAGCAGCCAGTAGTTGTTCCAGCCGTCTCCCCACCTCTCCTGTGTGTGAGTGAGGGACCATTGCCCGGCCTGTTCCACAGTGTCTGTCAGTCCTTGGCTGCTGCGCTGTTGAAGATCTTGGCCAGCAGGGAGACGTTGGACTGGGCCTTTTCCTGGATGACTCGGGCCTTGTCCTGCGCCTTCTTCAGGCTCTTCTTGGACATCTGTCTGCGCAGCCGGCTCTGCCGGATCTCGTCCTCGGTGCGGCGCTGTGTGAAGTCCCAGGTCTTCTCCTCCACTGCCTCGCCCTTCTTCTCCTTCTTCTTCCTCAGTTTCTCCAGGTTCTGGCTCTTCTCCACGTTGGCCAGGTAGAAGTTGGTCTCGCGCTTGGCCTGGGAGATCTCGGTCCTCAGCCGCTGCTGGCGGACTGTCTGCTCGTAGGCCAGCCGCTCACTCAGGTGACACCAGTGGAACCTGTGCAGGTACTGGCACAGCATGCGGGCAGAGTGAATCACAGCTCTTACAGGAGCCCCCCCCCAATCCACACACAAACAACCTCCTGCCACGTGAATGAGTTTTGTACATAACACCATGGGGCTACTGACACTTCAGCTTTGATTTTTGCATTCTCGAAAGCACTGTTCAATATCAAGTACCTGTTTCACTCACAGTACTCACCCAGCAGACTGCACTTACATCAATGCTCTTTACCCAAATTATGGTACACAGTCAGGACAGGGGAAACGTGTGTGATGTGGGCAAACACTTCAAGTGGCAGAGCTAGTTTTGCAAATGTCTATGGATGTACGGAGTACATATAATTTGTGCATGTGAGTAATTTTCCATCCCTGTATGCTTTAATGTTTTTTGTTAAAGATGACATACAAACCATTCACAGTGCAACGACTGCAAAATGCTTAAATGACACCTTCTCATTAACTATCATAACAACTGCCACAAAATTTGGAATACCAGATGGTAGTACCAGCATTTTGTAAGTTCAGTAAAGGGAAAATACTGATACCCACTGGTAAGTTCAACAAAGAGAAGTCTCTGTCTTGGAAAAAAAAAAACATGGCTGCTGCAAGCCAACTGACTGACAGTGTTTATGCACACCATATGAAAAATTCCTAACTGATAATCCTATCAGCAGGAAGGTTGCTGCACACACACTGAGCAACAAATACACAGATGTCTCCAAATTCACTGGCAAAACATAAAAACATGGCTTTCAACCAGTTGTGGGGATTTCTAAAAATCCCCTTCTTATGAGCTGGTAATAAGAATGGCCTAAATATGGCTTACACAAGCCCCTCAACACAAACACTGAAATCGCAAAGGAACAAAACTTTGGCTTCGAATCAGACTGTTCAACAAAAATGCCTGAATATTTCCACAGACATATGGACATATTTAATAATAGACACTCTGGCGGAGAAGCTCACAAAGAGGACACATAATGTGATCTGAGAGCTAAAACTCTGCAGCTAACCGCAACTATCATTCTGTGGACAAGAACATAATGGTACCAAACTTCCATCTGAAAATCACTTTTAATCATACACTTGTAACAAAAATAGCAAAACACTCATTTTTTCCCCATTTCATGAGCGGTTTAAAAAATAGAGCTGACAATTACTACGTGAACACTTTCCACCATTAACAGGATTAGTCCAAGCACACACTACAGTATCATGAGAGTGACACTAAATTTATCTGAAGGGACTTCACTCAGTCTCTGTTCATATGCTCAACGAGGTAGTTAAGTGTAGCTTACAGGAGTGCATGCAGTGCAGACGACACAGGAAAAGACAGCAAAAAGAAGCTGTACCTTGATGCACCAGAGGTCGTCGTTGAAGTGGTTCCTCTTGCGGGCTCCCATGGGCGTGTTGTGCAGGCTGGCAGCCACTTTCTTGGCCACCCGTTTGTCTCTGAACTCCACCCAGCCTTCGGTGAAGCTGCGAGCCTTAACCCCAGCTTTCTTCTTCTTCCTCTTCACAGAGTGGTCTAACAGAGAGACACTGTGATTAATACCACCATTTTCATTCCTTTTTCTTTTACTGAAGAGCCTGTTGATACTAGCTTCATACCATGCTTTTAAAGGCCTAATGAGAATCTTAGGCCTCAGGCCTTAGCACTCAGGCAGTCCATTTTGAACCACTAATATACTTTGGGGGCTCTTGTATTTTGGCCTCACCTTTACTTCAAATTGTTAGCAAATATTCTTCTATCATTCACATGTATAAATGTGCCAGCTGTCCTCCATTAATCTCTCTAATGATGTAGCTTGGCCTGAGCAGATCCTGAACCCCCTGGTGTAGAAAGTGTGTCACAGACAACAGTATGCATTCAGGAGAGCTAAAAGCAGTGTTGTGTCATTGAGCAATGAAGCTTGCCATTAAGGGTTTTAAAAAGGGAAATGAACTTTGGGAAACAGTTATTAGATAAAAATAGCTTTAAAATGTTTACATGGAATAATTTCGGTAACATGCCCTTGTGTGCCTTTTTGGTGTAACTGAAAATGATTTGATATTTCCCTCTGATTTTAGGAGGGTGTTCATCAATAATTATATTGATGTTTTGCTATATATGAGGTCTCTATGTCTATGACACCTGACCTATAAAAGTTAGGGCATGTATGTACATTATTTGTTGGAATACTGGAAAAAATAACATCCGCAACTTTCAATCTCAATTTGACATCTATGCCTCAAACCCTACCTGGAATAGAGCCTAAACTTCATTTGAATGACTGTGGGAAATTTTCTAACAATCTGAAGTGACTCTAAGTCCAAAGTGCACGAGACATTGGCTGACGGGTTGATTGTGCTGAAATTACACGGCCATTTCAGGACTGAAAATGAGATGCTCCCTTTCTGGTTCTCTCCTCCCCTGGAGCTGAACAGTTATGCTGCTTACAAGCAGCCGTAACCTTACCCTCAGGCTGCAAAAAGATCCTCCCGATCTCTCCATATGCACTCAACATGTTCCGCACGTGCTTAGGCCTCAGTCTGGGTGGGATATGACCCAAATACAGGATTCCTGGTGTAGTCTTTTCGGCCGTGGACTTCTGTTTCTCTCCATCGTCTCCTTGCGTGTCATCATCTTCCTCCTCAACCACTGCATCATCAGCATCATCACCCTCGGCCTCTCCCTCGCCATTAGGTTCTTCAGTCTTGTCCTCCTCCGCTTCTCCAGTGCTCTCTGTCTCCATGCCCTCTCCCATTTCTGGCTCTTCGACCACCTTCTCCTCCTCGCGCGACATTCTATAGCAGCCAAAAACAGACCAGAGGGTGCGCATTCAGCGAGAGGGGAAGATATAGGTTACACTAGGTCAAAGTGAACCAAGATTCCTCGTATACATGTTTTAAAGACAGGGAACATACAATTATATTCGTCAGCGCATGACTTTATCCAGAGATACTTCCTAACACGTTACATTTCTTGCTTAATATACACTTTTATAAAGAGCGATTTACACACGGTAGATAACATCCAATAATATAGTTCGAAAACTATACGATTTGGAGGTAAGTAACTTTCTTAGGGGTAAGTGTACAACCGCAACAGTACCCCACCAGGGAAACGAAAAGGCAACATATGAATTAAAGGTCCTGCTCCCCCTACACCACAGTTGTCAATACCTTTGACCTGTCAAATAACTTAACAACAGCAACACTAACTAGCTAGGTAAAGCTATGTTATTTCTGGAAGCAAACCAGCGAGATAGCAAGCTCGTAATAGCACCGAAGTTTTATCTAATCAGCTACATGCTCCTACAAGTAGACAATTAACACCTTAACAAAAATGAGCAAAACTCAAAACATGTGACTATGCTATTAATAATTCTGTCGTAACTCGTAAACTATTTAGTTATGTTGCTAAGTTAACTAACTAGCTACTACTAATTAATTAGATCTTCATGTTTCGAAACCGAATCATTTTCCTGATAATATTTCCCAGTTGGCTAGTTGACTAACTATTGTAATTTCTTACCGTAATACCGACGCTTCGTTCAGCACTATTGTTTATAAATTAATTCTATTTTAAATAACATTAAAACGTGTGGTTACTGGCAGGGCGCAGCCATATTTGCACAGAGATAAACACGTGCGTAAACGCGTGTCCAACGCTGAAAATCTACGAACTAATCTACGTTAATTGCGTGAGAGGAAACGACGTAACAACTGAGGTGCGCGCTATTCGGGAAACCGTGGCCATGCGAAACAATGTTCCGGTTTACAGTGGAGGGAAAGCTTGCGTTTTAAAGCTATGAAAAATCATGTAGAGAGAAAAAAATTGAGACGCTATTTATATGAATCTGTTATTAATGGATCTCTATGGGATTTTAAAAATTTACAGTAAATACGTTACTTTTGAATTATTTATTTTTTTTCGAGAAACAGCTGTTATGTGTATGTGTGTTGTGTGTATAGAATGAAAACATACCTCTAACAGATGGACACATAATCATAAGAAATAAAAGCATAATTGTTACTTGGTAATTTATAATTAGAAAAACTGATCATAAGAAGACATCTCATTATTTATCATTCGTGTATTCCTTTTCGTATGACCCAAATGGGTTTCTGTGCAAATTTGGATTAATCTGAAAAGATTTTATTCAACAAGGAAAAAAACCCATAAGTATTCATACAGAAATGAGCACAGTTGCAGTTTCATTTTCAGAGAACCTGGAAACTGGTTGTAACTCATGTCACTTAGCTGCAAGTGGTTTTTCAGAGCAGGAACATATGGTTCACATGCTGGAGTCAATGGGGATGAACTTATTAACTGCAGTGTTTGTGTTTCTGAAGATTTGCAGAGCAGCTGGTACAACTGAAATATACACTAATCACAGCCCTGACAGTACCCTCAGAAACTCATAAATGTGGTAGAAGCCACCGAACAGCTGGCATCATTGCAAAACCGTTGCATCTGCATATGCAGTCGCTATTTATACCTGCTTAAAGGGGAAGCCTGGTCAAACATGAAAATGTGATGAGTTATGATATGTACAGTGTTTTGGAGAATTCCAGGCTTTATCCTTGAAGTCTGAGTGTTCATGCAAAACCCCATGAATTAAAGCATTTTTTCTATGATCTGTCTAATCCCTTCAGAAATAACTACGTTGAATACAGTAATGCTAAAGGCATTGTAAAATTGTTTGCTTCATCAGCAAAGATTTCAAAAGCCCCGAGTGTCTCCATTTTGGTTTTGGTGTCATTTTATGATTTCAGATGATCGGTTGTGTAATGGATTATGAAAGCATAACAGAATTATGCATCATACTGTGCTTTTGCAGTCAGGTTTTTAAATGACACTCAAAGGTCATTGAAGATTTAAAAATGCAAAACAGTCAGATTTTGACACATGAAAGAAAATTACATATAATTCAGAATTTTAACACTTCAGTGAGTGTTGTGAGTGGTATCAAAAATTGTCCTTAACTGGACCTGTCCCAGAGATCCCTTTGTGACCCCAGTCTAACCTCTATCCACTCATAGTGCAGTGTGTTTCAGTGCCAAAACAGAGACCCTGGTGTTACTGTAACTTAATCTTAAGCTTAAGCAATCACATGTTCTTTATCTGCTCTGTCCCCCTGTAGAAGATCTCTGACTTAATGTTGACCCCTCTCCCTCCCCCCTGTGGTCAGATGGAAAATTCAGGTCTGTCTGTGACAAAAAATAATACAATAAGCTTGATATTTCACTTGGATTTGCAATGGTAAAACATTTTCAAACAAGTCCAAATGGATTTCAGATAAGGACAGTGTATTTTGCACGAAACAACCCAAACAGCATACCATTATTAAGTCCTTTTTAATTAAAGCAACCACCAAGCAATTAACTCCATCAGCCTCCCTGCTATTCATACAGTGGGTTACCCAAGCAACTGTCTTTGAAAAGGACTTCTGTCCTTGCACAGGTACTCTTACATATTTTGCTGAAAGCATTTCTTAGATTTTTAGTCCCCACAAAGCTGAAGACGGTTGAAAAGTGTGATAAAACTGGTGGTACTAGTGGTCGTACTGGAACCTCTGAGTTACCTTTATTGCAGCAAGCTAATAAAATATCAATTGGCTAAATAAAAAAAAAAACCTTTTAGCAAGTAGGCAGGGTCCATTGGTGTCACACGGTGTTCAGTTAAATAGTTGGAAAAATGTCCATTGGTGTTACCACCTCACACCACAAGGTGGTAGCATTACATTGAGACATAACTTCAAATCCTCCTCTCGCTCTGCCCCATTTCTTACCTGTTAATAAATACGGGTGTGAAATCCTCATAACTGTGCAGAATTTGGCCGGTAAAACACCAACACGAATGTGTACATTTAGGGAAAAATGTTTTGATGAGAATTATATAATTAGCTCCGTTCAACAATGGTGGCAAGATTAATGGCTTTTTTCAAGAGAAAAAAAAATGTTGAACCCAGTATTTCTGTATTCTCAGACTTGATCAGAAGATGTGTACAGTCTGTTGTTTAGTGGCCTTAGAGACTCTTAATTATTCTAATTTATTGTTATTTGCTTAGCAGATTCCCTTTCGAGTCTTACATTTTATATAATATCCATTTACACAGTTGGGTATTTTATTGAAATATTTTAGTACTTCTATAAAATGCAGTCTCCTGCTGGAGTGAAATTTGCATCCACCTGTCCTGGAAGTCAAGTTTTATAACCATGATGCCACACTTCAGCTCTAAAACAGCAAAATGAACAAAATTAACCCAGGTACATGTAAACACCATACTACCACAGCCTCCTGTTTGCCTAAAAAATACCTTTGTGAAGGCAGATGTTTTGATTAAAGTAAAAAAATAGTGATGCCACAGACATTCTGCTGAAAGAAACTGGACATTTTCTATTCTGATTACAATGGCTATCACTATGTCACTGACTTTCTGACGGTACATGAACATGAATGCATTTATAATCCTGTTCCAAGGGGCTTATTGTTGCGATAGATCTCTCCATTCAGCAAATTTGCTCAGCTGGGTCATTCCATGCGAGTCCACTATACTTATATAAGGTCTCAGTGCCCCACCTATGATCTAGAACTCAGACAAACATACGTCCCTCGTGCGAAACCAACATCGTACACTGCCACCACTGGACAGAACAGACCCTTTGAGGGTGGGCGGGTGGGAAAAAAAAAAAAAGTCAGAGTCCAGTGGAGGGGGGGGGGGCAAGAAAGACACCCCCCCACCCCCCCTCAGAGCTGCACAGAGTGCTGCGTTATGCAGGGCCTGGTGCGTGTCGCATGCGTGTTGCTGCATTATTGAACAGGATGACTCCGGCGTACTAAGTGCTCTGTAGGCCTGTCAGCGGCTCGCCCGTCCATTTAAATATAAACCTGAACACTTCGTCTGGGGCCTCTGGGAAGAGGAGGAGATCTGCCATGTTTCATATTGAATGCTGCTATATAAAGAAGGATGGGCGAAAGAGAGAGAAGAAAATCAATTTTTTCCCCTTTATCATACGTGATGTGGGGTTCTCATGAAAACGAAACCAGAAGTGTTTCCTCTTCATTTTATTGCTTGCATGTTTCTATGTTTTCATTTGTGAAGCCACATGTGTAACCGTTGCCCACGGGTTCTGTATTAAGCCAGTCACACGTTCATTCACAAATTGGTAGCAAATCCATTACCTTAAAATTGACTTTGATTTTAGTCCCTTTGACTGAGCATCACTTAGCTGGATGCACGAGAAAACATGTAAAAAAGAGACAAGAAACAAACCAACAGAGAAAGATTTTATTGTGTCTTAGTGGGCTAATGATTCATCGGATGCTCTTTATTGCAAATAACAATCAACAATTAGGGAATTAGCTTCTCTTAACAAAAAATAGTACGGGACTCAGAGAATTGGATATGTAAAGACAATAGCCGTGCCACCGATCAGGAAAGCCTCGCAGTGTGCTTGTATGTGTTTGTTTGGTTTGCTGGATGATTGACAGATGAGGAGATGCATCTGACAGCGCACTGCCCACCACATCTGTACGCGTACAGAGCAGCTTCAGAACTGGCGCGGCACGAATCTGTTATGACAAGCGGTGAGAGACAGGAGGGAGGAAACCACAGAGGAAGTAAAAGTGGTGGACACTGCTGGACATGGTTTCCGGGGTCCAGTATATGGTTCTGTGTTAGTAGAATTATAGGCTTCATCTTCATCGTTGTCATCAACATCATCGTCATCAGGAGCACAACAATTGCCATCTTCAACTTTATCATGATCAACATGATGATGAAGATTATGTTGATAATGATGATGATTGTCAGCATGATCATGGCCATTTTATAATAATTCCACTGCATTGATAGATGATTTAGGCATAATTAGTGCATTCTCCTGCTATCCTACATTTCCTCTCTCTTCTTTTCCCTCAGTATGATCTGCTTACAATCGCAACCGAACCTCAATGTTTTTGCTTCTCTTCTGGTGGGGGGCGTTTCTGCTTCCCCCCAAGCCTGAGGTGCAACTGAGCAGAGAGTGTTGACCGTGACCATGTTCACATCAAGGTGCCTCTGTGAAAGGGAGGGTGGGGGGGTGGAGAGATGAGGGAAGGGGGAGTTTTCAGAACAGCAGCTCTGAGAACACGCAGCCATCTGTCTGAGCCCTGGTGACAACACCAGTTAGAGTCACACACACCCTCAGTCCGCCTCAGCTGAAGCATTTCACAAGCAATTAGGTGTGCCTGGGGAGCCGTCATTTCAGAGGTGACAAAAGCTGCTAATATCAACAATAGAGGGAGAGAGGAAGAGAGGGGAGCAGAGACGGCAGCCCTCTCCTGCTCACGCCAGGCCTCACAGACAGAACGCCGAGGCGCCCAGGGGGCTTCAGGCCCCAATTATTTATTTACTGTTTTAAAATATTGATTCGGATAAAAAGGGATGTGCAAATGAGCAGCAGGAGGTACTCCTCTCCCCGAGTCAGATTTGTAAAGCTCCGTTCGGCGGGGTTTTCATCTCTGCGTGTGTGCTTTGCTTGAATAACAAGATGGCACCAGAAAAAAGGCAAAATTTCTTTCTCTTAAAAAAAAAAAAAACAACCTCCCAAAACAAGCTAAAGCCTAAATTGTGACAAACTTTTGATCTAGATGACACTATCAAAAGCGCTGTCATTTTATGTTGGGCATCGACTACATAGTGTGATTTGCTTAATTTTGACATTAATACCACTATTATTATTTTAATTCCCTTTTGCTTTTGTATGAAAAAAGCTATAACTGTAGGACATGCAACATGCAACACATGTCCAGTAAGTAATTTGTATGTAACCCAACAAAACAGTTCCAGCTACTGCACGCCATAGCTCCTCAAGCTATGAGAAATCTTCTGTCTCCGCTAATTCATTAGCATTATCATAACCACAAAAAATTCAGGATAATACTCGAGTGCAAAATAATCATGTTGTCACAGGCGCGTGGGCCTCGGGTCACACCAGTCATTTGAAAATGACAAAAATGTCGGGACGTCAAATAAAGGGAAGCGCGAGATATGTGACACGGTCACTTTGGATCCTGTTGAAACACCCCGTCCCTGTACTGGCTGTCACTTTGCCCAGCTGTGATCCGGGGGACGGAGTGTCACGTCTGCGAGATACGGCATGGGGCCGCTCTGGCCTCCTGTCCCGGGGCACTGAAGGGCTCAGGACACTGTCTCAGCAGTCAGAGCAGCAGCGGCTGGCTCAGCCCCCCGCGCCCCTAAGCCTGAGGACCCCACGCTGCTTATGGAAGGAGCTCAGCTGTCCGTAGCAGACCGCACCAAATCCGCCACCGCCTCCCCGTTCGGCGGGAGGATGAGGGGGAGGAAGCTGAAGAAGGACTGCGTAGGACGGGCAGAAGTGTGCACGCCCCCCCTGAACCAATCACCTGGCAGGAGGGAGACACTGGAATAAATCTGCTGAATGGAAATCTAAAAATAACCAATACAGGGCAGAGGCATTAACATTTATTCCCTCTCTTGCTATCGTGAGTGGTGAGTCTGAATGGCGCACAGAGGGGGCGACAGACAATGGCTGCTGGACCTTTTTTCCCCCATTTTCCTACAGATTGCTAATGGACAGGACTGTGATGGTGTGAAGATTTACCAAATGTTCCTTTTTGTTAATCTCTTCTGTTGCTGCTTTGAGTGGGCACAGGTAATGAAATAAATGTGCTGCTGGTGGTCGAAATGAATCCCCCCCCCAAACTCCAGACCCCTCCACTCAATGTACAGTGCTTTAAAACTGTTTTTTTCTACTAGAGTGCAGTACCATGAAATTCATTAAAAGTCATGATTTTCATGTGTCTCCAATATGACACAGTTCAGAAACACACCATGAAATTTCTGGACTTCTAACTTATCTGGTACAATTTCACCGGGACCAGGACAGTGGGCAGAGTTGGCCAAGGCAGTAATCTGTAGTGGGTGCATCCAAATGATGTCACATGCAACCACCATGTACACTTAATCACCGTCAATCTCTCCACCTTTTAAAAAGAAATACAACAACACTAAAGAAAACCTCATTCACATTTACGTGAGAAATCATGGCTGCTTCCACACCTCGGTATGCAGACTGATTTGGAGCTTGTCAGTGCAATGCCTGCACGCTCTTCACCACTTTCCTATCAGCAGTACAGCATCAATGTTGACTTTCACCGCATGAGTTGAGCATAGAGCAGACTTTTCCCCCATTTCCAAATCCCCATGTTGATGTGCAGAAACAGTGAATGTTTTTTGTACAGAAGAGTGAATACATGGAAATCCTTCCAAGCTGTCCATGTTTATACCGTTGCCCGGTTCACTGTTGATGTACAGTAGGCAGGCTTTTCTGTGTCATCATTTCACTAAGTAGTAACTCCTCCCAGGTCCAGGGTCCAATGGTGGAGATGCATGAGTGCTACATGGGGAAGCTTTTCAAAGTTCCTGACCACCTTGACATTGCTACAGGTATGCCATGGCACACCAGTGGGGCAGGGGTATATAATCCTTAATCATGAAAGGTGCGCTATAAACACAGTTCATTCAAACATTGTGTCCACTGCTCACATCAGCTTTCATAAGGAACCTGTGGCATCAGTAGAACCACCACGTTAATGCAGATCTGTCAGTCTTAGCTGCATCTTTGGATTAAAGTTATCGCAGTTTTGCCATGGCTTCGATGTAATTTAAGAACATGATGCAATTTGCTAATAAAGACAAAATGGTTACATCATAATGCCTCACCAAATGCAAAAATGTGCACCAAATGCAAAAAAACCAAATGTGGAATGTGAACGATACTGTTTGTGGGTGTTTCTGACCCTGAACCCTTCCTCACATTGGTTGGACAATGAACCCCAGGGCAGGATCAAAAGTTCAGGCCACAGAACAGTTTCCTCTTTTGGGCTGGGTTTCCATGCATGACCGGTCGACCCTGAAAACAAATGCCATTCCTCATAGTTCATCTGTCTGTATAGAGACAAATACCTGCACTAGAGAAAACAAAACAGTATTGGTTTTAAACATGACAATGTCCTTACTTTTGAGATGCCACTCTTGTTTTCATCCACCTGAAGCATCTGTATATATAGCTGCCTCTCTGACAGTGTGTTGGCCTACATTTTTTAGTTACTTTAATTACCAAACTTAAACAGACAGTGCTAAATTTGCTATTGACTAAAGCCACTGGAATTACAATAATATCAGCCGAGCATTACTCATTATCTTAGTGAGTCTATTTACAGGCAGCATTACAGCTAAAGAGAGAGAAGATCTTCAGATTTCAGTAAAGCTTGTATTTTAGAGTAAAGCTGACTGGGAGACAATTGTGATTTTATCACACTGAGCACTATGGGCTGATGGTAAAAATCCAGTCCTGGAGCATCCCCACAGCTCATGCAATTTTAATACCTTCAACTCCTCCAAACTTTCTCTATTGCTTTAAAAATACAAAGCCATGCTTACTTATGCATGGGTTCACTGGGGCTTAAGCATCCATATCCAGCTCTATCAATGTGTTTCTCTTCTGAAATCACACAACAATTCTGCTTACTTCCCATCATTCATTTTTTTATGCACAAGTTATTGATGCTTTTTCATCTGATTTAGTGCCCATTAATGCTGCTCATATTTAAATCTGAGGCTTGCTGGTTCAAGTGCAAGTGCAAATTCAACATTTAAATATATGACAATATAATGATTGAAAGTATGAAAATGAGGAACTTGACATCTGGGCAAAAGTTTAATTTGCAGTTGTGGGAAATGCGAAGACTGTAAACACATCAATGCTGCTAATTGTCTTTACTTAGAAGCTGATTCAATATAAAACATCCTAGAACAGTGTGCAATAAAACTGAAAATGGAAACCTATTGTTAAGGAATCCCACTTACTGAGGAGAGGGTTTTAAAGCTATATTTAATAGCTGACAGTGCATTTTGTTTTATTTTGAAAAGCTCCATCTCTTGTGAATCAATATTATGCATATGTTTGTATGTTTATGTGCATGTATATATACACACATACAAAATTTGGGCTCATGCAAGAAAGGTACAGGATGCCCACTACCTAAACTTGTTCTAAATGAACATGCTTGTAACTGTCACACCAAACATTCCTGCAGCCAAAACGGAAACATCCTTAGAACGTTCCAGGAAGGTTTTATGTAACATGGGGCAAATGTTCTGGGCACAGCAAGAAAGCTAGTGAACATTTTCAGCTCCAAAAATTAACTGGGCATGCTATGTGTGTAAAACCACGCGGAAAGAAGCAGAACGTAAACCATATAATGAAAAGGAGGGGAAAGAGAAACAGTAAAGGAACGACACAATTTGGCATGCATTTCATATAATAACCTATAAAATGTGGCCTTCACACCACTCACATAGTTAATCCAAATCTGTACCCATTAGTGCAGTTGAGTGAGAGAGCAAGAGCGCGCGCGAGATAGAGCAAGAGAGAGAGAGAGAAAGAGAGAGAGAGACGCGAGGGGGAGGACAGGCGAACCAGGCTTTTAAGGGATTTGACAGTGATTTGTACCATCACAGTTGTGAGGAATGTTGCGCTTTTTTATTTGAATCTAACATGATTCCATCATAAAGCCTCGAAAGCCCAAAATTTACCAATCTTGAACTAGAACAAAATTAAAAGATGTGTTTAAAAGACATTTGTAAGATGTTCGACTCTTTCATGTATCATTGAATGGGACATGGAATACCTGAAATGGAAGTGGCTTTCGTAAATCCTGCAATTTTCATTTGCAGTTTGTAGTAGCATAAGAGACACGTAAGTATTAATTTGCGTTTTGGGATGTTTTGATGTCTCCATTAACCCAGGAGTTTAAGAACCGTCGCGATGGCATGTTCAGGTAAGCATTAAAATTACCTGTAATTTCGCGAATTGTTCTTCGTCAAACGCTTGAATGAGTTTGTGTGCTTCACTTTTAATTCAGTTCAATGTACAAACACGTCGCTTAGGTACGATGGTAAAATCAAATCTGAATACTTTCCCTAAACCCGAAATTAGTAATGTTATCAATAATAACAACATAGATGATTGTATCACACATTGATAATGAAAAGTCACATTACTGCCATTTGGTTATTCGTATATCCATCAATGCAGTCGATACATTCAGAGAGACTTTCAGATCTCTGACCTGTCCGTTTATTGTAATCTCCATTGCGATATTTAATATGATAAAGCGCGTTTTACACGTTAATACTGAAAGCAAATAAGTCTACCACGTGATTTAAAGAACAGCAGCTTTTCTGTCTTAATTTGCACTCAGCATGAGCATGTACCGATCAAAAGCGGAAGCTTGCCAGCAAGGAAAACTTGGCTCAAGAAGTTCAGGAAAACCATACAAATAAATAAATTACTTCAGAGATTACAGCATAGGCTAGATTTCCCAATGATAAGACCGATCCAATGGACTCTAGAATCGAATTGTATAACGTACTGATGGTGTAAATTTTATAAACGTAATTTCATCGATGTTGTTTTGTCTTTTGCAAATTGGGTCTTGAGTGGTGAACTACTAAAAGCAGAGAGAAAAGTGGTCGAGCGACTTAATTGAGAAGATAGTTTTATATAGTTTTATATCAGTAAGATCCTGCAGAAAAAAAACCATAGATATTTTTTTCAATTCTTCTCCGGTATTGTTCTAAACTTTTCTCGTGTGAGGAAAAACGAAAACATTTTTGGGTAACAAGTGAGTATTGTGGCCATTAGAAATTGTATAATTGGACAGAGATGTGCCCATTTGCCAAACAAATTATATAAATGAGTGCCTATAAAAAGGCCTGTTTAGGAATATTTTCATACCGTCTGTACTGCTAAATATGTACAGAACCCTAACGTGAAGGTCATTCTCTGTTCGATGTTGCATGCATCAATAAAAGACATGACCTACCCAGAGATATGAAACAATATGTGCTAACATGTTCTGTATGATATGGGTATTTAAAAAATAAACTACCACCTATTTATATATGACCAGCGATAAATCTCCTTGATGTGACGTAAATGTACAACCTTGCTGACCTGAAGTCTCCCTTAAAATTACATTTATTAGCTGCATGCACGGCATGGTAATTATACAGACACAATTTAATTAAATGGTGCAATATATTTACATGAATGACTAGTAAAGAGGGACGTGAACCGTGATCCCAAGCTGACCCTGAAAAGCCTTTACATATCAGTAAGTGTCATGGCAGAAACTGCATGACCACAATGAAATCATGTTAAAAACAGGAATAATGACCAATTATGATTCCCCACCTTTAATTTACAAGTGTAATGTTTTGGTATCTAATCTCCCGGCATCACATGGTGCTGTTCCCACCAGTTAAGAGATTTATTCCAATAGAAGGTACTGGTCATTTTCACCAAAAAAGTAACCTCTGTGCTTCATATTCTTTCACCAGATACAGTGATGGTGCTTTTTCTTCGTGAACATTTGGTTGTCCTCGGTATGATATCACTGTAATTTGTTAGATGGCATTTTGATTGATTTCATCATTTGATTTGTTGTGTGGCTCCACGCAGTGTGATGCACACGTTATGTCTGCAGGTGTTACATTTACATTTATTCATTTGGCAGACGCTTTTATCCAAAGCGACTTACACAGGTTACAGTTCTTTACAAAGTTATCCATTTATACAGCTGGATATATACTGAGGCAATTGTGGGTTAAGTACCTTGCCCAAGGGTACAGCAGCAGTGTCCCAGCGGGGATCGAACCGGCAACCTTTCGGTTACAAGTCCTTCTTCTTAACCACTATGCTACACTGCCACCTGCTATGAAGTGTGTGTTATGCCTGCCTGTGTTATGTCTGTTATTCAGAATTCATTCAGAATTCCATTATTATTCAGATTTCCATTATTATTCAGAATTCCATAAAACAGAAATTCATCATCAGGAGGGTGGTGTGCCAAGTGCTAACAGATTATTCACTGAGACAGAAATTCATCTTCACTATTGATTCGGCCCATTCCTACCTATTGTTCATTGAGAGCGAGACCACAAATAATCATAAAAAATGTTATGAATTGAAGATTTTATTAGTATTGACAGCCTGTACATATTTCATCCCAAGGAACATGTTAACTATTACAGAGTTTAGAATACATTGACTAATGCTATGGATCATCTAAATCAAACAGATGACTGGAAGAAAAGTTTAATCTGCCCTGTTTCCTGGAAGGCCACGTTCCTGAAGCATTTCTTTGATGCTGGACTGCACTGGCACTTAGTGAAGTGTAAAACAATGACTGGCAACTGGAGGCTTGTGGGCCAAATCCAGCCCAGAAGATAATAATTGCTGGCCAGTATAAAATCTGTGACCTAGTTTTTTTTTTTAACTAGTAAATACTTTGGGTCTGGGAATTATCATGTCCCAAAGAAACTTTCCTGGAGTTTTGACAATACACTTATTATGTCATATCAGTGCTGTTTTTTCATAGTTTTCTCAGGTCAGCAGTTACAGAATTATATAAAAGGATGGTCATTTTTGAGAACTGAGACGGTCATTTGAGACATAGAGAACAGCTCTAGATTTGCAAAAAAGCTACAGAATGGCTCCAGTTAATATCACAGATAGAACTTCTCAAGAGTGGCTGATCATTCCGTTTTCATGATATACTGTGAATTGGATGCTTTTGATATTTTTTTACTTGTGCCATCATATCCTTGGTTTTAAAGGATATAGTAAAGTTTTTGGACATGAAAAGGATATGAAACTGGGGAGTCATTAAGCGTGGTCCTGAATTGCAGCAGGTATACCCAGAGGTGACATACGGGTGCTATTCACAGTATTCACTATTCACAGAGACTGGTCTCTGTTCTGGAATCTTGCTGTAATGACAACACCTGTTCACACCTGGCTGAGTGCCACACCTGTATTATCTGGGATCAGTGCAAAATGCAGAGGTTGGAATACTTAAACTTTGCATTGATACTGTATGGTTATGACTTGTGGTCAGTCCATTGATAATTTTTGGTTAGACATGATATTTTGTGTCATGCAGAAGCCCCAAACCATAAAAGTGAAAGATTAATCATTAATTGAGTACATCCATCTGTTGTTGGTTAGTAAGACAGCTAGCAAGATAAAGTTAGTTAGCTATCTAGAAAGGCAAACAGTAATCAGTATAGCAAGTGTGCTAACAAGACAGCACATCAGCTAAAACTAGTAGAGATCATTGCTTATGTTAGTAGGACCCACCATCTCCTGCTATTATCTCCCCTTCCTCCTTTACTTTTGGTAAGGTTAGTTCACATCTGTAACTTACAGCTTTATTAGTTGACTTGCTACCACCTGAAAAAAAAAAGGTAGCTGCACTTCCCGATACCATTCAAAAACAGCAGCAGCGTAATATTACTTACAGGATATTCCCATCCTTATCCCTGCTCCTCCCTTCTAGCTCAGGGGGCATGAGTGAAGCACTGGGCAGCGCTTCAAGCTTCACTCATGGCCTTATTAAGGTTTGCAAACAGCAGTGGGAAAACATCAGTGAACCATCAGACTTAGCTTCTATGTGTTTCGGTTCTAACAATGGAAAAGGTGCTAGTTATGGGGTCCCTGCAACCACCATGATCATACTTAGTGCTGGACCTTTGGACTCATTTATATTTCACACATATTAATTTTTTAGAAATAATCAGAAATGTATCCTTTCTGCTTCATCATTTGGTGATGATTTAATGTGCTTTGAAAAGCTCCAATTTGGTTTTTGTAATCCAAGTAAGGTTCCTGTATACCTCATTCTACAGCTAAGGCTAATGATTTCATTACTTACAGCTGTACAGCTGTTCAGACCTCTTTATGTTCTAAGAGGTCTTTCATGCATATGCACGCTCTTTTTCCATACCTGTGGGTCAGAGAGACGCTGTTAGGTCACGTCACAACCCTGAAAAGCCAGTGCTAAATGTCCAGAACTGTAAGCTAGGTCAGTTAAAAATGGAGCTTTTCATTAATCATTGAGTGGAGTAAAAAGCTATCCACAGTATATTAACTACAATTCTGACCATTCTTTTTCAGACACAGAACTTTGTATTTCGGCAGTAACACAATGGTATTATGGAAAGTGGATCCACAGGAGTGTGTACTACAGCCATGTCTGTTGTTTTTTTCACAAATTCACTGAATCATCTCAAATGTAACTGGCCACCTACCGTGAAGACTACAATGGCTCCTGCCCAGAATGTGTTTGCTGCAGAATTTGTGGGTCAATCCCCCTCTGCGGGTGGGGGGCTAGAATTCAAATGCCTCCAGTTTGCTCTGCTGTCACAGTATTCCTGGGATCCTCATTCTGGGCACAAACAGGCGTGCATTCAAGTTCTGATGGAACTCTACATGGGGAAAAGCCTTTAAGTCTTAGTATTTCTGTTATTCACCCGTTATAGTACCTTAGAGCTGGTGGTGGCCACACTGGCCAGTGAGCAGCAAATAAGAGATGAAGTGAATGCTATACCTATATTTCATACTTGTTTGGAACCTGTTTTGAATCCTTGGACACTAGTAATGAGCATGCCAATTTAAATAAGGATAACGCATTAGCAGCCTGTTGCATTTAACTTGATTTTAACTGACGTGGTAGACCTACCTTTGAGCTCTTAATGTTTAACCATTTTAGTTATGCCAAGAAAAAGGTTTTAAGTGTAAAAAAGGCAAGGCTGTTGGTCTTGACAAACAGGCTTTTTTGATGCCTCTGCTCAGGATTTCACCTAGGAATTTGATGACCCTGGGTTAAGAGATTGCTCTGAAAACTTCAGCTTACATTTTAATTAGCCATGGCTCAAAAAAATCATTTTTCATGAGCTCCTTTACAAGTCTCTTCTTTGCCTGCTGCTGACACTGATTTGGACACTGTTGTATTTGGAGATGTGTTGCATTAATTATGCATTTCTTTATATGGTTCATGCAGATATGGATGCTGTGTCAGTACATACATGGCATATGGCTTCCACTTTTGAATAATTTTTTCCCAGTGCAGCAAACTGTGGGAGGGAGGCCTTTAAGCCGAGCACTATCTGCATTCAGCTATAATTCAGGAGACATTGTTTTAGGAAGAAGCCGTTTGTTTTCTTGTTTTGCCTTATAGCATTACATGGTCCTTTGGTGGCACTTGCTTTGACAGCATGTTTCGTTAAACCTTTAAGGTCTGCAGAGAGTATGTTACCTCGGTTCACAGTCATGTCTTTTTTTTGTACAAAAAGCTCTGTTTATCCAGTTCACCTCTCAGTATGCCCCAGGTGATGCTGCATGCTTTATTACTAATGTCCGACCTCCACAGTGGTTCATCGTTCTGTTCAGACCTTGCAGGAACTATGAGCGGTGAGGAATAAAATGCAGTAATTAAACTGATCATTAAATACACCATTTAATTAAAGTGGTCATCAAATACACCATGAAATGACAGTTGTATGCTCTTAAGTGTATGTTCATCTGTACCTTGGCAGATACCATACCTGGCATCCAAATTGTTGCATGTCTGAATCTAGAGATTCCTTTATCTCCTATATATATTACATTACATTATTGTCATTTAGCAGATGCTCTTATTCAGAGCAACTGGCATAGGCTAAAATTTCATCCATATACAGCTTGATATTTACTGAGGTGATTGTGGGTTAAGTACGTTGCCCAAAGGTACAACAGCAGTGACTTAGTGGGGAATTTAACCAGCAACCTTTCGGTTACAAACCCTGTTCCTTACCACTACACCACACTGACAGATAGTTTGCAGATAACATTCATATGGCATAGCACTGTAACACTAAAAGGGTTATGGTTGTAGTAATTTTAACAAACTATCATGTAAAATATTGCAGTCCATTATCCAGCACTATTTTTATGTATAGCCCTTTGTATGCTTTGACTGGGAAATCAGCATTGAGAACTGTATTTTGACCACCAGCAAAACAAACAGCAACAGCAGGTCAGGATGATAGACTAGAAACTGAATTTGACTGGCAATTCAAGGGAAAAAATATTACAATGACCTACTCATTACTGGCCTCTGTTTGTGAAAGACAATTGGCGAAAGTGGCAATTACTATCTAGAATGTTACTCTCATTCATTTTAGGTAGCTAAAATAATTGGCTATGATCCAGTACATAGCATAGCTAGCTGTATAACAAAACTAGCTCTGCGATTCAGCAGGCAATATATATAGCTGAGAAGGTCTGTAAGTGTTGGGAGTGTAAGAAAACCACTGCTTTTATAAATATTACCAGTTCAACAATGATGCAACTGAAGCTAGCAAAAGTTTGGCTAGTTAACAAGCTTGCTGTAATGGACTGGGTCTGAAACATAGTTTCTATGTGTTAAAGTCCA
Organism: Megalops atlanticus; assembly: GCA_019176425.1. Lineage (NCBI taxonomy): Eukaryota > Metazoa > Chordata > Actinopteri > Elopiformes > Megalopidae > Megalops > Megalops atlanticus. The sequence goes on from CM032882.1 coordinate 30,891,546, forward strand.
TTTTAAACTCAGTGGAAATACCAAGGAGATGAGCAGGCAAGACACATAAAAATGTATGAATAATATTTCCAGATAGGCACCTTTATTAATTACATTGTCAATTTATTGTTATTTATTTCCAGATATGCACCTTTATTAATTACATTGTCAATTTATTGTTATTTAGATTTAAATAGAGGGTTCACTGGATGAAAAGTTTTTTAAACTTATTTTGATCTTTTATTCATGCATGGTGCAAAATTTGCTCTGCTTTAGTATTTGAGAAGATATAGATGCCGCTGTTAAAGAGCTAGCTACTTGTTAGCTATTCAGTTTGTTGTCATTGTCTTTGTCATAGCAGTAGCAGAAGTAGTCACCTCTGTAGTCACCGCTGTAGTTTATTATTGAGAATAAAATTGCTATTGGATATTAAAGTGACACAAGAGCCAAAAAGTTAAATTTGAAATGTAAATTTATGTGGGAAGGAGAAAATTTTGGAAGGAGGAAATTAAGTAGTCTTTACTAAAGAATTGTGTTACTAAGAGTCAATGATATTAAGAGACTGCTCAGTTCTAATGCTTAAAGATAGTTCATTCCACCACAGGCTTGAGATTTAAAACAGTTAGAAGAAGAGATGCAAACAGACTGTCGCCAACAGAAGGCAATTGCGTTAGTTAATTTGAGAAAATGACCATAGCCTGGACATTAGACAAAATATTTTTCCGAACACTTCCCTTGTCTCCTCCAGGTTGTAAAATGCCATTTTCTTCATAAAATTCTAATTCAGAGCAAGAACCTCCCAAGGTTTCCTCAGGAATGGCTTTTCAAGAGAATGCTCAGCCAGCCACAGTCTCCTAAACTTGACATCCAAGCAAACGAGGTTTTCCTCTTCCCAGCTTTAAACACACAATTGAAACGACAATCATAAAACAAAGCGAACTACAAATCTCTTAATATGAGATGCTCATCGTTTGGGAATGCGTTTGACTTACTCGGGGCTATTATACTCATCCTGCTGGATTACATAATGGTCTGTGTGACCTGCGGCAGGCGATTTAAGTGCCATAAAAGATCGTCATTCCCCGTCGAGCCACGAGTTAATGGTACATTAGACCCTACCCATGCAGCTGCGTTCCAGCTGTTTTTTTTTTTTTGCGCGGGCAAATCTTCTTAGTTCCTGATCAAACAGGTAATGACGTACGGCTCTATGAGCCAGACCAGATTTGACTATCAAATGGAGGGACTAAAAGCCACTAACGGTTTTCAGTTCACTTTGATGTCAGAACCATCCAGACAAGCTGGACAGACATTCAGGATTTCCCAGCTGTGTGCGCCATAAGTGCCGCACTTGGACTTGGCCAAAAATGTGTATTTGCTCTCAGCAAAGACGAGAAAGTGACAGTGTAGGAAATAGGAAGCCTGGAAGATATCCAACACAATCTTTTGCACCAGAATATCTCCACTCTTAATACTCAGAGGCCCGTTCCACTGGCTGGTGCACACTCAGCTATGCACAGCTATACATGTCAAATATGATGTATTTAAATCAAGTGTGAACTGTTTAAATATGTGTAAATATTAGATTCCTACCAATGTAGTCCATGTTTGCATAGATACTTTGATAGATTATTGCTTGCCTCTGTATTAGTTTAAGAGCAAATACATTATATTTATTGACAATATGCTCAATGTGTAGCCATTTAAAAAATAACACAATCTAATATCGTAAAAGGTAACTATGAATGCATATATTACAATTCATTAAATAAATATAAACATGAATGCCTTCTTAAGAATCCTAACTTATAAATGGCACCATTATTTTCATTGTGCCAAAGTGATTGGTTCCATATTATCTTTTTACAGTACGTGTAGTAAGAATAGTCAGAAAAGGGGTCAAATAAATGAGTAATCTCCTAACGTAAAGATGGCTTACGGCACATTCGTGTTCGTAACGCGATTTGAGATAATCAGGCGTGACCCAGCTGATGGAACAGCATAGCAGTTGTCTTGTGTTGGAATCTCCACATCTTTATCATGCTTCATGCATGCACTATTGAAACTGGGTCCTTTGAAGTGAGCTGTGAAAGAGTTGGAAAGTAGTGAACTGTGGGTGACCCCAGTTTGGAATAAGTGTGCCATCTTTATGGCAGATCGTGTTGCATTCGCTGATTCCTTTGCATGTTGCATACCATTAACCTTTTCATCCCATTACTTTTTAATGTTATTATTACTGTCATGTCATACTTCCGTGATACTCTCCGTGTTTTGAGATTTATGCATTAGTGTTCAAGTTGTGTGGATTGGATACCACTGTTAGTATCCAGCTGTTGGAGACAGTAGGTCCAGAACCTTGAGCTCCAAGAGACGTGAAAGCATCCGTATGTACTTCCGGGTTGAAGGTTGAGACCATTTAGACCCTGTGTCATTGAACATCCACTCACTTGACCCCATGGTTCTGTGAGTATTGTAGACCCCCTCACATGGGGGTAGTCCACAGAAAGCCCACAGCCTCACAATGGAAATAAAGGGTGATGCCTGTTATGGAGCAGATGAACTTTTTAAAAGGCTGGTGGGCTGCTTTAGCAGGAAATGTGAGCAAATAGCAACTATGAAACAGGGCACCATCACCTAACGACATTCCCTCTAACAAAGGAAGCAAAGGTTTTTGGTTAATAATCTGACTACTAAAATTATTTCCACCCTGAGGTTTACTCGCTATGTCAGTGATGCACAAACTTCCAGCAATATTGCGTGCTTAAGTAAGGTAAGGTGAGGATATGAGTTTGATTGATGAGTCAGTAATGCGATGCAAAGTCTCCACAAACTGCTCTTGGACATAATGAACTGTGTTTTGAATTGTCATCTGTATCTCCATACTGGCAAATTAATGACATTATTCTTCCCTTTGAAATTCAGCTGAGGTCAGAGATCCAGGTCACAGATAACAGTCGTTGTCTACTGTTGTCAGCTGACTCAAAGCACAACAGCAATGTCTGAGAGACTAACAAACCTGACAGCTGTCAACTGTACAAAAGGCACCTACCTATACCTACATAGTGAAACAGCCATGGAATACGCTATAGCGGTTATCCAGATTTTTCACTGTTGCCGAAGGGCTAAATATGGGCATAAGCCCATTGCAAAAACAGTTGCTCATTGCAAGAATTTTTACTGTGCATATTGTTTAGGTTCAGGTTGAAATGTCTGATCTGCAACATACGTAAAACTGACCAAAGCAGAACAATTTTACCAGTAGCCATCATGTTAAGGTGAAAACCTGGTTCTAAGTCAAAATACAACACATTTGCAGATATGATCCACTGAAAATATTTGGAAGGTTGCTTGTTTGTGATTCATGTCTCCTGGTAATAAAATGAACCAGATGAAAACAGAAGATGTGAACAGAATGAGATATGAGCATAGTGAGCTTCAAAGTGCAATGTCCGTCAAGTTCTATACAGTGAAATTTTAATATTCATTGTTTGACATATGCTTACTACTGATATATGCTACTGCTGGGAATTTAAGAAATATTTGGAATAAGTGCCTATTGTTTTAGTCTTATTTTAGTGTATGGCTGGCATGGATTACACCTTAATCGGATTTGCATATATTTATCACATTCATGCAACCTTTTTGATTATTTAGTCTCAGGTTTAAGACTGCTGTAGTGCATCTGGTCTTGAAAATTCACAGCCAAGGGCTATTGGTTATTTCTTTGCAAATACATTTAATGAATTAAAAGAACACGCTTTCCTGTGTCCAATCCTCTTAGGTTTTTTTCTCATTTGCCTGCTGTTATCATGGGAGCAGGTTGCATTAGTGCTCAGGAGATGAAGTCCAAGCTCCCAGTATCTCAACAGTGCAAATATTTGAAAAAAAAACTGAATAAATCATTGGTTCCATGTGTATTTTGCCCAGAAGCAACATAGCTCTTTATATTATAAAAGGAAGGCATCGGGGAAAAGATCACTTGCTTCACCTTTGGACAATGCATATGAGAATAGTATGCATGAGCTCTGGAATCAGGGGACCTAAGTCCTAGGAGCAAAGAGCAGTAGAATCCTTATCTGAGGGCAAGCTGACATGACTTTATTGACAGATTTCCCCGGTTACCATCATATGGAAAACTCAAGTTACAGCATGGTCAATACACGCACTTCCCTCTTCGACAGAGTGGACCAGATTGGTTGTGCCTGTTCTTCATTCGTCTCTCAAAGAAACAATAACCATCAACTACTAGGTCAGGTTAATATTGACCATATTTTGTCCAGTAGTATGACAACCTCTCTTTAGATGAAGGCATTATTAATAAAAATATATTTTTATGAGCTGTATATTTGACAGATATACAGCTTCCTGTTCCTGTAAAAAGATACTTGACAAGGGAACAGCTAGCTACATGGCTTTACCTTGAACTGCCTTGACCACGACCATTGCGGCTGTTCTATCATTTAAGGGTCAATAAACAACCACACCATCATCCCATACAAGCATATAAAGCATACATGGTATTTGGGAAAGTAAAAGATATGTCATATTTGTACTTCTCTTAATCTCTGTACATCTATTATAAAGCAGTTGCAGGAGGCATCAAACAATGTTCTTTTACTGCAATATCACCACCAACTTTACAAACAGCAATGTCTACAGTTGCACTGTAGCAAAGGGCAAGAGCAGTCACCCCACCTGGCCTCGAACCCGGGTCTACGGGGTACCAAACATGCAACTTTGACCGTGACGCCAAAGAGCCAGGCTCATTGGTCGGGCAGTCAGAGCGCATACTCAACCGTTGTGACAGCACTCCGTCACATGCACACTACACAGATGGTTGGAGTACAATATCAAGATAAAATTTTCATATACATGTACAATTTTTCTATCATTTCAATTCAGGTTGGAGTAATCTACCCTTGTACTCTCAGAAATACACACTGGGTGCACTGTGTGCGTAGGTTTTCAGTATTTTATATTACACTCCTGGCACCAGTTTTGACACTGGTACATTCTTGACCTGCTGCCTATCCTAACCCTGTGCTCACACCGGCAGCAACAACAAGCGACAAAGCGACATGGCGACTGTCGCTCAGTGTGACCATTGGAAATGAATGACGTCCGGCCGCTTCGTTGCTTGTTGTCGCTGGCAGTGTGTAAGCACAGTAAGACAAAATACACCAGATTTCACTAAGCTCTGAAAAATAAAACACAAGAAAAGGCACTACCTTTTATGAATGACTTCTCTAATCAATATCCATAATGGCATTCAGAAGACACCAGGGGTTGTGATGTGTTTAAGACGTTAACCTTCATGAAAGCAACATAATGAGGTTGACAGACGGACTGACTGCTCTGACATGGTCCAGGGGACCTTTCACAGGCAATGAAAATACGTGATTGTCAAATGTCATGGCATTCACCACCTAACAGACAGATGTTTTGGATTCATTCCCTTCCCCCAGCACAGGTAATTAAGAGCTGATGTTCCAGAGAAAGCTGTGATCACACATATGAATAGACATGGCCAGCATAAGAATCTAATTGTGTGATATGATTATCATGAGAGTCATTCCCCCTACTTAGCTACTACTGTAATGTAATGGCTGATCTGGGTAGATGTTTTCAGTGTTAAAATTTGAGTTGTATTTCAGTTTAAAAAAATATGTATGCCAATTACAGTATATAATTCCCTCTGATGTGCAAATATATCTTCCACAAGTTTCATTTTGAATTCTGAGTGTGTTCTGGTTTTCTCAGAAGGGGGTGAAATTGCAACACATGAAGAGAATGCAAAAATTCACCTGGACATGTAAGGTGTCATCAGTTCCTTAGTTTCCACTTTGTAGTAAATTCATTTTGGGTTATCTCTGAGCCAGCTACCCCCCATTCTGTAAAAGCAAGGTTTTCATGGTTGGCAGCCCTACAAGTGGTGATGGTAAATAGTAAAATAACAGAGATTTCAGCAAGTTTTGGACTATCCTCAAGACTGCTTGACTCATGTCACCTCAAACACATCAGACCTAGTAGATTAATATTATCCTTATAGAATCATAAATGCTAAAATCAGGGCTCACCGCTGTGATGTTAGTATAAGGTCTATTACAGTCTACCACTCAATACCTGATATTTGAAATCTGAAATATACACTGACAATTCCAGCCCATTTGTCAATGAGAATGTGATAATTATATTAATGAACCTATGTCAAAACATAATTAGCTCATCAAAAATGATTCACTTCATGAATAGGAAATAATGTAAAGATGAATAGTCTGCAATCCAATCTAACTGGGAATGTTAACGGTTAGCTTTTGAAAACTGGGAAAAAAATCAGCGGCATGGAATAATTTTGAGTCTAGAATATTTAATCAGGAATTTTGTAATTAGAGACATTTATAATTGATTTGGACTGTCATTAGTCCAGTGACAAGAAAGAGAAGAACTGTTGTGATGGAGTACCCTAATATTACCAGACCACTTTCTCACTTGTACAATAACTACTTCACCCTAATGATACTCATTCTAAACCAGAAATTTACCTCTACAAGTAGTACTTTGCCCTTTGTGGTCAACATCATGATGAAGTATGGGTAGAAATCATGTTTAAAAGTGAAACAAGAACTGAAAATATTGTTTCTCGCCGACACCATAAGGCTGCGGCAGTCCATTGGATACGGTCAGTGAAACACTGTGGACAATGAACTCAAAATGATGGTCACCGTGGAAACGAGCATTAGATGATATTTTGTTGCACATTAAAAAAGCATTACAAATCAATTGCAAATACGTTAAACATGAATTGTTTACACACATGGGTTTTGCAGAGTTGTATGTACATTATGTCATGGGTCTGAGCAAGTTTTTTTTGACATTTTTAATGATAAGACCATATAATCTTGTGATTGTTTTATATTTGACTGGGTGGAGATAGTTTTGAGTTGGGTCACTCAGTGTGGTAAGGACATGCTTTTTGGAAAAACTGTTGTCCCTCCCATTGTCCCTAAGAGTAGGGGGGTCTGTTCTCAGTGACAGGCACAGAGGGGATGTGTCCTCTCATTAAAAAGCCTTCGTAAACATGTCACAATCGTCACAGCAGACACATGTCCTTATTATAACTTTGTCTGTTTAGATTCCTGTCTCTGTGAGACACCGAGCATCTTGCAAATTGCAAATTGCATTTTTTTTGTACCTCGTCGGCAACAAATCCACCATGGAGGCATAATCTTGATAAAGTGGGTGTCGCTCTCGAGGCTGACTGCAAACGGGAACAGGAGCAGACATATGGGAGGAGTGGGTGGGAGCGATATTACTGTCGCGCTTCCATAGCCTGCCCTTAGGGAGTAATTGATGAATGAGGAAACTGCCAATCACTCCCAAAGCAGAAGCCAGACATTGAAGATATAATAGTCTTGCAAACTGAATAAGAAGCAGTCTCTCACTGCCTTACTTTTCAGTTTCTAACAGACAGTCTTCCATTTTCATTTTTGCATCTTATCCCTCCCTTTTTATATTATGTTCCTTTTTCTAACTCATTTCTCATTTACTTTGTCATAAAATTATCCAGTGCATAAAGGCTTGTGGATAATATGTGGTCCATTAAAATTTGTCTCCAGTCTTAAAAATTTTGGCAAACAAAGGTTTTCCTGTTCTTTTATCTACTGACTTCAGGCTGAAATAATTTGCTGGTGTGTAAGGATAGGGGGAGGGAGTACTGCATCCTAAAGGTCTTTGGGTAAATGCTGATTGGTTCAACAAGTTCCAAACAAAAAAAAAAACACCAACTTTTGGACTTATTTTAAATGGTTATGTAATAGTGGATTTGTTGACTTGTGTTTGTCCGCATATTAAAAGTGTTGGCACTGTTAGCCTGGTCTGACACTGTTGCTCATTCAACTTGATTGGATACACTTCTGTTCTTTTGTGCTGGAAGTCGCTCTGGATAAGAGCGCCTGCTAAATGAATGTGATGTAATGGAATGTAGTGAATTGAGAATGAAACTGAGAGGTCATAAACTCATGTCTGTCAGTCTGTGGAATCCGCAAGAGCTTTGTCTGACCAGATGAAAATTTACTCTAGATTTTGTCTTTATATCAGGTATTTCATAAAACCATGACAAAGATTTAAGCCATATGTTGGACATTTTCTGCTATGCACTTGCTTTTAAAGGTCTGCACATTCTCTCATCAGGGATCATAAACCTCAGTGATTGTTATGGACAGAGAATAAAGATGTATGTTTTCATAATTTTCACAGCTATCAGCAGATATTGACAGTGAATAGATGCTGACAATATGTGACAAATGAATCACAGTTATAGTAAGATAGTTATATATTTTACCCTTATTATGAAACTCATAATTGCTTGTCAAAGGAAGGATGGGACTTTTACTTGCTGATAGCTCATCTGTGTCCTGTGAGAGGGGAAGGGGAAAGCTTTCAGTATGTGATTCATCCATGATCAACTTGATATTGGAGTGTATCCAGATTAGTTTAATACATGTCAGTTGTAATATTCCATTAGCTAACAGAGCCTAATGTTTTGCTATGGTATACCACTGAAATTAAACTGTATGGCAAACTTCTGACATTCTTTCTAATTGCTTTTTAAAACTTATTTTCATATTTCTGTGGACAGTCAATACAAATGTACTGTATTCCCTTCCACCCATACACTTCTAATAATATGTACAGTGAGTATTATTATGATACATCATATTGCTTCATTTACCACCTTTGTGCACAATATACATAGCACATAATACATAATCACATTGTGGTTGTGCAAGCCATGTAATTTCATGTTATTCCATATAATTTCCATATTCCACTTATGGTTAACCCCCATGTTTTTCCCCTTCGTTTAATTAATTCCCTTCCCTGTATCTTATATAGCCAAAAATAAATAAATAAATAAATAAATGAGTATATATAATCATTTATAAGTAAGATGTCTACAATTATGTAATATTTACATGTTGCTCATGTGTATACAGGGCGATCTCTGGTAAGTAAGTAGGGAACGTACTGTACTGCTTTCAAAAAGGAAATAGAAGTGATTTAATAAACTAAAATCTGGCCAGAGTAGGCCTAGTTAAAATTCAGACTCACAAAAACTCCACAAAGTGGAGCACAGTGAAACATCCTCCATCTCAAACACAAAAACACAGCTCGTAATCTTTTCTACTTATTGCAAACTTTGAAAATGTAGTTTGTATCCAGACATTTAAAAATACATACTTTTAGAAATAGTCAAAAAAGGCATTGATTTAATTAAAAATGAGTGCCACTTCTTGAAAATATTTAAAGTAAAAGTTAATTAATAGAGTTAAAATCAGATGTTTTAACAGATTAAAAGAGACAGTACTCACCTATATACTGCACACTAATTCGATCACTAAAGAAAGCATATTTCAGTTCACTAAGGTGTTTTCTTTGGGAGTTGTTGTGAATGGAGAGTTCAACAGCTGGCATTATAACTACCACGAATGGATATCCATATGAGACAACTCTAAGACTTCAAATAGATAGCAAAATGAATATTAATTATTTACACAAACCAAGTAATAATCCTAAATGTGTGTTTATCATGATGGATATGAAATGCTATTTCATCCTTTACACTTCAGCCTTTACTCAATACCAATATCCGGTTGTCTCATCAGTTTTTTTTTTTTTTTTTTTTTCTTGGTTGCCTGGAAAATACACCTATTTAAATACATAGTGATCAATATGAGTGTTTTCTGGCTTCAAATATTCAAGGCTATTGATTTTTTTAAATGCTGGGGTTTTAAAAATGCAAGGATCCCACATGATCTGATGTATCATCTGCAATGTAGGGTATTTCACAAGGCATTATACTTATACTGTGGGGAAAAAAATAGATTTTTATCCGTTATAAATTCATGCTGATCACTATAAATCCATGGTAAGCTAAAATGGAAACAGCGACTGGTACATCATTATCAGCCCTTGTGAAACTGTAATTATAGGTGAGGCTTGATGGCACAACAGTAATGCTTCATGGCTTCTTTTGATGGCATGCCCTGATTTAATGACTGAGTTTATGCCACTGTCAAAACATGCTAAACAGTAGACTAAATATGTCAGAGAAAATTGCATTCCTAATCACTACCAGTTAGCGTATTATCTTGCTGACTTGACTCCCACAAACCCATATCGTAGTTTACAATGCATTACTTAGCCTATCCACCAGGGTGTAAAGCTAAACAGCAAGATTGGTGTTAGTATTAGCTGTCCCCTATTCCCATAGCTAGAGATTTTAAACACATTGAAATAGTTGTGGCTGCTAGGCTGCTATGTTTTTCAATTTTTAGAAAATACAAAACAATTGAACAGCGCAGATAAACATAGCATAATTAAATCAGGTCTGAATGGATAACATCCAATCACTGATATGTTTAACCAGGCATTCTAAGTCTCCTTCGTTAAGAGCAGTTATGAGGGATTTTTTTTTCCGTAGTCAGTGTGTCTACCAGTGAGATTTGAGAGAACACGGACAAACTAATATGGACTATATGGCCGAGATCAGGTAGAATGTAGCACAGAATGGGATCTTGTATTGTTCGGGGTTTTTTTTTTTTTTTTTTTTTTTACAATGAATGACATTTAATTCAACAGAAAGATTTGATTCCAGACAGCCAAAAACCAACTATTCTTGGAAGAATTTTGGAATAATGGTTGTAAAATAATTTTAATAAAATGAGAATAATAAAATTCCGATAATAATCATATTGTTTAATGCTATATATTCTAATATTCTTTTTATTCTTAAATTTAGTATCTAATTTTCTTATTTTTTCAGGTACAATATACCAATTAATCTGTAAGTTTTCATATGTCCCCTATTTAAGAGCTATATTCAAGAGTCTTATATGATTAACATTGTATATGTGTGGAAATGGAATATCAGTGGATACATGATCAGTTCTATGAATTGTCCCATTAGAGTCTGATTAATCTTGACCATGTCAGCAAGCCAAACCAAGTATTCAGAGAGAGATTTGTCAAATGACACCTGACGACAAATTGCTAACATATTACATCACTTAATCATATAATGGCAAACTTTCTTATGCCTCATCAGGGTACTCTCTGCCAACCAGCAATGTCTGTCAAACTGTCTCACCCACACTGTGGAACTGTCAGCTGAAACAGATGAGTCCTGTCCTGTGGGTTTCAAATATGACTGAAACAGGCTAATTAGATATGTGCTGAATTTAGACAGTAAGAATGAAATATTCAACAATTTACTAAGGAGTGCCACAGCCTTCTTCTGTGTGGTGGAAGTATTGCCCTTCAGGCCTACTTACTCATTTACATTGACTTTTTTGATAAACTTAGACTGACATCAACAATAACGCTAAACGCCTCATATGTTTTCACAATAGGTGAATTAGCACATATTAAAAAACTAATGGACATATACATATAACATATATATGGGTCTATTCTTGGTCTACTCTCTTGGTTTGTTTGATTGTTTTTTAGCATCATGAAAACCTGACATAATTCAGTTGTGATGTTTCTGTGTAAATGATATACTTTAATGGGAAAAAGTTGTGTTTAAAATGTTTAACCTCATATGTCCTTCTTCATCTTGTGTCATTGCATGTTCATGCAATTCACAGGGTAAGAAGCTCTGCTCTAGCTGGGTATATATATTGAAAAAAACAAGGACAACAACAGAGAATGGAGAGAGTTTGTCTTGGAGAGATGTTAGCATAACCAGAGTCACACTGATTAGCGCAGAAACATCTCAGCACCTCACACAATCTATCCTCATGTCAAATTCCATCCTTTATGGATAAAATGTACATGCTTTGAAGAAGCATTTGACCACTCTCAGCACAAAGAAATTAATAACAAATGAATGGAATTGGGTAAAAGATCAACATCTCTGTGTCACTGCCCCGGTGTTTAAGCATTCATAGTATTCAGCGCAAAGCATGTTTTTCAAATTGGAAAATGTTAATTGCCAGTCAGACACTGAGTACAACTGCAGGAACCGCAGGTCTCAATGTTTTATTCATTCCTCTTATTATGGTAGAAGGTTTAAGTGATGTTTTATCACCATAAAAATTACATTGAGAAGAGTGTGTATGCAAGGGAGACCGTGTCTTTCGTCTTTAACAACCAGAGCTGCAGTTCTGCGGTTTTAAGCCATGTTCTAAATTAAATAAGTGTACAGGAAACCTCTTTTGAATCATAATTAGTATACAGTATTAAATATACCATTTAATCTCTAGATGGCTGGCAGCTCACATTCAGCAATTTGACAACACAGAGCAGGCAGATAAAACCACCCTGTGCTGTGAGGAAAAAAAAAAAAACTCAGAAGCAGGGCCTTCACTGCAAAACTGGAATGACACTGCCATAAGCCTTTGTGATATTTAGTGTGGTATCAGCCATTCACAGAGGGGAGAAATACACTGCGAAGTCCCTTTAGGGATCATTTAAAGTAGAATGAAGAAAAAAATGAATTGAACACACTGTATGTATTGCCAGTGCTACTAGTTTCATAAATGCAATTTATTGAGGCTCCCAGCAAGAAATTTCAGGCTAAATTTATCTGAACACTCGCTAAATTATTAGCTTCACCAATAAAAACTTACTATCTACCAAACAGCCATGTTTTTTCAATTATGATAACACTGAGAAGTTGCTGTCACCGGACATATTTTATTTATTTTTTGTTATACACACAGTATAATTGTCTGATGCTTTTGCAGTTTACCACTTTATATTATTCCACAGCTGAACTGTTATGCGTTTAGAATTTTCAACAGAATAATTATCTTTTAATGAACAAAAGTATAACTTCAATGATATCGCTAGCAATGAGTAACTAGCTGGCGGTTGGCAGTCAGCTGACTGACAGAATAAGAAGCACATCTCCCTCTCTTGACTGCCTCTCAGTGACGATATATATGACTCACTAGAAGATACAGTAACTCATTTATTTTCTGTGCCTTCTGATAGAGATTTCTTTAGCCATAGCTCCGATGATGAGAATGAAAGGATCAACCAATATTAGATGCATAAACAGGCAAATTAAATGGTTTATTCAAGCAACTGTATAAATAGCATCTTCTCTTTTCACCGGTTCTATGAACAACTGAGTCATCCTTATAACATACACCCTCTCTTCTGAAATAATAAAACATATGGACCATCCATAAATTATGCCCCTAAGCACCACTGGTTTGTCACAGTTCTTTTCTACATTTGTGGCTGGGCTGGCCTTTAGTGTCCACATTTAAAGAGTTTTAAAAATCATTGGACATACAATTTTTCTTTTAAATGTAGGTAAAAGAAAATGTGAGACTTCATGTTCACAATACAAAGGTTATCAAGGTTAAAATAAACACCAGGATATGTCTAAGGAGCCATTTACCCACTGAAAGGGGATGCCCTCAATAACCAAAACCATGTCCATCAGGGGACTAAAACCTCTATGAATAAGATATATCTCAGACCATTCATATTAAAATTGTGTTTCCACACTGGGTTGACTCAAGAAGAATAATAACTGATTAAAATGTTAATGTATGTGAATGTCAAGGAATCTTACATGTATTTGCAGATTAATTGTGGAGCATTTATATATTTTTTATTCATTATAATTAATTATAATATTTCAGATTCATCACAATTGTAAATGGTACAATTGGAAATGGTACAATATGTATATGTATCCTTCAAAACTGATAACTTAAAAAAAAATCAGAAAAGCTGATGCTCACTTGGCAAATAAACTGTGGGCTGATAAAGAATAATGTAGCCAATATGGGTGTGTCCTCTTGTCTGGTTCTTAATGTCTTGTTTTTAATTTTTCACAAAAATAAGACTTCAAAATATGTCTGGCCTTCCATCAATGAGAGAGTTTTGAACTTTGGATAAGTGGAACTCATCTCTCTGCATCATTCTGTCATCTGTTTATCATTCTATCTTTGTTGAGACTCTTGGAACTCTTTTCAGCTTTAATATCTGCACAGCCTCTCTGTGATCTCTTGTTTCTGCAGTCAAACATCTTATCCCTCAAAAGTGCTACTGACTCTCCTTCCATTCTGACAAAACAGGCTGTTGCAAATCTGTGATTAACAGCTCATCTTTATTAAAAACATACTGTAACAGTTACTTTTAGATGCATTAAAAACTGAGATGTAGGCTTGTTTAGGGGTAACACAAGAATACTCAGTAATAAGCAGACTACCGAAAGAAACCCAAGAAGACGATATCTCAGAACTAAGCATCTTGAAATTTGACAATTCTGTGAGTTTCTGTATTTGCCTCCTGTAACAATGCATTTAAAGGCATCTTGTCAACATGATAATGTTACAGGGACAAAAAAAAAATAACGTGCGCTGTGAAAATAAACCTGCAGGAATGACAGTATAATGTTAGAAATTTCAGTACAGTCATTACTTCAGTACATTGACTATGTTACATAACATTACATAACAGAGGGGATATTCTGCAATGCTTAATGTGGAATACATCTAAAGAAGTGCTTAACAAAGCTTAATGGAACTAACAGACACAGAGGAAATTTTGCACAGTTTTAACATTTGAAAATCACAACTAATGACCGAAAGAATAAAGACGTACTCAGAACAAAAATCAATTAGAAACACATATGGCTCATTTTGTATGCATAACATGGGAATGGTTTAATACAGCAAATGTACCAAATATGACAGATATAAACCTAAAGCTCTTCACAGTTAAAGCTCACCATGAGAACAAATAATGACCAAAAAGCGAAGATGTGTTCAGAAGAGAAAAATGTAATTGCATATTAAAAATTTGGGCAGTATGGGAAGGACTCAATGCTTAACACGTATTTCATACAGTTTTGTTCTGAATACACATTTGCTTAATAAATGATCAAAATTAATGCTTATCTGTGGGGGCACGTTAGACATGTTATAATATCCTCTTTGGGGGTGTGATGTGAACTTGTACTACAATTAGCATTACAGTATCTATATCTTGTTAGTCAACAAACTATCTAGCTGGTGGAGTAGGTTAGCAAACTGCTGCCACAGACAGCTAGCATTTGTCAAAATATTTTCAAGTTAGCTGTTAGGTCACACTCTGGTGTATTTCACTTCTTACCTCGCTAATTCATTATGTTCACATTGAACATGCTCTTGGTTGTCAGAAAATGATACTTGATATGCCACGTGACATTGTAATTTTGTGCTTGTAATTGTCAGTTCATACACTGGTTTCCCCATTGGCCCCCTACCATCTTCCTCTTTATCTCACTCATTACAGTAGCTGCCACAGTGTTGCCAGCCCATGTAGTGTGGCAGGGAGTGGTCAGCAGTATGGTGTAGTGTTAAGGAGCAGGGCTTGTAACTGAAAGGTTGCTGGTTCAACCCCCTGCTGGAGAACTGCTCTTGTACCCTTGGGCAAGGTATTTAACCCAGAATTACCTCAGGAAATATCCAGCTATATAAATGCATAACATGTAAAACTGTAACCTATGTAAGAGCATCTCCAAAAATGACAATAAAGTAACATAACTGTGTACTTGTTTGTAATGTATGACACAGTGGTCAGCTATTTCCATGGTTCTCCATGTGGTCCTAATTTATGCTCCCTTTTGGCATTTATGGAATACCCTTTCACTGGTAGGGACGTTTTAACACTTATTTAATATTGGCGGGATGATCAAAAGGGACCATAAGGCACATCCATATTTTTAGCGTACAGGCCAGCTTTATTACATCATTATTGACACCCTTATCCAGGGCGAATTACATGTTATCTGTTATCCATATTATCCATATTATCCATCCATCCATGTCATCCATAAAATCCCTTCAGAAACTTATCCAGCCACATCTTTGCAATTATGACCCAATACCCAATACTTCTGCCTTCAGTCCCCTTTTTTACTGTATATCTCTAGCAGGCCTCATTGACTGTGGAACTACTGGACTGTTGTAAGGGTTCAAAACTTGAGTAGTTTTGCAGATTTTGTGAGTGTGATTTTGATGCAGACTGGCACTTTAAAGTGAGTATTCAGAAAGTACAGCGTGAAGCTGCTCCAGGTTGAATGTGCAGGTAGTGCTTGAATGAACTTAGTGAGGACATCTTGTGTGAACCCTGAGGGAGGTGTGCATGTTATTGTCTCTGTTTTTGTGAATGCTCTTATGAAACACAAGGAATGAAGTAAGAGACTAGGAAGTATTTTACAAAGGCGGTTTTACGAAGTCAGGCTTTACAGCAAGTTATGTGGCTTCAATTAACATACAAGTCAGGCTTATTCAATCTCAGGACACCTGTTAAGATGTCATTAGGTAATACAACAAAACCACCAGGCATGACGATTTTATTTATAATCATAGTTTGAAATGCTTTTAATACACATATGTTCTTCTCACTGTCCTCCAAATCTAATGTCAATGTCATCTCTTTCATGGTTACATCACTATTTATTGGTCAGCATGATATAAATTTATAAACACGGCCAGGCTAACTTTCGTGTCTTGCCTGACTAACTTCTAAGCTCACTTTATGAAATGGGAAAGCTCAGGTTAGTGTAAAATATTTTTGATGGTTAGCCACCTAATTCCTTCAGACAGCTTTATGAAGTACAACTCAGGTCTCACTGACACAGAGTTGGCCTGAGTTGATGAGGCACAGTTTGGTGTTTTTCCAAAGATGGTCAAGACTGGAAGTAATAGGTTGTAGCAGCATGGCATAATTTTCAGCCAGGTGACATAAATATTATTACAAGCAAATGAATTCCTTTTTTATACTTTGCCTGTTTGTGTAAATCCTCCAGTGAAAATTGGCATATATTTGATTGTCCTTCACTTAAATTAGCCAATATAGTCCTTCTGGTTGAAAGCTCTCATTAAGTTTTTCATTGGATATAGATATAGATATACACAAAAGCCAACAAGAGATCACAATATTCACACTTAGTTTGTTAAAGGCAAACCAGGGACATGCCCATGAAGGCTACAGATTAGTGAATGATCTGGCATGACCTGGTCAATCCACAGTTTCAGGGTCTATTCCACAATACTGTTAGTGTCAGTGCTGAGAATATAATTATTCCACAATACTGCTAGTATCAGTGCTGAGAATATAATTTTAAAAGAAATATGTTTTGCCATGCCCTGCTCATGTTGTGAGTTCTAGGCAAAGCTACATATCTGTTTAAAAAAATCTCATATTTTCTCGCAGGTCATGTTCTTAATTTTGAAAAACAATGTTATGTGTCCTTGAAATTGATGTTTTAAATTGCATTCCTTTCAAAGTGTTGAGGACAGAACATAAAATTTGAAACAACAAACCTATCTGCCATAAGATTTTTTTCCATCAGAAAAAGCATTCTTGGTCATGAATTGAATCTGTATTGGATTCATGGTCCAGAGTTAGAGGAATGAGACAGGAATCAGTTGAAGGCTATTCTTGAGTAGCACATTCAATTACTGCTTCTTTACTGAATGGGGAAAGTGTGCCGCAGCAGTCATGAATTAAATAGTAGAATATAATTAATACAGAGAGACATGTCAAAGTTACACATGATAAAGATTTACAACATCTCAGTACAGGCAAGTGAAAGCCAGCCGCTGAAAGCTAATGGCAACCAAGATAAAGGTAATGCACAGCAACAGTTGCCAAACAGAATACTGTACATATACATCTTTCATGTAGGTATGCATTTCAGCTGAGAGTCATTTCCTACCCGCGATATTATTTGCATAATTCATAGAGACCTGTGCATGAATGGCCCGCTATTGGATGCAACCAGCTATCGAGCTTTTCCAGAAGTGGAGTATTCCCTGATCCCCTACGGGCTACCTCCCAGTCAGAATTCCAGAACCTAAACCCCTTCTCCACACTCGCTGCCCAGTCGTTTGGAATGGAGGCTCGGTATCTTGGCCATTTCTCTGTAATTTTTTTTTTTTACTGAGCGGCCATTGCTGTCCATATGCCCCATCAGCTTAATGTGCACTTAAGTTGGCCACATTTTAAGTACCCTAAGTTGCGCCCGGACATGTGCGGGCTGCGCAGACCGGCCGCTAAGCTCCGCGGCAGAGGCTTTATCTGGGGGCCGCTGATGGATCAGTCTCCAGCGGGATGCGCTTTCAGTCTCCTGACCCACACTAACGCTATGTGGGACACAAACCCCCCCCCCCCATCTCCCCCAGCCATCCCCCCTTCCCCCCCCAAACCACAGCTGGCCATGGTGGAGCTCGGGAGCCAAGCCGCTCCATTTGCGACCCGGCTGCGTTAGCCGCGGTGACGACCGTGCATCATCTCATTCACATGGATTGAACGGTTGCCGTACTGTCTGCTGTGTAAGCTGCTGGTTGTATGGGGGGGATATGCGTAGTTGACTGATTCCCATAAAGTAAATGCAGCTGCATCAGGGGAGGTTTGATCAGTTTGTAAGATAAAAAAAAAAAAAATCATTCGGGAGTAAATGAGAGTATATATAGGCCTGTGTGTCAGAATGTGAAACTCTTGCTGAGGTGCAGTGGTGCTGAGAGATTTGGGGTAGAGGACAGAAGGTGGTGACTTAGGTCAGAAGAACAGAGGTATCTGTTGCAGGGATAACATCTATCTATCTGTCTTTCTATCTGTCTAGCTATCTGTCTATCTATATATACTTAGTATGCATCTTCCATATTGTAATTATAATTCTAAAAAATAAAAATCCAGGTAGGTACAGGAACAACAACGCTCTTGGAATAGATACAGAGAGTCAGACTGATGTGTGCAATGAAAGCTTTTGCCTGTTTGGCATATTCACATTGCGCACACAGACCAACGAGAATCAGACTGAACAGAACAGAGGGAAAAACACCTTCAAATGTCACGCTCGAAAATATGAAGGTATTGTGTTTTAAACAAAATGAAACAAACCACTTAACTGCAAATACAAAGGAAATGTCCGATGTGTCTGCAAATCATCAGTTGCACTCTCTGGCTGAGTAAGATATTTCTGTTTGTAAAGGTGGGCATGATTGCTTAGCTGTGTAGAATTGATGCAAGAGCCATTGCTTGGCAAAATGACAGTGAAAGGGCTTATTAACGAGTGAGTGAA
This sequence comes from Megalops atlanticus, assembly GCA_019176425.1. Lineage (NCBI taxonomy): Eukaryota > Metazoa > Chordata > Actinopteri > Elopiformes > Megalopidae > Megalops > Megalops atlanticus. The sequence continues at coordinate 30,910,621 of CM032882.1, forward strand.
CTGTATCACAAATTTTGTGACAGCAAGCTCTTCGTCATTATGGTTATAATTCCAGAAATGTCAAGGTGGTTTTATCTGTGGAAGCCGCATAAAAGTATCACAGTTCTTGTTGGTGGTCACAGATTAAGAGAAGGGATTAGTTTTTTGTTTGAAAAATCAGTCTCTTGAGATTGAGTGCTTATAATTAATAACAAAGGGGGAGTATTGACTTGCGGTGACATATTGTATTAACCAAAGATTAGTATCTTGACATAATTTACATTTACATTTTTTCATTCGGCAGACATCCATAACCATAGTAAATTACAAAGGGTGTATTCAGTAGGGTTAGGAATGTAGCCATGGATACTGCACGATTACTGCCATGCTTGTAATACAGCATCATTGTGGGAAACACTGCTATAGTAAGTGCTGTCATAAGGCACACAAACATGTAGTGGTCTTGCTGTTTTGAGCAACCGAGCCTCTATCATCACAAAGTTTTGGCCACAGAGCTTTTTGCTGCAGGAAAGCCTCATACTCCCACTAGGTTGTTGCCTCAAATGTTTACACTGCAATTTATATGTAAATATGTAATCAAGTTTTACCACAAGGATAATTAATTTATCCTATAAACTACTCTGGTGAGAGACCCAGCAGTTGATGCAGGGAGATCAAGAATTGAGATAAAAACTCAGGCAGGTCAGTACTGAGGATTGTGGATATAACATTAGTACATAATAATAATAGTAAGAAGGAGAATCTGTGTAGTGAGATGTAGATAAATGATCATATTTTGTCTTCTAATTATTTAAACTTTTTGGACATGGTAGCAGTTAGTCTAGAACTTTAAAGACAAACAGAAGAATCTATAATTAAATGGTAACATCTGAGTGACTTTGTAAAGCAATAAGAGGAACACAGTAGGTTGGTTCAGTATACACATAGTTATTACACAGTAATAACCATGTTTACTTGTGATAGTAACACTTCCATAAATCTCTGATTCAGTGTTGAGACAAAATTGGAGGACAGAATTTCATTCATGGTGTGATACTACATATTCCACATCTGATGATTTTATATGCTAACACTGTACTATTTGTCCTTGTAATTGGTGAAAACACTCCAATCATAATCTAATGATAACCTCTGATCCAGCCTGTCTCAGAACTCATCAGCCATTATATTTCACAAAAAAATATTTATATCTAACCGAAAAAAACATGAAATGACATGCAGGTATAGCTATAGTCTGATTCCCCTTTTCTCTCTGTTAATCACAGGTGCCTCAGGTAGAAGGTGAAGCCTTTTGCTGTTACAGAGACATCACCAACTGCTTGTGGTGACAACCATGACATCACAATTCCACACACCTCTGTTACATCACCGGTATGGAATGATCTGGGCGTTCGGGTGGAACGGCTGTCACTCAGCCACATGGCCACACCTCCTGTGGATGCTGTGGATGTGGCTCGGTCCCGGGTCGTGGGCTCACCAAGGAACCCAGCCCCACTCCATCAAGATCGAGGGTGACATCACCCTGGGGGGGCTGTTCCCCGTGCACTCCAAGGGGCCCCCCGGCATTCCATGCGGAGAGATCAAGAAGGAGAAGGGGATCCACCGCATGGAGGCCATGCTGTACGCCCTGGACCAGATCAACAGCGACCCCGACCTGCTGCCCAACATGACCCTGGGGGCGCGCATCCTCGACACCTGCTCGCGGGACACCTACGCCCTGGAGCAGTCCCTCACCTTCGTGCAGGCCCTCATCCAGAAGGACACCTCGGACATACGCTGCTCCAACGGAGAGCCGCCCATCATACGCAAGCCGGAGCGCGTGGTGGGCGTCATCGGGGCGTCGGCCAGCTCCGTGTCCATCATGGTCGCCAACGTCCTGAGGCTCTTTGCGGTAAGAGTCCCGTACGCACATACCCTCTTCTGGGTCATGCTGTGGTGCTGTTCCTGTTTTTGCCCTGCACAGGGTACCGCATTCTCCTTTCAGGCTCTTAATAGAGTCAAATTCATGCACAGTGCGATTGCAAATGGAAGGGGCAAGCAGTTTTCAGTCTGGCTCAAGGCAAGAAGTGAAAAGCGTTGTTAGTTCAGTTTAATATATGAATTAGCATTAATTTATGAGACAAGGAGGCATTATTACTACCACCAGTAGCAGTCTCACAGTAGACACTTTCTTAAGTTATATGAGATTACTACAGCCTTACCCCAGCCTGTAGGTAATGATAAAGCAAATAGTAAATAAATGGATGTGTCAGTCTCTGAATATCAATTGAAACAGCATCATTGACATTGGAACTGAGCTACAAAGAAATCAAGGTATTGCTTATTAGAAGCACATTTTGGGATAAAGATTCCATCTCTAGTTACTTTAAGAAGACTTGCAGGTCCCACTCTTGATGAGCACAAAAAACAAGTTGGCATACAGTACACTGAAATTTGGCATTAGTACCACTGTCACGTCAAGTTAGCACAGCTCTAGCAGCTGTCTGAAATGAAATTGAGTCTTGTTGTTGCAGGTGAGTTGAGTTGTGTCACTGAGGGTATATCCTTGCTCCTGTAACATATAAATCAAATGCATGTGAACAAAAGCACAACAGTTCAGAGTGCTGCCTTATGCAACTGTAGTTTTGCCAAAAGTGACGTGTGTGTGTGTGTGTATATAAATGCATCTGAAATGACTTCTTGGAATTAAGCATTAAGCATTACCCAAAATGAGATGTCTGCGTTTCTGCCAGTAATCTATACAGTCACAATGTCCTAAAAGTGAGACTGTTGCACGGTTCGGTTTGGGGATGCTGCACTGGGCAGGGGTACAGCTGCAGAGCCCTGACAATGAGGATTCAGGGAGCATTACTAATCCTGTCTACTGTTCTGAGCAGCTCAAGATTTCCGGGTTTTGTTTCAGTTGGCTAGAGATGAAGTGTTCCTTAGTCGGATGAGTAACACCAAACTACGTCTGACGACAATGCTATTTCCTCCCCCCCCCCATCACATCCTTCCGCCAGGAGAGAGCAATTGCTCTGCCAACGTGGGCAGGTGTGCACAAAGGTGATTGGTGTTCTGGGCTCTTGCACAAGGGGTTGAGTTTAAAAATATTGCTGTCCACTGTCCAGTGAGCTTTTTTGCCCAGACAGTACAGTCACAGTAAAATCCCATTTTTACAAATTTGACCCAGAATTCATAAACATTTGGCCAAGTATGAAGTACTGTGGTGGTGGTGGTGGTGGATTTTTCCTGTCTGTTGAATTCATAAATGGGATGCAAAGATGCAGGGACATTTTGAGCTTGCTTTTTCATTTCACTTCATTGTTCTTATGAAAGTGTAATGTTCCTTAGGGATTTTTTTCAACGGTTCCCAGATCTGTGATCTACTTTTGAGAGGCTAACTCGTTTTGTGGTATCGCTTTTAAAATAGATTCCATCAAGAGTATTATAGTGTTTTACATACCAAGGCACAATGGATAAAGAGCAGTAACACCCCAGAGATTTTTGCCAATATGTATGCCAATTTTGCCAATAACACAAAAATTTCAATTCTAAAAACGTATGAATAAATTGAATTATTGAATCCGAATTGTTCAATCTGTTCTTTGCACTTAATGTAGTCATGGGATTAAACAGAAACCGGAGAAGAGAATGAAGTGCGAAGCAAGCATGAGATGCCTCATTTCACTGGGCAGGGAGCCTTAGGGAAACTAAACGATACCACAGCAGTAGAGGATTGGGTTTGCGATCCGAAGCTGGCACGAGAGCTGACTCTCCTTCCAGGTGAATGCAAAACTCACAGAAATGGAAATGGATCAGTCGATTCTCTCACGAAAGGGAGGGATTCCAGTCATCCATGTTAACTGGAGTCATACGAGGTCAATGACTGTGGCCTTTTATTCCTTTTCGGCAAGTAATATGTCAGTGTCGCTTTGCCTTGTTGGACATTGGGCTGTAAGCATCATTATGGGACATTATCGTTTGTGGGAAGATCTCCGACTCTCACTGGTAATTTAACCACAGCGGAGGAAACACAGAGTCTCCATGACTAATTTGCAGAATCGCACTCAGCTGTAAGCTTATTGAATATTTCTCTCATTTTTACTCCACAAGAAAAAAAAATCCCATCCTACATGGGGCTTATATAAGGAAGAAAAATCAAGAAGAAGATCCATTATTGCACAGAATCCTTTTACAATTTTTTTTCCGAGCTTTGAACCAAAGCCCAGAAACACTGAATTTATGAATCCAAAATGACTGTTTAAAATGTTGCGGCCACCCTACTTTCTGAATGAGACTAAGTTCCCAGAACCACAAACTGCATTATTTTACATTTTAGCATTGCCTGCATTATTTTATTAGATAAGTCTACATTATTCACACTTTATCAATTCTACTGTACAGTCTGTATAGAAAGGAAAGCACTGGACTTATTGTCAAGGGTAACTCTGACTATATAATGAGTAAGTGCTTTTTGGACCACAAGCAGAATTCTGTTACTGAATACTCTGTTGCCATGGTAAAATGCAGTTGCTGAGTCTGACCACTGACTTTACAAAGACCTAATCCTGAATCATCTGCACAATTACTCAATTTATATAGGTAAACCAGGCTCTCTTACAGTTAATTAATTGCTGTATTACCATATTAATGTTGACTTGGATTGTTTGACATCTAATAGGCACACCTTTGCATGAAACTGACTCTGCCTCACCAGTTCAAAAATATTTTCAGGCAATATTTTTAATAATAGTGTTGACAAATATTAATTGCTTGATTTATTTATGTAACAATAACTGTGGAAATAAGCATTATTAGGGCCTTGAACTGACAGCCCAAGTAACTAGTATCATTTATGGTAGAACAAAGACCTCTTGATTAATTACAAAAAGTAGTGTAAGGTGTATGACAGTCATCAATAAGAGCTGTAAAATTCTTGGTCTGTCAGAGTGAACCTACAGGCAATGTGTGAGAAAGCTGACCAGCACCTCTCACAAAAATAAATGGAAAGAATAAAAGTTTTTTTTTTTTTTTAATCATTTAAAAAAACCCACAAAAAAAGAAACCAGCCTGAACACACAGCCAAACCAGCTCAGTCTGCTGGCAGTGCAGCCTCACACCTGTATTTAACAAGCCTGATTAGGCAGGTGAGGCTCGTTAGCCAATGGCTAGTTTACACACAGACAATTACAAATGGACACGTAACAATGAAACAATTAACTGGTCAGACGCATTTGATGTAAGAGGAGCTCAGTTATGGTGAAGTTGAAAATGGAAAGACAATGATCCTTTGACATTTAAAAAGTTGACAGTTAGATGATAAACAAACAGCTTTGGAGGAAAGGTCAAGGCTCTCTTTCACAGGACACAATGAGAGGATGAGTAAGCCATTCTACCACACAGGTTCCACCATAGGCTGCCATTTCAGATGGCCTGAGCACTGGGTTCTGTAGGCCAGTGTTACATCATGGAACTATGCATAAAGAAAGCAGGTGACAGCCGTTTTCCCTATTTTAAATCATAAATATTAAGGCTTCTCATATCATGTTGAAATTGTTTTTAGGCCTGCCTCATAGTTTTGCATGCTTTGATGTGAGCGAAAACAGGAAGGCAATGAAGTGATGTGAGGAGGGGAGCGACTTGACCATGTTTAGGGAGATTGTAGACAAGTTGTGCAGCTGAATTCTGGATGTGTTGTAGAGGTTTGATTGCACAGGCGGGAAGGCAGGCAAAGAGGGAGTTAGAGTAGACAAGGCGTGAGAGGACCAGGGCCTGAATTTGGAGCTGTGTTGAATACGTAGTGAGATAGGGGCGGATCCTTTAGATGTTGTACAAGAACAATCTGTACACCCGACTGACCGCCACAAACTGAGGATTTGGATGGGCAGAAAAGCATCTGTTTTAGGCAGGTTCAGCTTTAGGCGGTGGCCCACCATCCACTGTGATATGTCTTTCAGGCAAGCTGAGATGCATGCAGAAACCTGTGAGTCAGATGGCAGAAATGACAGGAATAGTTGTTGTGAAAACACTTAAAAGAAATATTTGATGTCTCAAGTTCAACTAAACTCTATTTAATAACCTTTTGCCCCTAATTTCTCCCACTCTCTCTCTGACTCACTTTATCCCAATGAGTTTGTATCTTTTAAGATGCTTTATGCTTAAACTCTGAGCAACTGACAGATAACTTGACAGACAACTTGAGATTACCTTATCTTAAAATGCCCCTGGCTTTAGCAATCTACAGCTGTTCACCAAATAGAAAATGGAGGAGACAGTCAATGTTACTTGCAAAAACGTGCCAACTTCCTTTTGATTGAAGGAGTAACATTGTCACTAAATATTGTTAGGAGTAGAATGGACTTGAAAGGAAAGACATGGTTTGTGAAATCAGCTGTCCAAAAACATGTTGCTAATTAAACTCTAATGTGTATAAAGAATTAGACAGAGGATAAAAACGGAAACGTGGTGGAAGATTGGCTATGCGGTTTCATTAGAAGGGCCTTCTGCAATTAAACAATGAAGCTCACTCAACCGCCCAGTATGACGATCCTGGTCATGTGCATTGCTCAGTGGGGTGCAAACAAATGTTTAATGCAAAGCATGCTGTTACATTTACCTTCTGTTTGTGTTCAACAGTGCAAATTTAATTTGAGGCAAGTAAATTAAAGTACTTCGCAGTGATAAGAATTCTAAGGAAAGGCGGACCTTGCTAGGGTGTTATTGATGTGATTTTGTAGTATGCTTGGATAGATAAAACAGATTGCTTACTCATGGTTGATTACATCTCCAAAGGCAACCTGACCAGCAAAAAAATAATAATAATAAATTCTCATGTGTTGACAATATCACAGTGATGCTATGACTCCCTCTCTGTAATGTGTGATGTGCAGTGGGAGATTTATGTGCCTTAGAAAGACATCTCAAAAATTATCATCCCCTGTCAAACCACAAGATAATAGTACATTAGCCCCTATTCATCAAGCTGTGCTCTTTTTGGAGGGGAGAGGGAGGGGAGAGGGTTCTGGAAAATCTTCTTAGGGTTGTGATCATAACTGTTACGATTTGTGCTTTGGTGCTTTGTGCACATAGAGGGCCGTGGAGCACACCGGATCAGTTATGTCTGGGTGGCTCCCTTCAGCTGAGTGTTTCTCAGTGCGCTCTCCAGACTGGGTGTCGCTGATCACTGTGCTGTTGGAAATCTGGGAGGATGTGGTCCAGAGAGAGGTGCAAAATTTACAAAAACTTAGGAAAAGAAAAACAAAAGGGAGTTTGGTCACCTTCAGAGCAAACTGAAGGAAGTGGTGTGGTGTAAGGAGCAGGGCTTATAAAGTTACTCGTTTTGATTCCCTGTTGGGGCACCGCTGTTGAGCCCTTTGGCAAGAATTGCTAAATATTCTGTTGTATAAATGACGAATATGTAAAAAAAACCTACGTATGTTGCTCTGGATAAGAGTGTCTGCTAATAGCCTACATGTTGCTAAATGTTCAAAATGTATATATAATATTTTGTATATTATATAAGACAAACCGACACAATGACCAGTAATGTACACTGTAAAAAATTTTCCTGTAAAATTACAGTAAAATACTGGCAGCAGGGTTTCCAGCTGATTACCGTAATTTTTACAGTGTCTATACTGTATTTTGAATTACAGTTTCTTACTGTTGTTTTAAAAAACAGTAAAATACTGTGATTTTCAGTAAATACAGTAAAATACTGGCAGCAGGGTTTCCAGCTGTTTACCGTAATTTTTACAGTGCATATTACTAGGGCTGTAGGGTTTCTCTCTCTAGAGTTATTGCTAGAAGCTGTGTAATAAGATACTATAAAATGCAAATGTAGGTCTGGTCGATCCATGACCTAAAGAGAGGATTGTTTTCTTGACACATGCTGTGAAGAGGAGCTACAGTATAAATGTAACACAACTCACCAGTTTCATGTCACAAAGAGACTCTCACGCCCAGAGCCAGATTACCTGTCCCGCATTATATGTCACACAACTGTACAAAACAGCGCGCTGCAAAAACCTTAGATGCACTGTCTCGGCCCTCCGCGTCTTTAATTTATCAAAGAGCAAGCTAACGGCAGGCAGACAACCACACGCACATTCTCTGTCATCTGCACTTATTCTGATTACAGACAGGTCACGGAGTGACAAAAAGCGCAAAACAACCCTGTCAATTCCTCTCACACCGCGGCAAACGGCATTTTGGTGACCTGGCGGTTGCGTAATCTCTGGAACCTGCTCCCACATACTCTGCCCGAGGAGAGATGCACTTCAGAACACCATTAAAAGTTTTTTTCTCTTTTGTTTAGGCAGAAGTATTTCATTCTTGGTTCAAGGGACAGCATGTATTTAAAACATTACCATTTACTTAGTCTTTGAAGAGTCTAAAATTCAAAAATACTTTCAGCATGAATACATCCCCATCACAGAATCAAGAATACAATACTGCATAATATATACATTTTTAGTATTAATAGTTATTCCAACTGTGAAAAATTGTGAGAATTTGTACATTTTAAAAGATACATCTACTAGTTCAATCTCAATTGTTTCTCATGCAGATGCTTCTTTATGCGTATATCAGAAAAGGATCAAAAAAATTAACAGTCAGAAGTATAAGAAAATCATGTTTTACAATACGGACAAAGCCTGAGACAATAACAGTAACAATGACAAAAAAAACAATTAAGCTCCAGTCCTTGTATGTGATGTGAAGTCTTGGCTGAAGACAATCTGCTCCCCTGTTCTGACTCACTGCGAGCAGAGAGGTGCGAACACTGTTCCCTCACTTTTCGCTCACAGTGTTTAAAGAAAACTTCCTATCCTTGAGTTCTTGTCACATCGCAGGGCTTAATGAAACTTCCCTGCACAATAAAGCCTTTTAACAGGAGCTGAGCAGGCAGATAACACATCAGGCAGCTGTTAGCTACAGCATTAGGAAGGCCTTCCTGAACAATACGTAGCTGGCAGCAGCTCAGACCCAAAGGCTAAATATAGAGCAGCAGGAACGAGAAAAGAAAAGCTTGAGGAATGCTTTCTTCTAGCAACCTGCGCATAACGTTCGAAAGGAGGACCATCCACTGAGCAAACTAAACAAACACGGATGAACTGCAGCGAGCAGGTCAAAATCTGGAATATCCATGCATGCCAAATCCATATGTGAGTCGGTATAGCCAGTGTGCTGTGCAGGAATCGCCCCCCTAGGGAGGTGTTAAGTGGTGACCCATGCAACTGAGCAGCTTCCACCCGGACATATTTAGCCCAGGGTGAAAATACCTAGGCATGCACCACAGGGGGCTATCATTCATTAATGCAGTCTTTCCTGGTCCAGGAGACCTGCTGTGCATGCTGGATTTAGATCCAACCTAGGTTTTACTTGAATAGGTTTGAGGGAGCTGTTAATTGAGTACTTATCTGGATTCTGACTTCTCGTGACAATGAATGAAAGTGCATAAGTGCTTTTTGAAATAAATTTTATCATCAAAGCAACTGTTCACTGTTAAATTACTGGGTCTCTATGAGGCAAATGTAAAAGTCGTCCATATATTTTTTTACAAGGACATGGTGTTTGCATTGCTTGAAAACATGGAAACACAATATTCAAGGCAACAATGACATGATGTAAAAGGAGAGATAGCTAAGAAAGAAAATAAATTTGAAAGAATTGGGCAGTATGTAGAACAGCGGAGTATAGTACCTGAATTATATAATAGGTTTTGGTTTTCATCTCTTTATTCTAATAGTAACTTGATTACAATGTTGTGTATTTTATAATGTATTTTTATTTTATGTTTGTAATTACTTGACATACCATTCATAACGGCTTTCAAACTGCCTGACTACATTGAAATGTGTTATGGACTGGAGTCAGTTGTCAACCTTTTTATGTGGGGGGGCATTTATCTTGTGATTTCCCGTGATGTACTGAAGTATAGACTTTTCTTCTCTCTTTTTTTGGACAAAATATATACAGCTAGCAAGATAGCTAAGATTCTTAACTACCATTGGTCTTAGTTTCAGCATACTTATCCAGTAATGATTGAGCCACATGATGGATGTCCATTTGGCAAGATTCCTCCATTACTGTTTTGGCAAATGTGATTTTCCCAGTCTCCTGGCAGCAATTCAAGTTGCTCCCTGAGTCATGGAGACAATATTGTCATTTGTGCTGTGCATTAATTATTGTCTTGAGCATAAACAGTAATCTAATGTCCAAAGGAGGCAGACAAAATAAATCTCTCTCCCCAAGGCAAAAATGTATATTTACTCCAAGATAGAATAACTATCCACCACTTATTAATATTTGAAAATCTTAAAAATGTAGGAGAGTTGTCTCCATTATGTTTGTTTAGTTTTTTAGGTGCCAGCTCTAATATGAATACTGTTTCTTTTGCTTTACCAATGTGTTTACAGGACAGAAAACAACAGAAATATTTTCAAAGAAGTTACCTTTACTTGCATCTTTCTGTATGCGTACTTTTTCAACCATGACTCTCCTAGATAACTGTCAATCAAAGTATGCAAATCATTGAAATAAACTGTGTGTCACTAGGATCCATTGGACTAATATAGCATTTTGGACTCATACTTCATATAAAGTTTTCTTTTGCGTCTGTTGTGTCTGGGACTCTTCTCGTGCCAGTTTGCCATCATGCGAGAGAGATGGGTTTGTCACTGCCCTCCGAATGACCTCACTGATCTGGCACTCTCCTCAGATTGGTGTCTGCTTATGATGCAGGCTGGGTGTTGCCGCACAACGCCATCGCTGTCCTTGCCAGGGCTTGGAGCTCGTAGATGCTGAAAGGAAGAGGCACGCACGGCTCTCAGTTAAACATCCCACCAGTAGGAACCTTTAATCTGATTAACGTGGCCGAATGATCCAGGGGACCAATTTAAATGGACGCTAAGGTACATTGGCCCTGCTCAGCCCCGCCCTGCCTTGTTGTTAGTGCCTCATAGTCACTCTGAGTGGTGAGAAGTGCCAACCCGCTGGGGTCTGAGGTGCAGAAATCCTAAAAGACTCTTCACACGGTAGGGGTGAGGCAGTCTCTCACAGACCAAACTTGAGACGATAAATGAGTCTCCACATGAAACCTTGAAAGACTTGCAGGGTCTTTCTGCTTAATGGCTTCTGACACAAAAATTAAAAACTGAGGGAGAAAGAAAGTGTTGTGTGGGTAATTTGTCAGGAAGCACAAAGCCGTTGCAACTTTTTGCTTTGATCCATACATAATAGCTCCTGCAAGCAGTCATTGAATGTCTGAAATGAAATATTACTGTTGTCCTGTCAGCCCTGACATCACTATACCTGGCAGCGTCAGTGATTTTCAAAGTATGCCTGTTTTCCAAAGCATACAGTTTGATGTTGATCAAGGTATTTAGTAAATCATTCAGATTGATTAGATATCAATTAGATATGTTTCAACAACCTGAATAAATATTGAATTAAATACCTTTGTTGGTGTATTGTTTTTCTGAAATGAGTAAAATTCATCAAAGTGATAGCTATACTTTACCTTTACCTTGCTAACATACTACTGAAGCTAACTTGACAGTATGTTGGATGTATTTTAAATATAAATAAATATGTATACATGCTAAATATTCAATACATTGCATTCAAGCCAACATAAACAAGGTTTGAAAAGCTAGATCTCGTCCTAACTTGATAAAACCTTTAAAATAGTTGCTAAAGTTACTTCAGCCAGCATACCAACCACAATATCTACAACATTTCAATAATGGAACAAAAAAAAGATGTTTTTTATTCAGATTCTCAGGAAAATGTGGAAGGAGCTCATAAGTAAAGGTGGCAGTTAGTTTAGCTATTTGCAGCTAACTGGTAAGGTGCATAGTGGTGGTGATGTAATGATGCCCAATTGCGCAACTGAAAATGTAGCAACTGTTCCTTTCCACCTTCACAACTTAAACATGGCCTACAGGTAAAGGTCTTTTTGTATGTTATTTCAGGCAGGGGACTCAATGCCCAGGTAGCAATGGAGTTGTGTTTATTTGACATATCGACTTCAGCATTCAGTCAGATATGGGCAGTGAATTAACACTGCAACATTTAACACACTTTTTTTAGTCCTTTGAAAGAGATAGGCTGAGAGGAATGTCAAGAATCTGCATGGGGAATCGGTGTGTTGCTGGCAGTGCTCTCTGTCCTGCAGGATAGGGCTGTGGTGGGAGAATCTCTGCGGCATGCGCTGCATTAGTCAGGGGACCTTGCAGCACCGTCTTCAGAAGCTTTAATTAGTTCGTGGTTCTGATTAAAAATCATTATTGCCGCTGGAGGTAGCACTCCCTGGCTCCTGGGTTTCTGCGCATCCTTTGAATTTGGGAGGCAATGATAACAACCAGGGCTGGGTGACAGGAGGGTGATAGGCACCAGGGTGAATAGAAGTCTGAGAAAACTTTACATGAACCTCACTTTGCTTCATTGGCAGACACTTCCATACATATAGACTAAGGCACAACATAGGTCTACTGTAAGATTAACATTGGATAGAAAAAATAATTATAAAATAATATAAAAAATTATAAAATATTATAATTTAAAAAAAAATTCCTATAATGAAAAGTTTTAGCAGAAAATGTGCATTGTCCAGGGATGCACCTGTAAAATTGATCAAATTTGCTTTTTTTTCCGGTTCAGACTTGTGGCACTCACTGTGACCCATGTTACCATTAGCTTTACTCATCTGTTCCCTCTGTGCCGAGAGTCAGGCTGTCTGTTTTCAGAGCCCCAGAGCAACTGAAACAGAGAGAGGAGCCATTATGGTGATTAAGAGATAGGATTTGGAATCTTTCAGCTCAATGAAAGTAAAAATTTTTTGATATGGAGCCTTGCTCATCTGCCAGATCGTACGTCATATCATTGCGAGAAACATGTTATCTTGTTCCTGTGAAACAGCGTCACGGGATGCACAGAAAGGACCTCTAAATTCACGCTGACGTTAAAGATATTAAAGCTATCTGTGATATACTTCGGGGCATAACCATCTGAAATTGTTAAAAGAACAGCTGCTTGTACTGGTTTAGTTGATCATTTGTCACAAATGCACCAGTAACGCCACGTCCCCATTTAGTGTTCTCAGATTGAGACACTAAATGCGTTCCTGGGAGGAAAGGGTTAAGACAGTGGCTCCGCGCATAAGCTGCCCGTGGTCGTCAGTATTAAATATATTGTATGGCTTACAGCTGAGAAATGGCAACCTCGAGTCTCTCGATCTCTGTCTCTCTCTCTGTGCTTAACTTAATTTGACTAAAACCCCTCTAATCCTTCCAGATAATCTGTCAAATGGTTCACTGCCTCCTCTATCCTTCCCTCGTCACATCCCTCTGTGTCTGTCTACCTTTCCCCCCTCTCGCCCCCTCCATCTCTGCCATCTGACCCCCGCCCCCTTTAAAGAACCTCTCACAAAGACCGAGACGAGCAGACAGGGGCGAGAGCAAGCGCAAAGCCAAGCCCTTTACACTAAACACTCAGCTGAGTCATTAAGAAACCAGCACAGGGCTAGATTAATCGCCTCATCTACTATTTTTTTAAGCATGTGCTTTTTACAGCTGTAGCTGGTATCATGTATACTCTAATTTGATGTGTCGGCTGTTTTCTACTTTTTCACAACTGCGTTTTTATCCATGGTGTCCTGATCAAATACATTTTTTTAGTCTTCGTATTCAGCCATTTGTTTACATCCCCTTGTATCCCACCACCCTTGATTTAATAATTTTATTTCATTCCTACGCCTTTTGAAAGCACTTGCATTAACGTGTTGATTTGATTGATTGCAATCTGCCACTGTTATCCAGATTGACACCGGTATCCACTGTGACTGTCAGTGGTATGTCTACTCTTAAACGATTCCAGGATAAAACGATAGCTATTTAGCTATATTTAGCCTGACAGTCAGAGGCATGGCGCTTTGACAGCTAACATTGTGCTTAAGTACCTGCACCTCAACCTATAAAACAAGTCTGGTGTACAGTATCAGCTCTAACTTTGGTACAGATGGTACAGTGATCTTGAATTTTTTATGCTTTTTTGTGAGCCACCATCTTTGGCTGGAGACAATAAAGACAATAAACCTTTAAATTTGAGTGCTCTGCCATTTTGCTGCAATCTTTTTGCTGGAGGCCTGCATGCCATTTATTCACTGTCCTCCTACTGTAAGTAAGAAAAAGGAGCCGGAATCAGTGTGACTGATTTGGGGGCGAGGAGATGTTTTGCTTGCTTTCAGCAGTGAAATGACAAAAGAGAATACCCACAGAAAATCTCTGAGGCCCCAGTCATATCAAATCTTTGTATCTTCTCTAGGTGCACAAAAGAGATAAAACAGATTAACAGATTGTCACAACAGATTGTGTTTCTGGAACAGTTGGACCTAGCATTTCCATTATCGACTGATGCCTGTAATATTTATGAGAAAGCAAAAGACCGGATGAGCTGGTCACTTGTGTGTGTTGCCTCTACAGCTTTTGGACTTAGCCAGCAAGCAGGGGACAAAGAGAGTGGTGGGAAGATGTTGTGTCATTGTGATGTCTCCATACCATTCCTCACTGCGGTTATCCTGCCTCAGGACAAGATTGGTCTAGTCAAAGTCAAACAGTCTGCCACTGTAGCTTTTGTTCAGCTTTAAAGGGTTATATTTAAATCAGATGCACTGTACTGCCAAAACCCTGTGGTTGTGTGTATTATTGTTGGTCAAATGGTCTTCAGCTAAGCGTGAAGCCCTAGTACACGTCAATGTCTTTAGTTTATGATGCTTGACTGTGTACATAATGTGAGTCTGCTGTCTCAGTCATGTCTTTGTACCGTTAGAAGCACTGTTCCTTCACATCCTGCAGGAACTTGGCCCGTAGGGCTGGATTTGACTGCTCTGGCTTCTCTGCAAATGAAGTCTACTAACTTATGCTCACTACTACCTGTCAACACTAACATAAATGTGTGTAACAATGTCCACATCCCTCCTGTGTTCCTAGCTTCTCTGGCTCCTCAGGTTGGAGATCTGAAATCCTGGGCACCTGCAGAATGTCCACCGAGACTCCAAGCCAGATTCTTTGATTCCTTCATCCCTTGTGCTGTCCCAGAACGCCAGCATATCTCTGATGCTGCCTTCCTCTTCTCCGCTAAACCTGCTACTCAACAGCATTTATTCTTCTTGTTGGTGTCCTCTGTATCTCGTGACACAGGTCTTGTGTCTCTCTCTCCAGATCCCTCAGATCAGCTACGCCTCCACAGCACCGGAGCTGAGCGACAACAACCGCTACGACTATTTCTCCCGGGTGGTGCCGCCTGACTCCTACCAGGCCCAGGCCATGGTGGACATCGTCAAGGCGATGGGGTGGAACTACGTGTCCACCCTGGCCTCTGAGGGAAACTACGGAGAGAGTGGAGTCGACGCCTTCATCCAGATCTCCAGAGAGGCAGGTAATGTCAACACAATGTCTTCTCTTTTTTTTCTGCATATGTCACGTAGGAGATCAGTGTAGAGGACTCAACGCTGGAAAGCTCTTAAGTGATCTCACTCCTGAAGTAGCACATTAAAATCAATAAGGCTGTAGAGCTATGGCCTTGCTAAGTGTAATTTATTAAAATTTTCTGCTTCCTTTGATTTTTTTTTTTGAGAGGCCGAAGTTGCCATTGGTCATTCAGAAGAAAGATGGCCATCAGACTCATGGCATTAAATGGGTTTCATTTTTTATGCATCAGACATATGAAACTGGTGTTCATTAGACATTAGAAATTAGACATTAGAAACACGCATAAGCAGCACAGTACAGGTGTGTAAATTACACCTCTGCATTTGAGTCAAATGAGTTTGCATTTGACTGGACATTGATATGACCAGCAATTTATTTGTTTACACTCAAAAGTGTATATATTTACAACAACATGTGCCAAAATGCGCTTTTCTCCAAAACTATAATATTGAGCTTTTTAAATTTTGTCATGGTAGGCTGACTAATACAGAAGGGAACATTAAATGGAATAATTAAGTATCATCAACCTGGTTTCCACTGAGCCACCTTACCTATGTGTGAGCTGTTCTTATGTGATCTTAAAAGGTGGTCAGCAGGTCAGCTGCAGAAGCCTACACTGACATGCTGCTGTCCATGGAAGGTCTCTTTAGTCTAACTTTAGTTTAACTTTTCTGCTGCTACCTACATCTGTCTATGTTGGGTTGTAAATGAATGGATAATATTTCTCACCAAATGTGTGTGGTTTGCTTGCTAGTTTTGCAGGAAGTAATCCTTAACTTTGCGCTTATACATTTTGAATAATAGAAAACACTATAAAATAGATCACAATGGGTGTGAACTATCAATAATATATAAACAAGGCCATGGTTCTAGGTAGGTGTAAGGACAAAAAAAAAACTTTTATACGGTGTAAACATAAGTAATTTCACATGAATTGTGTAGGCTCTAAGCTAGACTGCTAATTTATTTGGAGTTGGCCAACATACTGTTTTCTCCCAAATAATTTGCTGTGGTAATGCCTCTAGCCAGTCTCAGGTATAGCTGGGCCTACATCTAAGGTGGGTCCTTGGAAACACAGATTGGTGTGTGGACTGTTGTGAAATATTAACCAATATATTAGGATGTGTATCCTCTGCCTGTAAGGCAAAGCAAAAATGAGCAGGGCTCATAACCAAAAAGGTTGCCAGTTCAATTCCCAGGTGGGCCACTAATGTTGTACCCTTAGGCAAAATACTTGACCAGTTAATATCCAGATGTATTATTGGATAACATAAAAATTGTAAGCAATATAGGTTGTGCTGGATGAGCACATCTGCTAAGCAAATACAGTGTGATTTATAAGTTGTGTCTTGTGTCCTGTGAATGGACAGTATAGTGACATAAAGATTGCTAATGGTACAGTCAGGAAGTGTGCGTTATCACCTTCATAGGGACATGTTGTGGCATCTGTTTCTCTCTGTCCCCTCTGCAGGTGGTCTGTGCATTGCGCAATCTCTGAAGATCCCCAGAGAGCCGAAACCTGGGGAGTTTGACAAGATCATCAAAAGGCTGATGGAGACCTCAAATGCCCGGGGCGTCATTATCTTCGCTAACGAAGATGACATCAAGTGAGTGAAGCCCCAGGAGCCTTATTTTCACTCTGCGGAGGAGGCCCTCATATAAAACAGCCCACGTTATCTTACCAGAGTTACGGTACATAACGTATGATAGAGCTACATTAACTGTGTATTCCATACAACAAAGCTAATGTTAAATGTGTAATATATTCGACAAGACTGCAACGTATGACAAGGATAAGAAAAATATAAAGATACGAATAAAGTACTAAGGTGCATGATTTGAGGTGACACAAACCAAGACCACCATGTATATATTTATAGCCAGACAAAGACAGAAGGCAAATACATTTTCCTTGTTTTGGACACAAAACTTAAGCTGCCTTAAGTACCACAGTGTTGCTATACCAGGAGAACAGCCAAATAACTTGGCTTTTACTATAGTATTGTATATGTCGTGATTCATTTTATTTGTCTGCCTTTAAAAAATGATGTCGACAGCCGCATGTGACGATGTACTCTTGATTGTGTTGCTTTAATGTTCTCCTTAACTGAGTGGTTTAGAGGCAACAATCAATGAAAACAATACACAACTATACAATAGTCATTTCCATTACAGATTCAAAGCAGGGAAAACGTCCCGTCAAACATCGAAAAAGGGAGCCCGACTGTCACAGTTTATCTGAGGACCGGCAGTCTGTAACTTTTAAATTATCATAGATTAGAGAAACACAATTAGGTCAAGTAATATATCCAGTGACCCACATTTTATGTTTGTTATCTGTGGTCTGATCATTGTGTTCTGCCTGATTAGCACAGGGATTCTAGGCAGTGGCAGGAGCACATTTTTGTGGATAATCCATGGAGTTTGGTGTCTATGCACTGCCTCAGAACCGCCTCTGAACACACTAGATTTTAGGAACCCTTCAATGACTGTAGTGCTCTGCAACCCCAGGCTCCTGGGATTTTTGGGCTTCAAAGAGGAGGGGATCAACAATTCCACAACAATAATACAACAAAGTATATTACAGCAATGAAGATAATTATGATAATAACTAAGATTTTTACAGGACACAATGTTCAAAACGTGCAAAATGAATATTTCCAGATCATTATACCATGTCGAGGAGTCTCCTATTTGGGCTTGAAGTATTAGAATAGATTAAACTGGATTCAAATGCTGCATTTTAAATTAGAGCAAACATGAATTAATTTTAGCTCCTTATGATGGGTTTTTATGTTGATTTTTACTTTCAAGAAAGCAGCTTCCAAAAGTCAAAATCTCATGCTGTGCATTCCAGTCTCAGAATTCAGGAAGTGGGAAGTGTGTGTATCTAAAAAGAATGCATACATTGGAATAGCATTTATTTTCAGCTGTCATGGATTAATTAAGAGTATAGTGCTCTTCTGTTCAAAGTGCCCTGAAAAAACTATCTGTTCAGAAATGCCCTCCTCCTGCTGTTACCTTCGATTGATGCTATTTGATCAGAATTAGATGATACTATTGTTACTGTTGACAACCAGGATTCTTATATTAATAGAACATGAACAATGTATTTTTACCAGAGCTATTCAAAAAAGTAGATTTACATTTTATGCATTTAATTTCCTATTGGGCAAGCTCCCAAATCAATCTGAATTTTGCTCCAAACTTAACTTTATACAAACCTTGCTATACTTGACCCAGAAGGCAGGTCAGTATGTAACCGCTGTCGTTCAAAATCGACAAGGCTAATATTTGCGAGGAAGGATGTCAAGAATGATGCAACAACATTCAGGTCACCACCCTACATTTAAGAACAATAATAATTATTATTTGCCTGTATAGAGATCCTTTGATAAGTCTCATGGGGGTGCCGTCTGGGAGGGTACCCCATCTGAAATGTCACCTGGGTGCCAGAGCAGCCCTTCTGTCGGGGGACATGCACCACACATCTGCTGGGGTGGAGAGAGAGAGAGAGAGAGAGAGTGAGAGAGAGAGAGAGAGAGAGAGAGAGAGTGTGAGAGATTTATGCAGCCATTTAAACGGGGGCTGTGATTAGAGGGCCAGACTGAGACAGCCAGATTGGGATTCTTTTTCCAGGACACCAGGGAGCCCCTCTGGGCTTTGTGATAAGTGCCATGAGACCTTTAATGACCACAGAAAGTCAGGCCCGAGGATTTAACCACTTATCTGAAATTATGGCATCTCCTTTGGCACAGTGTCTCTGCTGCTGCAGGGGGTCGCTGACTTTCCCTGAGTTTCCCAGGGCGTCTCCCATCCGGACTAAGCAAAGCCAGCCCCACTTAGCCTCAGCCATCAAAAGCCAATAGGACTGTATGTCTGCTAGCAAAATGTCAAAACATATTTTAATGATATCTGTAGGCCCTCATATTGCAAATATGAAAGACATTTAAAACTGAATTTTAAAGGGATTTTGATAAATCATAAAATGCAGAAAGTGCCTTTTATTTTAAAAATGAAGATGCTGCAATGGCTGGCGTACACAGTCAGTATTGGGTTACGTCTACATTTTGGGCATCTGGAAGTTTGCTTTCTGCTCAGTCAGCTGCAGAGGCCATGCCCAACTCACCAACTCTGTCTTCTCTCCGTGCAGACGGGTCCTAGAGGCAGCAAAGAAGGCCAACCTGACAGGTCACTTCCTGTTTGTGGGCTCTGACAGCTGGGGTGCAAAGAGCTCCCCCATTTTAGACCAAGAGGACGTTGCCGAGGGGGCCGTCACCATCCTGCCCAAAAGGGCCTCCATTGAGGGTATGGCCAACACATTGAACACATTATTTTTCACGCTTGTCTCCCTTTACGCAACCGTGTCTGTTATCAGCAACTTTACATCAAAATGTCTTCACCGTGGCAACTTCTGTCGGCACAGTACAGCAGCGCTGAAGCGAGACGGATACAGTCCTCTGCCAAACCCAAATGCAACCAACAGCCGTTTCTCACACTGTAGGAGGATAATCGCTATTACACTGATGTCATCCGAGCATCTCACGGGTGCCTGACAAATGTTAGGCTGTCAGAGAAACGAGATGAGGAAAGCCTGGTTGACCACCCCTATTCCTGATGGAACAAAGCCAATGTCTTCTTCTGCTCCTGAAACTCGCTAGCTGATGCTATGCCTGGGATTGAAGTTGGGCCGTAGAGCTCATCCGTCACTCAAGATGAACGCCTTGCTGACTGAACCACTGTGATGCTCTGTATTAAACACATTCTTTACAGTGTGAGAAAGACAGAAAGTAATGGACAGGGTCTAGCTTTTAAGCTGCACACAGTACACCGTACTTCACTTCAAAATTATAGTACTATATTGAACTTACATTGCTTTGCATAACTTTGTTCTTAAACATTTTATATATTTTAAAACTGCGATTTTTTCAATATGTTAACACTACTGGAACTATGAGCTAACATTGTTGCTAGGAAACTTGCCTTGTCAACCAATCAACTAATAAAAGTTTGAAGGTCCTGCTATGTGTTTTTTGGAATATGGTAGCAAGCAGCTATTCCAGAATAGAGCATTTTTTATTGTTGAATTGTCCTGATAAATGTGGGATGGATGTATCTCCTCACTAACTCACTAATGTGCTAGCTAGCATTTTAGCTAACATGAGACATTATGTACCCTGTTAGGTCTCTCCATCTTGAAATATACATTTAAAATTGTCAATATAATTTTGTGAGTTATATCCACCATACAGAAAAATGGTCATTGATATTAATAAAATAAGGTGATGGCTCTGTTTACCCATTGCCAAACTAGTGTGAAGGTCAAAGGTCAAAAACTACCTCAGGAATGACAGCGATGAACTCTCTGTCCTTCGGGCTTAGGGTTTGACCAGTACTTCACCACAAGATCTCTGGAGAACAACCGCAGAAACATCTGGTTTGCGGAATTCTGGGAGGACGATTTCAGGTGCAAACTGACACGGCCAGGTATCAAACTGGACAGCGATAAGAAAAAATGTACAGGTATGAACATTAGCTGGGTCTGATTTTTTACCTTCATTTGCCTGATCTGGAAATGACACTGACCAATGGTTGTTGCTAAATTTGCAAACTTAGATGAATACAGCACACATCTTCCTCTCCCTTTCTCTGTGTAAGGTGAGGAGAGGATCAGCCGTGACTCTCAGTACGAGCAGGAGGGGAAGGTGCAGTTTGTGATTGACGCAGTCTACGCCATGGCCCACGCCCTGCACAACATGCACATCGACCTGTGCC
Source organism: Megalops atlanticus (assembly GCA_019176425.1). Lineage (NCBI taxonomy): Eukaryota > Metazoa > Chordata > Actinopteri > Elopiformes > Megalopidae > Megalops > Megalops atlanticus. The sequence goes on from CM032882.1 coordinate 30,931,872, forward strand.
CGGGAGCCATGGGGGTCTGTGACAAGATGGACCCTGTGGACGGCCGCATGCTGCTCAACTACATCCGTGCCGTCAACTTCAACGGTGAGTGAAGGAGAATGAGAGGTCTTACCCACGGGAGCATCCTCACAGTCACACTCAGAATCACAGGAAGTCATAGAATCAGAGGTCTTACCCACAGGAGCATCCTCACAGTTACAGTCCCAGTCAGAATCACAGGAAGTCATAGAGTAAGAGATCTTACCCATGGGAGCATCTGCATGGTCACAATCAGTCACAGTCAGAATCACAGGAAGTCATAGAGTAAGAGGTATTACCCATGGGAGCATCTGCACGGTTACAGTCAGTCACAGTCAGAATCACAGGAAGTCATAGAATAAGCGGTCTTACCCATGGAAGGATCTACATAGTCACAGTCACAGGTAGTCGGAGAATAAGAGGTTTTACTCACAGTAGCATCCATACGGTAACAGTCACAGTCACAGTCACTGGAAGTCATAGAGTAAGAGGTCCTACCCATGGGAGCATCCTCACAGTCACAGTGACAGTAACAGTCAGAATCATAGGAAGTCATTGAATATGAGCTCTTACCTTCGGGACAATCTACACAGTCACAGTCACAGGGCACAATCACAAAAAGTCATGGAGTAAGAGGTTTTACCCATGGGAGCATACTCACTGAACCCAGCAGGGCACAGCTGGCCCAAGTCCTGCTCTGTCCCTCTCTGTTAGGTATCAGAGGTTACTGTTAAAATGACAGCTGATTAATCAATCTCTCTACTTTTATAAATCTATCAATAGAGTGCTTCATATTATTAGAGACACAGAGTTATTACATACATGTGCAATGCAATGCACATGGCTCAAAATACATAACTACTGAGAAGTGCGTAATTGCTTCTCATGTGATGGACAGGAAAACTTTTGGGGAAAAAAAAAAACAGACTCATGGCCACGTTGTTAGAAGTAATAGGAACAATGATACCAGCCAATAGCAGTGTAGCACATCACTAGTTGGTGAATTCTATACATGAGACCATTATATGATCTGTGGGAAGAACATTACACCGTATGTCAGCCTCCCGAGCAGGGCCATGAGCCTCACTGTGTACTGCCTGATAGATGTGGAAGGAAGCGCATCTATTATTAATTGAATTTGAAAAAAAAAATACCTGAATAATGAATATGTCATCATGTCTTTGGTGTCTTCTGGGCCTCCGAGCCTGTGGTGCTTCACACCTGTGCATGCATTTAAAAATCATCAACATACATTTCCTTGTCCCCCAGAAAATGGATTTGTGGCTGGCTATTCGTTATATGAACTTTTGAGGGAGATGGAAAGCCCTGAAAGCTAAAAAGCCTCCGGGACATGAAGGTGCATGCATAATTCCTGAATACGATTCCTTTAAATATGTCATTAAATTCCATATTAAATTCCATTCCATTCCAGCCAGCAGTAGCATAAGTTCCATTTGGCATCCTCATTCCCACCTCCAGAGCAGTGATGGCCGATGGGCCACAAATAGAGGCGCATAACTTTAAACTTTAAACTGTGCCTGGTTTACGTAATTCACAAGCTTTCCTGTTCTTAGCAAGGATTCATTTTTACTTAATTTAGTTTAATGTGATGGCATTGCCTTTGTGCACTCTGCACATTGAATAATTTTAATTACAACAGAGAGATCAGGTTACATTAAATAATTTTGCTTTAGAGATCCTTGATCAGGTTTTTTGACTTAAAACCAGTTGTGTTTTTTTATCATGACTGAAATGATTTGAAGTGAATAAATGCAAAGCCATCACTTTAGAAGCAATCAGGTAAAAAGGAATCAGCTGCTAATGGTTACTGCAGAATTAAATTGGCATGCTTGCCTGGGGATACTTGTCAAATGAAGATATATCTGCCTATCCCTTACCTGGAGCTCACCAACCACAGCTGATCCAGAGGTCGGTTTGCTACGCGCTTGTTATACCCACGTCAACAGATGCAACACCAGGCCATATTTTACCAGCATCAAACTAATATATTTGTAAATATTTAAGTCTGAATGACAAACCTAAGAAGCAAAAAATTTCTGTCAACATATAACACTCTCACTATTGACTGAGAGTTAAATAATTGTTTGAATGGGCAAAAAAGGAAAAAAACATTTATGAGGGCCTATTGAACCTGGAATTTGTGTCTATATTTTGTATTTTGAATATATTTTGTATATTTGTTGGGCATGTAAAGATCTGCCATCAAGACATTGGTACATTTATAACAGCCCCAGCACAGCAAATTCAGGTGTGTGTTTTTTTTTTATGACTTTCAAAACAATGAAATTAAGAGTAAATTTGTATTTATATTTTGTCATTTAGGTGACATTCTTCTCGAGGATGTTCCAAAGCTCTAGTACAAAGTGCTAGAGTTTTCATGTGTATGGTTGCAGGTTCATAAAACACACATAACAATACTGATTCCACTATGGTCACGTGATTTGCATGTGCCTGGCCACTGATATAGACAGTACTGATGGCTAACTTGCTTGTATGTACTCCATACATACTCCACTCTTGGAAGACAGAACGAGAAAGATCCACCCTCAAAGTTGCATCCTCTGCAACTCCCTGTCTTACACCCACTAGTACACCTCCCTCCTGTGTTGCAGCTTTTGTGAATGCGGTTCCAATTTCCCAGGCTGTGACTTGAAGTACGTGTGTGGGAGTTTTTCTGGAGGGGTGTGGGAGGTGGCCGGGTATTAGGGAGGACAGTGAGCCCCCTGAGGGTTGTGAAGGGTCTCGCTCACCTCCTCTGGAGTACTCAGTCTGAATCACGGATTGGCCTTCCTTCCCCTCGGATCTCTTCACCAGCTGTCAGTCTCTGCAGGGGCCTCTCTGAGGTGGGTGGAGGGGGCTATGAGGCGGAGCAGCTGGAGGGGTCTGAGTGGCGGTCCCTGTGGCTGAGCGTGGGGGGGTCGGGGGGGTCCTCGGGGACGACGCACCGCGCTCGCCCGTGGCGCCCTGTTAATGCGCGGCGCTGCGTCACACAAAGCGCACCTCTTCAATCCGCTCTCCCTCCCCCGGGGCGTCCACTCCGCCACCACCAGAACGCACTCCCCTTTTCAGCTGTCTTTGTGTTTTTTTTTTTCAGTAAAGAGGACACTCTTCTTTCTCCCTGGCTGCTGTTTTTGTGGGGAAGAAGCTTTCCATGAAAAGCATTCCCATTTAGCCTCCCCCCTTGCGCCGGCGTCTCCGCTGTAGGAAAACACACTCCGAAGCGAACGCCTGAAGGGACTGGCTGAACACGCAATATGCATTACAGCACGTTGGGACCGTTATGGCCCCCCCCCTTTTCATGCAGGCGTATGAAATGAGGCATTGGCGTACGTGGGAGAGAGGACCTGCTGTTTGCCGCTCTTCAGGACTGACTGAGCCCCGGCTCCTCACGGTCAGAGGGCATCATTTCAGAGGGAGCAGCCCTGTCATCTCCGCTCTGCATATGCAGATGACAGGTTTCACTTAAGACAGGTTTTCTTCATTTAGCTCCCTCCCTCCTCTCTGACAGCCCTCGCCAGACCGCGTTCCAGTTAGTTCTGTATAAAATCTCCACTCCTCAGGTCTGCTTCTACGTACCCCAGTTAATCTTGTGTTTGAGTTAGCTCTGTTTAAAATCTGAGCTCCTCAGGTCTGCTTCTATGTACCCCAGTTAGTTCTGTATAAAATTTCCTATCATAAGGTCAGCTTCTATGTACTCTAGTTAATCCTATGTACCAGTGTTGCAGTTAGTCCTGTTTAAAACCTCCTCAGGTCACTTCTGTGTACTGTGTTTGTAATTTTTTATTAACAAGCTGAAAGAAAGCAGTATTTACTTGTGATATGCTGTCTTTGAGGTAATTTTGCATGCGCAGAAGAATTATGCATGTAGATCAAGACCCGTAGTAGGGCGTAGTGTCCAGAAGTGAAACAGAAAGCCAACAGGGTGGAAAATACATGATATCACATTAGAATTAAGTCATATAGAAGGGCCCTGTTGAATAGTTAATGTAAAAGATGTTTAATACTTAATGTAAGGAGGAAAATTATAAGGCAGATTCCAGTGGTTATTCTTTGCTCATTGCGGCCAACAGAAATAACAGCTATGAAAGAAGGAGAAGGCACTTGCAATTTATACCAACGCTGTCCCAGAGCATGCGTGGACTGACCTTTCCACAGGCATTGCTAACAATCATGTGATGTGTGTGTTCAGGCAGTGCAGGGACCGGGGTCCTCTTCAACGAGAATGGAGATGCTCCAGGACGCTATGATATCTTCCAGTACCAGCTGTCCAACACCACCATGCCGGGCTACAAGGTCATCGGCCAGTGGACCAACCACCTGCGACTCAATGTAAACTTCAGCTTCATTTTCAGTGTTTTCTCTTGTCTCACGTTTAGTTCACATTTGCTTCACTCTGACATACTCTTTTGCTCAGACATATGCCCCTACTTTCTCCTCTCCACACCGTATGTATAACTGCTCACAAAATGACAAGCTGTATATTCTGTGAAAAGGTAAAACATGAAATCATGTGATTATTTGGTTCCATCTGGTTTACAGCCTCATGTTACACATTATTCCTACCCCACATTCCTATTCCATCTTGACGTGAGGCACTTGACCAGGTTTATCACCCCTCTCTCTCTCTCTCTCTCTCTCTCTCTCTCTCTCTCTCTCTCTCTCTCTCTCTCTTCTCTCTCTCCATCTCTATACAGGTACACCCTGTATATCTGATCCTAAATTTGAGCTGTACATTTTGTTCCATTCGGTTTACAGCCTCACGTCACTCTTACTCCATCTTGACGTGAGGCAGCTGACCATGTGTGTCACGATTCTCATCACATTACATTACATGCATTTAGCAGACGCTCTTATCCAGAGTGACTCCCTGCACAAAAGAACACAAGTGTATCCATTCAAGTTGAATGAGCAACAGTGTCAGATCAGGTTAGCAGCACTCCCAGACCAGTGAGTGTGTGCATAATAATATTCATGCCAGTGCAACTAACTAGTGCAACCTGACTAGACACAGCCTAAGGGAAGCCAAGTACACACACTACCAAAAATCACAGTCGCTAGAATGAAGAATTAAAAATACAATGCTATCCAAAACACACCGTGATACATTCTCATGCTCTCTCCCTCTCTCAGGTGGAGGAGATGCAGTGGTCGGGCGGGGACCGGCAGATCCCGGACTCGGTCTGCAGCTTCCCCTGCAACCCGGGCGAGAGGAAGAAGATGGTGAAGGGCGTGCCATGCTGCTGGCACTGTGAGCTGTGCGACGGCTACCAGTACCAGATGGACGAGTTCAACTGCGAGATGTGCCCCTTCGACATGCGGCCCACCGAGAACCGCACGGGCTGCCGGCCCACGCCCATCATCAAGCTGGAGTGGAGCTCGCCCTGGGCCGTCATCCCCGTCTTCATCGCCGTGGTGGGCATCCTGGCCACCTCCTCGGTGGTCATCACCTTCATCCGCTTCAACGACACGCCCATCGTGCGGGCTTCGGGCCGGGAGCTCAGCTACGTGCTGCTGACGGGCATCTTCCTCATATACCTCATCACCTTCCTGATGATCGCCGAGCCAGGCCCCGTGGTGTGCGCCTTCCGCCGGCTGCTGCTGGGCCTGGGCATGTGCATCAGCTACTCCGCCATGCTCACCAAGACCAACCGCATCTACCGCATCTTCGAGCAGGGCAAGAAGTCCGTCACGCCGCCCAAGTTCATCAGCCCCACCTCGCAGCTTGTCATCACCTTCATCCTCATCTCCGTGCAGGTGAGACCGCGGGCGGGGCGGCGGGGTAACATCTGCAGCTGACGTCTGGTGCTGACGTGTTGTTATTTTTTCCATTACACATGATTCAACATCAGGCTTCTGCCAGTTTGTCGCTATGCACAGCAGCATTCAGCTGCCAGTTGACACACAGGAAACCTCATCATTTCAGCTGCAAATGGCTGGATTGGCATGCCACAAGCTAACAGCCATTCAGCGCCGCTAAAGAGATTCCATGTGCTGTGCTGTATGACAGTGTGCTACAAAATGTGCAGATAATTAATTTCTTCATTTGCAACGCACCAGTAGTCTCTCATCTTGCCATGTGACCGTTGCAAATTTATACATTACATCATTGTCATTTAGCGGACACTCTTGTCCAGAGGAGCTGACACAGGTTACAAATTTTATCCATTTATGCAGCTGGAAATTTACTGAGCTAATTGTGGTTTAAGCATCTTGTCCAAGGGTAAAACAGCAGTACCCCAGCATGTAATCAAACCAGCACCCTTTCGGTTACCAGCCTTGCTCCTGATCACTATGACACACTACTGCCCGCATTTCAAAGAAAAATGTACTGGTGATTCCTTTCTGCACCTTATATCAACTATGTGCAAGTTCTAATAAACATTTACTAAGACACAGGTATGCTGAAATGTTTCTCATTTTGTGATGAAAAAAAAATCAACTGATTGCCTTTGGTTTCATGCACATTAGACACCTTATTTACAGTGCATCATGATTAGTCAGAGTGAGGCAGAAGTGTGACGCAAACAGAGGACGGGAGAGGAGACAGAGGAAGTGAGGAGCGACAGAGGAGCGTTCCCGCTCCTCCCCCTCTGCACATGCCCACCGAGCTGTCAGAGCGCCTGAGCGAGGACCCAGAATCCTCTGCAGCACACTGACAACAGCATATGCTCTCCCAGCAGCACGCCTCTTCTTTCCCTTCCTCTCCATTAAACTTTTTTTTTTTTTCTTTTCAGTTTCCCCGAGGAAACTTTTCCTAACAAAGTTTTTTGACGTTTAATAATTAACACTGGAAGTGAGGTCTGTTTGACTAGATGTAGAGCTCGGTGCTCACGGTAAGCCCCGCGCATTATCTGTGTAGAACAGGTGTTGCTAGTCAGACTGTGTGCTGGGGAAGTGTGCTGGGCTGTCAATACTACTGTTTTCTTCTGTTCCTCTAAAACAAGTCAGAGAATAAGCTTTATTTGGTGTTAACAGTACAGTAGGTGTAGGGAGACTTTGTTGGTGCCACAGTATCACTTGATACTGCAAAGCATAAAAGATGATACACATCATACATTTAGTTGCTTAGTAGATGCCCTTGTCCAGAGCGAGTTACATAGGTTAATCTATCATGTTATCTACCTAACAGCTGGATATTTATGACGGGCTCTGTGTTAAACACCAAACCCTAACCCTAATCCAAGGGTACAACAGCAGTGCCCCACTGGGGAACTGAGGCAACCACTAATCCTTATCATTAGACCCACTGCCTGCCAGACCAAAACAACTGGCAACACTGTGGCAGCTACTGTCGTAAGTGAGATGGAGAGAAATATGGCAGGAGGGCCAATGGGGAAACCAGTGCATGAACTGACAATTACAAATACAAAATTACAATATCATGTGGCATATCAAACATCATTTTCTGACAATCAGTGGCATGACATCATGAAAATAATGAATTAGCTAGATGAGAAGTGAAATACACCAGTGTGTGACCTAACAGCTAACAGCTAAATATTTCAATAAATGCTAGTTCAAATCTAGTCTGTGTCAGTAGTTTGCTAACCTACTCCACCAGCTGGGCAGGTAATGAGTTAGATGAAGAGGAAGGTGGTTTGAGGAGCAGTGGGGAAACCAGTGCATGAACTAGGAATTACATATACACAATGAGAATGTTTCTCCCTGTCTGTGTGTGTGCACAGGTTCTGGGGGTGTTTATCTGGTTCGGCGTGGTGCCGCCGCACACCATCATCGACTACGAGGAGCTGAGGCCCCCAAACCCGGAGCTGGCGCGGGGGATCCTCAAGTGCGACATGTCGGACCTGTCGCTCATCTCCTGCCTGAGCTACAGTATCGTGCTGATGGTCACCTGCACCGTTTACGCCATCAAGAGCCGGGGCGTGCCCGAGACCTTCAACGAGGCCAAGCCCATCGGCTTCACCATGTACACCACCTGCATCGTCTGGCTGGCCTTCGTCCCCATCTTCTTCGGCACGGCGCAGTCCACGGAGAAGGTGAGGGGGCGTCCACAGGGGGGCCACGCTACTCCTTGAGAGTTTGACTGAAGTGAAGACTCTGGGGAAAAGTGGTTGAAGTAGTCGTTAGTGCTGCAGTTAGCAATGGGACATGTGTATCCCTGGAGACAAGAAATTTCAACAGGGCAGGGACATACTGTAAATGGAGGGTCACATCAGCTTCCTAAATTGCTAGCTAATTCTTTATCATAGACATATTCAGGTAACTGGTTCTGTTTTTAGATAATATCTCAAATCCAAATGTGAGACAAAAAATATCAATGAAATGGGTTGGTTTTGTGAAAACCTCACCCATTTACACATTTTCACAAAAGCAATCTGTTTTGGAGTTAATTCACAGATGTTTCAACTGTGCAAATACAACATAACACTGATTGATATGAGCGTAGAAAGGTATTATTTCAACCAGACTGTACGGTTGGAAACAACGAGTAGCAATAAAAAAAATATGCGCAGAATTACTGTAACTGTTCTGAAAGTGTAAAATAAAAAGAAAGAAGCAACCTGCCCACCACTTGATAACAAGTAAATGGTTCGTGGCGGGAAGATTTTCCTTTAGAGCCGTTCTTTGATGTGGGGAATAAGGAGACGAGGAGGGGGATGAAACGGGGAACGGAATTTCATTCCTCCGCTTTATCTGAGAAAGACACACCGTGACACAGAGACAAAAGACGTTCCCGGCGAACGGCGCACTTTGTGGGTTTTAATTGTGGGAGTACGCAGATAAGGGGAGTCGGCGGGAGGCTGAGAACAATGAGTCGAACCGTCGCAATAAAACCTGCGCCGCTGCGGCACGGGGGGGAAATCAGGAACGCACGGCGGCTTCAGCGCGCCGGAGATAGAGCGGCAGCACGGCAGGGCAGCCTCCCACGCTAAACACACCAGCGCAGCCCCTTTCCCCTCGCAAAAACGCACCGTTTGCCCTCAAAAAGCCCACCGTTTGTTAAGTTCAGACTTCCCCCGAAAATGTGATATCGCCCTTTCTCTTTTGTTTCCTTTCATGCAGAACATCACAGGGCTGTGTTCTCGGCCCGACCATTAACTTAATGACAGGATAAAACAGGGATTTTGGGCTGAAAAGAACACGCCAGTGCCCGCTTATTCTTTTGGAGCAGAAAACACAATTAAATCTTTAAAAAAAAAAAGCCAACAAAATGACCATTCTCTTCAATAAAAGAGTCTTTCAATGCGAAATAAAGAATGGGCTTTATATTCAGGCTAATTACTTTTTAAAGCAGGTTTTCTCAGTCCCTGCACTGGGGGGGACCTCTGTGTGTTGCATTTTTATGGTCTTTTAATTGTGCATGAATTATCCTTATATTTTAACTAAGAATTCAGCTTGAGGAAAAAGACATGAATCCAGAGACACCCAGGACAAAGGCTGGGTTCCGTAGACAGCAAGATTCCCTACCTGTGGATGAATGTTCTCATAAAGGAGATAAATTAGTGAGAATCATCTAAAAGAACATTACCTAACACAAATCTCTTATTTTAAACTACCGTCTTATGTGCTGGTAGATTACACAGAGCCATCGACTAACTCGTAAAACAAGTGAAGAACTGGTGTGAATAGATAGCTGAATGCAAACATCTCTCTCTGAATACATCCACCCAAAGACTTATTTTGTTAAGTACTTTCATAGCCTACCCCTCTTTTCCACTGAATGGCACAATGTTTAGCCTTTGGGTAATAATCGCCCTCACAAATAAGTCCTTTGATGATGGAAAGAGCATCAAAAATAGAAGTATTTTCTTGACAAATAAAGGTCAACATTAAGAGGCAGTCAGCTGAAAAACATTGAGGCCCTAAGCCTGTTTTTCCAATTCTTTCCCTTCTCACAGACAAGCACAGAAACAAAGGGAAATGGGAGAGGGCAGTTGAATTTGTTAGGGGACCACAGGGCAACCATTGTGTTGCATCTTCTTTTAAGGACAGTCTGTGCACTTTTTAAGCTAAATTTGAATGTTTCTGTATTTTCCTAGAGCTAAGAAAGTAATGTGGTACTGTCAAACTGATCATGTACTGCAGAGCTGAATATTTATATATTTTTTCTGCTGAATGGAATCAAGACCTGTTAACAAGCCAGTAGATGTCCACTTGGAGGAAGTATACTTTGGTCCTTTTTACCTTTATGCCAAAAATATCTTTTCCTAATAAGTGATTCTAGTCTAAAGGAAGGGTTTAAAGTACCCTACTGCTACACAAAAAGTATATGTTTCAAGTATTGTTTTATTATGTATAATATTAAACTCCCTTAACATAAACCCCCCAAAACAAGTAAAATAGGATTTATTCTGTTAAGAAATTACTCACATTAGTGTGACTGCTATAACATTTACTGGCAAATGCAAGAACATGTGACATTAAGGCATAATAATGATTTCCACACCAATGAACTAGATTTACCAGGTTAAAAAAAAATTGTTTTCCACCTTCACTGTTGTCACCCAAATCAGTTGCCTCTGTACCATCACCCAAACTGGTTTATTTGCATCACTTGATCTTCAACAGTAGTATTTCAACACCGTGACACATCCTGTGATGCAACTTCCTGCTTCCTGCTGATGCAAGTGCATGAACTGCTGGAGGAACTGTACACTATGGCTTTGAATGCATGGATATTTGCTGCCTTTGGTGCAGTGCAGTGTTGAAATTGGCAAAATGCTCATAGACAGGAAATGCTCATAGACAGGAAATGAGGCAACCCATGTAGCTCCATCAGAATTTGTGGGGCATCCCATGTCATAAGCAATGATGTCAAGATCAATAAACAATCACAAATGATTCTAATCATAAACCATTACCTGAGCACATATAAACAGTAATCCCTTTTTGCCAGGTTTTTGGGGGTTTGTGGTTTTGAGTTACACAGTTGGCAGCAGTCACTGTTCCCAGACAGAGCTGACAGCTGCAAATCTGTGTGAAGCTGGCAGTACACTGCTGCCATGTCTGACTCCAGCAACACGAGCAGCATCCCACGAACAGTACAGTGCTTTCCATTTTTATTCATGGAGTCAATTCCTTCATCATAAACTAAGGATGGTTCAGTAAAAGGCAGTCGTTATTAGGCAAGATTTGCAGATTTTTGCATTTACAGCAATTCCTAGAATGTATCCCCTGCAAGTAACACGGGATTACAGCAGGCTGTAAAGCATTTTACACTGATGTACGCCTGCACCCTGTGATTCTTTATTGTGGTCACATTACCCAGACGTGTGCCCCACTACACGTGCCTGCTCAGAAATATATTGCGATACATGCATTTCCCTGTATTTTAAAAAGCAGCACACTCCAGAATAGAAAATGTAGTTTTATATATTCATGGATATAGCTTCAAGGTTGATTTCTGCAGAAACGCCTCAGCGGAGTCTGAAATGTTCTGCTAATCTATAAAACAACTTAGAAATGTGGTGGCTCCAGATTGGTGCAGTCGATTACTCCCAGTATTAGCAATTCAGTCCGTCATAGGATAACTCACACGCCACTCAGAGAAACCATACCTGTGATTGACCTGATAGGGTGTGTCCAGCCTGTTCAGCACCGCCTCCACCTTGCATTAGGCTCAGAAGCATCTTCTGCATGACCTACATTAACCATGCTTTCAGACCAGCCAAGTGTGAGATCCACGGGCTCTTAAACCATTATGGCTTATTGAGGAACGAAATAAACAAAAACCCAGGAAAGAGAGGAAAATAGAGGAAAGAAAAAGGAAAGACGTGATATTTACCTTCTGGGTAGTTTTTTGTCCTTTCTATTTTTGGCACAATTCCTTCTTGTAGATTGTTTTTTTTTTCAGAATACACATCCTGTCACATTCACAGAAAATGGATGGCAGATTCTCTAAACTTGCACACATAGATCACTGAGTAAGGTGATTTGGAGGGAATCACCTTTATACAATATCTACAGTATGTGCTAGTAAAGTATAAACTTCAACTGACTGAAACCACATGAGAGCTTACATTAGCTTTTGGTGAAATATTATGCAATTGATATGCCTATTTTAACTCTTTAATGAAATGTCCCTAAGGTCATAGTGGTTAAGGAGCAGGATTTGTAACTGAAAGGTTGCCAGTCCGATTCCCCATGGGGTTACTGCTGCTGTACCCTTGGGCAGGTTACTTAACCCACAATCGCCTCAGTAAATATCCAGCTGTATAAATGGATAACATTGTACAAATCTGTAATTGATGTAAGTTGTTCTGGATAAGAGTGTCTAAATGTCAATATGTAATGTAACTTAATGGTCATTTGCAGATATTGTTTGTAGCTGACATACCGGTAAAATTTTGCCAGACCTGTTCCAAAATCTTCAGTTAACATAACTTTTTTGAAGAGTATGGAACAGATGCCTTTCATACTCTCTCACACTCCTCCATGCAAAACTACAGGTGGATTGCTATTATTTTCATGAATGACTATTTAAAAAATTGAGAACCTGTCAATATACAGTGGTTAAGATTCTCAACGCTCTATCAACAGAATACAGTCTGCATTTACTTCAAGAAGGTCAGGTTGGATACAAGAGGAAAATTTAATTGGGTACTGATCTCAGATAACATCATCATCATCCTAGAGGAGAATCCCATTATATTCTGTGAAGCAGGCTCCCTACACACAGATATACATAGAGAGGAGTGGCTTCCTTATCCCGGGAAATTAACTGCAACAATCACTCGGAATGCACCTGAATATACAAATATTACACAAATATTATTCTTTGTGAAGAATAATATTTGCATTAGATTCACATAACATATAAAACATAAAACATAAAAACACACATCACATAAAAACATATTTTAACTGCTTTAATGTGCTATTTCCTCTCCTTTTGCTTTGATCCTTCAGTGGATATCTTTTGAAAGACAATCCTTTTTAGTGCAATGCAGTTTATAGTCCTCATGGGACTTGCTGGATTTCAGATATATTTTGCCACCGCAGCTGAGAAGTTCTTATATTGAGGTAATTCAGCATCAAGAGAATGATTCTAATGGCTTTGTCCAAAATGCAACTGTGCTTACTCATATTCATAGATATAAATTATGCTACATAATGTATACGTTCTGTCCCGTAATCCAACATTAGCTAGCCATTTTCATGATGTTATCTCTAGGCCTTGCCCCAACTATTGCCTCCCTGCCTTTCCATAAGCACAATAACTCTGAAGACTGTGACCTCTTCACAGCAACACTACCAATCTTGTCATAGTCATGAATTATTAACATCTAGCCTCTTACCGAGTCTCTTTTCATCATGTTTCTCCTCAATTCGAACACCCCATTTGACCCAAACAACTACTTTGAAAGCCTTTAAGGGTCAGTTTCCCAGACACGGGTAAAGTCTACCCCTGAACGACATTACAGTTTTACAACTTTGCTAATCAAAATTGCGTTTCTTGGTTTAAATTAGATCCAGATTTCAAATAATCTGGTTTTAGAAAGTTTGCTTTTCCTTTGAGCTACTACAGAACTAAATTAAATGCTGAAGGAGGAAAGTTTAACTTCAACAATTTAGCCTGTGATACTTGAGGAAATTGGATTGTCTGGACAGTGTCAGTGATAACCAACTAGTACTGCAAAGGCCAGACAGAAGAGCGGATATTGACATTAACCACTCAATAAAGGACTTTACAACATTTCCGCAGCCGTTTGCTGCACACAAAAAGTGTGGCTGTGACACCATAACTCCCTGAGCCAAAATGTTCCTGTCAGAACTCAGGCAGGGACTCAGTCGCAAACAGGGAAAACTGGTACACGAAGGGTTTATTAAATCCAAAGCGTGATCCAAAAATGTGGTCAAAACAGGCAAAGTCCAAAAAAGCAATTCATACCAAATAGCAGATTCGAGAATACAAAGTTGAGGGAAACAGGCAAGGCAACAGAACCAGCAGGCAGAAACAGAACAAACAGCAGGCAGAAACAGAACAAACAGCAGGTGGCGTAACAGAAGACAGAGACAAACTGGCAACAAAACAAGAGACAAGCAGGGAAGATATAGGGCTGGGCTGATAAGGAGATGGGATGCAGGTGCGCGGGCAGGCAGGTGGAGACGACAGGTAATCAGGTGGGCGGAGACAGGGTGGAGGGCAGGGCAGGGCTGGAACACAGGGAAACAGTAAATAAGAGCACATGGATGGGAAAAACAAAAACAAACCGGCTTAAGATGCCGCAATACTGACAGTTCGCATGAATCTGTGAGAGGGAAGCCTATCTCCCCTTTAACCTTTCATCATAAGGCATAGTTAATCTAATTAGGTTTTTCTCAGACTATTTGATTAATCCTTCACTGCCTTAGTGAAGGACTCAGTAGTCCAGAGGTATGTAATCTGACATTAAGCAATGTTTCAGTAGGCGATTTTTTAATTCTGGATATAGTAAGATAGAAATAGGTCAACTCCAGGCTTGATTTAACCAATGTCTAATAAATCATCTAGAAGTGTAATAACATTACTTTGATTATGCTTGTTAAACAGTTCTTAGCTTGTGCAAATTAAAGATGATTCTGCAGAGTCAAGTGTAATGTTTAACAAAGGTGTATCTTAAGACCCATGCTTTTCTCACTGTGCATGTTGTGCTTTGGAAGGACTTGTATCTCTCTTCCTAAATTGTATGCCTAAGGATGTCATTTAAATGGTGTAAATGCTCATTGTTATTCAGATGACTTGCAGCCTTGTGTCAATGACGCTATATTACATCCTGCCTTTGGCGAAGTTTTGCAGAAGAAATAATTATCTGGAACCTACTTATTAGAAAGGGAAAATAAATGTCACGAACCTAGAACAGACCCCAAAAATGGTCTCCTCAACAGGCTGTTATTAATGAATTTAAGGGGTTTAAATACTAATTCTCCACAATACACATGTGATTTCGTACCCTCATTTTTGTCTGACACTCAAGCCCTTTCCCACCTCAGAATACAATATAAAAACGACACCTCCTCTTGCTCAAAGATGCCGCAACATACATTAAGCTTTTGTTTCCCCAGGAGTGGGTAATTGCAACACCTTACTGAACTGCAACATCAGTTTTCTTAATTTGTTGAAAATACTTCCATGAATATTTACTGAAACTAAACCATTTGACCTGTTAGTTGTTATAAATGAAGACTTGCAGGCTCTATTGAAATAAGCTTGATTCCCCTGTTCAGTTGCCTTGCAAAGAGAAAAAAATGGTGGCAGAGCCTTGGGCAACAAAAATTCAGATATGAACCATAACATTCTGAAATGTATTATCTCTAATCATATCCTGTCTCAGTATTCAATTTTAGATTAAAAACTTGGTTGAGCCTTCTTTTGCTGCAAGGACTGTCTGAATTCTTGAAATATCTGAATGTTTGACTGTCTGAATTTTGAATTATTACTTGCTGCTTATTTTAGGTGTAATATCGCAATGGATTCTGTGTAATGACTGTGATATATGATATTGTGTGTATTTGGCTCCCCTTAGTTTCTAGGCTGTCTAGTTAGGTTAGCACAAGGTATCTTGTGGTAGGGCTTGAATGGTGTTATGCTCATGCTCACTGGTCTCGGAGAGTTGTTAGCCTGGTCTGACACTGTTGCTCATTGAAGCTGAACGGATACACTTCTGTTCTTTTGTGGATGAGAGCATCTGCTAAATGAATGCAATGTAATGTAACTTCAGGAAATTGTGGTCCAGCCACTCTTACGACAATATCTGACGTGGGCAAATGTCACCTGTCCCTCCCCTCTGAGCCAGATGTACATCCAGACGACCACTCTGACCGTGTCCATGAGCCTGAGTGCCTCGGTTTCGCTGGGGATGCTCTACATGCCCAAGGTCTACGTCATCATCTTCCACCCGGAGCAGAACGTGCAGAAGCGCAAGCGCAGCTTCAAGGCCGTGGTGCAGGCCGCCACCATGTCCACGCGGCTGTCCCAGAAGTCCAACGACAAGCAGAACGGCGAGACCAAATTCGAACCAGACAGGACGCAGTAGGCGATGGCACAGGTAACAGTGTTCCCTCTCTGCCTCTGTTTTTTTTTTTTTTTGGTTTTACCCTTTGTTGGACAGCATTCACCCTTTTACCCTCCTTCCCTCCCATTCACCAGTGTGGCCGGCTCTCCATTTGCCAGAGGTTTCGGATGCACATGCTGATTAATTCAGTCTGAGTGTTCACTTCACTTGATGGCACACCCCCTAACCCCTTTTCCTAACCCCTGTTTCTCTGTATCTGTTTTTAAACTTTGTCAAAAGAGTTGTCCCCTGTTTCACTCTTTCTGCAGCTTGGAGTTGCAGGGATGGCACAAAACCCTGCTGCCAAGGCAATTAATGAAGTTAACAAGTAATTTTCAAAAACAACGAAACAAATTTAATTGCTTGCATTACAAGTATGATAAAATTCTCATCAACCGTCTGTCCATTTCAGACAATAATGGAAGCATAATTCTAACTGGGCTCTTGTGAAAGGGTGGTACCTCATTGGTTGAGATCTAGTTCAGCTGATCTAGTTCCCTGTTCCTGGACCTGGGGCCCATCTTGTTTTGGTGATGTACTTGACTGGGGCAATTCCTGTCACACATTCTAACGTGCATGTACCTTATTTAGAGTTTGTGTAGGCTCTGACTTGATTCTTAAGTGAAGTAATTCGTAATGAAGAAATTAATTGATAAGAATAAATGTACACAAGAAATTAATTACTCCTCTATGAATGACTACAATACACAGTAGAATTGCAGTTAACTTGAACAGTATATGTGTATATTGTGATTTATTAATCTTCACACATTATCAGAAATAAACCACATGCAATGTAATGTTAGAGATAATTCATAAATGTGTATATACATATATAAATAGCATCTATATATCTGCACATATGTATCATTTCACTTACTTTACATTATTGTCATTTGGCAGAAGCTCTTCTCTAATTTATGTGCATGTAGGTTACAGTTTTATCCATTTATACAGCTGGATATTTACTGAAGCAATTGTGGGTTTGATACCTTGTCCAATACAGCAGCAGTACCCCATCAGGGAATTGAACCAGTAACCTTTTGGTTACAAGCCCTGCTCCTTACCACTTTGCCACACTGCTGGCCCTTAATTCTTTCTTTTGTTGTTTGTAGAAGTGGAATAATTAAACCCTCATGCTCTAGCCACAGCTTAATAAATTCCTCATATGTCACAAGGTTTTTGGCTTGGCCCTCCCTCTTTTGCATTTTATCGCTTATTCCTTAGGGAATGGCTCACAAATGCCTGATTGGGATTGTGATGGGGGGGGCTATTAGCACGTGTCACTTATGAATAGTTATTTTTCCTTTGCTGTTGACAGTTCCTCGCTGTGTGTATAACATTACTCAGAACAGGAATCAGTGAGAATTTCACGTTCGCCGAGTATCAGCTCGCAGCTCGTAAGTTACACGGAAGACCAATTATCGTCATTCACAGGAACCAACACATGGCGCGCCGTCAGGTGTCAAACCGGGGAACGATTTAAGCGCGCGCTCACCTTGAATTCCTGCGCGAGTCGCGGCGAGCAGAGCAGCTAAACGAAGGCTAACAGTGGGCTGTGTGCGCGTATTAGCTGTTGCTATGCTCCGGCACTCTTTTATGTGCTCTGCCTGTGGTATATCTCCTTCTCTGCCCTTTCAAGTTATATCTGCACAATGTCCACGAGCGTCAATATGTTTTTCCCCTCGTGCTCTCACTCATTTTCCCCTGTCGTCTCTTTGTGCCGTCTGTCTCCAAGTCCTCGTACGGTTTATTTTACAGTCCTTCCCCATATCTCTGCTGCACATGCTTCTCCCTCTAACAAACCAGATTCATCAGCCGACCCCTCTCATTACCACATTATTATTGGCTGATGAAACAAAATACTGCTAAGCTGAGATGACATTCTTAAAATAAGTATAGATATGAATGCCCGTTATACTGTATGCAGATATTAGAAGCAGATATTAGAAAGTGCAGGCAGGAAATTTGATTAAATATAAATTATGAAAAAAGAGAAAAATACCTGAGGGAAAGTTAAAATATACTTATTCAGCAGCTGATTTATATCCTCCTTCAGATTTGAGTTTCTGTATAAATGAAATATATTTCCATATGTTAAAAATGTTAGACATTATTGAGCTTATTGTACTGTAGGTTGACGTTTGTAAGAGTAATTTAAAAATTTGTCTATAATCACACAATGTAATTTAATCTAATTCATTCATTTGAATTCAATTCACAGTGATCAGTTTTTTTCTCATACAGAATACAAAAATATTTGTGTGAAATTAGCTTTGTGCTCCTGCTGTCCTTGGACCATGTTCATAAAACTTTCACCATGAAAGCCCAAAATGGAATCAGGGACATTATATTACACTGTGTCACAGACATATCTGAATATTTTAGAACTACATGAAGTTTATCTTTATTTGGTTACATAATCATATTGAGATTTTTATATAAGAAGAGGAGATTCAGACTTTTTCAAAAGCAATAGGGAAGCACTGTTTGCCTTTACATAGGAAAAATAGGAAATAATACCATTTAATGATGACACCAATCAAAAATAATGAATTCAAAATTCCCTAAATAAAGAGAATAATTAGTAATGAATTAATTATGTTAATAAATGCAAAATTTGGATAAATGTTCATTAAGTGAGGCCCAGAGTATTTACAGGTCTTTGATCATCTCTCTCTTATTTTTCCAAGAACAATTAAGCATTTTTTTTCAGAGCTGGAACTGAAGACTTAAACAGAACAGTTTTGGGTTAAAACATCTGATAAATCCATAAACAATGCAGGGTGGTCATAATATGGCAACTAGTACTTATTATTATTATGTACATTTTACTTTGAGTTTTGACATACATCATTTTAAACATTTTACTCCTGTGATGTGGATATTACAATCTATTCATGATATTAGCACAATCAATCTCAATTAGATGTATTTTTTGCATGGATTCATGGAGACAAAGAGTCTAAACTGGATTTTGCCTGTTGTACATTGCAATACATTTTTGTCCTGGACTGCATAGCATAAATCTAGTAATTCAATAAACATCTTTCTTTCATTTTATATTACACTTTTTTAAGAAATTAGTTGCTCATCATTTCATGTGACAGCCATCACCTCTGAAAGATCAAAGCTGTCAACCTATTCACTGAATAAGCGGTTGATAATGCATGCTCATTTATGTGAAACTCAGCATTGCAGGAGGTTACAGAGAGGAAATTAAACCTCTCCTGATGTAAAGGTGGTGAATTTCACAGCTCTTTGTAATTCTATCATAATAATGCCTGTCAAAGAAGTCATTTCCAAATGTTGGTAAAGCAGTTATTGAGATAGCAAATTGTTTAATTTCCATTTTGAAACAGGATATTGAAATTGTACTGTATGAATTCCTTATTTTTCAAGCATGAATCCAGCTATAAGAATGACAGCCGGTTTTTAATTTCTTGCTTTTCATTTCTTAGTAAATATTTCACACATAATTTGAAGGAGTCTAACATAACTGGCACAAAATAAGTCATTGATGGCCACAAACAAGAACAACTAAGAGACAGAAACTTTCACTGCCAACAAAGAACACTCAGTTGTACATGTGAGTCAATCATCATTAGAGTTAGAATAAATAGAAACACAAATCAATGTGAATACAGAATGTACTCGGTCCCATGGAGGATTATGATTGTCCTTCACGCACTTTAATTGACTTAGCCAGTTTAATTAAAAGAGCTTCCTCCAGCAGAGCTGGATTGCTACAGCATTCTCACACAATAGCATGCAATCTACAGTTCTCCGAAGACGTTTGGTTATACATGTCATGCATATCCCCCTTACTGAAAATATTTAATGCCCTTTAGTAACTGACTCTACTCATTTCATCTGAATCATCAGTCTATGATCCCATTCCTCATGAGTCACCTGACTGATCCGGGTGATTGCTATGAACACCGCTGCACTGTGTCTGTGTGCATTACTGAAAAAAAGTAGTAAAAATGAATTTACATTGCAGTGATGTAGCAGACACTCTTATCCAGAGCAACCACAGGTCTACATATTATTCATGTATACAGCTGGAAATTTACTGAGGCAATTTCTGGGGGGCTTAAGTACCGTGCACAAGGGCACAATGACAGTGAGCCTGAAGGGAATCAAACCAGCTGTCTTTTGGTTACCGGCCCTACTCATTACCACTACACCACACTGCCATATTTTTCTGCTTTGATTTTAAAAAGTCCATGTTGGTGTACCAGGAAAAGTCAAATAGCCAGACCTCTATAAATATTTAAATATAAATTTAATTCCCTGAAAATTTTACAACAAAAAAAAAAAAATCATAATCTTATTACTAGCTAAACAATTCAATCAACAAAAAATGTTTATGCTTTATTTATTTATGTTCAGTTTTGCAATAAGAAAAAATAGTGCCACTAGCAATTGTTTTGCATCACAACACATTTTATCATACGCATATGATTAAAACTGGAACTGGGATAGTAATAATACCACTGCTCACCATTCTGGGCAGGGTGAACAAAACTCTGGGAACTTGCAGGAATGTAGGTCTGGTGTTCACATTGCATGGGGTGTGCTACCATGGGAACACCTGGGCCTTGCTCTGCAGCATGCCAAGGATGCGTGAAGCAGTCAGTGACGTAAAGAGAGATCCTCAGCATCCAATCAAGGATTTGTTCAAGCAGTTATTTTTAACAAATTGAATATCTGTTTAGTTTGTTCCAAAATCTTGCCTCTGTCTGAGTAGGTTTGCCTCCTAAGATGCCTGCAGTGGATCTGCAACTTGTTGACTTGTTGTATTGGCGCTTGTTGAAACAAACCCCAAAGGCACATGAAGTTTCCTGTGGAATTTCACAATGATCACTTGTTAACTTTTGGGTATTATCATGGGGCATTTTCTTCCTTGGTCTATTGGAGTTTTGACATTTACAGATAAAACTCAAATCCTGGCAAGCCTAATGATAATTGTGGATGTGAAGAAAACAGATATTCGGTTTTTGTATTGGAGGGAAAAGCCGTTTTGATATTATTGCATCTGCTTGGCAGGCACCTAGTCCAGGTGGACTTGCATAGATTACCTGTTCCGCAAGCTATGCACTTGCACAGCTGGATATTTTACTGAAGCAATTCAGGTTAAGTGCCTTGGCTCATGGGTGCAACAGCAGTGTCCCACTTAAGACTAAAACTTCAAGCCACCTGACTGCAAGCTCAGTTCCCTAACCAGTCCACCACACAGCTGCCTGTTTGGTGCATAAACCAAAAGAATTTGAGGCAACATTCATAGAAGATCTACACATAACTTATTTTAATAAATATGAGGCTATGTGGTGTTTGTGTAAATGCTTTGAGACAGTGAATTAACATCAACAGGTGTAGATAATTTGGCTATGTTTCTGTGCCCCTCAGAGATACTGATCTTATTTACGCTCTTTCCTTTTTGCAGGTAACCCTTTGAATGGCCAAGTCCACCCATGGTAGTGTTGAGGAACGATAGCTGGAGTCCCAGACAGGCAGGTGGTTCATGTCTGGAGAAGAAGAGGAGAGGCCTGTTTTTCAAGCAATCACACTGACTAAAACTTAAAAAAAAAATTTAAATAAAAAAAAAGAAAAACTTGGGAAGTAAATGGAATGGACCTGGAATGAAGACATTTTACACGATTAATAGAAACCATACAGAAAAGATGACGAGAAAATGTCTCTGTTCCCTAAACTTGAAATGCTCTGTGTGATCCAAACATAAGTATGAGGGAGGTGAAACATTCCGTCTCAAAATGTGAAGGCCATATGTATAATGATAGAACACAGCACAGGGTAAGTATTGACAGAACTGAATAGAGCATGGATCTTTACTTTTATATATCAAAATACTGAAAAAAAAAAGATTTTTCTAAATCCCTTTGATGTTCTCTTTTTCTTAGCGCTTTAGTTGATCAGCTAAGTTGTTGAAAATCTTTGATGCAACTCCTTTAGACAGGAGAACACAGGATCGCTCCTGAGATCAATTTAGTGTAGTTGCAGATTTTCTTTTGTGTGCTTGGACCACCAACATCTCAGCATGGACTGTCTGTTTGTCTGTATGTGTGTGTGTTTAAATGTGTTTATATCAGAGAGCATTACAGTTTTTCTAAATTAGGACATAACAGTAATAATAGCAAAAATCTACTGTGCCGGCTGATTTAAATGGCTTGGAGGTGAGACAGTAAAACCAGAATGAATCTTAGTTTTTTATTTTGTCATAACTTACCCAAAGTTTTGTTTCATTTCAGACTTCAAGGCTTCATTAAACCCAGAAGTCAGCTTTAGTAACAAAAAAGTAACCATTCAAATTTTGTTATTGAAGGTTTAGGCAATTGTATTTAATCAATTGTATTTAGGTAATTGTATTTAATCAACCCCCCAATGAGTTTTGCTGTCCTTGGAGTGTCAAAACGCAATTCCTTTTCCCCTTAAATGTAAAAAGATTCAGGGAGAGACAGAAACCTTTCTCATGTGTTTATGTTTTTAAAGACAGCTCATTGGGCTGTCTTTAAATGTATAATGGTACAGTGCACTCCGCTTACAAGAAACACTGAAATAAAAATCAACTGCATATAGTGATCAAAAGCAGATCAGATCAGATCCTCCCTATACTAATGTTGTGTTGTAAGAACTGTCTTATAAGAATCAAGCAAAATGCCTATGAGAATAAATTTGGGCTCACTCACAACATGTAATACAGTAAATAATTAATGAAAAAAAAGCTGTTGAATTTGTGTGCCATGTATCGCTTCACTCATCCTAGTTACTAAAGCGTCTAGCATGTAAAGTAATTAGAGAAAAAGATTTTGCAGTTTTGCAGCAAGTGTCTGGATGCGAGTCAACAGGGAAGGAATAAGATGCATTCTACAGATGAATGCTTTCATAGTCTTAAGACCAGTGAATGCACCTAAAACATAGGCCGTTCCGCAGCCATCACTTTCTTAGTGGTCTATGAAGAGCTAAGAAGGCTCCACATCATGAACATCATGAAACAAAACTGAACTGTCAAGGCATCACAGTGGCAGCTATCATAGACACAATATTTTGTTTTAATTTCGATGAAGGACACTGACATTGTGCTATGCCATTGTAGCTTGCAGTGACATTCAATATGTAACATGTGTCATGTTATTTTTATTTTGTTAGTAAAGGGTTGTGTGAAAATCTGGACAATTTCTAATGTTTCCTTCCACATTTGAGTAACTTTACTAAGGACATTTCTTAATTAAAAGAAACAAGTTGTTTAAAGCAGAAAAAGTCTAAAAAAGTCAGAATCAAGCCCCTATGTGAATCCAGTCGACCTGTCTGACTGTGATTCTTGTAAGTGGAGTGCAGTACATTTGCCTAATTTTGATTATAATCAATAGAATGCATAATATATCAGAACCAGGGCCAAACGCAAGACTTGTTTGAACAACTACTCAAGTACCCCCAAAGGCACACCAATCCAATAGTTAAAAACTGATCAGCATTTACATATATCAAAAATTTCAGTATTCTCCTCTTTGACCAGCTAACACTGCATTTCATATGATTTGCTACTTTTGTAAAAAGAAACATCTGCCAGGGGCTTATCATTGTTTAAATTATTACTTATTTGCTCACCATACACCTTTAGCCAGGGCAACTTGCATGTGCACATATAAAAAAAAACATCATTGACATAATAAAATAAAAGTATGCAATAAGGTATGTGAGGTTCCAATGTCAATATTTATATAGAATGTATAAAGAAAATTGTGTTATGAAAATTATGCTCAAATGTAAATGTATGTGTGGTACAGATAAGCGCATGTGTGGGAAATTCAGTTATATTAAAGCAAGAAACCAGAGTGTAATAGTATCAATATACTGACATTTCATGAACAGCTTGTAGGAGTTCTCCATGGTCAGTCATGTTGGAGTTCCATTGGATTCTCATACATGCTAAGTCAACAGGTATATAGATAGTCGGGCACACTTTTGATCTTTAATGAAAGTGTTTTTATTTAGTTTCAGTGGCAATTCTTTGTTGCCTATTGGTTACATGTGGCTGCCTCACACTCTGAAAATAATGCATTTCCAAACATAACAGGAAAGTAACACATGACAAAGTTTTACAAAGGCAAGGCATCATGCTTTGAGTTGGGTTTTCTTCAGGAAAACACTGAACTCTCCATAGTGCAGGAAGAATTTAAAAGTGTAGCACATGGAATATACTTACCCTCACATAGTGCAGGTAGAATTAAACAGGATGAAGACCCAGGTAGAAGGGTGTAGGACATGAGACTTGAGCATGTGGATAGTGCAACTGGGTACCTGTTTGGTAAAAGTCTTGAAGGTTAAAGCTCATGATGAAGAAGCATTATGCAGTGCTACAGTATGTGCAGTACACAATGAAGCATTGAGTAAAACCTCTGCATAATAAAGAGCGACTTCCCACGTGACATATCCTTTACAGATAGGAGTATGCTATAAATGTATGATGCCTTAGATAAAACCTTGTAAAACCCTTACATTCCATATTTTTGTATATTTGGGTGAACCCACAGTAAACAAATTGGATGTCCGTGGACATGTTTAGTTCAATTAGTTACACATTCAAATTGTAGAATACAGAAATGCACAAAAGGGTTCTAACCACAAAGCTTCCGTAGCATGCTTCTTTTGCAACAAGAGCATGCTGCAGTACCGCCCACTGTGCTGTTTTTAACTTCCAGTGGTCCAACATTTACACCAACCATTTGTTGTTTTTCCTATAAATTTGGCAGGCATGGGTGGAAATGTGCCATGTTGCCAAAACGAAGAAGAAATCAAATGCATTCAATGGCACAGAACACTGTCTGCTACACAGAAACAGTGACTTTTTAACTTGATATTTTCCTTGGTTCGTGGTTGTGACGGGGGGAGAGAGACTACCCTGAAACCCATAAAGACCCGGGTGACAGTGTACTGTCAAATTCTGTCTCACTTGCACCGGTCTCCACGCTGATTGGTTCAAACCAGTGAGTCATTTGATAGCTCCTCCCATTTCAGGGTTCATCCTGAGGCAGTCTCCCACCGCTAGTTTGTGGACGCTGACATTTAACTTTTTGGAAGGGAATGTGTTTGGCGAGGCAGTGCCTGCGTGTATAAAAAGTACATCAGCCATGCCAAAAGAAGCAGTGTTATATAAAAATGTGAAGGTGGCACTTCTATCTATATACCTACCTGTACAGTAGGAATGTAAAAAAGGGTCAGTGCAACAGCAAGCACATTGTGGTAAGAGTCTATAAACAATGTTTCCTTGTATTGAAATGCTAATTTATTTTTTATATGTTTGATTTATTCTTACTGTATGTATTTATTTTGCTCATATCTGACAATGTTAGAGCTGTGAGTCTATTTATTGAATTGCTTTTATTTGTCCCATCCATTAGCTTTTATGAGAAAAAAGCCACAAGTCACAGAACTTAGTTTCCATTTGGGGGTGTCTTTTCTGATAACATTAGCCTTCAGTGAGCCTCCAGCAAATCCAACTAGTGTCAGAGAATGACTTAAAACTTTAGAACTGATTTTTTCATTAGTTTCTAATGGTAGTAAAACACCTCTGACTAAAAAATGGTTGAATAGTTCAAAAATGCTGCTAATGCAAGGAAGACATGAAATATCAAAATAAGAACAGATGGATTCTTGACATTCTAACTTGGATGCCTGATAAATTATATATAAACATGTCATCCAATGGTATAAAAGCATCCAATAGTTAAGAGGAATGAGGTTAAGAAAAGTTGACACTTTCTGTAAAGATATGTACCATCATTTTTTTTTTATATGAAGCTCAGGTTTTCTGTTGTGTACATAAATAAAAGATGCTCTCTCACAGTTGTCTCCACATTTTATATGAATATTTTTCTTTAAAAAAGAAGCCATTTCCCTGATGGGTGCAAGAACTGAGCATAGGTGCATTATGTTGGAAGTATGCCTACCGTGCATGTTAGAATAAATGTTTTAATAATAAAACCGAACTGAATGTTTTCTCTTCCCACATTCCCTTTCACTACCATCCTCAAATTCAAGTACATCAGCATTGTCTCTCTATTACAGAGTTATTTATATAATATGTGCCCTCTGGGAATTTTCTCTCAGTACTTTGCTTAATGCATTTTATTTCACACACACACACACACACAAAGTTCATATAATCAAAACAAAAACTTTCTGTTGTATTTGTTTCATTTTTGTCATATACTGCCATAGTAGTTTGCTTGAAGGCCAGCGAATCAATTATGACTTGTTGTGTTTTACAGATAATTTATTCAATGTGAGAATTTTAAATTCTGCATTTCCTCCAAAAAAATGCAGTTCTTCTCTAGCTCTGTCAAAGAAACTTAAAGGATCAAGGGTAATAACCACTTGCATCACCACCTACACAAGCATGCAAGTCAGAGTCCTTTGTCAAGAGAAAAAAAGTTTCAGAAAAAGTAGTACTTTTATCATCACTGCAAATTCTTCTCTCTGGATAAATATTACTTCACAGGTGGCATTGTGTTATGGATGCATTCCCATGGTACTACTCTATGGACACAATGGCAAACACAGACAGGTACCTGGTTTCGCCCACCTTCAGTGCCTGTGGTTTATTTACATGCTGAGAGCAAAACCTTCAAACAATAATCTGGTTTATGCTTCATTATTTTTCATAAACTTTGACTGTAATGATCAGGACAAGAGGAGAATTGTCTATTAGAATATGTGTATGTTTTACTGAACAGAATGCGGTTCTGGGCCCAGTGAAACATAATAAGGTAGCTTTGCCATAGGGTTGATCCAGTGCTCCCCAGGCATGCACTTTCACTTTCAAGCCCTGGAATACAGGATGTGAGGCCCCTGTGAGTTCTGAAGTCACCCCTGAAATCTAACACATAAAATGTGTGATAGTAACCGCAAGGCAATTAAGCTGCGGAACCACTGCAAACAAGGATACGTAACGGCAAGCTCAAGGCCCTAACTTACAGTAATAAAAAATCAATAATACTATTGTATGAACGATTCCACACACAGTATAGTCCTTATGCTGAATATGAAGTAAGACTCATCAGGGTGCTGATCTCCAGCAGCGCTTCCCATTTTGTACTTATAGTTTTTTTAATGTGAATTACAGTCAACATGTAAGCACTAGTCTCTGCCACTCAATCTCTGCCTGCAGGTAGTCCTTGGCTCTCTCTAGCCATACCTTACGCCTTCGTCACAAGCTCTACAGGCCTTCTCAGGTCATGCCAGGAACAACTGTTCTCTCATTTCTATCTGTGGTTCCTCAACAAGCGCCAGTGCCATCAACAACTAGCAGAATGACAGGTTGCTCTGGTTTCCCATGAAGGGGTTGGAGTTCCTCAAAGACACTCAACGAGCAAAGGAACTATGCACCTACAGTGAAAGACAATACAGCTGTACATGTAAAATATCCAGTGAGGAATCTTGCCCAAAATTATATGTGCAATATAGATTAATAACAGTAATAAATCAATGCAAATGAGTTCCTTTCACACTTGAGCATCCATTTATACTCAGGTCAGAAATTCCATTCAGAAATCACAGTTGACAATTTAAAAGAAAACAGAAACAGTTTTTTTAGCTTCAATGGAGGTAAGCAAAGAGATAGCATTACTACCCTCTTGACCAATGGTTGTGGTTTCAGAAAATTACTTATAATCCATTTGAAATCTCATATAACCTCACTGTTTCAACTGATTTTTAATAATGCAGATGCTTTTATTGTTATCCCAAGTGAGCAAAAAATATAGATGGTATAAGAGAATTTACTGGTACAGGGCGCATTTAAAATCAAAGAAACACTGACATTTAAATGAACAGATAGTGTTATCCATCATGAAACGCAACTCAGAGATTTAAGGAAAAAAATGTTTTATGTATGAATGTTTGCATGGTGCTGTGGAGTATTACTTTGTCACATGAAAGGCACAAGTGGCATTGCTGAGGGATTAATATTAATGAAAGTTAAAGGGAATTGCATTCTGGTCATTTTCCATAATTCATTGCAAATTCCCCCAGAGTCTGCGTGTGGCTGCTGGATAAAAAGGCACTACGTCCACACAGAGTCCGCCGCAAAGGGGATACAAATGCAGCAAAATTAGTCAGGGAACCTAATGTTCTTGGCTCCAACACTATGGTAAATATCAACATGTATTGCACCGTTCACAGGCTTCCACAGGCTAATATCTCATAAAGACTCTTTTCGCATTTAGTGACTGTGGGTAGGCAAGAAATGTGAAGTGCAAACCGCAATCATTCTTGCATATAATAAGTGTAAGTTCAAAGATCAAGCTGCTCTTGTGCCTGCTGATAATATTCTACTATTATTATATTACAGTGTACACTATGATACTATGTTATTATTGACTCAGTCCCTGTTGATTGCCTTGATAATAGTATAGTTTAAGTAGTTTAAGTTTTCCATTCCCGCATCCAGTTCAGTTTTGCCACAATCCATGAGATTATTTTTGAACCGACAGTAATGAAGCTGATTTCAATGGCAGTGCTGATACCAGCAGCACACAGGTGTGTACAGAGGTAGGATGTGTGGGGCTGTCATGTGTGTGTGGTGCTGTCTCTGGAGATGAAACAGGAGGAAGTGACATAAAGGGACAGTATGCTATAATGCAGAGTGACTGGATAGGGTAGCTGTGGGAAGCTGGTCCACTGAGCGGACGGTCTGTAATTTGTATTTATAAAGGCTGAGTGTAAGTGTTGAAAAGCCTACTGCCCCACACTCGTGTGCCTGAGATACAGAGCCACTCTGAGCATCTTTAGCGGACACATAACATATAACTCATAATAAAGGATGACTACAGGAGAATGACACATAAATATATTAAAACTGGACTATGGCTGGAGTCCAACCTGCACCATGCATTAATTACTTAAGTCTATATGCATGTAATGAAAAAAAAAACAAATATGTATATATAGCTATGCAGACAGTCTTATCCATGACATGAACTGCTATTCATGGCAACAGATCTGAGATGTTCAATAGCCACAAGCTACAGGGCTATCCTGAAAACCACCCTAATGAAGGAGCAATGCCCCTGTAGCCCCCAGCTGACCATCTCCCAAATCTCTAACACTAATTGACTGACTGCAAATTCATTTCTGATCACTTACACATGCAGGATTTATTTTTGTATTGAAAATTTTTCCAGGAGTTTCACTGGATCACCTCTTTGTTAGATCGGCCCTTGGGTTTTTTTCCTGCTTTTTGATTCTACTACATTATTGTCATTTAGCAGACACTCTTACCCAGAGTGACTGACATTACTCTGCCAATTTTATATGTTATACTGTATGTTATCCACTTGTACAGCTGGATATTTACTGAGGCAATTCTGGATTGAGCACCTCCTCCAGTGGTACAGCAGCAGTACCCCAGTAGGTAATCAAATCCGCAACTTTTTGGCTATGAGCCCTGCTCCTTACCACTATACCACACTGCTTCCCTCTGGAAAACCTTGGTTGTAAAATGTGCTATATTAAATAAATGTTGTGGTTATATCTTACAAAGCCTACAATCTGTAATATGACCGTTCTAAAGAAACATTTATGATAAAAAAAAAGATTAGCAAAGACAGTAAGGTCTGTTCTCTTGACTGTGGTTTAGTGGTACTCTTTACTCTAAATAAACAAGCAAAACTGGCCAGAGGAGAGACAAATGTGACTCTGGAGGCATTGATTCTATTGCTGGTTCTATGGAACCATGATCAAAAGTATCTTCTTTGCCCATCAGACTGTTTGAGGCCAATGCAGCAGAGATGTAAGTATTGTAATTAATATAGTACATTGACGTTTTGCCCCTGTGGAATTCTTTAATATTAATAAAAAACTGAAACTGGGACTTGAGAAAAGGTGCAAAGGGCTTTATTATGGGGTTGTAAATAGGAATGTGGCAGATGAAAAATCACATTCTAAAGAGTAGAAACTTGCAGTTAAGGTGCAGTCAGTAAACCAAGCTTTTCATGCAAAACTTCAATAAACACTGCCATCTGGTGGTATACAGCAGAACACTTCTCCTCACATTATTCAGATTTACCACATTTTTACTAATTCTTTGAAAGTTATTACACAAAAACTATCATCACCACAATTTTTATTAGGTTGCAACAATGTACTCTTACATTTATCTATGAATTCCATTAGCTCAGCATGAAATATGTCTGTTGCACACTACTTTACAAATCAGGTTTCATGAACCTGTATAGCTGTAGCTGTATTCCCCTAAAAACCAGTATCTGATTAATAAAATGGCATGGCTGTTGCTGGTGTAATTAGGATAATACTGTGCTTTAATAAATTTCAATACATATAACAATCAAGATGATTTGACAGTAGTATGCCTGTCCTGACAGCTCTTGACATCTAGTGGCATTTGCCAGCTTTTCAATTTCCAGCTACTGTATATGTCATATGCAGGATTCCCTACTACTACTACATTATATAAAACTCCATTTTATCACATAAAATTAAATTATTAGACCACAATATTGATATGTGTCTCATGTATGTCATTTTGGTCACCCAAACACATTGATTTCCTCTTTTGAATAGTGTAGAATATTTGAATTTCTAATGCAATTTGTACAAAATGGATAAAGAGATATGTAATAAAGCAGAAAGTATCCTCAATAAATGTCAGTACAGACCATTTGATGACAAGAAGGTCTTTAGCTTTATAGTGTACCTTAATGTCACATCCCCGCTGCTTACAGTGTCCTCTAGTGGTACAATGGAGGATAATTTCAACATGACACTCACTTCAAAGCAAGTTAGCTGTTATCTTTTTTCATCTACAGAAACAATATGTGTATGTTGTGCATGTCCAGGGGCCAAGAGCTCAGAAAACTAATTTGCACACATCTAGAAGCATTTCCTGATATGTGTCCAAATGTGAGGTGAAGAAGTGAATGGGTGAGAAATTATGCATGATAAATGGCTAATGACCTAAGGCAACAAAAAATATCTTATGTACCTGTTAATAGTATTACCAATAAATATGCTGAACATGGGTCCAGCAATGCAGTGAACCTACATGAAAAACCCCTGTTTTATAGCCACTGGGTTTGGCTGGGTGTGACCAAGCACCTTCTGTAGAGCAAAGACAAAATGTTTGCACATGGCTAGAACCTATGTCATGAACCTGCCAAATGTGTGATGAATGAGTGAGTATTATGACATGTTATTGACATATACGAATTTATTTAGTGGCCATCTTTGCCCAGGGACCATAGAAGGTGGTCATACAGGTTCAATCTATTTTGTTGAAAAACTTCTTAAAATCTTTAAAATTACATATAGGTGCGACTGCTCTGCTTATTTCATTTTAAGGTGTAATCCAGCATGCAGACCATTCAGGCGAGAATTGATGTGGTGACTTCTCATCTGATGGGAAAGTCTTATGATGAAATAGCCCAGATTTCACTAACATGGGCTTCCATTAAAATGACAGACAACAGAATGAAGTCAGGTTATACATAACAGTTTGGCCCACATAATGATTTCCATACCACATCCATTACATTTGTTGACCTCGTCATTCCGCATGCCCACACAGCCACGCCCTTGCATTTAGCAGGAAGTCATCATCAGCCGATCTTTTCCTTCTTCCTGCGCTCGCTCCGGTGTTCCGGTTTTCCGGTTCTCTCTTCGCTGCCGATGAGTTGAATGCTTTCCTTATGCGTACAGACTCCAGTCATTTATGATTTATCATGGCTGCGACTGCCGCTGGCGCTGCAGAGCCGCCTGGATTGGAAACCCAACGCAGAGATATAGAAGCTCTCGTCCAGAACCATGATCTCCGCGCAGGGGACAGTTGGTAAGACTCTTGCCCGCCCTCTGACTGAGGACCTACTGATCACCGACAGCACTGCTAGCATGCTAGCTAGCCGCCTAGCTACTGTGGAGGGTTAGTGCACTGCTAGCTAGCAGGGTTTCCCTCCTGATGATTTGAGTGGTGGGTATAACGAGCTGGTAGTACCTCGCTAAATGTCTTTTCGGCATCTCCAGCCTTTAACCACGGTTAAGCTAACCGGAGAGGTTGCTAACTACCTAGTCTGGCTCTTTAGCTGGAGTAAATATCACCTGTATTTAAATTCTGACGTCGTTAGCACGCTAGCTACCGTGCAAAGCAAAGTAGCTGCATTTTTAGAATCAATTATTCACTGTGTCAGCCTGACCTGACAAAATCACCTCGCTTAGCTAGACAGACTGTAGGCAAGATCGCTGAAACAAACGTCCCTGATCACAGGACACTTTGACTAGCTTGCTTCCTATCGTAGTTAGCTGTGCTGAATATTCGCATATTTGGACCATCACTTCCGTCCTTATCTCGTCGTGTCGCTAGCTTGCTTAGCTAGAAGCTAGCAGACTATGCCAAGTGAAAATGAAATAGTTGAAGTGTTACTTTCAATGGGAGCCACTCTGTAAGCTCGCTAGCCAGCTTGCTAATTATAATGAACCATTTGTCAACTTGACAATGTCATGTGTAAAAACTATTTCATTTCAGTCAATTGTTCACCAGCCAGCTAGCTCGCTACCTAATTTCCCAGTATAGGAATGGGACTGTTTATAGCTAGCTAGCCAACATTAGAGAGCCACCATCTCGCTTAATTGGTTATCTAACCACAGTTAGTAAGATGTGACAACGCGGAGGAAAAAGTCCAGATTTCAGCCTGACACCACATCTAAGAGGATCACACTGAATAATAGATTCTATCAAAACGTAGCTATTTTGCTTGCCCGACAGCCAGCGTGCTAACTACGCCAGAATTTAAACACAGGTGAAATTACTCTAGCTATATAGCCCGGCTACTTAGTTGGCGACCTCTCCAGTTAGCTTAGCCACAGTTAAAGCCCGAAGACATTTAGCTTGATATCACCACCTCCTTAAACCCAGCGAGTTGGTGTTCGCCTTACAGCGTTGAACAAACACAAGCAACGCAGGAAGAAAAGCTGCGAAGGCAGCTGGATAAGTTTGTTAAACGTAGCTTAACGTTAGCCATTCTCATTTCAAATCTGTTAGGGGAAGGGAATGCAGCTTATACATGCTCCTCTAGTAGCTAGCCGCTAGCTGCCGGAAACATTTAGTATGAGTGATGGCTAGCTAGCTAACAGCGCAGTTAGCTCTGTTTGAGTTAGGGTGTTGTTTTATGCAGCTAGGTCGACCTGCATCAGAGTAATTTTTTGACACAGCGAATTGGTAAAGACTTGACTCTTCATTAACTAGCTGTTATTGTAAGGATGTCTGACAGTCACGCAACTGGAAACTTGGGACATACTTAGCTCAGGTTTACTGAGGACTGGCCTTGAACTTGGTAATTCTAGCTGGAGTTTTAGCCGAGTAGCTTGCTAACCTACGCATTTTAGCCGGCTTTATTTATTTATTTCTCACACATGTGTTCAATAGCACTTTCCTGCTGTCCGATTACGGTAGCTAAGTTAGCTAGTTAATTAACTGAGACCGTCGCTAAGGCGTTGATCATCCCTGTCAAAAGCAAAGTTTAATTTGAAGGTACATACTGACGAACCCATAAAATCTCGTATACCGTGGTCAGTTATTTCCTGCAGACGCGTCTACCTTTTGTAAGCGTCTGTAATTGGTAGTTGTAGTAACACACGGCCTCTGTCGTAGTTAAATGTGTGATCATAACTATTTAGATGCCTCATGTTTTGATACCGCACAATTTTTGTGTAAGGGAGGGTGAGCAAAAGAGATCTTGTTGGTCGTTTATATCGTATATGGGCTGCTCTGTTATCCTTTAACCTGATCAGTTCACTTGCGTGGTGCAGAGAATTTAACATGGTAAGTTTTCTGAGTGACAGAAGCTTGGCTTTTAGGGTGTTGGCCGGAAGAGGATCAGTATTTTCTGTGATACCTGTTAGACCCACACTATTGAGATTTGACCATCCCCTTTTCAGCAACCCAGAAAACGAAAGTACCACACCAAGACGGTGTGAAAGTGAAACTAACTTGAGTAAGAGCAATGCCTGTGGGCAATGTTTGCTAGGAGGGACTTCCAGTGACTCAGAATGGAAAAGCCAAGCTCGGGTTTCCTCTTCTTAAATGAATTGTTTTGACTGTTCTCATATTCCAGTAAAACATTTCATGTGAGTTCTGGTATTTTGCTGTTTAAACTTGGTGCCTAAATTACGAATTAGAGGAGTCACATGCAAACATGACAAAACCACATAAGGGGTACAAAATGAGGGGAGAGATGATTACAATGTAAGTGACTACCAGTACGCTGTATGCGGCAGTTGCAGGTACATTGGAAGTTCATTAGCAACAGCTGAACATTTGCAGTG
Organism: Megalops atlanticus; assembly: GCA_019176425.1. NCBI lineage: Eukaryota > Metazoa > Chordata > Actinopteri > Elopiformes > Megalopidae > Megalops > Megalops atlanticus. The sequence goes on from CM032882.1 coordinate 30,966,263, forward strand.
CCTGAGTGTTATTGTAGACTGCAAAATGATAACCCATTCAGGTCTTTCATTGCGCTGTTTAAAAATGAGTTAGGTATTTGATGAAACACAGCAGAGACTAAGATAAGTATTTTTTTGATGAGGGGGCAGATAAAAAGCAGTAGGTATCAGGGAGAGATCAGAGGCTAGAGATAACATACTGAGTCAGAATGCCTCCCCTTGCTGCGCTGCAGGTACCTGTTGGACAGACGATGGTATGAGCAGTGGAAGGAGTATGTGGAGACAGGAGATCAGAACTCCTCCTCCTTCCCTGGACAAATCAACAACACAGAACTCTTCGAGGGTGAGTCTAGCAAACTGCAGCTGTCTTGATCTTAATGTAAAGCAGACCAGAGAAAAGATTTTCCCTTTTTTGCCTTTCTACTCTTTCCTTGACATTTTCCAGAGAATTCTTGCTCTGCCTTCACATGTAGCACCTTAAGCAAGCTCCTATATTATAAAAGAATCTGTCAAACGTTACTCATCAGAAAACATACTAATTGTGAAAAGCTATGAACAGCATTTACTTTGAGTGGGTTGAAACGAATGCACTTGTCTCAGAGAGCACTTGTCTCTGCAATTGCAAGTGACTAATATAAATGTTGCATATACAGACCTATAAAGGACTTCTGTATTTTAACTGTTAATGGATAACATAGTGAATGTTATAACAGCCAATATTTCAGACATGAGGATCTTGAATAGGCAGCAGTTAGATGTAAAGGGGACAACAGATGTAGAGCAACCATACATGATCATGTATCCATAAAATTGAGTAGAGTGGCAAAATGTGGGTAAATGAAATTAGTGTTAATAGAACTTGGACTAGTATTCAGTAGAAGTGGGAATATGTGGGTAAGTAAACAACAGAACTATAACATGGCATTAACAAGCAAAGGTTCAAGGACTCCTTTGCTTGTTAATCTTATGTGGGCCTGTTTGTGTGAATGGCGCAAATTGTGATTTGTCATGAACACAGAGCTGGAGTCCTACCACCTGAAGGAGCGACTGGTGGAGAACGAGGACTTTGTGTTGATCCCCGCAGAGGCGTGGCACAAGCTGCTGTCCTGGTACGGTATGGTGGCCGACCAGCCTGCCCTGGAGCGCAAGGTAAGCAGCTGAGATTACTGTTAACCCACACCGTGCCTCTGACTGCAAGCAAGGCCATGCATGGAAAACCTGGTGCATTAGAACAGTGTGGTTGCAGAAAATCGAACTAAATCCTTTCAAGGTTTCTGAACTGGTCTTAAATGAAGACTCAGACGTATGACGTTTGGCGAGTTGCAACTAATAGATGGATTTTAAATGAATGCCGTGAATGATTATGTATTCGTTTGTAATGTATTTGCTGTTCCTGTTCTTTGACATGTTTCAGGTGGTTGACCTGCCCAGTACTGTCAAGGTAGAGGTCTACCCAGTGGAGATCTTCCTTTGTCTCCATAGCGACATGGATAACGTTCTGACTGCTCAGTTCAGCCGTGCAGACACTATAAGTAAGACTCCTTTGCTGTCATGTCTAGTCTCTCTGTGATGTACCATTTTGCATATGAGTCTTCCAGCTTTTGAAGGATCAATCCCAGCACATTTTATAGCATAACAGTTCAAGCCCTGGGTTTTCCTAGTTTATTTTAGCTTGTATGTATTAATCAAATGTTATTCATTATAGCACATTTTTAAGGTCAAAATTGACACTGTACATAGTGCATTTTCCATGGGGAATAAAAAAATAAAAGAAAAGGCAGGCTAATTGGGTGGGAAACTGGAAAGTTATTCCCTGAATGTGAATGAATATGTGTGTGTTTTTATGTGTGCATTGGATTGATTTGGCTTTGCCGTCTCTTCCGCAGGTACAATTCAGAAGACCATGCGGAAGCAGTTTGAGGTCCCTGAAAGTGCAGAGACGCGGCTGTGGATGAAGAGCTCTGACACGAGCTGTGAAAGGCTGCGCAACATCCACATGACCGTGCTGGACTCCTGCCTGAGCTCCGGCATGGTGTGCACCCCTCTCTGCCCCCTCCCTTCCTCCCCTTCCCCTCTACCCCCACCTCACCCCCTCTAGTGCTGCCCACCTTGTGCTGTGTCATTTTTTCCTTGCGCCTCTTTTTTGAGAGGTGAGAGGGAAACACAGGTGTGTTGTGACACGCTTTTTTCCCTTGCAGACAGTGATCATGGAGATGAGAAATGCAGACGGTACCTGGCCCAGTTCCAGACCCCAGATCATGTGAGTGTGGCCTGCAGTCCCTTTCAGTGTGCGAGTTCTCTGATACTAATTTGCATGTCTTGGCTGTATTAGGTAATCCTAAAAGAGAATTATTGTTCACCTTCCTCATTGTCACATAATGGGTCATTAATAGTGGAGAGGGAGCTGTAATTGTAACCAGCTGGTTACAAGTTTGAGTCTTGGGTGTCACATGGCTATATTCACCAGAACAAATTGAGAACTTTTGAAATGTAAGCTAAATAAGTCACCCTGGGTCGAGTTAACTGTTTAAGTGTGAAAGAGTGTTTTTAGCAATTTAATTGAATTCTATGACTGTTAGAACATCGAATGGTGAATGATATTTACCTTGATCCCTTGTGTTGTGCTTCCAGGAGGAACTCAGAAGAGCAGGACTCGTACAGGGGCCAGCCTGGAGTGTGTGGCCTAACGAACCTGGGAAACACCTGCTTCATGAACTCCGCCCTGCAGGTGAGCTATTAAACAGGCCATTAAACAACTCGCCCAGCAGGTCCACATTCATCACTGTGTAGTCTGCCTCTGCCTGTAAGGAATAGGAATGCTGTTTTTCTCAGTTACAGTTCTTTCAGCTTGCAAGTATATCTTTTGACATTATGATCTGAGAATGTGATGGCTTTTAAGTGCTGCAGGCTTGACTCTTACTGAGAATACTGGGAATATGGTGGCTTTACAACAGTAGAACAGGCTGTCTTTTCTGGACAATTTTTTTTTTTTAATGAAAGGTGCGCTGCCCTTTTTTTTGTCCTTGGCAGTGTCTGAGCAATACCCCTCCCCTGACGGAGTACTTCCTGCGTAATGGCTACCTGGACGAGCTCAACTTCACGAACCCGCTGGGCATGAAGGGGGAGATCGCAGAGGCCTATGCCGACGTCATCAAGCAGATGTGGTCAGGGAGGCATTACTCTGTGGTGCCCCGCATCTTCAAGGTACGGAGCCCTCTGATACACTGTCACAAAAGCAGTGCTTAGAGACGGAAATTCACACAGGACACAGTCAGTGGTTCCTTATTCGTGCTGTTACAAATGTGCAGCAGTATTTTTTATATACTGTGCAGTGGATAGGGGCGGCAGTGTGTAGCACAGTGGTAAAGAGCATATACCCGAAAGGTTAGTGGTTCAATTCCCTACTGGGGCCCTGCTGCTGTTCCCTTGGGCAAGGTACATAACCTTTAACCCCCCCCCCCTGGTAAATATCCAGCAGTGTAAAGGGATAACATCAAAAAACTTCAATCTGTGTTAGTCACTAAATGACAATAATGTAATGTAAAAATTGAAGATCATGCATCCCTTTTGCTTTAATCTTGCTGTCATTGTCTTAATACGGCAGCATGCCTTTTAGAAGAAGGATTTTGGAGCCGGTTTAATAGGTTTTTATATTGTGCTTTGAATCTGTTAGTCCACATGCAGAGGCTCTGAGGCTATGCTTGATTTTGTACAGACGAAGGTCGGCCACTTCGCCTCCCAGTTCCTGGGCTACCAGCAGCACGACTCCCAGGAGCTGCTGTCCTTCCTGCTCGACGGGTTGCATGAGGACCTGAACCGTGTCAAGAACAAGGAGTACATCGAGCTGAGGGATGCCGACGGCCGGCCCGACCAGGTAGCCACCTCCGGAGATGGGCGAGGGTGCAGCTTATCTGTGCGCTCATTATCAGCGCCTTCCACACACTCTGATAGGGCCTACTGTTCAGGGGTAGAAAGCCATAGCCCGTTTCATTTCCTGAACTGAAGAAGCAGCTCACAGATAAAGCAGACATGCCGCGTTGGTCAGATGTCGTCTCACCGTTGTTGTTGTTGTCGCCCTCTCCGTCATCAGGAGGTGGCGGAGGAGGCGTGGCGTAACCACCGGCGACGGAACGACTCCGTCATCGTGGACACCTTCCACGGGCTCTTCAAGTCCACCCTGGTCTGCCCCGAGTGCCACAAGGTGTCCGTGACCTTTGACCCCTTCTGCTACCTGAGCGTGCCGCTGCCCGTCAGCAAGGAGAGGGTGATGGAGGTGTTCTTTGTCTCCCTCGACCCTGCAGCCGAACCTGTGCAGGTACTGGCCGCTTCCCTCTGTGCGAGGTCCTTTTTTGCACCCCCTTTGCTGAGCCATTTGGTTTGAGCAACACTTTTTTAAAATTTGGTTAAATATCACCCTTTCCCCCCCAGCATCGCTTGGTTGTGCCCAAAGCTGGCAAAGTGTCAGACCTCTGCGCTGCACTTTCCGGAGCGACAAACGTGCCAGCCAATCAGGTGAGTTCTTCCACATTCCAAGAGATGAGGTAGCTTGTCAATTTGTGCTATGATAATAAACAACGGCACAATGCTGACGTATTGAGGCAAAGCTGACCAACGTGTGGGTTCCACCCTTATTCCAGATGGTTGTAGCAGACGTGTTCAATCATCGCTTCTACAAGATTTACCATGCTGACGAGCATCTCAGCTGCATCCTGGACCGGGACGACATCTTTGTGTAAGTATTGAGGCGAGCGGAGGTGCCGAAAGCACGGCAGCAGGTACCTGTCGCACCCCTGCACAGGCAGCGAGTGACCCCTGACCTCTGTGTGCCCCCCGCCCACAGGTACGAGCTGAGCCGGGGCTCTGTGGAAGAGGACGGGGACGAGGTGGTGCTGGCCCTCTACCTGCGGGAACGCTCGCACTACAGGGACTACGGGACCTCGCTTTTCGGGCACCCTCTCCTCATCGCCACTCCCCGCAGCCAGTGCTCCCAGGAGGCCCTCTACCAGCTGTTCCTAAAGCGCCTGGCGTGAGTGTGAATTTGCATCTGAAACCCCGCTCACGAGCAGCTGGCCCAACAGGCCCACGAAGCATAAACAAAAACAGAATCGCCAGCGACCATGACGAGCTGATGCGATCAGTTATATTCTGCTGGCAGTCTTACTCAGTCTGAGCAAAGCTGCTGTTATCAGTGTTTTAAGCCGAAGTTGTGAGTCCTTTCATTTATGAGTGCTTGTAACTGTAATGGTGGTGAGCTGAGTTGGTGTCACCGCAGTCTGATGTAGAGGTCTGTCACATGCGCCTGTGTCCTTTTAGGCGCTATGTCCGTCCACTGGATCCGTCAGAGGAGGTAGAGGAAGAGGAGGAGGCGGATGAGGAAGAGGAGGAACTGTACAAGTCCCAGACCAACGGCGTGAGCGATGGTATGGTCTGTTTTTAGTATTAATATGCAAATTAACATTCGTGTCACAGTGCACCGTTGTGTCTGATTGGGTGCAAAGGTCACTGCGCCATCTGTTTTATCTACCAGCAGCAGAATATATTCAGCAGGGTGCTTATTTAGTGCTGCTATTAACCTCCAGTGCCACTGACCAATTTGCAGACTAAATGACTTTGGGAATAAGAGAATTTTGGTTGCTTATTTTTTTCTTAGTTGATATAGTGTAGAGGGCGGCAGTATAGCATAGTGGTAATTTGCAGGGCTCTTAACTGAAAGGTTTCTGGTTCGATTCCCCACCGGGGCACTGCTGCTATGCCCTTGGGCCAGGTACTTAACCCAGAATTTCCTCAACTATCAAACTGCGTAAATGGATAACATGTAAAAATTGCAAGCTATGTAAGTTGCTCTGGATAAGAGCATGTGTTAAATGCCAATAATGGAATGTAACATCTTAACAAATTGTTGCCCTTGTCACTCCTCCCTCCATCATCCCATGTAGAGGAGGGTGAGGACGACGGCGAGAAGCCAGGACCCTCCAAGAGAGAGCGAGAGGGGCGAGGGGAGGGGTCCGAATCGGAGGGGAACCAGTCCGGCGACCTGGCCGAGCAAGCGGAAGGAGGCGTGTCCAACAGCGAGCCCAGGACGGGGTGCGGCAGAGAGGACGGGGCGTCCGTCGGGTCTGGGTCCGGTGTCGACGCGGCCCCGCGGGGGACGAGGCAGCAGCCCTCGGAGGAGGACGAGGAGGAAGACGAGGAAGAGGAGGAGGAGGAGGAAGAGGAGAAGGAACAGGCCACGCCCCCCAGCCCTCAGTCCAACGAGCGGCACGCCAAGAGGAAGTGCTGCCACGCCAAGCGCAGGAAGCGGCTCTTCACCATCCAGGCGGTGAACTCCAACGGCACCACGGAGAGGGGCATGGGGGAGGGAGGCAGCGCCTTCTCCTTCAGCTGTGAGTGTCTCTCAGTGAGCGGCCTGGGGCCGGGGTCAGGTTCAGGGAAACACTAGTACAGGGGATCAAGTCGAGGCCTGCACTCTAAACAAGGGAATTTCACTTCCATTGTAGCAGTGCTACCCAACTTGAAGAAAATCATGGGGTCTTTAATTCAAGAAATGGAGAATTCTTAGCAAATGTGAATGTGTGCATTTTGCATCAAACCAGAGGACTCCTTTAGTTCAGTTGGAGCAAAAGTTGGAGATGTATTAAGTGGTGTAGCATTAGTGCCTGGATTTTAGTTAGACTTATACATTAAGCCTTGTATCAGCACGTTGGTTTTTGTATTTTAGAAAGATTCTTCACCTCCACAGATTGAGAAAAGTATTTGTTTGAAAACGCTTTTGTCCCCCAATTGTCCACTAGATGTCAGTATAGCAGAAGGTGATCTGCCCTAGATCAGTGGTGTCCAATGGAAACCTACAGCGTTGTAACCTCATGGCATAGCTACTTGGTGGGAGCAATTGGTTGGTCTGGAACTTTAATTGACTGTCCCAGGTCTCAATCACTTGCTGGATGAAGAATATTTCTAAAACCCTTAGATTTTCTAAGGTCAGGAGTGGGCATAAATGTTCCAGAGTTATGCTGTCCTTAGTGTACCTTGGCAGTTGTATGTTATAGACTATAGTCAGATATAGATAGTAAGCTCTTTTAGGATACTGATGTTAAGCTTGCCTTCATACTGTTTTTTTCAAGAGTCAGTAAGTTTTGTGACAACAATAGTTCCTTGGATATTTCACAGTGTACACTGGAAGCATTTTTACTCTATTGAATGATTTATACAAGGCACAAGGACATTTCTGTGCAGACTGTTGAACTGGCTGACCGTTCTTGACATTTAGCACTGGCTGCTCAGGGTTGTAACCTAGCAACATTGCACTGGCCCACACACAGGGATAAAGAGCATGCACAGAGCATGAAATGGCCAGGATTCCTCTGTTCCGGCTTTGGCAGTCCCGTTTAAAAAAAAAAAAAAAAATTTGCTCTGGGTGAGGTTGACTGCTTGTTTGAACTGTGGGATTTTGAGCACCGTATTCATGTTGGGTACTGTACTTGAATATGGAAACTATGTCACATATCTTGAAGGCACCAATTATACAGCATTTAATCAATGTGAACCCAAACTCATTTTTCACACCTTTTTTCACTCACCTGCACTGTAAATAAAATACCCCAAAGCCCCATAGGCAATTTGCCATACGTGAAAGGCCTCTGAATTTATACAGTTATATATCTTGTCACCAGTTTTATCGAGTGAGCTTTTTAAAGCTGCACATGTTCAGCTAACAGTGGTATGCTAAGGTGGTTCAGATTGTCTTTGAAGCCTTTATGAGTAACACTTTGTGTCTCCGTTTGTGTCTGTCTATGTGACTGCGTTTCCCTCTGCACACGACCTGCAGCCCAGCCATACGTGGCCATCGACTGGGACCCTGACATGAAAAAGAAATACTACAATGAGAAAGAGGCTGAGGTAAGGGGGCCTGGCGCTCAGAGGGCATGTGGGGACGTTTGACCATGCAGAGAGTTCTTGTAAGCTCTGATACACTCCCCTTATGCGGTGTCTGTCTGTCTCTCTCTCCCTCCCTCCCTCCCTCCGTCCCCCTCTTCTCTCTCCCTCTCCCCCTCTCTCTGTCTGTCTCTGCAGAAGTACGTGACGCACCAGAGCATGAAGATCCCTCACAAGCAGACGACGGTGCAGCTGCAGCAGTGCATCGAGCTCTTCACCACAGTGGAGACGCTGGAGGAGGAGAACCCCTGGTACCTGCAGCACCGTTACACACGCAGGGGTGCTGTGACTTACACAGCAGTGACAGCAGCACTGTTACACCACACCACTGACATGACAGCACGTAACTTGAAGTGATGGGTGAACAGCATGGTTTAAGTGGGAAAATGTAATAGAGTAGGACCGGTGAGAGTCTTCCTTATACACTGAGCTGTATGGGATGTGGGAAGAGTGAGAGCAAGTGAAGGTCATGGTCCGATTTTGTGAGCCATGTGTGACGGTGCACCTGTGTGACGCAGGTACTGCCCGACCTGTAAGAAGCACCAGCTGGCCACGAAGAAGCTTGACCTGTGGTCACTGCCCGAGGTCCTCATCATCCACCTGAAGCGCTTCTCCTACACAAAGTACTCCCGCGAGAAGCTGGACACCATCGTGGACTTCCCGCTCAGGTGGGCCCCCTGCAGTGCATGACACGCTCTCCTCATTGCGCTGTTTGCGTGCAGTATCAGTTTGAAAGGCTTGGTGTTGCTGAGTGAGAGTGAGACATTGCTTTGGCACATGAACGCTGTCTCCTGTAGTCTAATCTGAGTCGAGGTTTTAGGGTCGGTCCTCAGCCCACTGCAGGATGTGAATGCTGCTAAACCACCCCTCACTAACGTTGCATTGCATCATAAGAGCGTCATTTAGCAGACTGTCTTATCCAGAACAACTTGCATAGGTTACAATTTTGTGCATTTATGCAGCTGGATATTTACTGAGGCGATTGTGGGTTAAGTACCTTGCCCGAGGCTACAATAGCAACGCTCCAGAAATTGAATCAACCTTTCAGTTACTAACCCTGCTCCACTACACCACACTGCTGCCCACAGTTATTCAGGTGAATAATTGAATAATGAAACGGTTAAAATGCCCTACCTTGCCACCCAAGACTCAAACCTGCCACCTTCTGGTTACAGTTCCAGCCCTCTAACCGCTGTGAACATTTGGTAAGGAAGCCTGCTCCTTATTGCTATGCCGTACTGCTGCCCAGATACTAAGATGGACCGGGGCACTGGGTTATGATGGCATTTGGGAGAGAGTTCTAAATTGTGTTTGTATTTCCTGAGGCTGTTTATCGTGTGATATTGATGTGTCACATTCAGAGTAGAAGTGGAAAGTGTGTAGGTGTGTGTGAGTGGCAGAACAGTCGGCAGGGAATGAGCCACCAGCAAGCATTTCAGCATCCTCAGTGCTGAAAATGTAATGGGAGGAATGGTCTTTGCAGCATGTCCTTACGTGAATACTGTGCAGGTTATGTGTAAAATTAAAAGTGTTGCTGTTTTATGCTTAGTGACCAGCCAGTAAAACAAATGCAAAAAAACGTGCTGACAAGAGATAGCTGGCCAGATGGAAGCATAGCTGTATTGATGGCTACTGTCGGCACTGAGGATACCTGCCATGTAGTTTAGTGGAACAAGATAGAAGTTACTGGTTGCTTTTACACAGTGACCGACTGAAGTACATCAGTAAATTGTAGTTTGAGATATTAATAAGAGAGTTCGTTAGCTAGGTAAATTTAGTGCTGCACAGTTGCCTCAGGAGTGGAGCAGACTGTGAGAGAGATTATTAACATTATGCCCAGCTGTTAGATAGCTGAAAAGATGTTCATGTCACACTTACTTAGTATAGTATGTTAGTGTCATAGTATAGGCAGCAATGTGGTTTAGTGGTAATGAGTAGGGCTTGTAACCAACAGGTTGCCAGTTCAGTTCCCTGCTGGGGCATTGTCATTGTACCCTTGGGTAAGGTACTTGAGGCACAGTTGCCTCAATAAATATCCAGTTGTATGAATGGATAAAATTGTAATTTATCTAAGTTGCTCTGGATAAGAATGTCCGCTAAATGTGTAATGTAGTATATGTATCCTAGTATATTGCTTCTTCTCACATATGGGTCAGATGAATAGGGAGTTATTACTCCAGCATAACTCTCATATCCACCTCTCTGTCCTTTATATCAGGAACCTGGATTTTTCCGGCTATCTCCTGAGGAAGCCTGGTACAGACGGAGAGCCTCCAAGCCGATATGACCTGATAGCTGTGTCCAACCATTATGGAGGACTTAGGGACGGCCACTGTGAGTGCACCTCACTTCCTGTGTCACCCTCAGTCTATCGTGCACCTGTTTATTTGGCATTGTGATGACCCATTTTTCAGGGCATGGCACCAAACGTTCAAGCATGCTGTATGACCCCACTTAAACAGAGGAGCCCACAAATACATAATCAGACTTTTCTGTGTTTCCTTTAGATGTCTGGCTCCGTTGACAGCTTCTTGCCATAGTGAAATAAAGTCTAACACTATTTGCAGCAAAGTTTAGTGTCAGTGGAAAGACTAATGTGACTGTGAAGCCCGGAATAGAAGATGCAATAATCCAGTCTCTGTGGTCCTCCTGTGCAGATACCAGTTATGCACGGAACAAGGACAACGGACAGTGGTATTACTTTGACGACAGCAAGGTGACATACGCAAGGGAGGAACAAATCATGGTGAGTCCAGAGGTCTGATAGTGTGAGAGACAGCGAGAATGTATGTCCATACAGCAGCATATGTGTATTTTTTTTTTTTAATTGAACTGGTGGGAAACCAAGGAAAAAGACCCTGGTCCAATGCAATATTAAAAATAGTCATGATGGTAATGTGGAAGTATGGCCGTCATGATGGTATGACTTTTTAAAACAATTGCACTTTTTTTTTACAATTCATGTTGCACCAGTTGTCAGTTATTTTTCAGAGTATTCTCTTGGGTTTTAAAATTGCTTCAGCATTGACTAAGGGACTAAGAAAACTTAAGTCCAGGGTGGCCAGCAATAGAGGCCAAGATGTCAGAGATAGAAATTAATATTCTCTAACAGTAGACTCAAAGGAGAAGCAGGAGTGATACAGGGAGGCACAGACAGGAGGGGCCTTCTAATGAGACTAACACCAATTAAGAAATAGTAAATGCAAGGAGAGGAGCTAGGACACAGAAAGGGTTCGGCAGGAGTGTTCAATAATAGTGGGGCCTCTACTGAGGGTACCTGTGAGTGGGAGATGAGGAGGTATGGAAAGGGATGTTGGGGGCATAGAGGGAGAAACTGGAGGACCGTTTGAGGCTCTTATCCACAATCAGAACCTCCAGGAGAATGCCTCCTGCAAATATTTTTAATTTACTGGGTCTATGTAATGACCGTAGGAGATAAATCGAAAGATCCTCACCAGTCAGGCAAGCCAAAGGTACTAACATTTTTTCAGACTTGTAATATTCCTGACTACAAATCCACTTTTCCTCTACCTCCTGTCTAGACCAATGCTGCCTACCTCCTGTTCTATCAACGGCAAGACAAGATCCGCCAGCCCACCCTCCCCGCCCCCCGAGACCGCTCCTCCTCTCCCACCCACTCTACTAACAGCGTCTCTTCCCCTGACCGTGATGGAATGGACGGCGCCGCTTCCTGTGTAAACATGGAGACGGATTGAGGCCGCCGTCTTCTTCCTGTGTCCAGTTCTTTGTTTTTCCCACTCATGTTTTCTTGTACGTTGGTGGGGCAGTTAATTTTTTTTTTTGTTGTTGTTTTTGTTATGTTTTACATTGTTTTGTGTTCTACTCCAGAAACTTGAACCTACTGCCTCTTTTCTGCATTGAATAAGGAGGGAGGGGCGGAGGCAAAATTCTCAGGCTGGTGCACAAGCATCGGGAGGGGGTGGGGGAAGGAAGCCGAAGGCGTGCCGGCCGTAGGTTTCCCAAAGGGGTGAGCGTGCCCTGGAGAACGCGGAGCCAAAATGGCAGGTCCAGGCGTGGTGGTTTCCTGGCCTATTTTGGTTAAGGTTCAGGGCCAGCCAGGACACGTCACCAGTAATCATTCTTGTTTTGTAGGAGGAATACATTCCTCGTATGAAAAGTGAGTCAAGCCCCAGCAGGTTCTGCAGGATGGTCCTCAGTTTATCACTGGGCTGTTGAGAGTGGCACTCTGTTTGTCCCAGTAAAAATGGAGCAAAGCCCAGATTCCTGCTGACACAATGTAAGAGAGGTGGGGGGTGCTGGACTGATGCCATGGGCTGTCTCTGTGTGGCCAGCGATTGTTGATACCGTCTTTAGATGGATCAGGTCATAGGATTTTTTGGGTAGTGGTAAGTATGCACGCCCATTTTAACAGCACTGAAAGGAATGCTGTAGTTGTGCCCAACTTTGAATGATGAAATCTTTATTTTTTTTTCCCATTTTAACTCTCTTTACCTATACACTTTGAGCTCAACAGACACTGGAAAACAAGGTCATGCTAGTAAAAATAAGTTATTCAGAGTTGAGACCAAACACCATTGTTGTTAGAATGAATCTGGGCCTGTTACTACAAAATCTGACCTTTGAGTGTGGATCACTTACAGGCATAGATTTTGTAGCTCTTGTTGGTAAAATATCAGACAGGGGCAAAGCAGGACTGTTTATGGTGAAGCCTCTCAGTCTTGTTGGATTTCCTGTTCAGCTTGGGGTGCATTCCCTCTTTCCTCACTTCTGCACATCAGGGACTGCATAAACAGAAATCTTATCAATCGTTGCAATATGATTACTATGGATCTGAAAGGACCATAGTGTTGGAACATAGTCATTTTGGATCCAGGCAGAGATGGGGGGGAATGGTAGCTTTCTTTCAGCTGTGGGGTGATCAATTATTTATTTTTTAAATCTCTGTTCATAGCAGGTATGACATTTAGTCTTACTTCTTTAATTGCAAACACATGCATTTTAGAAATATCTTCTTCCTTTGTGATCTTTTTTTGTTATGTAAACAGATACATATTTTTCAAATTGAGATAGAATTTGTATTTTTTATCATTATAGGAAAAAACAATGGCACATGGCAGTTTAAATATTGCATTGTCTTTTAATCCTGTTCATTTTCTAAGTAATTATTGAGAACTTTGAGAACGAGATGAGAAATTTACCTGCAGAGAAGTGCTTTCTGAATAGAGCTCTTTACTTACTGATTTTTAAAGCGCAATTGTACAGTATTTTTGTATTGTAATTACTGTTGTATTATCTTTGGTCATCTGGATCAGATGGGCACGGGGTGGGTGTTATTTCATTTTATTTTGTTAATAGATGGAATATTTTATTGTATGCTCATCTTTTGATATAAATAAATGACAATGCTAGGTCTGGGGTAGATTATACAATTTTTACATAACACCACAGGTACCAGCCTATGATTTTTTTTTTTTTTTTTTTTACCTGTAAGATGGTGGAACCCAGGTTATTTTAAGAGCAGTGCTGCTAGCCCCTGACTGTCTGTGTGTGTGGAGATGTTTCTGTGGCCCATGCTGCAGCTCTGCGCTCTGCCACGACACTGTCAGCCGGTGCAGGGGCGTCCTCTGAGAGACAGGAGCTGCTGTGGTGCACACGCTGTCCTCTGAGCTGCTCATCTCCCAGAACCCGACACGCTCTCCCGTGGAGCACAATTTAATCTTCTTCCCTCAGTATCACCATCATTTGTGTATTTCACATGTTCTGTGACCAAGATGATCTAGTGTGCTCAGAGGATCACACAGAAGAGATGTTCTGAAGCTTACCCCCATTTTCTACTTATATTCAGTCTTGGGGGCTTTACACCCTACATATTTTGTGTTTAAGCAAGTCTAACGGCTATGCCAGCGTGTCTACAGCATGCCAATGTTTCACCAATGTCAGCTTTTTTCTTCCTAAATCCACAATATCTCTCTTTGATATGGAGATGAATCTTCACAAACTTCTGTTGAGGCCGGCGGCATTCTGTGAGCACAGGCAACAGGGCCCCCTCCAGGCGGCCGGAGGTACTGCGGAGCTGCAGAGGACAGCTGTGCCCTGGGCCCCCTCTGCTCTGGGACGGGTGTTAAGGCAGACCCGAGCTGAACCCAGGCCACAGCAGACCTACACCACTTCAGTCTTCACCCATGTAGTCCCCTCATTTTTTTCAGTCTCTAGCAATAATCTCTGTACCTCCCTCATTTGAATTGCCTATATGTACAAACCACATTTTATATACATATACGAAACCTGGTTTTGTTTTTCTAGAACATTAACCAGGGAGATCATTAACCGGATTACTGGATGTTTTGATTGCTGCTGCAGGTTTTTGGAGTTCTCTCTGAGCTGGTGACTGGCATGTAGTGCGGCAGCCCTGGCCTCTTTCATCTACCGCTTTTTACCTATCTACACCAGCTGTTTTCGGAGGGCTGCGTTTGTGTCCACAAGTCAATCAAGACTAAGACCTACAGAGCATACTGGTTCCATGCAGGCAGCTAATGAATTTGATTTTTTTTTTCCGCGTCCAACCTTGTAACGTTTTTACTTCCACCAAGTGAAGATGGAACTGGGCAGAGCTTCCCTGAAGCACCAGCTCTGTTGTACTTGCATCAGTCACCACCACATAGGGGTTTTGTCATATCAGACTAGTCGTATGCAGCTGGGAACAAGGATGCAGGTGATCCCCAGGGCTGGTTTTTGTGGGACTTGTCAGGGGAATGGCATTGTGTCATCTCTAAGGTCTTTTCCAGTGGAATATTACCCAGCAATCACTCTGCTTGTTGGTGTCCATTTGACCACACTGTGCAATAAGTATGATGTTGATCATCTAGCTTTTATATCCTTGATATAAAAGGAACTAGAAGAACAGGAGTATTTCTGAGGCATGCATTTTCACCTAGCATAGAAGACAGTTAAGATGGTAGTGTCATTAACACAATGTTAAACACAAGTGCACCTTATTGAAAAATCTAGCTATGGATTGAGTGATTCCCTATTATTTGATTAAAATGTAAGAGGAACGGATTTATGTAAGTATGTAGTCTAAGTCTGAGCAGGCTGTCATACAGTGCAGTATAAAAAGTCAGAGAACACTCGCTTAGATTTGAAATGTATGGACCAGCTGTGTTTTAGCTGAGAAGTCAGCAGAGTATTGAAAACCTCACATTTGGTCATTGCTGTTTTTTAATGCCATTTTATTTTCAAGCACAGGTGTTTATTCCTGTGATGTGGACATGCTACCAAAGCTTTAACAAAACGTGCAGCTATATTTCTTCCACCTCAGATATTAAAACATATTAATATAGTAGCCATTCACAAATCACCAAGTGTCAGGTTGCAATGGCTAAATGTGAAACCCACCATTCCAGTTATTAACCTATTCATTCTATACACTCATTAACACAGTTCATACCTTACCTAACATGAAATGTGAATTTTCTGGATCCATACAGAAACTCAGAACATAATTCTGAACTTATATTATCCTCTATTTTAATGTAATTCACTTTTGGACTTTCATAGAAGGCAGTGCTGTTAAATACATGTAAGACACCAAATATATGTAACCTATGTTAATACATATGTGTGTATATATAAGCAAATACATTGAATTTTCATAAATTTGCCTATTTTCACAGTTAAAATGTAGAGGGAGTTATTTTTCTTGCATGCTGTAAGACAATGTAAATAAAATGCTATTTAAAAACTCTGAATTATGTTTAAACTTGCTCTGCAGTGGTCTTAAAGCCGTTTGATTTAGTCCCTTGTTTCAGCATGGACATAAATGGATGTGTTTACCTACAGTACAACTGATGCCTGTGTGGACACACTAGGGAAAAGAGATGCCTCTTGCTCTGAAAACATATTGTCATCGGACAGCATTTAGAGCTTCAAAGAAGGTTACTGTAGGTGTAAAGCTTGCTAGAGGCAATATGCCTCACAAAAATCAGCCTTTGTGCTGTACGACAAAATAAGTTCTTTAACAACAGGTGTCAAATTCGCATCACTGCAATTCCCTGCTGAAAGGTTCTTGTCCCAGGAAGGCCTGCTGTTGCTGCCTATGTGCTGTAAGAAGTCAGACTCTGCCTTAAGAAATGCCAAAGTAGCCCAAGAAAGTAAAGACCACACAGTTTTTTTCCAATAAATACTGTGTTGCATTTATTCTAGAATCTCTTCAACAGGCATTCAGACAGGTGAATTAAAAACATTAATACCAGTTACCAATTCCAATACCCACACGTAGCTCTTAACTGCACTAATCAACATATCAAAACATTTAGTTCCAACATGTTTACGCTGGTTAAATGTCTATGCTACATCTTCCTCTAGATACAGTACCTGCAGAGGAAAGACATGTTGGCCTCTTGATATAATTTACCAAGCAACCAATAATTGTCAGTGACCTCTCAACGGTTTAAGAAACGAGGGAAACGACACAAAACTGGCTGGCATGGGGCATTTTGGGAGTACTGGGGTGAGATCCCCTCCCAGCTGGTACTGTCCAGCCAACACTATTTAAATGGCCTATCGGCTGCACTTCTCCCAATGTGCTAAACTAGTGCTTCTCAACCCTGATCCCCGCAGGCACACACCGAGAATACTGCTTTTCATTCCAGCCAATCCCTTGATGAGTTAGGTTTGATTTATCTGTTAATTGAAAACACACATCTGTAATTGAAATCACTTGATTAGCATTGATTGGGCTTTTGTGAAAGAGGTATGTGGTTTGGAGGTTATTTGTTTTAACAGATACAAAGTAATTAACTTTCGTCTTCATTTATGTCCCTGAAAACAGAAGTGGCATTTAACTCATTGGACAAATGTTATTTAGACGTTCAATCATCAGGTACAGCTCAGGGCAATTAAATGAAGAATAAACACTTCACTGCAGTCCCAAATTTGCGCAAGGCTCAGATGTATTATGTGAAATGAACTCCTTTGATCTTTTTACTAGTACTGATACACTTCCAACTAGTTATTTCATACAAGACAGATTACATATTGCAACTTTAAACGCAGATCAGTTTTCAATTAACAACTCAAACCTTAAAAGCAGTTAGAATAAAACCCAGCATACAGTGTGGCCCTGAAACAGGGCTGAAAATCTCATTCTTTGCAATTTTACATTCAGAAGGCACAAATACAATAAAACCACTGGTTTTTGATGACAGTGGCAACTAGCACTCAAAACAAGCAGCAAGAATGCAGGAGGAAACATGTTTGTCTATGTCACTCAATCCAGCTGGTTTTACAGTCCTCTTTAAACAACTCCAACCTGGGAAGGGAGCAAAACTGCTTCATTCAATCAAATACATTGAAGAGGGTAACTGCCTGGCTGAACAGACAGACCTAACCAACCCAAGAGAACCATAGTGTCTGTGGACTAATATAGGGTAGGTCAACTTTAAAAAATACATTATATATATATATATATATATATATAGCTTTGTAATGGAGAAAAAAATTATAGGCAGCACTGGGCCAAAGAGTCAGCGCAGACATGTTCAATTAAATTTAAGACAATTTCCTGACATTACAAAGAGGAAGTGAAGGGTCTGTCACATCCAGAGCCATTTATGAGATAAAATACAGAAAGTGATGAAAATGCAGAGTGTGAGCAGTTCATATCTAACAGGAAGAGAAACAGATGAAACTGATGAATCTTTCATTTGAAAACAAGTGACGACGAGCTAAAGCATTGACTTCTTACAATTTTACTGCAATTAACTGTTGTACACCGTGTTTTTAATCCTCTTTCAGAGATCTTAAAGTCTTTACATTGAGAGGTAAGTCACCTCAAACACTGCGGATGTCTGGCATCTACCTGTGTAATACCTGTCGGCCATTTTGA
Source organism: Megalops atlanticus (assembly GCA_019176425.1). Lineage (NCBI taxonomy): Eukaryota > Metazoa > Chordata > Actinopteri > Elopiformes > Megalopidae > Megalops > Megalops atlanticus. Next base: position 30,984,042 of record CM032882.1, read on the forward strand.
GCAAGCAAGGCCACACATCTGCTGAAGTGGAGAGGCAGCTCAGTTAAAAGCAAGATTTGGATGAACGGACACCAGGGAAATTTAAATGGATATAACTGCCAAAACACTCTATCCTTTATTAAATTAAGACAGAAAGGCAGATTTTTTGACAATCAGTGTAAAAAACAAAAATTATCACTGAGAAAAAGTTCAACTACAGGGAAAAGGGGAGGGGGACAGCAGAGCCATTCATGCTGTAACCGTTTTTCCAGCCTTTTTCCGTCAAAACATAGTGGTTTTGAGCTCACGGCTGAAGAACCCACCGAAATTGAGGTCACGGGACATGAGCTCCTCCTCCACATTCTCCAAGGCCCACTGGTGCTCCACAATCTCCAGAGCTTCCCATTCACTCTGTAAAAACACCGATATCTCTCTGAACTATACGACAGAGGCGACAGAGCAAGCTTCAGATCTCCTCTACATGTGCCCATCACCCATTATCAGTGTCCTGAGAACACACCTTGTAAACATGTCACGTTTCATACATGACAGCACGTTTCCAGTTAGCGCAAAAAGCATATTCCACTCTGCTAACCACCTTCATTATCTCCTGCCACTGCTGAGAGAATCTTCACAGTGTGTGTCCTCGTCAAACCACATGCTGGACAAGTGCTTGTCTGGGCTCTCTTATGTACACAGCTTAATTACTGTAATTCTGTGGAGTCAGTGTCTCACTCTTCCTGCTATCAAGTTAAACATACAGAAATCTACTGCTTGACTCATCCTCTCTCCTGCTGGTGTCTAACACGTTACACCACTTCACCGGCTCATTCCAAAACCCTTCTTCACGCTTCACACCAGGTCTACCATTATGCTGATGCCTGTCCACAGTCTCTGACTTTTCCTCATGCCTCTCTTTTCTAGCAATATGAAGTGCCTGTCGGCATTCAGAACTGCCACCTCTAACTGCTTCCCACCTTCTGCAGAAGGCACATGTCCTATCAATAATATCAGCTACTCCCAATGCACCACTGCAATTCTGCTGCTCTGCGATAAAGTTTATTTATTATTATTATTATTTAATATAATGTGCTAAACTAATCTATAATTCCATTGTTATTCTAGTTTCTTCCAAAACAATATTTTATTAAACTGAGGCCACAATATTCTTCATATTTCAAGCTTGTTATCATATACACTGTACATCAGCATGGGTAAAACTGAGAAACACGTTAATACAGTTAGATAACATTTAGATGAAATATCTTGGCATTAGTTATTCCAAACACTATACATTAAAGAATGTTTCTCTTTCATATGGTAATTTCAATGCAAGAATAATTTTACTCTGACACCCTAATTTTGGACTGAGAGGCTGATGTATGAGGCAAACGTGTATCCAATATTTACAATTCACATCCTGGTCCTATCTAAATTACATGATGCATTTGAAATGAATGAAGTCCGGGGTAGACATATAAAGAATACATTTTCTGTATTCAAAGGCAGATGTGATCAAATGCGTTTTCCCTGTATCTGGAAGCACAACCTTCTTACCTTGAAGGCCTTGTTGGGATCAGGAGGCATGGCCATTGCAGCCCCGGTCATGTGTTCCTGCATGATCCGTGACTGATCAGCAGCTAAACAGGAAGTGCCAATGCATTTTTTAAAAAAAAATTGTGATACATCTCTGATTACCATACAGCAGGGCTCTTCAGCTATTTATTTCCACATTTTTAATGGTGCAGGTGGTACAAATGTTTTCAGGTATTTATAGATAAAACAATATATAAATCAGTAGTACACACGTATGCTTATTAAAGTGCATGAAATAATACTGAAAAAAACAAACATATTTCAGGTCCACAATCAATTAACAATTTTGAAGTCAATGTAACAGGAATAACAATGCAAATTACAGGGAAAAAAAACAACTTATATTTACTCTTGGCACTAGTGTCCTGGGCATTTAGAATAATTTTATGCTGGAGGTCCAAGTAGTCAGAAATTTTGATACATATTACCACATTTTGTGTTGCTAAGTGATCAAAGAATTACCAGGAAGTTTATCTGAGGGACACATTTGCTCCCTGGACTGCAAGGTGAGTAGCCCTGCCACACACTGTGCCCTTTGGAAACTGACAAGGAAAATGTTTGAAATTTCCCCATCAGTTTTTCCTATCCGTTTCAGTACACCTTTCTTATTCTACATCTAATGAGCCCATCTTCCAGGTACTGGTGTACTTCATATGCCATCATTAATCTATCAGCAGAAAAAGGGAATGAAAATATTAGAGTTCCTTACCATTGTCCTGACCCAGGATAAGGTTGTACATACTGCGAAGTCCAAAAACGTTGAGGAAATACCAAGAGGCTGAACTCACCCTAAAATACATTAAAAATTTAAAAAGCAAGTCCATTAGTGCTTTGAACCGACCAAACTAATCACATAGAAACTTCTCTCTGATAAAATCATGGACTAGTAAAAAAATAATAAAAAGGGGGAAGCCAGATATAAACATTAAAAAAAAAGATTTCATTCAACTCTCAGCAATTGTATTATTATAGCAACTACATCTTACATTATATTGTACAGATCAATATTGTTTCTAGTGACATAAGTGTTAAGATTTTAAATACTGTACCAGGATGCATCAAGAGACAGTAGCTCTATTCCTCTCTGAAGCATGGGTTTAAACCTCAAAGTTAGTGGAAAGGGAACCTTAGCTGTGTGGGGAAAAAAAACAATCAATGCAGTTGTGTAGCTCAGAAACATTGCTGTTCTGAATAATGACAGCACTTTTGTACAGTAAGGTAAGCCTCCTTACATTTAAAGTGGGGTGGAAAAATTTCCTGGCCTAATATTTTGATTCCAAACTGGAAGGAATGACCAGTCTTAAAGGGCTACCGATCTGATGGTTGTGTTTTTTTTAGATCTTAGAACTAACTGAAGTACATCCCATAGTAGTCCTAAATGTACGCCTAGAGTATCGCACTGCTGCCTAAAATAAGGTCTTACTGGTAACAAATCCGGAAAAGGCCCAGTTTATCCATCCGCCGATTAAAATCATTGGAAGCACATTCGTCAGGTTTCCCTTCATCATGTCAGTCACCATGCTGGTGTCTGAAAAGAAGAGAAGCACAGAGACGTTAAATTTCAAGCTGATGATTTACAAACACCTTGATAATCATTCTTAGAGGGGATTTTTTTTTTTACTCACCGGTCATCGGGTTTTTAGGGATGACTTTCCTCTTGACTTTCTTGAAGAAACCAGTTTCTGCGTTGTTAAAGTAGTGTTTTCGCATGGCAAAAGACTGAAACGAGGAGTTGTGGTCAAATTATGTTGCAGAAACAAAGACATACACGCACCGTCTTTAAATAAAAATAATACCTTGGAGTGGCTAACTAAAGTAGTTGCCTACCTGTTTGGGAAGGTATTTTCCATTCTCTCTCAACGTGCGGCTCCGCAGCAAGACTTGGCTGTAAAAATGAACACCCGTTGAAGAACTGAGCACCTTACCTTGTAACTGGCAGCCATGACAGGAGAAAGGGAATGCTACACTTACCTGTCGGACACCTGTTCGAGTTCCACTTTCTTGTCACTGTGCAGGAGTTGAGTAACATAGTGTCGAATCACTCCCACGAAGAACGTTATGAACACTATGGGCAGGACGACCCACATTCGGATACTGGAGTCCAGGAGTAACTCCGGTCCAGCCATTTTTTTCCGCAAACTTGGAAATACGTCGCTAATCCCTATGCAATTCTTGTTAACTTACTAGCGACACAGTTTAATCGATTTTATTCGATAAAACTATGTAACATATATAACCGCCCAAAGTACATGGCTGTTACCACAATGTCATTCTGGGACTAACACGCGCTTGAAGTAAATGCCTGACTGTCTTCATCTTCTTCTTTTTCAGTCGATTTGCCGGTTGCGCGCTATGTCACAAGTGGCATACTGCCATCTACTGTCCTGGAGTATGAATTTAAAAATATGGCAAATAAAAACAGACATCGAGAAGAAATTTTTATAATATTATAATTATTAGTATTAATATAGAGGTATTATATTACACTCCCTATCATTGCATTCTACAGCAATTCCATCACTATTTACTATTACTATATTACTATTATTAATGTCCCGAAATAAAACAAGGCTCAGCACAATAAAACGTTCACGATCCGCTACCCGTTTCATCTAGGCAGTGCGCAAGTATATTCAAACAAAAACTTACTGCACGGGGTCTGCTGTTTTTGGAGCAGGACTTGCAACACTTGAAGCATCGGGATATTTTCCAAGTTTTCCACGTTTTTCAAGATCTGCGTTTTCTAGACAAGCCCTCATCCACCATGTATCTTTGTGTCCCATGTGTCCCATGTCCCATCTTTGTATGTCGTTCACCTTAGTATATTCATAGTGGTTGCCACTTAATTCAAACTCTGGTGCAATATGAGCGTTCACTAGATCCGTTTTACTGAAATATCAGCATCAGTAGCGCTAACCCGTAGTTTTTTCCGCGATCAAATAAACCACGTCATGGTCGTTTACCCCCATGTTGAAGGAAAATGAACAGAAATACCTAAATCTAAATTAATATAAAGTTGACAAAATTCTTGGATAAAGAAGATGACAAAGAGAATAATTTCAAACTGACTCACCCACTGCAAGGGTGACACAACAGTCATTATTTTTGTAGTATAAACTGATGACCCATCACCCAAACCTTTTAGAATCTGCACATTTAAGAGAGGGATACAGTTATCAAAATCCCTATTATCTGCTATGGGGTCTTGAGACTCATCTATATGAAGTGGTAAAAAGTGACTTAATAGATCCAGTAAATGTACAGATTTTTGACAAACCTAGGAGAAATGTGAAATAACACCACTGTCTGACTATACATTCTGCACACCATACTATATTTAGCAGCCCACATCTTTGTTTTCCACCCAAAACCCAGTCTCTGCCTTGCTGCATTCATTCTGAGTATGTGCAATATTCCCAATTTTTGCACAGCATAGGCAAAGAAATATTGATATTCACCACCACACCATCCCAGGGTTTTGAACTGAATGACATCCAGCCATTTTAACAGTGTTGAGGCCTCACCATGCACCATGCCTCCATGATCAAAAGCTTAATGAATAAATGAATAATGGAAAATATATATTCAACAGAGATTGTATGATATGTGACAACACACACACACACACACACACATGCCGCCACCACCAGCACCACCGCCACCAAAATCATAATGACGCACACTTGCCATCATATTCAGTCCCTCTTTGCATCAGCACTTAAGCTCCTCCATCCAGTTTCAGACTGGAATCACTCCATATCCCAAATTTTTTCATAAAATTTAAACATAGTACTTATACAATTATAAGCTAACACTATCTACCCTGACCACTCTAACCATTAGTGTTTTTGTAAATTTCTGTAAGCTATTCCGGTTCCAAAAATAATTATATGATAATATGTGATAAAAGTATACGATAATATAATTATTTTCAGAAATAACTACATTAGTGGCGACTAAGCAGTATCATCTCGTAAACATTCATTTTCTTGATGCTCATTAATAAAAACAGCAAATTATTTTTAGAAGCTGCGCATGCTGCGCATTGACGACAAGGCGTACCGTCATGGTACATTATCTTTAGCCCGACCCCATACTGTACAGCGCTGTATTATTGCAGTTTAATGCACTACTCACAGCACAGCAACACGCGCACCATCCTCGTCATTTGACGGTCGTAAGGAAGCAAATACGAAGTACATCAGAGAGAAATACTTCTAATTTGTAAATGCAGCGTGTATGTTTAAATAATTATGTGTATAATTATAAACGTACATCGTCTGACCCAGCTTCAGCACTCACGTTTTGCAAGAAAAAATTGCAAATGTACCTCGATATGTTTAGGCCACGAGGCATTATTATATTTTAGAAAAGTATACCATCTCAAAGTAAATCACTGATTGATGGTGATTTAACGGTGCAAGACGGCAATGCTCCATGGGTGAAAATCAGGACAGCGCCGCCTATGACTCGCGTTAATCGCACAGAGAACTCCGCAGTTTTCTTACTCTACACTGGAACAGCAGGCGCTTCTTGGGTCATTTCCTTCTGTTCCTACCACGTAAAAACCTCGGTTGTGTTTGGAGCTCGTTGGACATAAAAAAAATTGCACGTTACACTAACGCAATCTGGAACGACTCAAAACTGGATGAAGGTGTCTACAGTAGGCACCATGTTTATGGTGTCACAGATAATTTGCTACACTTATGTCAGGGAAAATTTGGGGACATAAAAGAGCCCTAAACGCGTTTTATCTGATAAAATTAATTTGACCTCCTCGTCGTAATCACAGTGGCTCCCGGAACCTATGAAACTCCAGAAATTACAGTGGGACGACCAATAAAATTTGCTACAGGAAAGCGCAGACTTTCTGAGATGACCAATGAAAACACTCATTCTTGAGCGGTTCAAAGGCCCGCACGCACACCAACACAGCGCGTACGGTGTCACATGAGCATGTGTGTAGTTTTCTTCCTGCTGTATAAATTTCATGGCAGCTAAGGTTAGCTGGCTACTCTTTCTGTCTGTTTTTCCAAAAATAATGGAGTCGTAACTTATTTGCACGCAAGGCGGGGGCTTGCTTGTTTGCTAATTAGCTGATTTGACTTCGCATTGAAAATAGCTAGCTAAATGTGTTGGCTAGCAAGAGTTGGCTAGGTAGCTAACGATAGCCAGTAATGCATCTTAGGATAGCCGAGTTGTGCGCTTTGAAGTCACCAGAGATTTAGTATGCCATCACCAGGGTGCTCTTTGTCCACAACTGAAATGCACCCCATCATAGTTAGCTGACAGAGAGATGACTAAACTGGATAGCCAACGTTTGCTAACTAGGTAATTTCTGACTTTGTTGTGCTTAGCTACTAACGTATCCAAAAGCTTAAGTATGTTCGTAGATAAAAGCATGATACCAGCCAGATAGCCGGCTGCACCCAAATAAAGACAGCTATAGTAACGTTAGGTGCTTTGGTACAGGTGACCAGAATACCAGAAATACTGGAGCTCAACTGTACAGTGCAGACGCTCGTTGGTACCAACAGTAAACTTCGGTGGCCGATTTTAAGGACATTACTCAGAGTGTTGAGAATTTTTTTATGAAATAGCTTGAACGGAGTAGGGCTGTTATTGCAGGTTATAATCTGTTGTAAATCTATGTTATTGATATGTTTTGTTTGTTCCTATGTATAAAAACACGTGTTTCATTTTCCCATGTTCAGTTAGGCTACGTGTACGAATGAGGCAACAACACAATGACGTCAGGCAAACCCAACATTGATGAGAAGGTACTGCAGTACGAGACGTTTATCAACGAGGTGTTGAAGCGAGATTTACAGTAAGTAGCGGTACCCATCTAAGTAGCTACTGCTCTTTGTAACTTTATGAGGTAATTCACTACGTTTATTGCTGGCTCCCTACACCGTCTCTGTGGTTGTAATTAATTGTTTAGCTCGTGGTATTTATCGCTATCTAAATTGTTCAAATCTTTTCTTTCAGCTCTTCAGACTTAAATTACCATGCTGATTATAAAATTAATGTGGATTTTAGATGTTATAGATGTACACTGTGTTTTACTAGGTATGTCTGTCGCAAACTACAGGGTAATCAGCGTTCTCAGAAATGTTTGTCTGGTCATATTAGCAAACCACGTTTTTGCATGTTTTATCCCAGCAGCAGGAATCTTGTACTTAAGTAACAAAGTTTATTTTGAATAAAATTTGTTGTGAGTTTTTGCTCACAGTGGGTGTTTTGACAGGAGAGTGTTGGAGCAGAGAGACGCTGTGTATGAGAAGATTTCTCAGTATCTGCAGCTAAAGAACGTCATTGAAAGCCTCCAGGTAGAACCCTCTGATTAACATGTGTGTAGAATTCTTGCAAGGTGTCTGTTTCTGAAGTTTTTATAGTTTGCAAAACAGAGAATTTTGATGAAATGAAACGTGGTGCTTTCTGACTCTAGATTCATGTGATGATAATATGATTCATATTTACATTTATGTTTTTGCTTTGACATCCCTTCACACTCTTTCAGGAATCTGGAAGCAAGGAGCTCAAAACTGAAGTAGACCTGGGGTGTAATTTCTATGTACAAGCTCACGTGTAAGTGATTCAAACAGAGGCAATGTCCTGACATCAGTCATAACGTCATTGAAGTTGTGAGTTATTCACTAAAAAATGGAACTGAGTGCCTTGTTTATTTTCATCAGGGAAGACTCATCCAAGATCTTTGTTGCTATTGGCTATGGCTTTTACGTGGAGTTCACACTGCCAGAGGCTCTGAAGTTCATTGAGAAGAAAACAACCCAGCTGACTACGTAAGTGTTGTCGCGTCAGTGGTCAAATGATATTTCTTGCCATGGTTTTCTTTACTTCCTTTCCATTGAATGTTTGTGTTATGGTGAGGTCAGTAATACTATTTATATAAAGTTTTTTCAGAGTTTCTGTGTAGTTTTTGAGTACTCATACAAGTAGTTGAAGTAAGGTGAAATTCACAATATGACTAAACTGCAGTTTGACCACTAGCACTGTAATTGTGATAGCCTTGTTGTTGCCATACCGGGGTCTTTACAGTAAATTTTTTTGATCGTGGATCTACAAAAAATTGCTTTTTTGCTACATTACTGTAGCTCCTGTGTCACACAGCATCTCAGTTAAATCAGTTGCATTGTCCTTGTGGTTATTCAGAGGAACTACAGAGCAAACCACAGCATGTTATCTTGAAGATTATTTTGATGAATTTGTAAATGATAAGAATATATTGTTCAAGGAACAGCACAACCCATGCTGACCGCTGCAAGCGTTTGACATTAATTTCTTTTGTCCAATAATTTAGTGTTAATTTGGTTCAAATGACAATTTGACATGCAGAATTTAAATATGGTTTTTAATAAACAACATTGCTGTGATTGGAGCCTTTCATTGTTTATTAGAATTCATGAATTCATGTTCATGTGCATTTATTCTGTCTGAGGTGCAGTTTAAGTGCAACCTGTGGTATTTGAAAGTCTGAATGATAACTTGATGGCCCCTCTTAGCAGATAACCCTGCATCTACCTGTGGAAAAAGGTTATTTACACTGTGTTTGCTGGATTAATCTGAAATGTACTTTAAATTGATTAAATGTTATATCATTTGATGTTGGTTTTGTGAACATTAAACATAAATCCGTACACCTGAATTTGAACATTTTCAAATGGTAACCCTGATCCATCTTTATTTATATTTTTAGATATACAGAAGCATTGACCAAAGACTCAGCAAAAATCAAAGCCAATATTCGCATGGTAATGGAGGTAGGTAGCAGTTTAGGTGACCTTTTAATAATTCTGCCATTATGAGAAAATATTCAAATATTTTAGCCCCTACAACTTAATAAAACCTGAGTCCACTTTTGTGTAAATGTATAGTGTTTTTGAATTTTCTGTCTTTAACTAGTAGCCTTTCTGAAAGTCGAGGCACTAATAACAACAACTGATAACACTCTAAAATTAACTTGTACACCTGTGGTGACACATAAGAGATACTAGATATGCACATTTTACCATTTTGCTCATAATTTACATTTGCTGAAAGCCTATTATTTTTATGAAATGATGTTTAGTGTAGATGTTTATGAGTGCAGTTGACTAAATATTAACCCAGAATTCCAAAAGTATAAGAAGACAATAATTTATGGTACTCAGTTTATATTTTAGTGCATGAAAGAATTGTACATGGGGTGATTATTGACTGCTTTGTGTTTATTTAATGAATGTCTTTTAACAGGGCTTAAGAGAGCTTCAGGGTCTGAAAGATCTGCCAGAAGAAAGGAGGAGAGAGGTGTTCTAGTCATACATTTAGACCTTCTGAGTTCAAGAAGATGGCCTTTGTATTGTTCTTCTACATGGTTGTAACATATCAGGTTCATATCTTTCTCTGTAAGTTTTAAACATGGTATTTTTGCACAGAGAAATGGGAGCTGAAGTGAACTTGCCTTGAAGGCAGGTTGAATGTATTCTTCCAAGATACTCCTCTGAGTAAAATGGGCAACAGGTTTTCAGACATATCTGGCATCATGTTTCTTTATTTAACATGACTAGTGTGGATATTTATTCTCATTTCTCCACAATACTGAGCACTGTTGTTAAGTTGATTTGATGAAGGTAAGAACAGACTACGGCAGGTAGCATTTTAAAGCATAGAATAGTGTGACTATAAGAATTAAAAAAACTATGCAGATGGTCATATTTGGAGTCACAGTTCATTCCATGTTGCTGGTCACAGTCATTGCTTATGTATCTCTGAAGGAGAACATTTTTTCCTTTGTCAGCATGCAGCCCATCTAAATAAACTTTAATTACCTGTTTAATATGAGCTAACAATTTCTGTTTCACTTATGCCTCAACTGAGGAAGAAAAAAGTGTATTGCTTTTATGAGGTGTAACTTAACCAAGTTCAGAGGAATGGTTATTTAAGGGGCAGCTGAGTAAGACTTTGTGTAGGCTATTGTTCATGATGAAACAAAACCGCTCTAGCTACTATTTCCAATTATCTCTAGTTGGCCATTTCCAAAAGTAACGCTGCTCTGTTGATGGCCCCTGCAGACTTGGATCAATCTGAAAAGTTAAACTCTTTCCATGCATGATCTTGAGGTGCAATCAGCTGTGAAAAGATGTCAGATGTCTACTCCTTTTTCAACATGACTGTCATAGTGGTAAGCAAGTAACTAACAGTTCATCTACTGGCTAAATTGATTAAAAAAATAATGAGCACCCGATCTATTATACTAGCAGATACCTGTCTAAGTGGAAGAACTGTCTCAAGTTGACAGATTATAATATCCTCCTATATTGTTTGGTCTGCAGCATTCAGAGAAATGGTAGTCTCTTTTGCTTTGCTGTTCCACTTTCATTCACATAGAGCTAGTTAGCTGAATATCCAGCTGTATAAATTCGATAACATTGTAAGGAACAGTAACCTTTGTAAGTCGCTTTGGATAAAAGCGTCTGCCAAATGAATAAATGTAATGTAATGAATATCAAGCCATTAAATTAAAAATAAAGCATTCAAGATGACGGTCAAGATGAGAGTAAAATAAGAAGCAGGTCACATGACCAACCTTTCACTGCCTTTTGTGCACATGCCATTGCCTTAAAGAATGGCCAGCCCGCTGCGCATTGTCTACAGACACAATATGTATACGTCAAATGTTCATGAAAGGTCTTGCTTTCACACTTAATCCTTTATTTACCTTAACAACCACAGACACACAACTGAATCCTTTCAGTGCATCAGGAGATAAACCCGAGGGAAGTGTACATGAACAGGCCCAAGTATGGTAGTGAAAGTGGTAATCTCTACAGTAAATGCTTGTCATTTCTGATAAGCCCACTGTTAACCCACCCACAGCTTCAAACAGAACAGCAAAAGGCGAAGTAGTCACAAAGGAACTCAAAACCACACTCTGGGGGAGGGGGATTCTTCTAAGCCTTTCATTTCGATCAAGCTCTTTTTTTTCTTTTTTATTCATTCTGGTGTCTTCTAATCACCCTGTTTTTGTTTCTTAATTTGAGGCATGTTCAATGGCGGGGTTATGCCAAAGAGTATCATGTAGAGGTGTGAGGCTGTGATGAACACAACACTTAAGCATTATCTTTTCTTTTTTTTCTGATTTGCATTTGATTTTTTTTCAAGCAGAAGTGACAGATTCAGGAAGGAAGAGAATTTTGTTGAGAGAGAAAGGTGAGCATTGGTGAAGAGTGATCTGAAGGCTTTTGCATTGGGTGAGGGTACCATTTAGGGAGCACTATGACTGCCCAGTTGTACCAAGAGTTCAAAACCATTCTCAGTTTATTCACCTGTATTTGCTGTTATACTATCACTTCAGATATGAAAATGATAGTTTGGGGAATGATTCCACAGGTCTCTCAGAAATCTGCAGAAGCAGATGGGGATATCTATCCATATCTGTATTCAGCCCATACATTTCAAGAGTCAAGAGTCAAGATTTTTGATACATTACAAGATACATTTCTCCCTTCTCTCATTTAAACATCTTTCCTTACACCTGGCTTTGTCCATATAACCCAATAATAGTAATATTTATTCAAAATCAACTAAAATTATGTCTATGTATAAAAGCATAGCCTAGGTTTTGTTACATTAGTGGCATTTAGCAGACACTCTTATCCAGAGTAACTTATATAGTTTACAGTTTTTTTACAATGTTATCCATTTACACAGCTGGATATTTAGTGAGGCAATAGTGGGTTAAGTACCTTGTCCAAGGGTACAACAGCAGTGCCTGAGTGGGGAATTGAACCATCAACCTTTCAGTTACAAGTTCTGCTCCATAACCACTGTGCTACACTGCCACCTGCAAATGTGTTGCAAACATGTAGTTACACCTGATTTGCCCCCATCAAATGGGATGAATGCAAACAACTTCAGAATCTAAAACTTTACGAGCCAGCCAGGAGTCGAACCTAGAATCTTCTGATCCGTAGTCAGACGCGTTATCCATTGCGCTACTGGCCCATGTATGTTATTGTATGTTTTGGTATGTATTAACCTATTTATCATCTAATTCACTCACTATCCATTAACAGGTGTTCAATACACATTTGTAACTGATGCTGACCACGTGGAAAAATAAGTGTACTGTGTCCAAAGGATGTTTGGTCAAGCTGAAATCTGTTTTAATTTAATTTTTCTTTCTCTTTTATTATCATCACAAATTTAGAGAATGCTGGAGCATTTTGACAGGTCCTGCTTCTGTAGGTCCTGCAGTACATATACTCAGGTCTTATTTTTAAACTTCTGCAGTCTGCAATGGATGTGTGCGTTCTGGTGTACTGGGATGCAGGAAACTTGTCTGTGTGGAAAAGAGATCATCTCATCTTTGTGCTGACCAGTAATGATAGAGTGGGTAATATTGATATTATGACTGTTGCTCTGCCACTGTCTAGATGTACTTTTCACATAGATGCTCGTTAGGGAAAAGTATGAGAAATTTTCCCTGCTGCACAAAAACATGACAATTATGCTGATTGTTGTACTCTTATTCTCAATGACAGTCTTTATGCGCGGGCCAATAAAAATATATAAAAATAAATGTTGGTGCTGTTTCCTTGACACAGCGCAGAGTTTTGGGTTTATTCATGAGCTTCCAACAGTGTTCTCTCTTTTTTATTTGTTCTCCTTTGGTCAGAATACAAAGAATTCCGAGAAACTTGAAACACAAAATGAATGACTCCAAAATTATATTTTCCACTTTCCGTCATATCCCCTCATATGATTAGTCTTTCGTGATGGAGTCCCCATCACACTAGTAACAGTTACCATGGAAACTGGAAGTTGAATTGCAGCAGGAATATAAGACCTGCCTCCCAAAATAGCATTCTTTTTCTTATTGGTACAAACAGGCACACATTGACACAAATGGACATATGAACACCCCCGCGCACTAGAAAAATTCACTCACTGTAAACCTGATATAAGTTGTGGGACACAGTATTTCAACAGAAACAGATTTTTTGCAGAGGCAGTCAGTCTTATAATAAGAGAATTTTGACAGTGCGATAGTTAGGCCATTAGGCTAATAGTTAATAAGTAGGAGGCCAAGGAGGCAAATCCCCTAAACTGTGCAGCTAATTTCCAGTTGGAAGATGGTTGAGTGAACCTAATGCTATTCCAGTTGCAAAATTTGTTCAAGCACACATAAATATACAACCTGCACACCATCGTACAGTTATTTTTGTAGACAAAATCAAATACTTAAGTGAGGCCCTTCATCAGCTCAACCAAAGATGGGACAGCTGAATCTAATGTCTCTGTCTAGCTTCTGACACTAATAGTTAAATTCATATTAGCCTGCCACATGCAATTGAAAAACCTATTCAAAGAAACACATTTATGTTTACAGTTTTTATGATGATAATAATAGCAGTATTACACAATATGGCACTATGACAACAAGTGAGCCCTCTAGCACGTTACTGGGCCGATTCCCAGATGACACTTCTTAACCTGAATTACTTCAATAAATAACAACCTGTACAAACAGATACAAGTGATGTCAGAGATAGAGAGGATTAAAATGTGCATTTTCAACTCATTTCATTTTTAAAACCTCAGCGATAATGACAGAATCATTTAGCTCCTTGTGTTGTCTGGCTCATGTAAGTCAAAATCTAACGTAATGGATCATGTAGTATATTATATATTCCTCTTACAAAATGCATTTAAAATGATTGTGACACTCTTAATTGTGTACGTTCAGATATTGATGAATAAACTTAGGTTGGCTCTTGAATGACAAAAAATCTAAACAGCAGATTCTATGAAAAAGGGACCAGGGTGTTCTGATTTGGTTTAGAACAGTTATTTTTTGTTCCTGGTGCAATATCACCACGTGCAACGAACAACATGAATACACTTCTGTTTCTTCCAGATTTAGAAATGAAAAAGGAAAAATCTGACGCTATGTCTGTTTACCAGTACCACTTGATTTTTTATCAAGTGGTATTGGTAAACAGCCAGCTAGTAGGAAAGTCAGAACGATAAGCTTTAAAGGAAAAAGATAAAGAGGTTGTTGCTCTGGCTATCTGGCTGACACTGGCACTATTGCATTGCTTGTCACTGTTGCTGACTTGCCAAAGGAGAAGGTGGAAAAGTAAACATTATTTAACGCGACCGGTTAACGAGCTAGGTTGGACATAGCTGTCCTCTTCAGTGATGTTCAAGGATGTATGCAAAGTGAAGGACCCCGGGGTATGAGTGCAAGCATCAAAGATAACCCCTAATCCCCCCCGCACATGCTGGTATTATTATTTTTTCTGGTAACCATAAACGTCACGGACTTGGTGACGTTGGTTCAGTTTGCAGCTTTTGCAGACAGCAATACCGACCAAAGGAGCTTAGAGCGGAACGCGAAAGTAACCGAGGCGTTTGTGGAAACAGGAAGCAAAAGAGGAAAAGCAAAGCAGAGGGATCGCGACCGCACGCAGACGGATCGCGAAAGGGCGCACTGTTCGGTGACCGATGCGTATCATGGACCACTACGGAAAACCCCTGTTATTACGAAGGACGCGAGAAGACATTTTGCGGTGCTTTTTAAAGTGGAATTGCGTCTCTGTTTAGCTAGCTTAGCTAGCTGGCTTAACGTCTCATAAAATTGAAACGGAGTGGCTGGCTAGCTAGCTGTGAACGAGGGGGGTCCTCGGTACGGTTTAAAATTGAACAATTTTATCGATCGGCTATCACCGATGGACTCCGGAAATTAAAACTAGCTACCTACGGCATTGAAACAGCAGTACCCAGTTAGCTAGTTGACTGGCGCCAACGCAGTAGTGGCTAACGAAAAGACAACATTTTGACAAGCAAACAACATCAGCTAGCTAGCTATCAGAGCTAGCTATGGCTAGCTGGGTAGTTAGTCTAGGACTAGGTAGATAGCTGGCATGGTGGAAGAGATGTATGTGTTAGTATCAGAGTCATGTTACATAATTAGCTACAAAAGCGGATTGTATCTGAAGATCGCATTTCGTTGTTTGTCTCACCACTCAAACCGACTTTTGACATCTTCGTTGAACAAAATCAGAATGGATGTAACCACACACAGAGAATAAGAGACTTCGCAAAACATGGATTCAAATACTATTTTAAGTGGTAAGTTTTGCTTTGGTAGCTTAGCAGGTACTTGCGAACTAGCAGTAGTCTTTGAATACTTGACATTGTCAACTAGCGTTACCTGATTACGGTCCTATTTCTCAGCTAGCTAAATAGCTAATGTAAGTTAGCTAACTACCTAGACTGTCATGGTGATAACTGGTTACTTTTTCGCTAGTACCTAACGTTAGTTAGATCAGAACGGCTTATTACTACATGTAACGTTAGATGGCTTTATTACATAGGTAGCCTATCTACCCCCCTGACAAACAGTTGTTCGTAACTTAAAACTGTTGAATCTGCTAATCATACCAAAATGACGCGTCCAAAGATCACACTGGAGGGCATGCCATCAGTTCAGTTTGGTAGATAGCAAAGTAGCCTATGTGGGTTGCATTCCAATCCGCTTCCTCGGTCCCTGTGCGGCTCAATTCTGTGCATTACTGCCGTGGCTATATGTAGAATAGAACAAAATAAGACTATAACAACTTATTGTACATCACGCACCTGGCAGATTGTCAAAATCACGACGAAAAGTCATTTTTAGATTACAGCGTAGGAAAGCCAAAACGCAAGTATAACTTATATATTGGGCAGAAAACCAACAAATCATAAGAATGTAGAAAATATTAATGCAGTGATGCGAACTGGTATTGTAAGGGCAGTAACCTGATGGTACATGCTGGACAGGAACGCGACGGCAAAAACTAACAACAGCATAAAACAGACACAGGGAGGATGGCATTTGTGTTTCAAAATCATGCCAGTCAGTGATCCACGGTGGAAATCATGTTGCAGTCTAGTCTGACCGTTTACACGGAACCCCACAGTCTCGCTGGGTGTTTGACTAGCGGGGCTTTTGGCAAGGTGTTTACTGGCTCTTGAGTCAAGCCACAACACCAGTTTGACAGGTAGAAAGGTGAGATGAAATTAGAAACGAAGTGAGAATATATTTTTTTCTGGTATAGCACAGCTATGGAAATGGGATGTTTTGGCTGGATATGGAGAGTTATGGCCCCACAGGGCTTAGCAAGCAGTCATAAATGTGATTACATTAGGTGAAGTTGGTCACATTTGTTGTCTTTTCTCATGTATCTTGAAATCTCAGTAGTACACCTCCAGGTCACAGAGATTTCAGTCAACAGGTCCTGATATGTGTTTGTTGTTTATAGACATTTTGATGAATCTTGAAAGTTTAAGTACTAAGTGAACCCCCATCTCCTAAACACTGCAGGGGAAAATAAAGACAGAAATTCAGCATTGACAGGAAGCCAATAAACCAGACAAAGAAGTGTAGCAAACTGTCAAGGTATTTGTCTGATAAGAAGCTTTAGCTGTCAAACTGCAAATACAAAGGTGGGATTATGATATCTACCAGTAAAAAAGAGTAATAAATCATATTGTACTCAATCCTGTTTTGGTGTTGTCACACCGAGGATTGTGAATGAAAAGTGAGACAAGGCATGGATGGCAGTCCCACAAGGCTGAACATAATGTGAACGCTGAATTGGTATATTTTCCAAAAAAAAAAAAAAAGGTTGGCATTTGGTTGCATATCATTTTCCAAATATGAATCAATCCCAGAAGTAAATTACTAAGACTCCCCTGGAGAGGTCAGTATTTTCATTTTAGTGATAGTTTGGATTTTTTTTTAAGGGGGGAAGGTAGGAGGTGTTGAAATGATTTAGTTGGTCTCATTAACAGAATGCTGTGGCAGCTAGCCAGCATGCAGACCTATACATGCAGTGTGGAATCATGCATTTGTGCTGTTCAGTACATCTGTGTCTCCCCTCCCTCTCCTGAGACAGACTACAGTTAGTTCATTTGCATAAAATTACCTCCTCTGATCTGATCTGTGCAGCTGGTCAAGACACTAGTTATTTGAGGGGATCAGTGTTAGGTTTACCATTTCTTGTATGCTGAGCTGATAACTACATTTTTTTGTAGTGAGTTGTGGCATGGCCCAGGTTGACAGAGATTTAGGACAACAGGAAGTGAAATAAAACCTCCTCTGATTCAATGTCTGTTTGATTATTTATCAGTGTTGTTTTGATGTGCCCACAGTGCTACCATGTTTTCTGTACCATGCTGTTGTCAAAGTAAATTTCTGCACCACTCACAAATACACAGGGCTCTGAATTGTGGATTAAGTAGTTTACTCACTATTACCAGATCAATGTGATCAATTCTTAACATTTTAAGCTGGTCAACCGATTTAATTCACGATGTTACGGCATATGTCATGACTTCCTATTTTGCGTCTTCGTGTATTGGCTTTTTCCCAGGGCAAGTATCTTCTTATCAGCTCACTCAGCTGTCTTTATGTACAAGTCCCCTTGGATTGTGTTACAGTTCTTTGTATGGTAATACATTGTCACTGAGTTGTTTGAGCAATTGAGAGGCAGGAAGTGAAAAGTGAACCGATGTGTGAGCTCCGAATTTATGTAATTCCAGTTTTCCCTTCCGTCACCACAGAGGACAGACTGCTACTGTATGTGTGTCGTACTTCTGTGGGTCATCTGGCTCATCAGTTAGTTAGATGAGAGATGGTCAGCTGGGAGACAGTCATCAAATTGTGGCATCTCTTGATACATTATCATACTTCCAGTGTCACTGGAAATAAGTCCAAGTTCTCATATGACTTCATTGTACAATAACGATAGTTGGGCTAAAAAACAATACAAATAGCTGGAAGTGTCACCCCATGTAATGTACACGCCAGTGTACAAGAATGGTGGAATGAGAAGTCTGCAAGGAAGTGTATGGGCAGGAAAAAGTGAAACAGGAGGTGTATTAGCTGAAATGTGGCTAGGCTAATGGAATTGTCTCATTACATTACCCTTTTAAACAATGGAAATGTTTTGATGTGTCAGTTTGCTCCAGCAGCAAGATCTGAACTTTGGCCCAAATTGAACGGACACATACATAGCCTATTGCCCTGACAGCTTCTTGATAACAGAAGAAAGCTGCAGTACACACTGAATGATGGTAGTACTGCAACAACATTGTTTATCACTGTGTTGTTTTAGTTCACGCAGTTGTGTTGGACATTGGGTGTAGAAGACCAAATCGTGGCAGAAAGGGTGTCTGTTATTTTGCTCTTTTGAAAGTGAAAAACTACAGGCTGCCCTGGTAAAAATCATTTGAATACTGCACACAGGCTTGCATTAGAGAGAAGCATTGCAGAGGCAGCTTATGTAAATTAGCAACAGTGGAAAACACATGTGACTGTTTACATGAAGTACAATAATCTCTTGCAAGTAATGAAAATGAACTTGCACAATGAGCCAATTCAGAAATGACTTCGCAGTAACTCATGGCAAGTTCACTCAGTGATCGGGTGTCCTTATAGTAGTTTAAGGCCATTTTTACTGATCATAGTTTCTGCTGTTTTCCCAGTCTGATTGAGGATCAGTCCTCTGTGAACTGTATCATTGGAAGAACATCATTCTCCACCATTGTCTCTTATAGGAAGGATTAGAACTGTCCATTTCTGATATCGGCTTTGGCAGAGAGGGCTTTAGAAAAGACATTACTTTGGTGCATTGACTTGTATCACACATCAGTGACACAAGTGCATTCAGAAGAGCAATGCATGCTCCTCATCTGGCCTTGATGAACACTGGGATTCGATCTGTTTGGACTCATTCTTCTGGGATTCATTATTTGTTCTTGTCACTCTGCTCCGGTCTGGCCTATATCACCCACATCAGTAGCAGATCACAGTATCATAGCTGCAAGGTGCAGGGTTTAGTCAGTAGTGTTCAAGCCCACTGATGTAGTTATGTGTAAACCCTATCTGCTGTTCACCATGACATAAGTTTTGCCTTCTTTTGACAAAAGGATGAAAACATCAGACTTGTGACCCAAAACACTGTGATCCTGGTGAGGAGATGGAAAAATGATTGAAGCTAAATGGCCAGACATCCAGCCTAATAACATATGAATATATGAATAGTGTATATTGCATTTCAGTGTATGTGTATGTATGCCAGTTCCTGTCATTTTAAGCAATATTAAAATAGATATTTAAAAAACAGCTCTGGGTTTTTTACCTAATGTAAGTAATGTTACAAGACACCTTTCGACACAAGATGCCGAAATCTCTGGGTTGAGGCTATGAAAAACACCCAAAGGCGAAATGCCGGTCTTTGTTCCCTGGCAGGTTGTTTCATTGTAAAAGCCTTGCTTTGTTCATAATTGTATGATGGGTCACCTTGTCACCTAGTCATATAGCCTGTCCCCTTAGGGACTGAGTTGTGGCGCTCGGGTTTTGTGCTCGTCGGGGTTCAGTGCACTGTGGGGGATTTCTGCCTTGCCTTGCGGGTGCGGTGTGGCTATTGCTGCATTGTACCTGCTCAGCTTATAAAAGTGTGCACCGGGGGGAATAAGCAGAGAGCAGGTTTCACTGCCACAAGGCAGCGTGCAGACTGTAAAGGGCAGCTGTGCCTAACCACATATGCAAGGGGGGGATTCTGCTCTCTGCTTATTCCCATGGGGTGCTACTGTCATTGATCTTGTCATTGTGGTGAGTTTAGGAGTACAGTATGGGGTCTTCTCAAAAATGCCACACTGCCTTCAGAAAAAAAAAAGATAACTGCCTTCAGAAAAAAATCTGTCAGCATATGGAATTATTTCACAATGATTGTATTGATTGATTGATTGTATCAAAACTGTCCAGGTTTTATGATACTGAATTAAATTTCTGCTTGGTCACAGTCTGGTCGTATTTGTTACCCTGATTCCCATATACTGGGGGCTTGCTGAGATTCACAGTTCTGCGCATTGTGTAGCCCATAAATAAGCCTGCATAGATAATCTGAAATGAAAGGAGTATTTGAGGTAAAGGACCCTGCATGGGGACACAATATTCTTGTCTCTTGTAGGGGTGGTCCTGAGTGCTGAACAAAGAGTTGGAAGCATTATAACAAATGCTGAAGTACTGTAATTATTCCTATTAAATAGTTCAGCAAGTAAGATTGATTTTGTTTGAATCCATTCCAGTAAAGTACAAACAGGTATCATATGAGCACAGCCAGTCCTACACTGTAGTACTGTAGTAAGACTTCTGAACCTATTAATCTTATTAGCATCTTTCTGGTAAGCCACTGAAAGTGGGTGGGATTTGTAGTTTTGAAATGCGTGTGGTATGAAACCATAGCAACGCGTTTATTCCCTGAACTTTTTGAGCAGGGCGTCAGATGCATCATCGCAAAGAAGTGGGAATATTTTTTGGGGGTGAAAAAACCCGCTATAATGATAAGTGCAAGGTTTGCAAAGTATAGATGACATACCACAAACCACTGGCTAAATGTGTCACCACACACAATAGAATCAGGCTACACAGACAAACCCTGCAACACAGGGAAGAAAAACACTGGTTACCTCAAACGCAAACATTGGTCACCGTGTTTTCTCATAGCAGATTACCCATGAGCCTGCTCAAATGAGCGAGGGCTACCACTGAGTATTTTTTTGAAAGTTAAGGTTCTCTAAAAGTCATGCAAATTTGCCCACATTACACCAAAAGGATTCTGATTAGAAAGTTAGGGTCTGACTGCAGAAATTCTTAATTGGACTGACCAGCCTATTTGGCACCTCTTTCTAAACCTGCAAAGTGAGGTGAATGTGCTGGTCAATTTAACCTTCGGCAGGTGATTCCTTTCTATAGTTCATTGACTAAATTGAGGTTACTCGTTCTCAAGTTGATTCAAATCAAAACACAAACAGCAGAGCATAACACTGCAATAACATATGGCAACTATGTCCCCTGCCTGTGATTAGGAATCACCTGCCTAAAGTTAAATTGTCCTGACCTGATCTTCTTGGACTTCACTGTTATATCAGCATCTAGCAGGAAAGGCAGTGTTTACTGTGTCACGCTGCATGGGTATCGTCTGTGAGGTGACCATGTTAAAATGATTTTGGTGGGCTCCCTGGTGAAGTTGCCTGCAGGCATGGCTGGACCTAAGTTAACCAGACTTTATTTCCAATATTATGCAGATTGATCCATCAAAGTTTCTTTTTCTGTGGATGGACCATACTATGGATGTTTGATGTTTTATGGACTTAACAGTTTATGGTATTAACAGTTTTTACACTGTTAGTACACTGTAAAGATTGCAAAACACAGTTAAAACATGTTGATTGAATTTTGTTTCATTATTCAGTTTGATTACTTTTAATTTGATTTACATTTTTATAATCAAGCGAAGACAGAGTGACCAGCTCAAAGGAGACTGGTGTAGTTTCCAATCAACTCCAAGAGCTTCAACTTTCTGAATTCTGTGTCCTGAGAGAAGTTGAGTCAAGAGTGCTGAGAAAATGTGTTGTTTTCAAAATGTTTACATGATACCCAGCAACAGAAATATAAAAGTATCTGGCAAGCTTTGTTCTTTGTGTACTCTAACCTTTTAAATGACAGGCAGCACAGATAAAAGAGTGCTGTTTTCAAGGGCAGTGGTCTGTTTCTTGTTAGCTTCCTTCGCACTGAGCGTACAGTAGCCTTGTATACACTCATAATTTATTTGATTGTAGCAATAAATTACAAAGTAATACTGCATTAGGAGTACAGGCCAACAGTAAAATGCAGGGATGTTAAAAACGCAGTGTAATTTTTAATAAATGATTTGTATGTAAAATGCATGCGTAAACACAGTTGAAGTACTTTGTTCTCTTGCGTGGCAGCACCAGTGGACAGTATTGGAACACCATTAAAGTCAGACCTGCTTAGTATCACATTACTGTAGAGGTAGTAGGCTATTATGTGGGTGACACCCTGTTTTTCAGCTTGAATTAATCTCTAATTACTTTTCGAGGTGTTACACTGATGTTGTACTCTCATGTTATTCCTTTCAACTCCATGAAGTACATTTTTTGGCAGTCAGATTAAATAAAACGTCCTCTTTTGTCCTTATTGGGTAGAATTGTCATTAGAGCATGTATGATACTTAAGACAAGATTGTCCACAGCTGTTCTTCAGAGTCCAAAATATTTCGTTGAACAAGAAAGATTTACACTGGTCCTTTTTGTTTCCCATAACCTGTTGTACTGACTTGAGTAGCTTCATGGTGTTCTACGTCCTATGCAGGACGTGCTAGGCAAGCCAGTGACAAGCATGGTACTCTCCTGAAGAATTAGCCAATTAAAAATTGGTAAGAGTGATGAAACTGAACCTCCCAACATTTGCCCTGCTTCAATTCAGTGTAAGTGGGGGCAGCGTTTCTCCTGGTACCCCAGATTTTCCAAAAAGCTGTAGTTGAATACAGAAAGACACACAAACAAACAGAGGTAGGACTATGGGTAGAGAAGAGCAGAGGAGCAGGCTGCAGTTGTGAAGGAAAAAGGACAAACTGTGTTTAAAATGAATGTTTTCAGATAGATTTTAAATAATGAGTGAACGGGTTATAAATGTAATATATTTGTGTAGCACTCTTCTGGTTCTAGTTCTCCTAGTTCTTCTCTGGTGTAGGAACAGTCTGGCAATCTCATTGTATACTTATCTTTGAGAGCACAGTTCTGGTGATATTTGATCAATGTGGCACACTGCTTTGTCTAGGCATATTGTGTCCAGCCTTATCCTATTATGTTATCTTTGGTTCCAGACTGAAAAAACATGAGGCCCTAATTGGCTGGGCTGTGATAGTTTGGTCATTCAGCTTTTGAAATTGGATCGTGGTAGCTGTCCACTTAGTCACGACTAAACAATAGCCGAGTCCTCAATGGTGATCAAACATCCTGAATTACACATAAAGACTGAGACGCTGAGAGCAGCGCGGTTTTATTTAACTTTATGTGGTTCAGATGGTATACGGTTGTTTTGGCCATAACATGATGTATCTTGTCCATCTCCGCTGCAAATCTGAAACTACTGGCTCGGGTGTGTATTTGCACTTCAAAGGCTGAGGCACAGGTGACATGTGCTATATCTGATGCTGTCTTGTCATGCTAAACAGATGTTTCAAGGGCATTAACCCTGTGCACTCCCGAGATACATAGTCTGTTTTGCCGTCTCTTATTGGAACTCTGCAGCAGAGGTAATTCTATGGAACAGACTGAAAAATAACCAGTAAGCTAGTAAATTAATAGTGCATTTTATCCGAGGTGTGTTGGTGAAAAAAATCATCTACTTTTCAGTCCTCTGATGTGAGATTAATCTAATGTAATCTCAAGCCAGCACAAAAATCAATATTTATTGCAGAAGTTCAGCATATTTGTATAAGTCGAGTAATTGAAAGATCTGTCCCTGAATATACCTGTAGCTGCAATTACTATTTTAAGAAATGGCTTTTTATTTCCTCTGGTCTAAACAGTTGTTGATACTGAGTTTTGTCTCTGAGAATGCTTTGTTAGAGAACAGACAAAGCATGTCCAGGCAAGAGATCCCTGTGTGGACAGGTTGCACAGAATGAAGAACTGCATGAAAACTCTAGCAGAATTTAGAACATGTGTTTGATCCTGAATTTCCTCACAGGCCATTAATATGTGCAGAGGACATAGATAGTGTTCTTTGTACCAAGCTATCCACTAAACTACAGCAAAAGTCAGAATATAAATGTCAGTCAGAGCTTCTAAGGTTATAGTTAAATCAACTAAGCGTGAAAACCTGCACTTTGCATTTTGGCCTCTTTCCATTAGCCAGGGGGCACAGGTCTTTATGAAAAAAAAATGAACTGCTTTTACTTACATTACCCTGAGGTGTATGTAGCTGTGGAAGAATGTCAAATAAAAAAAAAGATGAGTACTGTTAGCAGACTATGTGATATACTTATTCCAATATAATTTTTCCGTGCTGCTTTCTCCCCCATCCTATCTCATGAACACAACTTTTTCTGTCAAACGTGGTCTAACCACTTCCTGACCGCATTGAGTACAAGGTAGCCAGCTATACCTGGAATGACCCATGTTTAACCACACCCCACCTGCTAACAGCATATTTAATACATTTAAGCACACCTGGATGCATGTGAGTGGAAAACAGACATTTGTTGTCCATGCGGCATTACACCTACAAATATTTCCAAACGTGGCCTTGGAAAGGTAGTCCTTTTTCAGAGTGAACTTCACTACTGTTAATACTTCTTTTAATGTCTTTTTAAAACAACATTTTTTTCTCTAGTAACTCCTACGTGTTGAATTAAGGACAGGCACTGACTTTTCACTAAGCAACGTGACCTTGCATTCTTTCCACGTAAGAATTACTATTAGTGAAATATTTTGCAGCATAGACATCCACAGATAAGCCAGTACCAGGCAATAGGGTGTGACAGAATGCCTAGAAGTAGCTCCTTCAAACAAGGCAGTGACTCTGTAGCGAAAGGTCAAACAGTTGAGGTGAAAGGTTTTTTTTTTATGAACAGTTTTACCTTTATTTATATTAAGAGCTTTACCGTATTTCGATGGTTGACGTTATCTTGGTGTTTTCGTGAGAAAACCTGAGTCTCTAGTCTCGTGATGACTGTCTTGTCTCAGCAGGTCTATCAGCTGTGGTTGCACTTTTGCACAAAAACACCTTTTTGCAGGATTGTGGTGAAGACGACACATGAAAGTTGACGGACTTGTTTCAGTTAGATCTGCCAGTTTTTTCCCAGCTCTTGTGTTTGCAGGGTTTTATTAATTGTATCCTAGATCAGTTTTGTCTAAAATCATGTCAACATCTTTCACGTTGGTTTTCTGTGTAGGATTATGAATTAAATAACTATATGCATTCCTCTTCTGAAAAAAAAAGAGTATATTTCTGTGGCATTGCACAGATGGGAATTCCTCAGATGTGGTGTATTGCGCAGTTGGCCCACGTAAGTATTAGACTGGCCCTCCAGTGACTGGGCTTTAGCTCTTGTCCTTCCAGCAGTAGAAGGACTTAATTGTCACTCTTCATGCTGATGCAAGTGTCATAAACAGAGTTTCATCACGGGTGAATTTTATAATTCAGCATGAAATGGCTCCAGCTCCCTGCGGTAATCAGCACTGTATTTTGGTCACTGTGTCAGCGCTGAACATTGAAGCTTGTAAATTGCTTGAACGGCAGCAGTGTTGTTCAGTGATCCTTCGGGAGATTTTTTGGGTTAATCGTTCTCTCGCGTGGCCAACAGGGAGGTCTGTGCGGCGTTTATAGTGGTGTTGAGTCATAAGGCAGGGATGGCGTCAGTGCAGATTCATTTAAGCACCGGCCTACATACTTGTTCTTGTGAAAATAATGGCACTTTGATTTCTCACCGGCATCTTCGTTCATCTGTTAATGCGTATGAAAATTTTGCATATTCATTTTAAAGTGACGCTCTCTTAACGGGCGTTCAACCATCTTTTCAACATCGCTAACATCATACGTTGTGCATAAACCATTTTCATTTATTTCATTGATAGTTTTCACGTTGGACACCAGGGGGAATTAACACAACAATGCCTTCCTCTTCCTTAGTAACAGTTGCCTATACACTTATTGCCACGGTGATGGTTTCCAGGGTGTTAGATGGGAGTTACGTAATTGGGGAAAATGGTAATGGGCTTAATTTGCATGCGGAGCGCGCTCTTCCTTAACTTGTGCGTCTCGGCCTTTCCGTGTTTGTGCTCTGCCCGTGTTTCACCAGCGAGACTCGCTGCGACCGCACTATCCTGCAATGACAGCCGTGACGGCAGTCACTGGTCAGGACGATCACACCCACAAACGCGCGCTCTCACGGTCTATGTGTGACAGGTAGATCGTGGGTGGTCTTTATCTTTAACTCGTAGGGCATGGTTCCCCTGCTTATTAGAGCGGTGGTTTTCCCGGGGCTTTTATTCGTTGTTAAAGGGTAGTGAAATGCCACTGAGACGTGCAGGGCCCCCCCCACGCTCCCGTTGTAAAGCAGCTCTGCTCTCTGTCTCCCTCTGCACCCCCAGCCATGGACCCGTCCATCACCCTGTGGCAGTTCCTGCTGCACCTGCTGGAGGACCACAGCCACCGCCACCTCATCTCCTGGACCTCCAGCGACGGCGAGTTCAAGCTGCTGGACGCCGAGGAGGTGGCGCGGCTCTGGGGGCTCCGCAAGAACAAGACCAACATGAACTACGACAAGCTCAGCCGGGCGCTCAGATACTACTACGACAAGGTAGGCCGAGCGGGTGTGCGTGCACCCGGGGTACGGGCGGGGCCTGGGTTTCACACCAGGAACAGCCGCAACAAGGCCCACAGCCTTGAGACTGTTTCAAGGACTGTTACCGCGGCGCTATCCACTATGAATGCATTATGCAGCTTGCAACTGCCATTGTAACTGATGATGCATCTATTTGTGCTACGCGGTAGAGTACGCTGATACTGTCACTGCAAATACTTATTGTACTTTTCCAAAGAAGCATTGTTAGGGCTCTTAGGCAACAGTTGCATTTACTTAAATAAGCTTTTCTTGATCCAGTCATGGTAAACTTGAGAATAATGGCCACTGTTCTGTGGTTATAGTAGTTGAGGTTGTACATGAACATTCTGTAAGAATTAACAAGAATTTTTTCACTCCACAAACAAGTGTTACCAAACAGTGGTTTTGAATTATGTGTTTTTTAAAAATTACATACTCTTGATTGTTTTAAAAATCACCTTCTGTGCATGGCTGCATGCAGAAACATTTCCCAGTTTAACTACCTTTTATGCCTTTTTTGGTGTGAAAATGAAAAATTACACTTA
Source organism: Megalops atlanticus (assembly GCA_019176425.1). Lineage (NCBI taxonomy): Eukaryota > Metazoa > Chordata > Actinopteri > Elopiformes > Megalopidae > Megalops > Megalops atlanticus. Next base: position 31,011,412 of record CM032882.1, read on the forward strand.
CAAAGTTCTGTTGTATATTTTGTACAAAATCTGTAAATATTTTTCAAGATTGGGCACTGAGGTAAATTATCCGTTTACCTCTCTGTAGACAGTAATTCTCTAACTCCTAACCCCTTCCACAGAATATAATCAAGAAAGTAAGTGGGCAGAAGTTTGTCTACAAGTTTGTGACCTACCCCGACCCGTTGGCTGGGGAGGGGGTCCGAGGGGTGGAGGAGTCCCAGCGGCAGGAGACCCAGGTGGACGCGGCAGGCCTGGGTAAGGCCGCGGGGGGCGCCGCCCCGGCCTGCCTGTCCAAAAACCTGCAGGTCCAGCGGTCCTCTCCCAGCTCTGTCCAGCGCAACTCCCGCAACGACTACATGAAGTCGGGCCTGTACTCCACCTTCACCATCCAGTCCCTGCAGACCCCCTACAAGGCCCAGAAGCCCATCAAGACCGAGCTCTCGCTGCCCCTGGACACCCTCTCCAAAGCTCCCAGCGCCGACAAGGTGTTGCCGGAGGTGAGGTGGCGCTCCTGTCTGGCTGTGCGGGTGTCAGTCCTCTCAGCCTGGTCTGGTGCCGGTGTAAAGGATAGGTGCTGTGGATGCCGCCCTCTCAGTCTGGCCTGTCCCAGGTTGAAATGATAGCTCTGCTGCCTTGACTGCGATGGTACCTGAATAAGTATCAGAAGTTTTCTCCAGGCTATGTTCAAGGGACATCTAAGCACAGTGCGCTGAGAGCAGAACCGCCCCTGGGCAACTCCTCATTTGTGTTTAAATCAATGGAAAGTTCAGAATTCAGGAGGGACTTTTGTAGTTGTAAATTTGCAGTATTTCTCATAAGCTTATTAAATGTTGGACAGTTTTTTGGAAGAATTTTGCAAAAGAGATCATTTAAAACAGCCAGCGTAATCAGGCATGTCTGAAGAGAGTTAAGTTGTGACCTGAACTCTTACTGCTGTGAAATAATGAACTTCATGGTTCTAGTAATTCTACTCATTTACTACTGATTTTTGACATAGAAATGTAGAAATGTTAGCTGAAATTATGTAAAGTGGGATTGCACAAAATACAAAATAACTGAAAATATCTTCCATAAACAGCCTTTATCTGAATTTACCATTCATCACTGTTAGATTAGAAGTTAGACTGTTTTTTATTCTTTTTTAATGATGTCATAATCCCTTGATTAGATACTGAAGGTAAGAATGGCTGTATCATGGCAACCACTAGCCGGTTGTGAAAGCTCCACAGGGATAGGCTGTCTGAAGTGTCTGTCCTCGGTCAGGTGCCCCTGCGCGCGGTGGAGGGGCAGGGCCCTTCGCAGGGGCGGGGCTTCGTGGAGAGCAGCCTGCAGGTGATAGTCACCCAGCCCTCGCCCTGCGCCACCCCTGCCCTCAGCCCCCAGACCCCGTCAGGGTCGGCTACCGGCAACACGGTGAGTGACAGGTCATTCTGAACAGTACTCAGTTACACCAAAGATCCTACTCCCTCTGAACTCTGTCATCCTCACATCCTTCTGCAGAAGTGTCTTTCAGCAGTACTCCTGCAGTATCTTTAAAGTCGTAGCTCTGAAGACTAATATAATTAGGTGCAGCCCTCTTTTAGTTCACTTGGTTGTATTTTATTTGTGGCAATTGGTTTTATTTTATGTACTTGTGTGCTGCTTTACAAAATAATATGTTGATCAGTCAAACACACTAGAAAGATTCAGTACATTACATTACATTAGATTATTACATTGTCATTTAGCAGACGCTCTTATCCAGAGCAACTTACATAGGTTACAATTTTTCCAAATTATCCATTTATACGGCTCAATATTTACACTGTTTTTTTGGATACCTTGCCCAAGGGTAGAAAGGCAGTGCTCCAGCGGGGAATCAAACCAGAAACCTTTCAGTTACCACTAAACCACACTGCTGCCAGAAATACTGCATTTCACCCTTGTTCATGAGTGATTCCACTGCAGTGAGGCCTAACGTTTCCATTTGATGTTATTTTAGCCTCAGAGCTCCCAGCCGCAGAAGGCCCAAAGCCAGGGGGATCCCCCTCAGATCTACCTGACCAGCGTTTCGGACCCTCACTCCCTCACTCCCCTCATCCCCCTGGCCCCCGTCGGCGCCCCCGTGGCCTCGGGCGAGTGCGTGGTGACCCCGCAGCAGAGCCACCAGGTCTTCGTGGTCATCAAACCGCCGGCGGCCACGCCCACTGCACCTGCCACGCACGCCTCTCCTGCCACCCCCGCTGTGCCCGCCGCGCCCGTCAAAGAGCCCGGCCTCCCGTCCGAGGAGGAGCTGCTGGAGATCGTGGGCCTGGAGGAAAAGCACATGGAAGAGGTGGGGGACCGCACGCCCCCCTGCAGTTCACCTCCTTTTTCAGAGAACACCGTAGGGCGACGTTTCGGAAGGCTCTGTTTATTCACGGGTTTGCTCTGACCTTTCTCTCCTCCCCTCCGCCAGGTTCCTGAGCCTGTGCCGGTGCCGGTGCCAGTGCCGGTGACGGGAGGCGCCGAGGTCCCACCCACGGTGGAAGCCCCTCCCCCCTGTGTGGAGCCGGCCAGCCAGCCCGTGGGGGAGGGCGAAGGGGAGGGGAAAGACAAGGCAGAGCTACCAGGTAAGCCAAGGGCGCCCACCTTCAGCTTTTGAGCCCACTATGATATAGAGCAAGTATAAAGTGAGTATATAGTGAGAAAAGTGTGGAGTAAGGTTTGATGTTAAAAGTGCTTTTCCACAGCATAACGCTGCCGAACGTGTATGCAGCCTACTGTGCTTCAAGGCCTACATCTCCCGAACATTATCTATTTCTAACTCTCACAGTACCAGAACAAGCTGAGCGGTGCCCGCCGAGCTTTGCGATATTAAACTTTTGTTAATGATTGATAAGTGCTGTTTTAATAAAGCATAATTTCTTAGTGCACGCGGAGAAGAGATATCTTACAAACTGAGTCAGCAAGTAGGGCTGGGGGACCGGTTGGCTGTAGGGAAGTGATCTGTACAGTCTGCCAAATGGGATTTTTTTTTGCGTCAATTTTACAAAATTGTTTGACAAATTAATTGTTTTCTTTTGCTTAACAGTGGCATCATCAATTGAGATTTGTTTATTTAGACATAGAAGGCAAGAGTTTTTTAAATGCTAAGCTATTTACTATTTAAACAGCCATTACGATTCAGTGTGCTTTAGTATTTAGATACTGTACTTTCATGCTTTAGATATCAGAATAGGGCTTCATTGGTGTGGTTTCATGAAATTGCTGATATAATCTAATCAACAAGGAAGGGTTCCAAAAACATTCCCAAGAGAGGAATGTTTCCATAGCCTCAGCATTTTAACATGAACAGACCAATATAACTGACCAGACCACTCTAACTGAATTTATTCATGGAGACTGAAAGCATGTCTTACTGTACTTGGCAGAAGGTGAAAGAGCCATTTAAATGTCTCTGTTTGTTAGGTTGGATCAGTACGGTGTGATTAATTGTAACATAAGCCCAAAGGTCAGCTCCACAGAACCCGCCGCTATGAACGCGGCGCCGGTACCACTGCGCTAATTAGGTTTAGTCCACCGCTGATGATGTCGGTTTCTCTCCTGCCCAGAAAACTCTGTCACGCCAGCAGTGGCCCTTCCCAGCGCTGCGCCCCAGGAAGGTCAGCCTCCCAAATCCAAGAAGCCCAAAGTCCTGGAGCTGCCCTCCTCCCCGACCCTGCTGCCCCCAGGTCTGTCCCTGGACAAGGTCAATGCGGCGGTCAACAGCCTTCTGGCCCCTGGCAGTGCTACCAACACCCTGACACCCACAGTCATTACCTCCCACGCACTGGTGAGTGGAGAGTCACAAGGTGCTCTTATTATATTACATTACATGCATTTAGCAGACGGTCTTCTCCAGAGCGACTTCCATCGCAATAGAAAACAAGTGTATCCATTCAATTTAAACGAGCAACAGTGTCAGAACAGGCTCACAACACTCCCAGGCCAGTGAGTGTGAGCATAACACTATTCAAGCCCTACCACAGGTTAACTTGTGCACTCTGACAAAAGCCAAGTATACTACAGTACAACAGGTCCCAGAACACAAATTCATAATATATCATAATACTACGTAAGGTGCAGAGCTTGTGACCAAAAGGTTGCTGGTTCAATTCCCCACTGGGACACTGCTGCTGTACCCTTTGGCAAGGTAGTTAACCCAGAATTGCCTCAGTAAATATCCAGCTGTGTAAATGGATAACATGTAAATACTGTAACCTATGTAAGTTGCTCTGGATAAGAGCGTCTGCTAAATGCCCATAATGTAAAGTTGCTTGCGCAGCTTACATTTTTTACTTGTTATCCATGTATACAGCTGGATATTTACAAAGGTAGTTCAGGATAAGTACTTCACCCAACAGAACAACAGTAGTGCCCCACTGCGGAATCGAACTGGCAACCTTTGAGTGATAAGCCCTGTTACATAGTGCTGTGCCCCACTGCTTCTGGGTTTCCTCACTAGCGCTTCTGATAGAGGCTTTGTGGACACAGGGGGAGGCCTTGATCTCAGCCTGTGGCCCAGATAAAAGCCGAGAGCAAAGCGTTTCGAGCAGCGCGGTCACTGGAGCACGCAGGCCCCCGTCGGCCCCGAGCGCTGGAGCCGACCGAGCCCCAGGCAGCCAGCCGCACCTCCGCCGCTGCAATCTGAGCTCTGCCCACGCTCAGAGGGGACCCAGAGAATCCTTTGAGAGGGCGCAGCGTAGCCTGCGGGCGCCGGCTGGTGCTGTGTGGGCGTTGCAAGCGTCACCGTTCAGCTGGCGTTTTTCATTCGGTGCGAAATTCCCAGCGCCTCACGGCAGAGTCCTCGCAGTACCTCACAGTATCTCACATACGTGGAATCACGTTTTTTTTTTTTCCCCAGGACAACAGAGGAGTGAATGGCAGCAGGGTTTCCGGGGTTTAAAGGGTGGGGTTTTAGTCTGTGCTGGTTTTTGAGGTGCTCATCTCTCGCCCTGTCTCTCTGGCAGACCCCTGTCCTGCTGACACCCAGCCCCCTCCCCTCCACCATCCACTTCTGGAGCACGCTCAGTCCCATCGCCCCCCGCAGCCCGGCCAAGCTCTCCTTCCAGGTAGGAGCAGGTCACCTGTCTGTCTGTCGTCCAATCGTACGTGCTGGAAACGCAGGCGCTTCAGATGCACCTCCCTGCTGCAATCAGATTGACTGCTCTCCAGAACCAGAGCATCAGCTCCCTCTACTGGCGCAGAGTGACAGTACAGGCCTATGCCAAACCTCACTGAGGCACTGGTGGATTTTGACAGATCAATTTCTCACTTTGTCTGCCTTTTAAACGATCAAACCTATCGATTTGTACTCATGTCATAATTGAATTTTGACAGCTCACCAACCAAGTACATATATATGTGTGTGTGTGTGTGTGTGTGTGTGTGCGTGTGTGTGTGCGTGTGTGTGTGTCTGTATGTACAAGCATATGCATATATTTGTATGCCTTTTTATGCCTGCATCACATAATATATAGCAATACATCCAAAGCAATAACTATTTTATCAGGTATTCTACTGTGACATAGTTGTTGCTTTGAAACCACTCTCTCAGGGCAGGAACAAATCCCATTGCCTACTCTTGGGGTGGTTATCAGTCAATAAAAATTGTGGGTGTTTTATTTTTTTTCATTTTGTTCCAGTTTCCTTCCAACGGAAGCAATCAGATCCATATTCCCGCGCTCAGTGTGGATGGACTGTCCACTCCGGTGGTGCTGTCTCCAGGCCCTCAGAAACCGTGAGCTTACAGCCTTGGTCACCCCCCCCCCCGCCCCCGGCCCCTGGGGGCTCCCTTCCCAGCCCAGCCCAGGAGGAGGCTGACGGTGGACACATAGACGAGCGGCACACATCAGTCAGCGGAGCTCTGAGCGCAGCGCTCGGTGACGCTGTTTTTGAGGCTGTGAGTGTGTGTGTGTGCACGCGCTGGGACCTGTGTCCCGCTCACCTGGCCCCTGCGCCGGGGTGGAGCTGCAGACAGAGAGGCAGCCGTTACAGCGTTGCACTGGGAGAGTTCACCCCATCCCTCTTTCCTCTGTGCTTTCTCCTCTTTATTTATTTGTTTTTTTTTACATCATGGATGTAGATTCGTAAGTGCATCTCTCTCTCTTTCATTGTTATTGAGACTCTCTTTAGGTGGAGTATTCAACAGTTTTATAGTTTGCTCTACAGAGTGGTTTATTCAGGAGCAGGCTTTTTAAAAAAAGTTTTGGACGGTGAATTATTTTTGACGGAGGAATGGAACGATTCTTGATCTTGTTTAAACGGTTCTCACCCATTCCATTGTTTTTGTCATTCTCGATTGTACTCGGAAGCCAGACCTTTCCCATTTTGAGTGGAAAGATGGACGGCTGTGGTGATACAATGCTGTATATTATTGCCACATATACTGTGGAAAATGGAACATTTTTTTTGCAGGAAGCAGTTACTTTTCTTCTTCCAGAAGGTGAGCTGTGAAATCACCACAGGTCTGTTCATCCAGACGAAGAGACAACCAGTCTCTTCCAGCAGTGATGTCCTGCTTACGGAGAGTCACAGCATTCTTGCGGTTATATGGCCATCTTTATCTTAGGAAGAGTACCGTTTTCCTTGAAGCTGCCTGATTGGGAGGCATTGGTGAACATGTGGCTCTAACGCCAGAAGAGATACTGTTTATTTTTATAGGAAAACCTATCGGGATTGCATTCCAGAATTATTTTGCCATTATGTGTATTCCAGATTTATTCTGTGTCCATTCCAGTCATTTCTTTGACGTGTTTTTGCTCGTTCGTATTACCTTAACATTGAGAAAACACTTAGTCAACAACAACATGCTGATTTCTTGGGTGGAATTAGGTCTTTGGTGCATCAAGAGAAACTTTTCTAGTTTTATGTATTTATGAAAATTTAGAGGAGACCAAAGCCAGCTGTTTTGATGAAATCTTAAAACAATGTTTATTTTTGAAGTTACACTGTTTGCTGTCATCCATGAAAGGGCTATAACACTCTTTATAACTCTATTCTACCAAATGCTGAAATCTGAAACTCATGAGTTTACTTGAGTTGTGGCTTAGAAAAACTCTGGGTTATACTTTTATTGGAAGTAGGCATAGTGGGATATATATATTGTTGAAGATTGTTCAAATTGTATTTCAGAAGAGTTTATTGTAAAAAAAAAAAAAAAAAAAAAAACTTTACTGACTGAATTTGCATAATTGAATGTTATTTTTTGTTCATTGTATGTTTGTGGTATCTCTACTGGATATGCAAATATTTGTCTGGTGCAGTTTATTCTGTTCATAAAAATATTGAAGAGTATAAGTTGTACTAATCAAAGAGTAATGGGCATTTTTGCAACTAAAATTCTGTTAGCTGTATGTGGAGGTATTGCAAAGTAAACCTGGAGTTCGTTGTCAAAACTTTTTCGAACATGCACTACTCAGAGCATTTGATTTGGTTGCAATCACCTACATAAAGTGAAGGTGACCAGTACAAATAAAAATCCCTCAAACTGCATATGTTCAAAAGTAGATAAAAGGGACATGTTTTATCGTAATTGTTTAGTATTAGCCAAGAAATGCCTGTGTGGGCCTGTTGTTTTTTTGTATTTTAAAAACAAATATTTGTATATCCATGGATGTACTGAATGTGTATTTTTCAGCATTGTAGAATTATGCAGTCTTTTCAGATATGTGAGTTGCATTGTTTTTTTTCTGGCTTACGTTCCTGGTTTTGGGTCTTGCTTATATGCAGATGTTGTACAGAACCTGTTACAGTACCACCTTGAAAAGCTTGTGCTTATTCAGCATCCAGAACTACACAGCTTTCCCCAACGTAATACGGGGAGCATTTATTACATGTATAGAACGCTGGTAGTTAGTCCAGAGCAGCACCCAATGGCCTTTCCAAAATGCACACAGATGCAGAGAAGATGTTAAGAATAAGAGGACTTTGATGGGGTGTTACTGTACAGGGCTAGATTGTGCCAGCCCTTTACGATTCACGGTTCTAATCTGTTTCAAGATTCAGTATTTTGCACCTTGATGAGCTTGTGATCCACGATATAAAGGACAGTGATATTGAATTGTCAATGTTGTTGCTTGTTATGTGACTGTATGTCTTGTAATTATGGCAAATATCTGAGTAATTGTAATTAATGGGGAGATTTAATCCTAGCACTAAGGAGTTTTGCCTTAACTTTTTTTGACATAATTTTTAATTGTACTTGTAGCTGAAAGAAAGGTCTAGATAATAGAAAAATAACAAAAATTTCTCGATTGAAAGCTAAGGCCTAACCCCGTGCTTTGATTGAATCGCTCCCTCTGACTGTAATTGTACTTTTTTGCTGAAAACGAGCACCGATCTGAAGACAGTGTTTGACTGTTCGTGTTCCCCTGTCTGTGAACCTGTGCCTCCTCTGTTTTCAGATACAGGCGACCAGCAGATCCAAAGAGATAAGTTTAAAGATATTCTTTAGTAACGACCGAAATGTCAATGATGTCATAACTTGCCCACTAAGCAGCACTTACAGAATTGTAGTTAGTCTCGGCTCTTCTGCAAGGGGGAGGAGAGATGGTCATGTGACCCTCCATGCTTTTTTTTTTTTTCCTAAACCTTGCATGGAGTACAAACATGGCCTGATGAGGGGTTCCAGTGATTCAATGAATTGCACTTTACTTATGAGCCGGTTCTGCCATTGGTGGACGTTTTAATCAGGGGGCTGTCCCAGAGCAAGTTCAGGATCTGCCTATCCCAGTCACCCATTTTTAAACCATCAGCCAGATGCCCACAAAAATGCCTAATGAAACCGTTTTAACAGCTCAAGGTTTTATTAATGTATTTAAAGCCCATTGAACACTACATACTTTCAAAAAAAAGATATGATACATTTTTCTTATTTTGTTATAGTTAGAGAATGGGTGTTGAGTTTATGTTTTTATATTTTCAACTTTTTTTTTAACTCACAATCAATATTACAAAGATACCAGAGGAGCTGTCAGAACTATGTAATTTTAAATCATTGAGTGAGGTGTTTAGACTGTGTTTTGCCTCAGTACAGAATATCCTTCTTAAGCACCAAATGTCATAGGGCAGAAACATCATTTCCACCTAATGATCACTGCATTAATGCACCAGCAACTGGGAAAGCTTAAGAGAAAGCAGAAAGCTATAAATAGGTAAAATTTTCCATTGCTCAATAGCAATGTTTGAACAAGAGCAGAAAAGTTACTTTGGCTACTTTCTCTCACTTCGCTGGGTTGCGTTCCCTTAAACTAAGGTTATTGCCATACGTTTTAAATGTCCTTTGATTGTTATTTTGTGTAACGTCATGGAAAACTGCTATTGTGTTTGTAAATGTGTTTTTTCTTCTGGGACTTTTCCATTCTTAACAGACTGTCATAAATAAAACAGCTTATAAGGGAAAAACACCTTATTAATGCAGCAGGAAAATTCAGTTTTAAAACCCCTAGATTCAACCACAGTTAAGAGATGCTAAGATTGCTGATTCTTGTCTTGTTTGTTTAAAGCATCAGATTTTCATCTCATGGACATATGTTGTTTTATATGTCTGGCAGACTCCCAAATAATCTTGGGGAAGACAACTGTTTAGGTCAGGAACCATCCAAATAAAGACTTCAGATACATAAAAAAGGTGAAATGCCATCTCAAAGTAGAAATGACAGTTGCAGGATGACAGTTACTGAAACCGAGCTGATGTCTGGACTCAAGACTGAATAAAAGCCATAACGCTGTATGTGTATATATCTGAGCTAAAATTTGCATTTATTAAAGTCTCGTTGATTGACATGGCTGCACTTTTAAACCTCTGCTCTTGTTGTTTGTGTGTGAACTATAATGAATATGATGTCTTTTTCCATTAGCATCATCTTCATGTGGTTTTCCCACCTTTTTCAGAATGTGCCAGTGAATCTCAGGCTGTAAAGGTTTAGGGGTATGGACACGATGCTGTTCTCTTTGCACATGTAATGTGCACTCTGATTGGCTGAAATGCCTCACATGACCTACCCAATCCAAGGAGGAGGAAGAGAAGACTCCTTTTCTGGTGAAGAGAAAACTCACCGTTTGATCCACTGGAAACTGTATATTGTGATGAGAAGTGGCGTTGGTGTTCCTTCTTGTTAAATGTAACTTACTCCTCGCTGTTACAGTTAAAAAGCAATGTAATCAATAATCCCACTGCTATCAGAGATCAAATATATTTTTTACTTTTCATCAGTCTCAAGAACATTCAGATGCACAAGGCCTTTGTACATTATGGGTAAAGACTACAGTAGATTTAAATACTGTACTGTCCTGCTGGTCTCTTTGCCTGTGTCATGCTACCTTTGATGATCTTACTTGTGTCTAGCATGCTTGACCTGCAAAAAATTATATGAAAGAAACATGTTCATTGCTGAACAGTCATTGTTTATTGGTGGAAGCAGTTGGTTGGTGATATTTGATCTAATATGTGAAATTTTTTTACACGGAGGCCCTTGTTGACAAGCAGGTACAGTTGCAGATAGAGAAGCAGGGTGGATGTTTGCATCATGGTTGGAGAAACAAAGCATTTTGCCAGAGGTCAGGTCATTTTTGGCTAAAGCTAGGGCACTTGGTTTAAAAGACAGTTTTGACTTAATGTGTTAATGTACCAAGTGCAAAATCACAAAACTTGCAGTTGATAAACTGCTCACTGTGACCGTAGTTTTCATGTCATCCTTGAACATTCAAAAACAAAAGACAAAAAAATGTAAGCCTAAATGAAATTTTCCTATGAAAGTTCACGAAATGCAAAATTTGTATGGATAAAAGATTTGCTTTGGTACCAAATGCATTGCTACACCTCCGTTAGGCTAGTTGTGACTGCAGTATGGGACCGCTGTCTGTTCTTTTATGGTTAAAAGTTGGTAAAACTGACATCTATTATTTATGCACCCAGGCTTTGTACTGTGCTGTAAATGTATTTTAAATTCTTATTCCTGTAATCCCTTCTATGAGATGAATCGCAACAGCACTCTCCTTTTCAGCATATCTTAAAGGCACTCTCTGAGCAGTCTGTCCCATACCAGCATGCTCTGGAGGTTGTAATAAACACTTAATATGTGGACATTCAGTCCGTGATACTGGACTGCGAAATATATCTAAACCTCCAGGGGGTAATTTTTTTGTTAAAGCAGTATGTTAAAGCAAACCACACCTTTACGATATGTGTATGAGACAGTAATGGATCTTGTATAGCCACAGAAAGAAAGTGAGGTTGACTGGCATTCCTTTTGGTGATGTCACCTTGATTTTAACTTGTATAGGATGCATGTAAAAATCTGCCTTGCAGCTTTGTGCATTTCTTACTGCGACAAAGCAGTACAGAGCTAACATGAAGACATTGCTTCTTATCCAGCATGCAGCATTTTTGCACTATTTTTAAATTTTCAATCTGCCCATTTATTAAGCAAGTTTGAGCATTGTCTTAACAGAAAAGCAGTTCCTAAGCTGGAGTGTAACAGCAGCTCATATGGTCTCTGTGGCTGGTGGCTGCTTCTTGATTTTACCAGTTATTACAGGCAAACCAGGCCTGCCCCCAGACACTTGACCTTCAGCGTGGTAGTGTCAAATCTCAGTGCTAGCAGCTCTGACTTTTTAAAAATGCAATTAAGTATCAGGTTATATAAAGCCCTTTCAAGACTGTTAATGTATTGAGAATCACCATCGTGACCATTGTTCAAAACGAGAAACCAAAGCCTTAAAGTTAATGATTGGAGAAACACAGTGATTGTTTTGGAAGTCACAGACAGTTGCTTATGTGTTTGAAAGGTGCAGCTCTTTGGTGTTTTTATCACTAACACCACACAGATTTTAAGTGAGGATATAGGTAAATATTGTGCTAATAAATAAATATGTGATGTGAGCATCTGCAAAAAAAATTCTGGTGCTGTGAAGTAGAGTAGGATTGTAAATCAGATCAGACTTTTAAATAGTTATTGAAGAAAACTGGCAGTGGTGACTTCATTTTAATTGCTTAAATGAGATTTTTCATTCAGTTTAAAGTTGCCCTGCAGATCTTGGTCAGTAAGCTCCCACTTAAAAACAGATGTTGAAAATAAACCCCATTGTACAGACCCACTAAAAGAATGTCCTCAGAATACAAACTTGTCAAATTGAAATTATTTCCACTGGTGGCTTGCATGCTCGCTCAGTCTTTGTTTTGTGTTTAGATCCACCATTAATCTGTCAACTTGCACTCCTGTGGAAGATTAGGTTTTAGACTGAACAATCAATCTATGCCTAGAAACCCATGTGTTACTTTAAGAAGTGTATTAGCTACACCAGTCAAGATATCCATGTTCACGGAAATATATTAGTTTGAGTTAAAAGCATTCTCTGCTTCCTGCATCATGTCTGTGTCGAGACAAACTTGAATTGTTGCCATTTGAATGCCAGCACAATGTCTTGTTGTCAGCACAATTCTATTTTCAGGTGCAGCATTTCTATGTTCGCTGTTCAGTCTGGATAGCCATTAGGAGCCATTGGTATGGTGAACTCTGGCCAGATAAGAATGAGGGCTACTTAGGGCTACTAAGTTTGGTCTCATCCATCAAGCACTGGATTCTTTTCTAAAAGTAAGACATTATTATCATTGGTGGCAGAATGTAAAATGTCACCTACAGAGTGGGGTTATTGAATCACAGGTTTAGAACTTCAGCATCCTTGATGCAGTGTTCTTTGTACACTTGATGTTTCCTCTTGTTTGTCGTATGAAACCACCCTGCTCTTAGACCTGTAGTTTTGCTCCAACAGACGACACAGATTCATCACAGAGAACACTACGAATCTAAGGAAACCGTAACTAAAAACCTGATTTTCTCTTATGTATTATGTAATGAAATCTCTATTATATGGCTTTGTATTTTAAGAATGTATTTTCCTGTGTGTGGGGAAACAATGTGAATGTTTGTGCAAAAATGTCCAATATTTCTGGCTTAAATGAAGAAAAATATCATTAAATATGATTTTCTGTTCCTGTTGCATAACTTTGCAGATGTTCATGGCGTCTCCTCCCTTTCCCAATTGTGTGGAGAATTCTGGGGATTTATTTACAAAAGGGAGAGGCTGCTTTTATTTTTTAAAATTTCCAAATATGTTGTATTTACTGGAAAGAGAGACAAACTATTTTTAATCTGCACTGTCTACTTTGTTTGTATATATGTTAAAGACATGAATATCGTTTTCTAAAGAAAAAAAAGCTGGAACTGACATAACAAAAAAGAGATTAAATAAAATCCTATTTTGTTCTTTACATTGCTGTGAAGTTGAGATGTGTTTTCTGTGTTGTCATGGCAACTCACAATGGTATTTGTGCTCTGGGACCATTCTGAGGTTGTTAAACATAATAATTGCAGTGCAGGACCTGCCAGCAGACAATCATGCATTGATTTTGATGGCTACATCAGAAAAGTATTGTATTGTACAATAACCTATCATTCTTAGTGAGTGGTTTTAGGTCTCCTATACCTGAGAATTAATTATACAGTATGCTGCTCTGGTGTTCCCATGAAAGTAAGTGCTAGAAGGAAAAGCTTGTTTACTTTAACCTCTTGTTGCTAAATATTAAGGAAAATTAGTATCCGAAGTAGCACTCAGTGTTCCAGCATTCTTGCTTGTCAGTGAAAAGCTTATGTACTCACCTTTAAACAACATTAATTTGCATGTCTAGTGCAGTCAGGTCTTGAGTAACTAAAAAATGACTGCCACTGTGAATCCTTTGTAGATAAAAACTAGGCCTCCCATGCAATCCTCCCTGAAACGGATCTCTGTAATGAGAGCATCTTTCCTCTGGTGCTTCTGTGTGTTTGTAGGTTTGTTATGAGCTTGTGTGTGTATGTGTATGTGTATGTGTATGTGTATGTGTGTGTGTGTGTGTGTGTGTGTGTGTGTGTGTGTGTGTGTGTGTGTGTGTGTGTGTGTGTGTGTGTGTGTGTGTGTGTGTGTGTGCGCGCGTGCATGCACGCATTTTATTCAGATTATTCCAAAACCAACAGGCAATACTGTTTCTGTTACCAGTGTCATCATTCCTCCAGGGAAAGCCGTTCCTCCTGGGGCAAAAAGCAAGGGCGTTAATTAAAGAATCGGTACGGCCAGAGCTCAGCAGGGCTCCCTCTACATGTGCTGATTAACCGCTGATTAAGCCAACCCCTGAAAGCCAACCTCGAAAACTTTCCTCTCTCTTAACTTAGCCGGTGTCTTTAGGATAATGATAAAAGATGGCAGCCGCAGTGCGTTGAGGACGTCGGTTTTTGTCAAGGGCAGACGAGGGGGGTGATGGTGTGCGTTGACAAACGCGCCCGGCGGTCCCCGGTGTGTCTGCGCCTGGCAGGTTGTGTGAAAACCGCACCAGGTGGCGTGGCTGCAGCCCTCGGTAACGGCTCACCAAGCTGCCAAACGCTTCATTTCCCTGGATTGATTGCCCATTCGACGCGTCGCGGTTTAATTAGAGTGGCTGTTCGCCGAACGTTCCGCCGGACGGTTCCGCGCTTCCGTCTCTCCCCCGCGTGCACGGACTCGCGGTCCATCTTTTGTTTGTCGATGCAGCCGAACTCTTTCGCGCCTTTCGCGTGTGCAGGGCGAGGGCAGCGTTTTTTCGGCGTGTCTAAGTGCACTGACCTGATATCTGCAGCGCTTTGTGGAGAACAGCTATAATGGGAACACTCTGCATCATCAGTGTCATGATGCAGGCTATCTGCAGGATATCGCATCTGTATCGACTTAATTGTTTTAAGCATTCACTCAGCCAGCTTTTAATTTGTGTCCTCTATCTGCCCACGAGGCGAATAGTAATGAGGAACAGCGTTAGCGTTACGTCATGCAGCTCACCTGTGCATCTAAACCAGAACAACATAAGGCCATATGTCAGTTATTTTTATTCCTTTATTTTGACAATGGAGTGATAGTCATATAGATCATGTTGTTGCTATGCACACCATGTCAGGTAATAACAATCTGCTGCACAGGGACTCTAGCTAAAGGCACTTAAACTGAAGAACACGTTATGAAACACTTTGTGACTGTGATGTGGATGAATAGGGCTCTTTATAGAAAAAAAAATCACTCTCTTTCTCCATCTTTGCTCCGAAGCCATGGCCTATAATTAGGCATATCCTGCTGTAATGTATGAGATAATACATCAGCACCCTGACCACTGAGCTGACATCTGCTCCCGAAATATTCCCCAGAGTTCTTTTGGGGTCTGGTGGCTCACTGCGTCTCCACGGCAACATGCAGAGAGACTACAACCTGTGATTGGGCCACATTATTTAAATTTTTGCAACCAATCTACACCAGGAAAAAGAATCTATTTATATCACATGAACAGGCATTTGTGATATTAAGTGTGTTTAATCTGCATTTAAAGTCACCAATATTTTCCTCATAAACATAAAGCATGTATATAGTTTTTATGCTTTCCCAGATGGAATCAACTGGACCTAAAACATTTTTTATGATTTAATCTTGATTATTTAAATTTCAACATCACTCATCCATCGTGATTTATGACCTAACATTTGTATAATGTGTCAAGTATTTCTGCTTCATTTTGAGAATTGGCTCCGAATTTACAGATATATGGTTACACCATTAAATTCAACCAAATATTTCTTCACATTTAGCCCCTCGTTAGCAGATAGCAAACATTAACATCATAACTGAGAAGATTTTCCTTAAAATCACAGTCATGTAGGTAATGGATTTAGTTTAAAATGTCGATAAGATTATAAGGCCATATGTGTATTTTCCACCTGTACAAGTGATGACATTTACACATGGGTCCTTTATAGGTAAATACAATATTTATTAAATATAGAAAAAAGATAAATCAAATTAAAACGATGTCACAAATACATTCCGTTCTTGAGGGTGTTGATTTAATTCTTCACATTTTGCCCATTAACCAATGTAAACCATCAGTTTACATTGGTTAAAAGGCAGCAGAATGCCGAGCACATGTATATGAATAACTGAAAAAGCTAAGGGTACCACTGAATTCAATATTAAGATCAGCATAAGCCAGACCTAAAACTGCATTCTGTTTGGAAAGCTACATCATGAGTGTTACATTAACATTGTCTCATCACAATAAGAAAATGGTAAATAACCATGAATGTCTACAGCTAACCCCTGAACATCTAGCCTGTACGTTCAGAAAAATAAACAGATTCTCTCTGAAAGGTCCCTTTGCCTTCATTATGCAAACATAAACCTTTCAGCAATCCTTTCCCCGTGAGCCCGTATTGAATTGCAATTACCGATGCCATTGACGTCCCGCTCTAATTGGGTGGCGCATGGAGCCCCCAGTGGGCAGGCGGCCATTAGGACGCGTCTGCGTGGTGGCATATGCTCGGAAGGCTCGGCTGAGTCAGTGACCGCATCGCGCACATTACATCAGCCATGTAAACGCGCTCAGATTACACTATTCTCAGAAAAACAACGGGTACATCACTCTCAGGGAATAAGGCAAAAGAACGCCAAAAGAAAATACAGAGAGAAAAGCATCTATCCCTTAATTTTATATATTTATATATCTCTTATATATATCTATATCTGTATCTATCTATCTATCTGTCTCTCTCTCTGTCTCTATATATACTGTATGTACATGTATATATATATATATATATATATATATATATATATATATATATATATATATATATATATAAATTTGTCCCAGTTGTTTGCACTCAGACAACAAACCCAAACTACGGAAAGCCACTACAGGATATCCAATGACGTGTACAGACAGACAGAACGTTTGAGTTTCTTTTCCGCAGCCCAGCCTGCTCTATCAGAGGCTGTGGAGTCAGATTAAAAGGCAGCGCTGTGTGACTGGATGCCTTTGGGAGAGGAAGAGAGGAGAAGCCGGGGAAAGCCAGCCACTTAACCTGCGCAATGATGACTCAGCACCGTGACCTAACACTAGATCAATGGATATGATCGACCTTGAGCATTAGCGATCTCAACAATACTACCACGGCCAGGATACAAGTCCCCCTTCCATTATTTGGGAAATAAAATCACGTCTGTGCCAGTAACGATGAATCATAGCTGTTTAGAACTGAGGAAACGATGCGATGATGATTTGTCTCTTTTTACTTGCAATACAGGTGAAGAGAACAGTACAGTGTGGTGAATGTGTATGGTGTCTGATCTATTGTTGATTGAATACCAGTGGCAGTTTACCCCAGTTGTGCTATGCAAAAAATTGAGGGGAATACATGGTATTCGAGGAATTGTCTTGGTCACGTTGCCCCCAGTTGAGGTACGGGAGGCTCTCGATGCTGTGGTGTCATTCAATGCGGAGATATGCTGGAAAAAGCGAACGTCAGCCCGGGGCCTGCAGGGTGAGGGTGTTTCTGTGTCAAATGCAACGTGACTGTCCCCCAGTGACAGACCAAGCCCAGACAAGCACAATAAAGTCCCATGTACAAGCCCTGGGGAATTAACATTTGCCTGCCTAATCCAACTTAATCCCGGATTTCAAGGGATGTGATTGTTTTTTCGTTCGGCGTGGCAGAACGGCTCGATGGGCGTACAGGTCCCGCACATTAACTGCAAAATCTGTGCAAGGGCCCTTAAAGGCGCAGGCACGCGAACCACTGCCCCGCGTCGAGCTCTCCTGCTCGGTATCTCCCGCTCAGAACCTGCCACAGCGCTTTCAGCCTGCTCACGTTAAGCATCTGCCGCCCTGCTGAGAGACCTCTTCAGGAGATGCCTGTCACTTTGCACTCCACCCCCCTCCTTGGCCCTCTGACGATAGCATACTGCTTTTGAAAGACCCTCCAACATCCCAGCTACAAAACCGGGGTTACACTTTACATGTGCCATCCCATAATGCATTGCCTCGTGCCATTTTTTTTCAACCTGCCCCTAATGTAAACACAGGCTCTCATGCATTCACTGTGATGCTCACACTTCAGTGGATGCTTGAGGGTTGGCAATGCTGTAAACAGACTTCATAATATGTAGAGATGATAATGTGGAAATAATATACTGTAGGTATTTGGCTATATACACATGAGGAAATGACAATTAATACAGTTTTGCTTTGCTGCTGTCATCCAATAGATGTGTCCCTGGTGGAAAATCACATTCTCAGGCATCTGAAAAATGTAACCCAAATGCATTCCACAGTATATTCAAAGTGCACTAATAAGAAGCACTGAATATCAGCCTTCGACTCAAAAACGGGCCCTGATTGCAACAAACTGAAATATTCTTTCATTTCTTTTATAATGACAAGTAATAATATTAATAATTGTGTATTTGGTCAATTAATTTCTGTCAGGAGAATCATAGTAACATTAATTAATCCTAGCAGAAAATTCTGATGTGCTGTAATACATTGAATTTGCAATTTAATCAGCTTTCTCTCAGAAGCTTATTTGTGTAATATTATCATTAATAGCTTTTAATGAATACAATTAGGGTTATTAAACCGATTAGTCAGATTGCACAATTGTTTCTTTCCCCCCCAACAGCAGTTCCTGCAGGTCTGATGAATAAACAGAAGGGGCAGTGTGGTGAAATATGATTGGCTAAGAAAATCGGCAGGTCTAAGAATCCAATCAGCCCATTTTCTCATTGGGACTAGAGTTACACACATACACTGTCAGGGATGACTGCATCTTAAACGTCTGTCACAGAGTCTGTTTAATCAGCAGTGCTGGGCAATCTGAACAACAGCTGGTGCCATGTATACTGTACCTAACAAACTTGAGCATGAGTGCATACGTGCACACATACGTCAGTATGTGTCGGAATTCTTAGCTGAGCCAGCTGAAGGAAGAAACATCTCAGCAAGAGAACAATTTTTAATATAATTACTGATAGGAGGTGGCATGTTTTCTGGTAACTTTGTCGCTGAGTATGTTTACACAAGTTTATCACATATTCTTGAGCCAATAAATGTGGGTAAAGCAGCAGACAGGATTTGGAAACTTGTCAGAATGTAAAGGATGTGATGAAAACAATCACCAGAGTAAATCGGTACAATTCTGCAATCAACATATCATACTTAGTGTTGCGTTATCTGTAAAACAATGTAATCTCAATATGTGTGTTCTTTAATGCAGTAGGCGCAGTGATGTAAAAAAAAAGTGCTCTCTGCTTATTCTTTGCAAAAATGTATATGCTGGAATAAAGCATTCTTTAATCACCCCTGGAAATAATTTCTGTCAAAACAGCTGTGCATTGCTACAGTTTCTTTCAGATTAACCTAAAATAAGTTCACTACAATCACCAAACCCACAGAAGTGTGAGAGGAGATGATGAGGAGGAATGAAGCCTCCGGGGTTCAGGGGTTGAGAGGGTTGAAAATCCCAGTTTATTTTATGTAATCCCTTTCAAATCTTTGCAATCCATTTATCTGGTTTACTTTTCAGAGAACACTTGCCGATGTACGCTCTCCTGCTCCTCAGAATGGCTTCAAAGAGCAGCTGGGTTGTAAAGAAAGACAAAGAAGAAAATTCAGAGATTCTGAATAAATATGTACATACCTGAGAATATTTTTAGAAAAATGAATCACCCTGACAGTAACAGCATGGTCTGCTAGTAGCTATTTCACATCTATCAGCCACTGATACCAAAGATGATGTTTCCTGTCTGTTATTCCAATATTACAACAGTCCCGTTTGATTTATCTATAAGTTGGTTGTTTACTTATTTGCTTTTATCAGAACTCAGTCAGAGTTGGGTAGAAGACAGATATTATAGCCTTGTTCTGGTTTGGTCTCGGTGACTAATTTGGACTGTCCAAAACTTCACAGAGAAGTATGTGAGAGGTGGCTGTGTTTTCAAGGTGTGCTTGAAAGGTCCCTCAATAGATCAATCAATCTCTCACCTGTGGTCCTGGCCATTCTGACGGACACTAACAGACACTCTCACGAGCCCCCTCCCCCCACCCTCACCCGTTATATTTCTCCAAAAAAGTGTTAATTGAAAGCCATGTTTGGAAGGGTGTTTGAATCTGAACATGATGGTAATGTTTTCCCTCTCGTAAAATAAATCCATTAGATTGAATTTTATAAGGCAGAATAAATAACAATTCAACAATATTAGCAAGGACTATAATACTTTTATGCTTAAGTATTTTTATATTTTGTTAATGGGAATGTCTACAGAAGTGTTCTCTAAACAAATCCTGAGTTGGATGCAGAAAATATTGCATAGGCCTAGTACTTGCCAATGCTTCACTTAAAATTGAGAATGCCTCATTCTTAGCATTTTTAAAATACCTTACATAATTTCCCCCTGCTCCCGATTTTGTTTTTATACACCAATCACATGTGATATACAAAGGGTGTATAGCGAACAAATACCACACATCGACTGAACATTAGTAAAGGCATCATCAGGAGAAAGAGTCCCCGGGCTATTAAGACAGCCTCCAATGCAGCACACCGGCAGAGCAGGTGTTGTCTGGCTGCGACAGATACTCATTTGATCAAACTGGTGCTTATACTCTCCAAATAGCGTGGGCGTGGTTAAATCAAGATCCACTCTGAGCGTTTTTGCAGAAATGCATGCCACCCGCCGACAGAAATTCTGGCTGGAGGAAAGGAAAAAACAATGTCTTCCATATGCCGCAGAGTGAAGTTTTACAACGATGATACAGATAATTAAATAAACGAATCAATCAATAATGATATAAACTAATTATATAAACCGCTAAAAAGACTGCCATTGACGAAACGTATCAATATTTCAAATACATCAGCACATCTAAGTTACATCAATCACAAAATTACAATAATGCAAATTACTTTGCATGAAGGCATTATCAGTTTTATTAGGTTGACCTATTTGTTCCCTTCAGTGCCTACGCCTAATAATTTTTATATTGCACCTCTCAAAATCCAAGTTATCACAAAGAAGTGACGACATCGGAGGAGGAATAATATTGAGAAGTTGCAGGTTACAGGGTCCATCACCATTAAGTCATCCTC
Organism: Megalops atlanticus; assembly: GCA_019176425.1. Taxonomy (NCBI): domain Eukaryota; kingdom Metazoa; phylum Chordata; class Actinopteri; order Elopiformes; family Megalopidae; genus Megalops; species Megalops atlanticus. The sequence goes on from CM032882.1 coordinate 31,032,390, forward strand.
TCAGTACTGTATGTGTGGTAAAGGTTAGCACAGAACCTAAACTGGACCATTACATCATTCCAACGGGAGCGAGCGACCGCCTCCATGATTTGATTGGAGGAGCAACGTGAAGCGAAGACATGATTGGTTAATGACGGTGTAAGTGGCGGGTGTAAGAGGCGTGCACTTCGGGGCGCGTACGCTTCTTCAAATACAGAGGGAGACAGAGAAAGGCAAGCTTTTATGCGCCGACCCGAAGAGGATGCTGGAGTCCGGTCTGCAACAAACACACGCTGAGTGAGAGAGAATAAATTAGCTTCAGAAGAACCAAAATCAATTTTTCCAGTGCTGTACCAGTAATACAACAATGTGCATATCGGCAAAATCATTTCCAGGGATACGCTGATAATTACAGTGAGGGCAGCGCAAGTGCATCTTCTCAACTGGACTCCGCCTGCTGTTGCTGGAGGTAAGGGCGTTACTTTACGCGGCTCACTGATTCCGTTAAAGACAGATTTATTTTTTCGATGTAGTTTATTTGAAGTTAAACTTACAGACAGCCACAAGTTTAATCGTGTTTTACTGACTGACCGGCGCGGTGGGTGGGTGGGTATCCGTCCAAATGTATCCGTGTGTGCATGTTTGTAGGTGTGGGTGTGTTGATGTGTCCGGACGTCAGGTTAATGTTCTCGCACAAGTTTACAGTGAAGTAATGTTTCGTTTTTGTCAGCTGTAGCTTTGGGAAATTCATTTATGTCAAAACATTATCTAAATGCTATACAAAAACACCACCTGCACCTTTTTGGATTTCAAATATATGAGGTTTTTATAAATGACAGAGGTGGTTGAGTACATTTTTGTGAAACAGTAGTTATCCCAACCGATATATGCCCTTTCCAAATGGAAATGATTTTCCTCTTAATTCCCCAAATAGACTTACTGCATGTAATAGAACCAAATTGCCCGAGATATGATTCACATAATCCAAGGCATTGGAAGATTAAACATGTGGCAATTGCACGATGAAATTTGTTTTAAACATATATTGTAAGATTTGCCAAACCTGGAGAAAAAGCATTGAAAAATATTGCTTGTGTTTTCCAGACGAACAAAACAAAATGATTATTCACACAGTCTTTGGTAGTTCTCTGACATTAGGCAACATTCACCCATAGTATGTTTCTATATTGAAACAATTCATTAATTATTTATAATTTGTATGTTTTATTCATGCCCCACTACGTAGAATTGTCTGATCTCATTATATAAGAATCTGCCTACACACCTGAAAATATTTTGAAAAGTCTGTATCTCAAGGGTAATCTTCAAAGTGGTAATCTTATTTAACTTTTTTATTCGTCTGTTTTATTCACTGGCAGCATAGCTCAGTATTTCATTTCATCTGCTCAGAAATGTATTACTTTACTGTGTGCTGGAAAAAAACAGAATCTAAACAGGTATATTCTTGCTAAATGAAAAGTGCTCACTCACTTGGAACACTGAACACTGGGAGCCTGCACTTTACACCAGTTGAAAAATGCTCTAAAAATGATGTGAAAAATAGCTTCTTACTATTGCAAGCAGAACTATAATATTTATGTGCAGAAGTTTACATGTAGATCTGAGGTAGAATGCTAAGTATTCTGCAACTCTGAATGCATCATCATCATCCTTACCCAAGATACAAACTCACAGCAATGACAGATTTATGTCAAAGAGCAGTCTGCATCTGTAGAGTCTATGTGTGTAGAAAGAGACAGCATATCTGGCCCGATAACACCTGTGTACAGTGCCTCCCTGACCTGCACACGCTGCCACACCTCTTCAGGGACACCTGTAATCAGCTCTTACTCACTTAGCTCCTTTCCCCTGACTCACCTTTACTGGTCACCAAAACACAGGCCTGTTAATGCTGAAGGTGCAAACCTGCATTTCCTCCAAAGCTTTGTCTGCAGTTAACATTAGCTACTCCTGGGGGTATGATGCAAATATGCAGATTTCCGCACTCACACAGACCATCACTGCATGGTTTAAAGGCATCGGCGATGCTCTGAAAAGCCCAGTCTCAGTGTTTCTGAGGAACCGCGTGAGGTGTTCCGCTCTTACTTGCGGCTTTCATTCAGCGGGTGACCTCGTGTGGGGTCAGGCCTTTCAGTGGGTCGGCACATGGCCATAAATGCGTAGTTACAACAGCGAGTACGCGTAACGTGATTCAGCGTGGGAGCCGGGGAGAACGGACAGCGTTTTGAGGAAGTGGAGTTACTGCTGCTGCTCTTGGCGGCGTGACGATTGAAAGCAGGTGGAACACGGAGGTGCAGACTGCGTATGTGATTGTCTGGAACTGGCAGTGCAGCATAGTGGTTGAGGAGCAGGACTCGTAACCGAAAGGTTGTCGGTTCGACCCCCCGCAGGGGTACTGCTGTTGTACCCTTGGGCAATGTACTTAACCCAGAATTGCCTCAGTAAATATCCAGCTGCATAAATGGATAACATTGGATAAGAGCGTGTGCTGCATGCCAATAATGTAATGTAATGTAATGTAATGCAGGACCAGCAGCTGACAGGCCAATCACTGGGGCAAGCCCGAAATGCAAAATAAAGGGAGGTTGATTGGACACACGCTGATTGGACAGCGGCCAGTGACAGCAGCAAGGAATGGCAGTCCATAGTCTGGGCTGCAGGAGATGTTCGTTAGGGCTTGGAACTCTGGAGTGTGGTTAAAGAGATAAGGGACTAAGAGGGGCTGAGGAGTTCTGAGAGACCGGGAAGGGATGAGTGGTGTTTGAAGCCTGGCCAGAAGGTAGCTGCAGCACAAGGAAGGGAGTACCTAGCTGGCTGGGGTCAAATGCAAATATGTCTATATTTTAACCTTCTGATGTTTGTTCAGTTTGAATTAAATGCATCTGCATTAAATTTGAGTATATCCCATGATGTGCTTTGTGACAAAAATGTGTTAGCGTTCCAGTTGACGTTTGCTCATTACAGTGTAGAGATTTTGGCATTTGTGTTTGCATACATTGAACCACAATTCTTTGAATTTGAAATTTTGCATTTCATTGAAATTAATAGTTAGGGGCTTTTATTTTAATTTTCAGTTTGTGGTGTTGAGGAGTGACTGGTGTCATTGGTGCTGACAACAGCTACAGCAGCAACAGACTGCGATTAGTTCAGTATATGCTTCTGTGAGACAGTGTATGATGAGGTTTTCAGAAATGCAGTGTCGTGAAAGTGGTACTGCCTGTACTTACAAGTATTCAAACAGTTTATTCAGTACTTAGATTAAGGGTATTACAAAAACATAAGTACTGTAAAAAATATTTAATCGATTGTTTAAAAAGTATTGTGACCCTGATTCAAATGTGTTGACCTGAATCAAGCCTCTTTATGTCTCTCTATGTCTCCCTACATCTTACACCTGACCTGGGATGGGTGTTATCTGTGGGTCTGCATTTCCACCTTGTCCTGGCTTCCCATCACTCAGTTCTCCTCTTTTTGTGTGTGTGCAGTGTCAGTTATCTTTTTACCTTTATCTTATCTTCGCACGGATAATTACAGAAAATCAGCATGGTGCACTGCTGCGGTTAGTTGAGCACCTCTCTGAGTAAAAGCTTATGGTTAGCCCTTGTACCTGTGAATTTCTGTGAATGTTAGGTAAGAGCATGAGTCACAAGCAAAGAGCCTTGTATGCATATTTTCAGACAGGTCACCTCCATCATCACCTTGCGCAAGGTGCTTTATTTTGATTGTTGCAGTAACACCCTGTCCGAATTAGTGGATTCCTGACTTTCAAAAGGGTAGGAATTTAATTTTTTTCTCGACGAGGGTGGTGTCTGAGAAAGTAAATGATAATTTGTATAAAATAATTCAAGCACAGAACACAATAAAGTACATTTCTACCTTCATCGGCTGGAAGCACCCCTCTATGTGGCATCACTGCAACACTGTCAGCTTTCTCCTTCATTCACATTTCATTGTGTCTGACCTGGAAATGAATCTTAATCAAACCCACCAAATTAAATCTCAGAGATTGTGTCATGCAATGTTTTGCAAAGGTCAATGCTGGGAACTGGAGCCAGCCCAAGCCTACACCAAACATTCTTACATATTAGTTTGCAGAAGATTAATAGTATCAAATGACCAATGTTTCCAAAGCTGAAGAGGAGTACATGATATATTTCAGCTGCCCTATACGGTTTCTCAAGGGTGAAAAAAATGAAAGTATGTGGAAGAACTTCAAATTTGAATCTGTAATGAAAGACCTACCATACATCTGCCAGACCTTTACTGTTGTGGCAATATGTTATATGATTCAACAGGAAATGACCCGCTCTTTTATGTAGGCTGAACTCTTTTTATTATTGCAGACTGTAACGAGCCTGGAAAAAAAAGGCTGCAGATACCTCGCATAATACACTGAACAGTTTGCTTGAGGAACAGATTTATGCTTTAATTTGAAGAGCTAATAAGTGAACTTCAGAGACTTTATCATTCAAAGCAAGGGATTCTGTGGGAGGAGAGTGCGTTGGAGCTTTTTATGTCCCAGAACAAATGCATATGAAAGAGCTCTGAGGCATGTCCTTGAGCGAGTCATTCTCCCCAGAGCGATGCAGTTTGAATCTATCTATCTATCTATCTATCTATCTATCTATCTATCTATCTATCTATCTATCTATCTATCTATCTGCCTGTATCTCTGTTTGTCTATCTATCTATCTATTTATCTATCTATCTATCTATCTATCTATCTATCTATCTATCTATCTATCTGTCTGTCTGTCTGTCTGTCTGTCTGTCTGTCTGTCTGTCTGTCTGTCTGTATCGATCTCTCTCTCTATCTATCTATGTATCTGTCTGTCTGTCTGTGTTTCTATCTATCTGTGTTTTTGTCTGTCTTTTCTTCCTTCTGTCTGTCTGTACGTATAATTGATCCGATCTAATATACACTCAACTGCAATTCCACACCCACGTAGTACAGAACAATGGAGGCTATAGCTGTGGGTCACAGAAAGAGGTAATTGCATTAAACAAAAGAATATTAAGGGTCTGCACTCTGTTTGTTTTCCATTACAGTGATGGGTCTGTCACGCATAAATTTAAAATACACACTGCAGAAAGTGTAATGAGACGAATAAACTGCACACTGATTAATTTAACTGTCTCTCACAGCACCATCAGTACCATAAAAGCATTGTTTCTCATCTGCAGTACATGAAACTTGCTGCTGTATTATGTTGTAACCTGACAAAAAGAGGAATTTCCCTTATAACAGAAAATCACTTCTCTGCCTCGGGCATTGGGAATGGAGCCATGTACAGTATAATCAGCATAATAGCTATCAATCTCTGTGAACGCTGCAGTGCAAAACCCGTGGAAAGAATTATCAATGCCCATGATTAGTGCTTATTGATAGCAAGGCTAAGGTATTTATCATGGTGAACACTGACCATCTCTTAAGTACACTCAGAGCAAGATATGGTTATTTTGCACTGGCGCTGCAGTGAGCAAAATGGTATGGATTAAATATGAAAATGTTACGAGGTAATTTTTTTCCAGCAATTCAGAGGGGAAAAATCATCCCCGTGTACAAAAAAGCTGCTCATGGTTGTTTCCTATTAATTAGCCTGAGTGTATCGGCGGTTTAAGTTCCGGACTCAGTCCACAACAGGCTGGGGAGTGCTTCTGTACTGTACCCTCGAGCAAGGAATTTCTCCGGGTTTATTTGCGGAGCTTAGGGACTTGGCTGGGAGAAAGGGAGTGTTTGTCACAGTTTAGGGGCTCTCTCTCCACTGAAGCCTCTTCATTCCTGTTTTCTCATGCCCCTCTCTTTCTTTCATTACAGCACAGGCACAGTGAAAGATGTCCCCCTATATCACGCCAAGCCCTTAAATTCCGTAATGCTTGCCGTGTCAATGTAAGCGTATTTTCAAAGCTGTTATCCTAGAAATTACAGGATACCCCTGTTTATATGGGTAAAACTTCTTAGCCTTTATTTTGAACCTTTGTTTCTGGATAGGTTTTTCCTTTCAGGTTCACCTCTATAGCCTCGTGAAACATTATTTTAATTTTATTTTACATTATTTTAACATACATATATTAAAGTTGATGAAATTAGTTAATCATAGCAATAACTTAATGTGAAATGTATATTAATATATTCTATGATTGTGGATGCTCTGTGTCATATTTACTCCAAATGGCTGTAAAATCCATCCATTTTTAATCAATTTTAATTATTTGGAGGCACTTTACTTTGAACTTACAGGAGGAGCAACGAAAATCTTTTCAGAAATGGAATTTTAAGTATTTTCTGAAAAAATGCTTACACTTGTGTTTCTGAGCTGAATCCTTGCTTCTGAACTCTATTTTAAATATGGATTTGTTCCAACCAGCAGCCTGAAGAAGTCATGTGTTTGATATTAAATGCTCACATATCAAAGAAGCGAAGAGAGTCCTCAGAATGAAGGCAGTTTATAGGGGTTTGAATATATTACCTCAGAAAAGTTGTGCTGTATACAGAGCAGAGATGCTGTAGACATGATTATTTTTTCATGATTTTCTTCCTTCAATATTGTTAAATATTTATTTGTCTCACCCCTTTTGATTTTAAAAAAGGAAAATGCAAATTATAATGGTAAGTAGGCATGTTTTAGTGTCTATTAGGCAATAACATTAACATTATAAGATAAGATAAAACTGATTTCTCTCAAAGCAATTCTGTCAATATCACAGCAGGTTAATGGTAACCCGTCACAAAGCAATTAAGGGGTGTGGTGTGTGGGGGCAACCAAAAAGAGGCCGAGGACAGTGCCTTGATGAACACTCCTCAGGGGGAGCAAGTGAAGAGAGAGATAGCAGCTTCTTCAGGGCACACGGTACTGGAGATCCGGCATGTAGGATGAAAATGTGATTTCTTCATTGAGCCTGAGATCCTGGACTGGGAGAGGTGTGTCAGAGGGATCAGGTGATTAGTCATGCATAATGCTGCAAAGCGGTCCAGCATCCTCCACTAAGGAGGAGAGCGAGTCTGCTCCTGCCAAGTTGGGGGCATCAGTTACGAGCACTGTAGTTGTGCAGTCTCTGTGGCCTGTCCATCTTAGAAGCCAGACCAGAGTGGGGTCAAGGAAAATATTTTTATGTAGAGGGAAAGTGTTTTTTTTTTTTTTAACAATCTATCAACATAGAATCCCAAAGAGAGGAAACCTGACAATAAAATGGAGTCTCAGAGGGGGGATTTCAAAAGGTGTTGACGAACTGTAAAACTCCTGGAGCAAGCTCTCTGCTCAGGCCAATTAACAGCTGCTTCTTGTACAATCCTAAAAGGCAGGAATAAAAATTAAAGACCTGCCTGCAGCTCGCTCAATAATTAATAAAGCAGCCATGAATTTTTTATTGACTTCAATACGGTTGCAAATGTAGGGAGATGTGGGATGTAGGAGATGTTAAACCATTGAGGATTAGGGGAAGGGAACTGGTTCTAACAAGTACAGTACAGTCTGAGATCCCAGACCCTCATCCTTTTGATGCCAAAGAGTAGTAAAAGGCAACAATGACCTGTGTGCACATAGACAGATAAACAGCACACAGTATAATATCATACCAAGGCAATGCTCTGGGAAAGAGTAAGAAATATTTCTATGGGGAAAATATGATCATCATCACTTGATGTACAAATTATGACATAGTTGGAGTGTACTGTGGGCTTTTGAATTGCTAGGTCAGGGGTTTCACACATTCACGTGCACATACAGTCCTTTTGCCTTTACCGCTGTTTATGCTTGCTGCATTACCCTTAATGAAATTACCCCAGCCTTGTTTTTATATTCATACACAAAGGCATGCATCTGATACTCCCTAAGACTAAAAAATGTTGTGAATTGAAAAATAAAAAACAGATTTAAATTTGTTACTCAGATTTAAAAACTAAGTGTGTTGTAGTATGTTTGAATCTGGTCTGTAGATTGAAGGGTTGGAGTGACTGGACATTTTAGTGTTTAGCTTTTTTATTCTGTAATAGCTCCAACATACAAAGGGCGTGTAAGCATAACGGTACCATGAAAGGAAAGTGGGGAGGGTTGCAGTTAATGTCTGCTTACATGAAAGATGACTTGGTATAGCTTTAAGGTAACGAATTAGCAGCAAAACTTTCCTGAGGTAGCTTGAACATCTGGCTGGGTAATCTCCTGTGAATTAAAATGCGAACCCAGTGGAGTGCTTTGCCTTGTCAGGAGAGGGGACTGGCTTAACTCTTTATTAAAGAAATGCATAGAGTCCAACATCTGTCTAAGCACTCCGCATTTAATGTGTTTAAGTGCTTTTTTTTACTGGCTGTTATTATCATCTACTAATTTGGCTTAGACATTTTGCATTAGGAGATTTGCTCAGTGCACCGCATCAGTGTGCAAAAGAAAAGATTGATTTGTGTGATTATGTGGTTTTACATGGTCTTTGTGGTACTGGACTTGCCATGTTCATCAGTTTAAACATGTGAATGAATTGTGTCAAGTACATTCTTTGATTTAAGAAGGCCTCATCTCTTGTGTAATACCCAACAAAAATGCATGTGAAATAGGTCCTAACCAAACTGTTTCCTCCTTTTGAAAATGGTTCTTCTCTTGAAACAATTTAGATCAGCTGAATAGTTGCCATTGAATTGAAAAAAAACAGATCAAGTCAGTCTACCAGAAGACAGCATAGCCAGATGTTATTGGTGGGCGTGCTTTGTGAAGCTTGTTTGGTAGCTTTGAAATAAACAAGGATGCTGGGAGTTTTAACCATACTCCCACTGTGATTGTTAATGTGTTGTTAATGAATTACTAAGTTTACACATGCTAACTGTGCTCACACTGTGTAAACACAGGCATACTCCACAAGACACATTTAATAGTAATAGGGGGCTGCTGGGATGAGGCGTGTGTTGCAAAACTGTGATAACCAAGCGGAACACGCAATAACTGCAAATGTTTTCGGGAGGATAAAAATAGATGCGTTGCTCTACGTGGACAGCAGGCTAAATATGAGCTGGAGGTATTTGTTTTAGTTTTGTCTTGAGATAATGTGCGAGAGGAAGTGCTCCATCTGACTCTGTGGGAACACTTTGAAGGCTGTAGTCAAAGACATAAACAGACAGCACCATCAACACGGTTCCCCTGCGAGATGCAGGGAGTCGGAGAAATAGAAATAGCATCAGAGCTCTCCCCATACATCTAAAAACCACTGTGTGGTATTATCTTTGATTGGGAGAGAGGCAGGGAAAGAGGAGAGCAGAGGCAGGGAGGGGTAGGCAGGCTGAGTGGTCCTTGTTGATGTCATTAGACCTAGGACCCTCTGTTGCCAGGGTTACTGAACCCTCTTGACAGGGTGACAAAGTAGGGTAGGGCTTGGTCAGGAGGACTTGTTGAGAGGGGAGAAACTGGCCAATTAAAAAATGTAACAACCTGTGAAAGGCTGGTCGAAATTAGCTTCATTGCCAAACTTCCGACTGCGTTTGGATTGCCTTGTGGTCCTGAGTGTGCTGCGCCTCTCTCAGGCCATGCGGTGCACAAAGTCCTGCTGTCGCACTCAGCCATCTGACGGAGGAGTTGCCAGTTCAGTGCCGCTCAATGTTCAAGGGCATCTTGGTCCGCCGTAGTGGGTCAGCGCTGGAAGGAAGGCAGGAGAGCGAGCTCCTATTGACGCGAGGGACTGACCTTGGGGGAGCGCCGTCGTGCCTGGACAGCACTCTCTCTCTCTCTCTCTCTCTCTGGCAGTCACGCGCGCACAAGTGGATGCACGTATTCTCTGATGGCCCGGGCCTTTCAGGGAGCTCATTTTCCAGGACACTTGCACTGGCAGCCATCACACAAAAAAATAAAAAGTCACCCTTCCCCGGTGTCCTGGCGGAGCTGAAAGAAGCACATTCCAGTCAGAAGAAGACCACGCTGTCTCTGTTGTCTAATTCAGAGAGCCAGATCATTTGTGACTAAAAAGAGGGGTTGAAAGATTAGCCTTCATCCAGTGTGGAAGTGAGCCATATGGCTATTTAGATAAATGTAAGGATTATGGCATGGGGTGGCTGAGACGCAGGATGGAGTGAAATCTAACCAGTAGGAGAGTACAAAGTACCTTATCACTTGAATTTTTTAGATTAATTTCATACACACGCACACACACACACACACACACACACACACACACACACACACACACACACAGTCGTTGCCTCCAGAAATCCGCCAGTCAGGGACTCACATCCAGGTTGATGTCCAGTTGTCGCTGCGCATGGGCATAGTGTTAACAGTAATTGTTGGGACAGCTAACTGCATGTGTGTCTTACATCTCTTCCATGGTTCCAGTGCGTGAACTACATATTGTAAGACAGTGAATTCGAACTGGTACTCTGAGCAGATCTGAACAATCTGTAGATTGACTGATTGATTACCATGTGAAGCAGTACTAGGGCAGTTTGAGAGCCATAGAATGAAAAACACTCAAAGTTTCCTGTGGAATACTTAGGACATCTGGTTTAAGAAAGTGTTCTTGCAAAAAAGTGAAACTTTCTATGTGCAACATTCATGATTAGAGTGAAGTACTAGCTAATCCCTATCTTTGCTGGCATTAGTAAAGCACAAGCAGAACGAGGCTATGCTTTACACTTAAAAGTGCAGCACTGCCTGTGGGTGTGGCAAGGAAGAGCCTGCAGACTTTTACATTTGTAGGATTATCTCCCTTCTGCTTCTCAAACACAGGAGTAGACTAAGAAATCGTTTTTTTCCTGATGTATGGCTACGCTTTCTGAAGCTACCATGGTGTCGTCCCAGTTCATTTGCCCTCTGCACTGTAAGTCGATAGCTGTCTGTTGCTAACGGCAAGCATCTGTGGAGCAGATGCAGCGCTGCTTAACTTTAAAGCCAGAGGGGAGCGTTCATTGGTAACGCCGTTTCTGCCTGTTCTATTCTGATCCCAACTTCTCTGCCCACCGCCAAAGTAGCTAGCAACAGTGCTACGTGCTACGCCCCATGTTAGGGGAAATCCGTGGACTTAAGATGATTGGCTGTGCAAAGAATGTCAGTGTCTTTAGCTACTGTAAGTGGAACACACTCTAACTCTAATTTTAACCGCTCTGCGGTCTATCCTGCTCTTGCATACAGTTTCGTGATTGTTGCACACTTGGCTTGCATTCCCAGCACGTATTTTCGCTTGTTTGCCTTGCTTGTGAAGATTAAATGGGAGGGGACTTTATGTCACACTCAGCTATACATAGGTAAACTAATTAAATACTATCATTTATGAATTCATTTTGTTGCCCCCTGTGCTTGTGAAACAACTAAGGCAGGAAAAAAGACTGTAGGAACTTTCTTTTTATTTTTACTGGCCCCTCAGGGTATTTTGAAAACAGACTTAGAGTTAAAAAAACACCACACTTTTCCATCGCAGTGCCCTAAAGAGTAGTCTGTGAGGAGTACCCATCTGGACCCGCTCTTTCTGATGTCAATATCTGTGATAAGAAGAGACATTTGCTGTCCATTATATTTATGACAGCAGTGCTCTTAGAGCCCAAATGCTGGAATTATTTATAGACATCCAAATGAGGAATATCTTCCTTTTTGTCAGCGAGAAAGAGACTAACCGTATTGACAGCAATACTCGGTACATTTGGAGAACGCTAGAATAAAATTATTAAATGACAAACATGAACGTAAAAAATGGCAAAGCAATTAACAAAAAGGGTAATGCTTAAGGACAGAGAGTGGACAAAAAACAGACAAAATAATAAAATTGACAAAGTGAGTACACTACACGTAGTTGGCATTTACAAACACAGTAATTACACTTGCTTTCAGACACAAAAATGTATGATTTTATACTCTTATAACTGCACATATATTTAAACGGATATAGCATTACATGCATATACAGAGAGGATACAAAATATATTCGAAAGGTCTGACCAGTTAAAGTATACGCTTTAGGTGAGAAATTCAACGTGATGATATTATGTTGGATGCACAGGGATTAATGCTCACCTAAGAAGCTGGGAAATGGGATTCAGTTTTCTCGGAAAATGTCATTATTATGTTTCAGTAACACCCTTTTTAATGTGCTGCATTCTCTCAATAAGGTGAACCAGGGGATTACAGATCGTGTATTTTTGTTCTGTTCTGAGTATTATAGGCAAAAGGTTAGTGTAGCCATAGCGTAGAATTTGATTTCATTCTCCAATAATATCCTTCCAGAATACCTGCGGTGGGTGGATATAAGACCTGTGTTTGCACTGCGGCGTGTGCATATGCGTGCCTCTGAACCCCGCTGTGACGCATCTGTGTTTGGTGGAATCAGCTCTGTGTGATTCTATGTATTGGATTAATTGAATAATAGAATTAAAAGACATTAACAAATTACTGACACAGATTTTTTTTTAGTCCTACTGTTGGTTGCTGAGACTCAGACTGGAGTGAATGCATAATACCACTGTCACAATATAACATAAATTTATATATCTTATATTTATATATACATATATATATGTGTGTGTGTGTGTGTGTGTGTGTAGATACACTAATAGATACATAGATAGATATAGTTAAGTTGTGTATGTATAGTTAAGTAAAAAAGTTTGACAGTATTTTGACAGTATTTGACAGTATTTTATGTGGCTCATTTTATGAGCCACATAAAATATATATATTCAACACATATGTATTCAAGTAAGCTATTTTTTATATTATAAAGAACATTAAAAAAACATTAAATGTTTTTCCAAAATCTGCTTTTTGACATGTAGTGAGTTATTATTTTTTGAATGCACCTCTTAACTGTCTTAGGTCTTTTTCTGACTCTATCTTTTGTCACTTCTTTTGAAGGCGTGCGTAAATTATGCAGCTGACTTTGCTGATGCCCCTCTACAGAGAGTGTTCCTGTGCTGTGATCCAAATGCACTTCCTGCCATTTCAGCTCGGGAGCCCTGCGTGTGTGTGCGTGCTTGCGTGTGTGTGTGTGTGTGCGTGTGTGTGTGTGCGTGTGCGTGTGCGTGTGTGTGAGAGTGACTGACTGAATGAAGGGGATCAGGCAACCCCAGAGGACGAGTCAGCGATCGCTGCCTAGGGGGGCCGGTCCCACTGCTGCTACTTCCTCTCAGGTTGCCATGGCACCACGGCAAGGTGGCCCCATTTCCTGCCACACAGCGGGCCTGCAGGGGGTTACGTCCTGAGCGTGCCCCTGCTGTCTAATGCGATCAGACAGGCGTGGTGGGGGACTGTCACACTTCTCAGGCTCAGGCTGGGGCCTAGCCGCACTCAGAGCAGGGCCCCGGCTCAGGGGCAGGAACCCGTCACCGCCCTCGCCCTGCTGCGGGAGCGCTCCCTCTTCCCAAAATGTCTCGCGCTCCCCTGCCGTGGCAGGTGTTTCCCACCGTCTCAGTTCCCCCACTCCCCCAATTCCATACTCTCTGAAAGAGGCTCCTCGTGCCTCACTCAGCCCTTCTGCTGCTGGTCCCGTTGCCCTGATGCAACTCTCCCGGGAGTCAATTTGTGTGCAGCGCTTGAAAGGAGCTGGGTAATTATTCCCGTCTCGCGTCCCTTTTCCTTTTCTTGCCGTTTTCTGGAGCTCTGGGTGTCGGCAGCGTGCGTCCGCGCGCCAGCTTTGCTCTCAGGATTTGTCGTGCGAGTTGCCTTCAAAAAGCCGAGCAAATTAAATGCCATGGGGCCCTCTGAGAGGACGTGTACTGTGTGTTAGCACGGAGCCTCTGCAGCGTGTGTGTGATGTGCTTTGTGTTTCCTCTATGCGCCTTTCATTCTGCCTGTGTGCAGGGGATGGAGAACAGTGGAACACCATGTGTTCCTGCTGTTTCTGGTGAGGGCCGTACCCAGGATTTGAGATAGGCTGATACAGAAACAAGGTTGCCAGGAAGGGGGTCAATTCCCCCACCCACCCTGAAACTTTGAGGATAAGATGACGTCTCTTAAAGAAGCATGCATCCTATTTCCGTTTTAGTATATGGAATTGTATTGGTGAGAGTAGCTGAAAATAGCCTACTGAAGAAGGCATGTTTTATTGCCTCAGGCATATGTGACCCATACACAGCAAGATTCCAGACCATTGGAAGAAACAGTCCATGGATATTTGGCGTGTCCCGGCAATTTGGTGATTGTGTTTGGTGGCCCATGACAATGTATTACGGGACGTTGCATCATAGGGGCTTGGTTCTTTGAGTCCTTAAGAAGGATGTTCACACTTTACAAGGCACCGTGCCAGATGCACAAAGCTTCTTTCTCAGTGATGTAACTTTGAATAAACAGGGTGAAACGTACCACCATGCATGTACAAGGAGGCTAAAAGTGTTCGCTGTAACCGGGCGGGGCTGGGTTTTCAGACACATGACAGCTGCACACTGTGTCTTGCTGAGCGTGGCTTGTTTTTCAGTAAATCCAAACAGGTGCGATTTTTTTTCCCTTTCTGGAAGTCTTGATCTGTGGTTGAGGTTCATATTACACAGTGGAGCACTTGGTGTATTGAACTGTATGTACTCGAAAGAATATTTGAAGTGCATTTGAACACATGTCTTTTTGCATAGCGTGTGGCTGTTGTTTGTGTGCCTGCTGATGGTGTTCACCAAGGCTCTGCAGGCTGTCCTGCAGTACCGTGTTGCAGCGTGTGCATGTGCAGTGTGCTCTGTGCGCTCCTCCAGTCTGCCCCTGCGTCTGCAGTTTCCTGATGTGCTGGCGCATCAGCCGGGTGATTGACGCATTTCCGCAGGCGGCGGAGCGCGAGTGCGCACCGGCGAGAGCTTTCAGCTTCTGTAAGAGCTCGGCTTTATCGCGCACAATGGACGTATTGATCGGAGCCGGTTTCGGGTCCTTTTGTGAAGGAACAAAAGTCAATAAGCAACAGTGCCCAAACATGGAAGGATGGAATGGTATTGAAATGGTATACGTACAGGTGCTTATTCTTGAAGGGGGTGCTTTATGCTGGGTGGCGGCTGGGTGGTGGTGGTGGTGGTGTGTGTGTGTGGGGGGCGTGTTTGGGGTGTGGGTGGAGGGGGTCCCGCGAACATAAACCCTCTGTCGATAACCCGGCAAAACGTTCTCTCAGCAATCAGTTTCTTCTCTCCATTAATGGGATTGCCTTATCTGGCAGTTCCAGAAAAACAAAAACAGAACCGAGCTGGAGGGTGACAATTTAGCCCGCCGGTGATTCATTGTGCAGCGATGCCTATTAAGTGCCACAAACCTCCCGCCGTCTTCTTCTCACAACCACCCTGCGGAGCCCGGCTCATTAGCAGGCGTCTGCCGGGGACGGCGCGGGGAAGGGAGCGTCTCTCTGCAGCAGGAAGTGAAGGGGAGCGTCACTGGAAGCGCGCTGAAAGATGCAGATCAATGAAACGGCAGTAATTAAGAAGAGACGAGGAGGTGGAGTGGAGCTGCCGTTTATATATCACCAACTGCTAACGATGATTCCCTTTGCTGGCCTTGTCCTCTGTAGGGAGAAAAATCTCCTAAATGCTGTTATGACAAAGTTAGTGCCACGCAGAACAGGACAGACGTTATTAAGTGTCTCACGGAGTCTCAGCTGAGCAGAAGTTGTGAGACTCTTTACTGCGTCTGGCCGGGCAGTGCGTTTACTACTCGGGCTAGGGAGATTTATTGTGCCACAAAAGCTCTGTATCATT
Source organism: Megalops atlanticus (assembly GCA_019176425.1). Classification (NCBI taxonomy): domain Eukaryota; kingdom Metazoa; phylum Chordata; class Actinopteri; order Elopiformes; family Megalopidae; genus Megalops; species Megalops atlanticus. Next base: position 31,048,012 of record CM032882.1, read on the forward strand.
TTTACGGCCTCGGTTTTTCCTGTAGCTGTTTGTGCTTTATAGTTGCGTGCCCCTCCGGTGTTTTATACGTGAGCGTAGCTTCAATAACTGATTTTCCCCTGTCGCAGTAATTCAGGGGAGCATTAGGTTTGATGTCACAGCAGTGATCGTTCATCATTCGTTCGTCTTCCCAGAAGTCACGGCATTTGCTTTAGTCTGTCGTTCTCTCAGAAGGTTTATTCTATACTCTTATTCTTCAGGTTTTTTATTTTTTAAGTGTGTAACACAAATGTACCAATAAATTGACTTACATAGTTCTTAAAGTTTGGTGGTGGATGTATACATGAGCATAACTGAAAAGAAAATGGAGTAAGTGGAAAAAATTCCCCCCCCCATCTTTGGAGGACACACGTGACAGTGCTAATCTCACCGAAAAAAAAAGTAGTGCATCCGACTACAAAGAATGATGAGTTCTTTGCCCCTGTCTGTTTAATTATTAATATTTACGTTCATTTAAAATGATGAGAAATGAGAATTGTGTAATATTTATGAGAGTATCAACTGCTGTTTAATAATCAGTCCTGCAATGTAATGATGTCTTCTCTCTTCCAACAGGAGTGGTGTGACGGTGTACGAGACATTGTGGTCTGCTCTGTAGAAGAAGCGCATCTTCCAGCCTTTTGAATCTGAGACTCCTTTGGGTTGCTCCGCCACAGTGAAACCATGGAGAGAACTGTGATCTGCACTCTGCTGCTGTCTTGTTGTCTCCTGCTGGATTTGTGTCACTGCTCCTTGGCTGGCTCATCCTGCCCAGCGCAGTGTGTGTGTGAAACCCGGCCATGGTACACCCCTCAGTCTGTGTACCACCAGGCCAAGACCGTGGACTGCAACGAGCTACACCTGAGCAGTGTACCCATCAATATTTCAAGTGACACTCAGGTGTTGCTTCTCCAGAGTAATAACATCTCCTATGTTACCGTGGAGCTTCAGAGTCTTGTCAACCTCACTGAACTCGACCTCTCCCAGAACCACTTCACGCAGATTCGGGATATTGGACTGAATAACCTGACCAATCTCATCACCCTGTACCTGGAAGAGAACCAGGTGAAGGAACTGCCGGATTTCTGCCTGAAGGACTTAGCCAGCCTGGAGGAACTCTACATCAACCACAACCAGATCTCTTCCATTGGTCCTAAAGCCTTCTCAGGACTTGGGAACCTCTTGAGGCTTCACCTCAACTCCAACAAGTTGGTGGCTATAGATAGCCATTGGTTTGAGTCCCTCCCAAACCTGGAAATTCTCATGATTGGGGAGAATCCTATTCTGGGCTTGCAGGAGAGAAACTTCTATCCCTTAGCCAAACTGCACAGCCTGGTTCTGGCTGGCATGGGGCTCAAGGATGTTCCCTCAGGAGCATTTCAGGGATTGGATTACCTCGAGAGCCTCTCGTTCTTCGACAACAAGCTGACATCTGTGCCCAAAGATGCCCTCCGTGGTCTGCCCAACCTCAAGTTCCTGGACCTCAACAAGAACCCCATCAGCCGCGTGCAGGAGGGAGACTTCCGGGACTTCCCCCACCTGGAGGAGCTGAGCCTGAACAACCTGGACGAGCTGGTTGCCGTGGAGAGGGGAGCTTTCTCCAACCTCCCGGAGATGGCCAAGCTGGAAATCCGCAACAACCCGCACCTGTCCTACATCGACCGCGCCTCGTTCGTGGACATGAGCGGCTTGCGCACGCTGCTGGTGAGCAACAACGACCTCAGCCTGCTGCCGCGCGAGCTCTTCGCCTCCTTCCCCAGCCTGGATGAGATCAGCCTGCACAGCAACCCCCTCAGGTGCGACTGCCTCTCCACCTGGTGGCCCGTGCTGGGGAATCAGTCCACCCTGCGGCTGCTGGAGTCTCAGATCACCCTCTGCGCCTTCCCGCCCCAGCTGCACGGCCGCATGCTCCAGGAAGTGGTCGCCGCGAGCGGGAACGCCGCCAGCAACACCTGCCTCCCCGTCATCTCCCTCCACACCTTTCCCCCGCACCTCAACATCACTGCAGGGGAGCCCCTGACCCTGGACTGCTGGGCTGTGGCCGACCCCGCACCCCAGTTCTACTGGGTGACGCCGACGGGGGATAAGGTGACCTCGGAGGCCGTGGCGCCGGTTCTGATTGACGGCAGCGGCAGGAAGAAGCACAGGCTGCAGAACCAGGGAGCCCTGGAGATCCTCCATGTGGAGCCTGAAGACGCTGGTCTCTACACGTGCGTGGCTTGGAACGCGGATGGTGCAGATACACGCAGTGTCACCGTCCACGTGGACAAGAGCTACTGGCACAACGGCGGGCAGGGCACGGGGGAAGGCTCGGGAAACGCCACGGGGGCGCTGGTTGTGTTGGCCAAGATCATCCACTCCCAGTCAGTGGTGCTGGAGTGGAAGCTGTACCCCGCCGTCTCCCCCTCCGGCCACGAGGTCGCCCAGCCCAAGTGGGCCAGCGCCACCATGAAGATCGACAACCCCCAGATCAGCTACACGGCCAAGGTCCCCGTGGACGTGCAGGAGTACAACCTGACGCACCTGCTGCCCTCCACGGAGTACCACGTCTGCCTGACCATGGCCGCCTCCGAGCAGCAGACCCAGCGCTCCTGCATCAACGTCACCACCAAGGAGGCCAGCTTCGCCGTGGAGATGGTGGCCCAGCCCACCAACGTGGCCCTCGCCGCCGTCATGGGCTCCATGTTCGCCATCTGCATCATGGCCCTGCTGGTCTTCTACATGGGCCGCCGCATGAAGCAGAAGTCCTGCCACCACTCCCTGAAGAAGTACATGCAGCACGCCACCTCCATCCCCCTGAACGAGCTGTACCCCCCTCTCATAAACCTGTGGGAGAACGAGGCGGAGAAGGAGAAGGAGGGCCCCGTCGATCCCCAGAATTCACAGATTGACACCTCAAAGACGTACATGTGGTGATTTGAAGCGAAACTCCGCGAAGGAGAGAGAAAAAGACTCTCGGACTGCCGTGCGTTAAGAGCTGTATGTAATCATAGTTCTCGTTCACTCTTGAGATTTAAAGTCACTTTGATGAACTGTGTCATGGTGAAAGGTAGCTGTGTTTCTGAGAGTGGAAATCTCACCTTATTCTCTCTGTCATGCCCACGTTTGGATTTCTTTGATGCTTCTTTGAATAACTCTCCAGTGATTTAAGAAGTGATGTATAGTGACAGAATAGACGGCGCTTGGGGCTGGAACACCCTGACCCTACACCCGCCCCCCCCCACAGACACACAGACACACTCTTACCCCATCTCCTTCAGCGTGCCCTGGTGTGCTGGGACAATTTTAGTGTGAGTGGGAACCACAAAAAGCTTCTCTGTGTGGCACAACAAGCATCTCCTCTGTATGACCCTGGACTGAGGACCTGGGAGTAGTTCTGACTGGTCTGCACACCGTGTCACTCTGGCAGTATACCTTATACATCGGCATAAACACACAGGATGTAAAGACCTTTCCCTTCTTTCAAGCTTATGCAGAAAACATCACTGTCTCTGTGCATCGGTGCTGGGGTGGGGAAACAGAAAAAAACACCCTGTATGACTGACTCTTTCCTGTGTCCAGTAAACGTCGGCCGCATGTGTTGCAAACAGCGGAGACCAAAATTCATTGGGAAGTGGAGACTTGGACCATCCCACTTCATGCACTCTGCACATCATCGCGTGGATGTGGCAGTGTTTTTTCACTGAAGCATGTTTGTTTCTTTTGCGTAGTGATATTTCTTTTTAAAAATGGAAGGAAATAACAAGAAGTTCAATGTGCATCTGGAGATTGTATGTGATGTGATGAAGTTATGCCTGCTATAGATTATACCCTTCACCACGTCCACCCACAGTTTCATTCCCAGAGGAAAAGTACCAGATGCGTCACAGGACCAGATATTTCACTGTACATTCCTGCTCAGCAAAACCATTTATAGTGGTAGTGATGGTGGAGACACATTCAGACTGAGACCTTTTCTCAATTTCAGGGTGCGGCTACCTATTTGAACAATGCCGTCTGTGATCACAAAGGATCGGGTGCATTTTATGTAATATACATAACATTTTTATTGTTCATAATCATTTACTGGGCACAATTCACGTTGATTGGCGTTAGGGCAGTTTAAAGACTTCAGCCCAGCTGCAGGTCTCACTGTTGGAGACTCCTGGTTGGCAGGTCTGGAGAGGCTGTGTGGAAATGGCACGTGCTCCACGGGCTCACTCACGGCTCCTGTAGGCACCCGTGTCTCCCCCAAACCCGCTGAACCCCCACCGTTTAGATCAGGCTGAGCGGCAGTCGCCTGCTCTCTTCCACAGATTAATTGAAATCAGTGGATAATTTGAGGTTGCTTTGTGTGCCAGATAATAATTTCCTGTCATGGTGCTTTTGGAAATCCAGTTGCATGTCATTTTTCCTGTTGTGAGAGGTTGCTTTGGAACAGATGTATGGCTGTGTAAGAGTTATTTATTTATTTATTTATGCATGCATGCATGCATGTACGTTTATTTACCAGGAGCCCTCATTCTGGGTGACTAACAGAGCAACAGTGGACAAAAATACACATTGTACAACAGTGTACATCAGACTATCATACCATTTAACTAAATATCAAATGGCTGATTTTGCAGTCTGGAAAAATGAAAATCAGTCTAAATCAGTCCATAGGCAGCACATGAGAGCAATACTAAGCAGAAGGGTCTCAGTCCATTTTCACAGCTTGGTGACAGGGAAGAGCCAGGTCCACCCAGGTAAAGCGAGAAGAAGTGAGGTTTCAGAGGGTGGTTGCACATGGTGAGTGACCCCACCGGTCTAGCTTTGGTGGTTATCCCACTCCACCACCGAGATGAATTTGCACAGGTATTCACTGGGGGGAAGTGAAGGTGTAGTGATGGGGGGGGGGGGGTGCTGCTGTGGGGGCCGCCCACCAGCATTAGAGGTATTAGAGAAGCGGAGTGGGCAGGCAGGAGTGTAGGGAGATTAGAGTTAAGAGGTATGAGAGGTGTGTGGGAGCAGAACAGATGAGGAGGCTCCTGTACTGAAATGGATGTGGGCTGTGATGGGTAGCTCGCAGAGGGAGGGGAAGACTGGGAGGAGCCGGGGACCATCGGCGGGGAGCCCACTCAGGGGTGAGCTGTAGTGGAGGCGGGACTGGAAGGTGTGAGAGCAACAGAGGAGCGTAAGTGTGAATGTAAGGAGCTGGATGTGGTAGACAGTGATATGCACGTAGAGTCCCTGTTCATTAAATTGATCTGTTTCATTCCTTCAATGATTCACTGTCAGCCGTGGATCTTGTGGTATGTGCTGGATTACTGCTGATTGGACACCACTAGAATACTTGAAGTCTGACACATCCACTGGTAAAAAAAAAATTATGTAATCCACATGGGATAAACTGTATAGGTTATATGCCAGGCTTCTGTTATGCCAAGTTTCTGTTATGGTTGAACGCTTGATTACTTCAGTGGGAAGTATTCACTGCTCTTGTTGCCAGCTCTTTCTAATTCACACAGAACTCGGGGGTGGAGAGGAAACCTCCTGGTCTGAAGCGCACCTAGAATATGGGCACCACTGATTGGTTAAAAACCTGTGAAAAACCTCCATGAAACCACAGGAGTATTGTTACTCATATAAATGCTTTTAGAGTAGGAGACATGAAAATGTCTATGAATCAGAATTCTCTACAGACTTATAAAGATGAGGTGTGTGACCTAATCAAACAATGTTAAAACAAAGACAAGGGAAAATTAAGAAAAGCTGGAAGTCTGCATGAGTGAGACAGTTGCAGCCTATGTTTGCACATTGTAATGTCAAACATATTTCCTGCCGGTTGCGGAGAGATAGGTCAGAGGAATGCTGCATCTTTGTAGTGAGATGATAGTATGCACACTTGGCTCAAGCAGTCCAAACTATCCACTGCCTGTTGGTTGCACAGCTACAGTAAGCCTCAACATTATACAAAGCCCATCGTGATAGCATTTGTATTTGGAGTGACCTTTGAAGTCAGAATGTATTCATCTAAGTCTCTACACAGATCCATTACAAACTGAAGGGTGACGTCTGTCTGGATGTCCTCTGAGCACCCAAGTGTATGTGGCAAAGGAAACGTTCTCAAATGTTCTGCATGTATTCACACGCAACCTCTTCAGCCAATCTTCCTTGCAGAATATCAATACTGAGTAATATCTGTTGTCATAAAAGACTTAATATGAAAACTTGATTTCATTTCTCAACCTTTTAAGCTGCATAAATATTGTGTTGAACCATTGAAAATGACTGTATGAAACCAAGTAGTGTACAATTTAAAACAATCCTTGTAACGGTTTTATTTATTGGTGATGTCTATGTGTGTATTTGGAAAAGTTTTAAAGAAAGAATTATGAATGCATAGGTACATATTTAATTTGTGACCACTGGAATGCACATTAATCAGAAAAAAATCCCAGGAGATATTTTGCATTTAGTTTTTGAGAAATAAGCTCAAGAAGTGCACAATATATTTAGCAGTCCAGCATGAACTTTTGGACTCTGAGCCAAGGAATACCTGTATGATAACATATTATCCATGTTAACTGTAGAGTAATAATTTATATCTATGTTTAATCTGTAAATACTACAAACTTCCTTATTCGATGATTTTAGCACAGTTCTTTTAGAGATAATGCCTGTTAAAAAATGTTGCGAGATTGAAAGGCGCCCCCTAGTGGATCATTATGGACTTCATGTAACAGTGAATAGCAGGGTATTTTTTATAATGTCTAAAGCATATTATTGTATTTTAATTAAACTATGGATCATATAAAACACTGTAAAGATATTTGTGTCTCTGTAGTATATATATTTTTTCTATAGAAAATAAGTTGAGAATAACTTGCATTGTTGCTGTAAGAAACTTGTAATTTATTTCAAGATGGTAATAAACACCAAAATCCCACATTCCTGAAACTATCGTGTTTCTCATTCACTTATTTTTCCACAAATGTAGTGTTGTTTGGAGTGTGTCTGGAGAATAGAGGAAAAGGGTAATGTGTAATGTAATTTGGTATTGACAAAGATCCACAGTGCTGATGTCTTATCATGATCTAGTTACCTCTTGTGGTAAGTAGATATGTCTCTTTTCAGTGGTGGCCTTTACTGTGGCCAAGCCAATACAAAGTAGGTTGTCTGAAATAGCAAGGAAAGAAGACAAAGTCGTTTCACATTGGACCACAGCGAATACAGAAAAGACTGAATTTTTCCTGATCATACAGTTGGCTTTGATAGCACTCCCCATCGATGTGTGGTCACAATTGGACCAACAGTATCATTGTCCCTTGAAGAACTGTTTATTTGGGATAGAACCCTGTGGGTTAAAAAATGATTTGAAATTAGGATGAGCAATGGATAACCCTATCCATCCGCAATTCTGACACTCATTCAAAATAACATCGCTCTCTACAACTCATGGGCCCTCCGCAATGTTAAAGAAAAAATGTGTTCAGATATGTTAATGTAAATTCAACTAGAATGTCCACACTAACGCATATATATATACACAAAAAAAACAAAGTTTATCATGATGATGCTGTACCCTAATTTTTGCAACTCACATAATTATGTTGGAACTGTTTGTTTGGGAAAGCACAGTGGAAATGTTAAATCAAGCACTTACAAGGGCCTTTTCAATCACACATATCGTAAAAGGTACACACCGAGGTGTACCCTTTTGGTCATCAGAATCGGAAATTGATGAATGCCATACAGGAATGTCACCACCTCAAGGTACTGCCACCATTTCAACATCTGCTGATCTATACATCTCACAAAATCTTGAAAACAAGCATGAATAGTAACTAATAAGCACATTTTACTTCTTTCTGTGTTAATTTCCTTTGTCAGATTCAAAATTTATGATAGGGTTATCATATTGTATATATCATATATGTTATAATCTCTTCATATCATGAACCCAGCACATTTCTCACTGAAAGCTCTTCATCATGATATTAACTAGCAAAAGCCCAGCACATTATTTTACAATGTGAAATAATCATGAACATTGTAACCTGAAGATAAAATGGCAAACTGAATTGGCCACTGGGGTCATATTTGTAATAAATAGCAAATCAAGCAGCTATGATAGCTACACCCAGTAATCAATATCTTTATCTTCATATTTTTCTCCATATTGAAAATCCCTGTGTAACTGCCTATCAAGATGAATTATGTACAACCGTAATGAAATAGCTCTCTATGATAGAGGAAGAACTCCTTATACAAATTCAGTATTTTGTCATCCCCTTCTGGGGTTAGCAATGGGATTGCCAGTTCCAGACATGTGAATCAATACGAGGTCATATTTTAAGTTACAATGATTTTCATGTGATTTCTGTTTATTTTCCTCACCTTGTCATCATTGTCCCTGGAACTGCCAACTGAGCATTTAGCATGCCTTACAGTGACACCTCCTGTACTCACACAGGGAGTGCTCAAGCATGTGTGCAATTCAATGACTCACTTACCAGTGGCCAATGGCTATTTTACACCCTGCAACTTCAACTCTGTACCATAGGAGAACCGATGGCAACTGGAAGATTGGAACATCTCTCACTTGCTAACTTAGCAAACTACAGGTAGTAGAGGTGCTGATGTAGTGATGATACTGACAAAGCTCAGACTCAACCAGGCAATGGAAAGACTGTAGGGCTCAGCATTTACTCGGACGGAGCACCTCTGCTGGCTGAGAATACTTTTATCAGATGTGATGCTCACGTTTCAAAATTTGTCTTCCACATACTGTTAGTGACCAAACCTATGGCTTGGGTTATACTGAAATCAAGTGGGAAGCCAGCTGGCATGAAGTGTAATCATAAGTGACATAAATGCATAGGTGCCTCGGTTCAGAAAAAAATATGGTAACATGAACATGGAAACTATTTTTGTGCATATTTTAAAGAAAATGCACAAAAATACTATAGAAAACCTGTTTACTAATAATGATATTACTATCCTCTTGGGTTCTGTTTATTTTCATTGAGGCATACCTTCATACTGTGAAGTTCCACAATACTGTAAGACACTGGCATAGTACAGAACACAAGCACGCTTTTAAAGGGAAAGCTATTGTATGTGGAATTTTTCAATACTGGAATACAGAGAATGCAACACAGTTCAAGTAGATTTGTAAACAGGCTAGGTTTAAAAATGGATTGAATTATATTTAATTCCATTATATGTCCCTAAAACACAAGTTAAATTGTAAATGGCTCATTTTAAAATAGTTTGTCTTTTATTCCTTCAGTGGTTTATTACAGGAGCTCGGTGTAAGATAAAACTGTCTGTATCTTATGTTACATTTGAAGTTCTATAAATTATTCAAAAAGCGACTTGTACACGTTTGCATTGTCATTACTGCATACATGTTTTATGGAATACATGTCATAAGTATGCCTATTAACATCAAACCAGTGACAACCAGCCATACCTCTTTCAAATACATCCCATGGCTGCATTCTCTGAGTGGGAAAGATAACATGTTAGGTTGTGTGTAGTCGGGTGTCTATTTGATTTATGATTGCCGACACCATGGCTCATGTCATGAGTTATGGGTCTGAGTACTATTTCAATTAAAGCTTCTATTTCAACTACGTTTATCGCCATGTATTGAGGTTCAGGCCATGACAGACCAGTTATAATTACTTTTTCAAAAATGATTTACACACCATGATGTCATTCAAGGTTGTATAAAACTCAGAATTAACGTTTGTTTAATATTTGTCTAATACAAGGAAGATTGTGATATTACACTTTTTCGCAGTATTTCATTGCTGGCCGCTGCCTTTGGAGGGGAAACACATAGTTATTTCTTATACCAACAAGACACAGATCTCCTTACAGTCACAGTCTCGCAATGCGACAGTCACAGTTGTGACAGGTCACTGGGCCCCTCGTGAGCGCAACGTGACACGGGCGCGCTTTACGGTTCTGTCACGTTTATTGGACGCTGACCGGAACTCTGCGTGGTTTTCTCGATCTCCAGTATGGCACGGTCGTAAAAAACAAACAAAACAAACCAAAACGACAAGCTCACTGATCCGTGGTCGGGATATGCCCAATGCAGCTCAAGAAGACTGCGACGAATCAAAAAACGCGAGACCAGATCAAGCCTTTTTTCGGTCAGACGGCAAATCCACATGCTTGGTGACAACCTAAGGTGACTAACTTTCCGTTATTAAGCGAGCTTTTAACATAAACATAGCCTGTTTGAGTATCGCTGTAATGCTTCGGTACCGTGTTTTGAAGGTTGATCATCAGCTTGGGATCAGCGGTTCTGCCGGTCTGTAGAAGGTTCCCGACCCGAACGGCCAATCATTTGGCGGTTGCTAGGCGGAGTGACGGACCGGGGCGGGTGCTGTCAGTCACTGCCGGTGAGCGGACGTGACGTCGCCCTGTCGTCAGGCTCTGTGTGTTGATGTTTTGTAGAAGCTGGAAAGCCAGGAGGACGGAAAGAGGGAGACGGTTTGTTTTTGTTCTCCGAGCGCAAAGAGCTCAGGGCCACCTGGAATATTTACTTTCAAAATCAGCCGTAATAGCTTCAAGGGTAACGAACAACACATATAAAAGGTTAACAACGAAAAACAGCACAATTAGCTAGCTGCATCGTTCGCTGAAAAGGAGGAATCGTCACCCCTCTGACCCCCCTCCCTAATAACAGACACGACCATGACGATTCTTCCGAAGAAGAAGCCGAGCTCGACGGTCGGGGTGTCGGACCATCCCGACGAAACCGACCGGAGGAGCGGCTCCGACCCGCATCAGCATCCGCACGGAGGTCGGGCGGGAGCGAGGCCTAGGGCCTCTCCGCCGCCCTGGCCGTACCAGGCCGCGCCGCCCTCGTCGAGGGAGGACAGGCGAAACGAGGCGAGCTCCCGGCCGCAGCAGGCCTCCCCTCCGCCCGTCGGATCGGGATCTCCTGTCGGGCCGGGGGATGGGAGTGGAAGCGGCGGGGTGTCGTGCGTCGCGGGGGGACGCGGGGAACTGTCGGGCGGCGTAGGCTGCGGTGGAGGGATCGGAAGCTGCTGCTCCGGGCCCGGTCTTAGCAAGAGGCGACGACAGGCGCCCTGCGCCGGTGGGGTGGCCGGCGGAGGGGCGGTCGGTGTAACCGGGGGAGGCGGTGGGGGTCCTAGCCCTGATCCCGAGGAAGGAGCCGGCTACAACAGCGAGGACGAGTACGAGAACGCGTCCAGACTGCAGTCCATGGACCCGGCGACAGTCGAACAGGTAAAGTAACGCTGACACGAAAACGCTTATATCATAAGCTAGATCATAAGCAGAAAGCCAGCTAACGCATCTACCTGCCCGTGCCCTGTCACATGAAATTATTGACATTACCATTTTATCACTGGCAGGAATCTATAACATAGCTACTCAGCTGTTTTTCCTGATGTTATTGGCTGGCTAACGTTAGCTGGTTATGGTAACGTGACAGTAATATGTTCGTTATCCTATATAGTAGGTAGCTCTTAAGGTCATATAGCGATGTAGCCACAACAAAAAAAGACACAATGAGATTCTCAAATTTCTGAAGTAGGTAGCTAATGTTAGTTCTCTAATTTCATTGAATTGATTTAATATTTGGGATGGAAAACAAGACCTTTATTACGCAGCAGATCATGCTGTTCCAGCTTTTGCTCCCCTCATGGGCACGGTTAGGCAGAGGTACTGGACGGTTCCTGTTTGTTCATTGCATTTGCCATGAGTTTCCATCCAGACAATGTGAACTTTTCACTTCATAAAACAAGATGCACAGGGTCCGATTGCATTGGCCGATTGAGTCATTTCCAGTTCCGCTTTCAGTGCTTTGAAAATACGAACGAATTAAGCTGGCTGTTGTAGATGGTTAAGCTCGTTGACTTCTCGTTTGATGTGTTATAGATGTAAATGTGACCTGTTACACAATCTGGCTGGGTCTCAGTACGAGTTTCTCATGAAGAGGCATACTGTTTTCCTTTTGGTTCCAGAAAAATAACCCTTTCGAAAATACATCTGCACGCTGAATGGACACGCAAGATTTTCAGTAGCCATGATTGTGCAATTACTTGACCACATAGTCAAGATATGTATATTAAGAACAAAAAAAAAAATCAAGCAAGAAAAATCAATAGGCTAATGCTGAAATTTAAAACATAGTCATGTCAAGTCTGTAAAAGGCACACAGTCCCTGTATTTCCCAGACAGGGCCCTCCCTGTCTCCTCTCACTCCTGTTTGTCAGTCCTCTTATTGCACTCCTCTCATTTCCACATATCATGCACCCTTCGCCTCTCATGACCTCCTCCACTCCCCGCATGCCACTGCTGAATGCGTTATTTTTTTACCTCTGCGTTTTCAGTATTCAGCAGCCTACCTTGTGCGTGACGTTGTACAAGTACAGTTGTGCCCACAACTCATAAACGCATCAGGCCTGGGTGAAGGAAGCACATCCTTACCGCTAAGGAGATATGAGAATAGTTTGGCTGTGAGACTCAAAGTGTCATTTGTTAAGGTGTGTTAAGAAGCAGAGGGAGAAAGAGCAGATGCATATGCACCTGAGCTGAAAGGTTCATTAGGTGGTGCAGCAGCATTACATCCTGATCAGAGCTGGCTGCTGTGAATAGCTGCCATGTGCTTCGCATCGCTCTGAGTCACTCACTCGCAGGTCACCAGACACTCCGAAGGCCAACACCCTAACATTTGTAGTGTTGAGCGTCTATTTTCATTTGCCACATCCTGCCGTCTGTCAGCGACCGAACCCGGGTGCGTAAAACTGTCTGCAGATCCGAGCAGCTCGGGAGAGTGACAGCCACACGTGCGGCAGCATCTGGAAGATATTTTAACATCCCTGCGCACTGACTTCCTTTAAAACAAAAAAAGGCATAGAAATTAGGTTTGAAAATCAGGCCTGACATTGTGGCAGCCTGAAAGCATGTGCTTCGGGTGGGAGCAGTTGTGCACACACCATTAGCACCGATGGTATTGGCCAAGTGACTGCTGTCAGGGCATGTCTAGCGTTAAGAAATTGTCCTCTGGTACAAATAGTCATGAATTTGTGATAATTGGAAAATTGCAACTTTAACACCTCTGATGTGAAAATTAAGAGAATAACACCAGGCTGGTCTTGATTAACAGTAAGAGGTTTTTTTGAGCAGGAACATGAATAATTCAACTTTATTCAAAAAGTTGTTTGTTTTAATACTCAGCATTAAGTTTTTGCATATTTGTAGCCCCCCGTTTACATACTTAAAATGAATGATTAAATGGTCAGTTGTCTAATTCAGGATTTGAATTTTTGTAACACTTTTTCGCAACAGAAATATTTCATAGTTTTTCTCCCTGTTATGTTTTTAACTTGGAAAGTTGTAGTTTTGACTGCAATACTACTTCCTGCCCTGTTTCTTTTTTACCTGTAAGGCTTGAATTATTTACTTTGGTTGTAGGCAGGTGCTGTGTGACTGATGCAGACCTAGATCTGTTTGTTCTGAAAGAAGCAAATCAAATAACCTAATGCTGGCAGGCAGTGTAGGCAGGCAAACTGGGATTGAACTGTCAGTCCTCCTCACATCCACTCTTCTGTCACTAGAACAGCAAGGATGGAGGTCTGTGGAGATGTTCTACCTTCATATCTACTTTACGGGAAGTACCATATTCTTCTCCTCTATTGACACAGAAAACAAACAAGAACCTCTCTATTCCTTAATCAGAGGAATGAAAGCAAGGTTCATTTACAGAAAATTGAAATGAGAAAAGCATGTTCAGTGACCTCCTCAGAGAAAGTTGAACTGTAGCTGTAACACAGAGAAACTTATGACATGCCAGTGACATCTTCAGAGCAACTGCTTGTCACTGTGCATACTGTCACATTGAAATTTCCAGGAAGGCATTGCCCAGTGCTACTGATTAGGCAAGGCAAATGTGCATTCTTTACAAAGTTTGAAGGGAGTCCAAATTGATATTCTTAATCGCCCTAATACTTTTTAGCTTTTTTATCCTTTTAATCTTTGATGGAGAGGGCATTTGCGGGGATCAAAGTCATGCGGCAACTGTGCACTCATATATAATAGATGGGTAGATGGGGTTGAGTCATTTTCTGTGCCCAGTGTAAGCCTACAGATAATTACAAGATCAGGGCACTTGGTTTGACGATTTCCCAACCTCATCCATCGATATCCATTTTCCAGTCTCTAGTAAACAAAGTCATGTGAGTTCAGATGAAGTCGTATGAGTTCACATTAGATCTCAGCAGCGTGTATTTGTTTGGGTCGGAGATGTCTTACTGAGCCAGGAAGGATACACTTTCATGCTCATCTCCCTCTTCAACCAAGGGATTGACTGAAATCAACAAAGCAGCAAAGCAGCACTGGTCACCTGACCAGTGCTGCTTTGCTGCCGGCTTTACTGCTGTTTCATTTCAGTTGCTTGTCTTTTCATATAAACACTAATAATTTTCTCTATCTTTTAATCTCTCTTATAAGCAGATGCAAATTTTTAGGCATCAGTTTAGTGTTAAACAAGGTCAAAAACATTGGAGTAGGAATTGAGTGAAAGGGTGTGGAATTGACATCTTAAACTGGAAGCAGTCAGTTTGATTAGACTTTCCCGCCTGCTGAACAAGAAAAGTCATTGGTTGGACTTACCTACCATTCATAAATCTTCCCATTAAGGATTATTTAATCTTCCCATTAGTTGGTGTGGTTCGTACATCAGATAAATGGGTGCCTTCTGGTTAATCTTCAAATAATTACTCTTTCCTGAAAACATAACATTTAGGCTACTCGGTTTTAGTTAGGAATACTTGCATAGCCAGAATTGTAAGGAAAGTGACATATTGTTTTTCATTGAACAGTCTTACAGGCCCCTGAAGCCATTTGCTTTAAAGATTTTTCACACGTATGCCATCACACAGGCTAATATTTGTTGCGCATTAAGGAAGCTGTAGTACTTCGCTCACCAGCAGGGCTGACTTGTGTCTCTGTTTATTGAATACCGGAGTGTGTTTTTGTCAGGCGCCCCAAACCCGGCCCAGCAGTGCAGCCGGAGCTGTGATGGAGCATTGCAGTTATGAGCTCAGCCTCACTCGCTGTGCGGTGCGATGGCCTTGCTGTGGAGGATGTGAGCCCTCGTTAGCTGTATCTGTATTTGTCAGACCTCTTTCAGTTTCCAGAGTGAAGAAATAGCTCCTCTGGCTTCATCTCTCGTCTGGTGATGCACAGAAGGGGGTTTTCTTTACAGGACTGCAGGCTGGTCATACTGCTCAGTTTATACCCAAGAGGGCACTCTCTGTGGCTGTCTGAATACCCATTGCCTCCTCATTGCAATGTGACCCTGTAAGCTTGGGGCTGCTTAGTTTCAGTTTCTCCATCGCAGACAATTATGAGGTGTCATCTATACCATGGACTGTGCTGAATCATTGCACTCTCCCAGTTATATATTCCAGCATCTTAACAATGATGGAGCCCTGTGCATATGCATATTACTAGAGAATGATATCCTGCGCTGTGTATTGTACTTTCAGATAGAGGTGTGATTGCTTCTGTGCATCAGAGTCTTGGGGTTGATGAATTTACATTTTCCATTCCATATTTCTTTTTGGCACTTAACACAAAGCTAAATGCATACATGTTAATTATGTAAAATTTAATATAATCTTGCTTTTTTTTACACTGTGGCATTTTTGATTATGTGCGTTTTTTACACAGTCACTGTATTTCATGTTATCAGTGTGTACATGCTCTGAAATAGAAGTGGAGTTGGAGTGGAGCAGGGTTTCAGGGAATAGAATTAAAACTGTAAGTAAAACAATCCTGTTCCTTTGAGAGAAGAGTGCTTGGCTCATGCGCTGTGTGTCAAAGCCAGATATGCTGCCCTGAGCCAAGAGCCACTGAATGTGGGTCTGACTGAGGAGTAACCCGAAACACCGAAACGTACAGTGGGCCCGGTCCGGGGTGCGGTACACCCCCCTTCTCCGTTTTCAAGCGCTGTTTTCTTTCCCGCAGCAGGAACACTGGTTCGAGAAGGCCCTTGGGGAGAAGAAAGGATTCGTCATTAAGAAAATGAAAGAAGACGGAGCATGCCTCTTCAGAGCAGTCGGTAGGTGGGCCCCCTTTAGCAGCCCTGACTCCAGTGCTGGTAGCAGGACTGGCTGTACCTGACCTGGGAACAGTGGTCTGTCCGATCACTCTACCTAAGGGCCTTCCACTGAAGGCCTGCAGTGCTTCAGCACTGATCCAGGACTGATGTGAAGTAATTCTGGATGAGAGCGTCTGCTAAATGCATGTAATGTAATGTGATGTAATGTAATGATACACTTTTCCTGGAAGCTCCAGAGCGGTCTGCCCTGGGATAGTTGTGTTATAACTGCTGCAAATTGTGTGACTTTTAACATGTGTAAACATTTTGTAGCATCCCTCTCATTTTCTGAACATCTTTATCGCACTGAAATGAATGTGTCCATTTTGCTTGGGCCTGGTAGCTACAGGCTTGTGACATCCGTTGGTACATTAAAAGCTTTAACCAGACTCAGTTTCATTATGAAAAGGGATTTAAAACCATTTTGGAGCTGAAAATCAAATTATAGGTCAAACACTCTCCCTGAGCGCTGCCTTGAGCTATGAACTTACAATCACTGTCACAGTTCCCGTTTAAAATACAGCTTATGTTTCACTGAAGGTAAAACTTAGCAAACCAGTTTTGAATAATGTCTGCCTAGTACCACTAGATGGCGCCATTGCTCAGATATATTTACAATGCAGGCTACAACACAGGCTCCCAGGTCTCTACACTCTCTACCCAGGACAGTACCTCCCCTGCCACAGTCCCAGTCCTGGGGGGTTTAATGTGTTGTTTACAGCCCCCCCCGTCCCCCCGAAGTGAAGAATGCATTCCAGGGGACAATAATACCCCGGCACCCCCCCCACTCCCCGGACACAGGGCAGTGTGAGAACGGCTCCTCATATCAGGCTCCCAGTGTTCTCCTATCCCCTCCAGGGGTGTAAGCAGCACTCACAGTGACCCACATTCACCAATTCCCACCAGGAACATCGGCCTCACATTCTCAGCACTTGAGGTGCGAAATCAATATGCGCCTCAACAATCGGAAAAGGCAACCCAGTACACGGTTACATAAGAACTGGGCTGGAATAGGGCCCTGGCCCTGTTCCTCTGTAAGCAGGTGCTGCAGGTCACCTGACCGCTTCCTTCTCATGCTAACCCAAACGGAGCATTAGGGGTTTGAAAACATTCATATTATGATTCTGCATTTTCTGTTATTATATTATTTTAGTCTGAAGAACAGGGTGTATAAAAATAACTGTAAGATAGTTGTTCATGTAGAATATTATTATTGTCTGATTATTGCTTTATTTCTATTACTTTTCTATAGTTTGATGATTTATTCCATACAAAGCAGCTTTTCAGGCCTCAGTTAGAATAGTTTGTTTGAAATGTTATCTGGTCCTACTGTACTTTCTGACGACTCACAGGGAATGTCCTGAACTCAGGTGGCAAAAAGCACTGATGAACCATACATCACTACTAATGATCAAAACCTTCAAGACAGACCTTTGCAAGCTGTGCGGGAGACACCGGGGATTGCTCTGAAGGATCCGCACTGTGGATGAGCTTTTAGTTTGGTTTTGACTGTAGCGCTGAAGCAGCCACTTCATCGCTTCCTCTCTGTCGCCTTGCAGTACCTGCATTGCCCCGGGGTTCACGGATGTGGGGCAGGGGAGGAGTACAGGTTCACTGATGCGCTCTTGTAACGCAGGGCTTCTCTGTGTTTGTCCTGTAACACTGCCCCCTGTGGGTTCACAGAATTATGCACACAGTACGTGTGGGCAGTGGACTGACATCCATTACATTACATTACATTATTATCATTTAACAGATGCTGTTATCCAGAGCCATTTGCATAGGTTACAGCTCCATTCATTTAAACTAAGGCAATTCTGGGGTAAGTACCTTTCCCAAGGCTACAACAGCAGTGCCTCAGCAGAGAGTCTAACCAGCAACCTTTCAGTTACAAGTCCTGCTCCTTACCACTACAGCACAGTGTTGCATCCATGCATGTTGAACCTGACAGGCGTGTTCTCGGGAAAGCTCGCGTGTCTTGTTTGCGTGTCTTCTGCATGTGAGGGCCAGTTTAATCGAGGGCGTTGAGGAACCCACGGTGATAAAAAAGGACTTTTTGTGAAAGGTGGGATGTTTACAAAGGTGCCTGTTCCGTTCCCAGAAGCACAGAAGCGCACACTTTCACGTTATGACGTTTGAGCGGAAGGCAGGGAATTGAATGGAGCATGCCCAGGAGAGGGTCCGTCGCGTTTAGGGAACGGAGGCCGCGTACTCTCGCCCTGAGACGCACTGCTCCTCTCCTGCTCCTCGCTCGCTCCGCTCGCTCGCGGGTATCACTGTGAAGATCTGCCGGGCTTTGTGACCTGCTCAAAAGAAAGCGGGTAGCGAGGAGCTTCTCCTGCATGGTCGAGTTTCATTTCATGTCCCTCAGGCCCTCATCTCGAAACTCGCTATCAAACACGTACGCACGCAGATACAGATATTTTCACATGAAACGCCTGCTTCAGGGATTAGTAAGGCCTACAAACAAACAGACCAGGATAAAACAGGCGTACGCTGGGTAGGCCTATTTGCATTCTGTCTTAGCCGCTGGTCAGGAGTACTTTGCATACAGGTTACATAATTTTGCGTCCATCCTTGTACAAGCCATTCATAAATACAGGATGGCTGGAGGCTGGTCTTTTTAATCTGAGTCTGCTTGGCTTATCAGAATGGTACGTAGCGCAGCTTCTGCTGTTATACCTGAGCTTGTAATGAGAGCAAAAAATTGCCGCTCAACCATGTTAACTGGGGTCATACTGAACAACCGCTGTTATTAACAGTCAGTTGTTAACAGATACTAACATTCCACAAACATATAAATAAATATAGAACTGATCGACTAGATATGGAACTATAGTATAAATAATATAACTTATATAACAGTTACATTGAAGTAATGGTCCTGTATCGATGTCAGTGTTGGGATAAATTAGAGTGGTGACAGCCAGTTAAAGCTGGCTTATTTATGTTGAATCTGTACCACATGTGTCTGAACACTAAGAGTTACTGTCTTTCTCCAGTGACCTTGCTTTACTCTGCGTGAACCACAGTTGTGGAGAAAAAAAATGACATTACACGTGGCGAGCTGTGACACTGGCAAACACTGACACAACCATGTCACTCTCTGTGGCACAGGCCCGTCTTTTTACCTTCTTACCTTTTTACCTTTCACATGTGTGTGTTTATGTGTGTGTGCGTGTATGTTTGTGTGTGCGACAGCGTGCGTGTACATGTTTGTGTGCGTACGTGTGTGTGTGTGTGTGTGTGTGTGTGTGTGTGTGTGTGTGTGTGTGTGTGTGTGTGTGTGTGTATATGAGTGCATGCGTGTGCTTGTGTGAGTGCTGTCTGCATATGTATGTGTGTGCGTATGTGTGTGACCGAGTGCCTTGAAAGAGAACACCAAATAATCCCCTCCTTTTCCCCTCAGTCCGTCCTCATTCAAATGAACATATGTCACACAGTCGTTTCCTTTTCAGAGAAATGTCAGTCGGGTCATTAGCGTGAATATTAATTTTACACACAGTGAGTGTGCTCGGGGGGTTCGCGGGGGGCTGGGTCATTTCCAGTAAGTTTCTGCACCCTGCCCCTAATTCGCTCGCATTGTGGGCAGCTCAGCGGCTGCCATCCTGGCGGGGTTTCGGTTGCGGCCAGACGCTGTCAGGCTGCTCGGAAACCTCAGCCGTGGCCCTCTTCCTTTTATAGACCACTTCTTTACAAAGACTCTGTGCGTTTTGTTTAGTACCTTAAAGTGCATCTCCCAGGAACCGTAGCTATACCCCTGTTATCATTGCACCCTGTCCTTGACGAAATTTATGATTTACAGACTTGATATGTCTTGTCAAATGCAGTCAGTGATCAGACAATGGCAGTGCTAAAGATGATGCATAATATGACAGGTAGCGTTAGGTCCAGACAGGTAGCTGTGTGTGTGTGTGTGTGTGTGTGTGTGTGTGTGTGTGTGTGTGTGTGTGTGTGTGTGTGTGTGTGTACGTGTGTGTGTGTGTGTGTGTGTGTACGTGTGTGTGTGTGTGTGTGTGTGTGTGTGTGTGTACGTGTGTGTGTGTGTGTGTGTTGTCTCGTTGGCTGCTCTGTGACTGAGTGCAGGGAGGAGGAGTGCTACCACAGAGCGCTCCGTTGTGAAGCGAGGGAGGCCCCTCTCCCCCCGGCTCGGGTCTCGCTCTGCTGATTTCAGAGGAGGGGGATTCACAGGTGCCGCGTACACGCGCGCAGTCCTTTCCCGTCTCCGTGACGTAAAGCCGCGTGATTGACAGGTGGTCGCCCGGGGGGGGGGGGTTGGCAGATCCTTCCTGGATGCCGCCGGCTCGCTGAAAGTCCACATGCGGGGAAACGTGGGGACGCATATAACACTCTGATACGCACCGCTGTGGGCGGCCGGTGGAACCTCTTCAGCCCGGACCCGTTTGGCGCACGCGGCGAGAGGGCGGACGGCGGAACTGTGACGCCGCGGCGATCGGCTCCCGGGAGCCAGGCCGGCGACCGCAGCGCGGGGGCGCACGGGCACAGGTGTGTGGGGGGCAGGACGCCCTGACCCAGGTACACGTGCCAGCTGCTGCCCCCCTGTTTACACAGCGGGATGCCTCTGCCTCGCTGAGAAGCAGCCGCTGCGCACTTTACCAAATTACACCCGTCCACCGGGACAGGGAATAACAACCTCACAACACAATGCATCTTCTGCCACAAGTGCAGGAAATGCGAAGAAAAGATTAAGGTGGAAATGGCTGTCGCTCTGTCATTCTCAGGACTGCTCCTTAGGATCCACAGTGTACGCTGGTTTTATATCTGGCTGGGCTCAGTTCATTAGCCATCATTGTGCTGCTAATTGATAACCACTATGAATCTGACATGACAGGATTTTACAAATTAGTAGTATATGCTATGGTCAGAGTAATTGATTGCAATTGAATCGTTGTTCAGTTAATTCATTGATATAATCTGGAACAATCAAACAAACGATGAAGAATAAACATATGGGCAGTTGCCCTAAAATGCTTTAAGGACAGATAACAAAAGCAATTTGAAGAAAAGCCATTACTACTGTTTGGCCAGCTGCACACCAGGTATGCTTGTTAATATGTGTGGCTTGCAGCAGATCACTGACAAGAGATGTCAAGTCTTGATCACTGTAAAAGCCAAACCAAGCCTGGTTCATTAATTCCTTCAGCTCATAATGACGTTCGCTTTGAGGTTTTGACATTAAAGGCAGCGCGTACTGTGGCTCTCCAGTGACGGGACTGAGGGGCCTGAGCGTAATGGAATATAACATAACCAGCCTGCGCCTCCGGCGGTGCCCCGAGGCATTCTGGGAATGGATATGTAACAGCTGTGCAGTGGCAGTCCCCTCCTCTCCCCTAGCAACAGAACGAAGCCTCAGCGCCTGCATTGTACAGGGCTGTGAGTGTGCAGGAAGGATCTGTGCCTCTGTTTCCTCCTGCTAGTGGTCCTTAGTGCTTCCTTTCCTTTCTGCTCCACCAGCCCTATCCATTAAAAGGGCTGCTGTCGCTATATTAATCAGAAAGTCCATATGGATTAGAATAATATTGTAACACATTGAACCGGCCTGGACTTTGATCTTGATTTAGTTGTCCCTTAAGTCTTGCTTTAGTTGTCCCATGAGTTGTAGTAAAAGCTTGAGCTAAACTGACTGATGTTCAGTATTTATTCTTCTCCCTGTCTAGAATTAACATGTTAGCTCACATTTGACTGGCCTATCAAGTCCTCGAGTAGGAGGTGAACCTATTTTTAGCTGTGCAGTATTTGCTGTTACAGAACAGCAGGCTTCAGAAAAGATCTTCATCCCATTGAACATGTCATATCTATAAAAGTATGCGTGTGCTCAGTTATTCTGGTTTTGCATGCGTAATATGCACTCACAAGAAGAATCTTATGGGACAGTACAAACTCTAATTTAATATGTTGTGTATTGTGTGGCGTTTTACATTCAATGAGTATGAATAACAGTTATCCTGGATGTGTAAGAGCAGTAGTGTAGTGTAGCTGGTAACCCAAAGGTTGCTGGTTTGATTACACCCCAAGGTACCGAACCAGAGTTGCCTGAGTAAATATTTGGCTGTATAAATGGATAACATGTAACAACTGAAGTCGCTCTGGGTAAGTATGGTAAGTAAGTGAAATGTCCAGTGGAATTTTTTAGCAGGGAGGCAAGGTGATCTTTCATATTCTTCAGTGGAATGTTTGATACATACACAACATATCAAATTCTACATTTCCACTGGAGTTCCCCTTTGAATTTGGCAGGTGTTAAAAAATATCAGCCTCAGGGCTGTTGTTTGCCTTGTGACAGCACTCAAAATACCGATTCAGTATCATATTCCCTCTTTAATTGTGTAGCATCTCCTCCAGGGTGATTAAGTAGAATCCAGCTAAAACAATAACATTCTGCATTAGCACGAAAGCAAAGGCAGTTTTCTGATGCACTGTCGATTCAGAACGAAAACAAAAACCAACAAGGAAAAGCTAAAGAAATATACAGATGCAGTTCCTCATAGCTGGGCCTGCAGATGACTAAGGTTAAATAAAAACAGTGTGTGCTAAGGCGTGGCTGGAGTTTCTGCACCTGTAGTACTCACATTCCCCGGTGTTGGAATGTAAGAATGTGGACACTCAGCTCTGGGATCGCCCAGCGGCCTCCAGCCAGACCTGTGCAGTCATTACAGCTCCTCCTGTGTGAATCTGCCTGCTCATTGTATGTTACATGCAAGATGCATTGCACCGGTGGTGGGATTGTGCTGGGTTCAGAAGCTTAGCGCAGCAGTAATGAGGGCACCCAGAGGCCCGTGTGCCCCTGAGGGTGCTCTGTCACAGCTCTTCTGAGCTCACCTGAGATCTGCTTCCATGTGACGCCCGGGAAAAAGGTCCCTTTTCGTTTCGCTTCTTCCTGAGATTCTCTACGTGCAAAACAACCTGCACTGACCTTGACACAGTGGTGTCCTCTCAGGGAAGAGTCTTATTAAATGTATTTATGGTTTTAAAGTTTTTCCACATTAAACATCAATTAGTACATCTATAGAAAGCTGTAATTATTCAAACCTGGGACACCAGTGTTCAGAACCCCTTGTTTATTGTTATGCACATACAAGCAGACCAGCATTTAATTAAAAGTAGGCCAAGAGTCGCTGTATTTGAAGTTTCTCACAGTGCACTTCTGGAGGGAAACAAAGGCTGCAGCTTGATGAAGGAGTAATTGCTTTGTTTACTTGTGAAAATGCGCATTCTGGGTGTCAGCTGGCTCAAGCCTGAAGTTTGTTTGTTATTAGCGAAGGCGTGAACTATTTTATTTATCCCCTTCTTCTGAGCTGTTCTCATTATATTCTTCAGTCCTGCTCAGAACTGGATGGTACTGTTTTCTGCCATGGTCTTTAAATGTGTGTAAACTGTGCTGTTGGTACAGAGGGAGAGAGACCCGGTGTAGCAGCAGGGCCGTCCCGGAGCGGGAGGCAGGCTCCTGGGCCTGGGCTCCTCTTTCCCCAGCCCCGAGTGGAGCGGAGACAGGGAGGCGCAGCGTGTTTACCTGTGTGTCTGCCTCTCTCCCCCGGACGCCCTCGCTTTCATGGAAAGGCTCCATCGTGGAAACTTCCCTCTGAAGGGAATCTCTGTATTACAACCTTAAAGAACTCTAATTATTATAATTATGGCTCGTGCACACAAACACACAGCGTAGGAAAAAATCTGCGAGCACTTACCACAAAGAGAATACTGCTTATATCAGGACCGGGCAGCAGGAGGCTGGGGTGATTGCATAGACCTCCCTTTTACCCAGGAGTTTTTTTTTTTTCTGCTTCATGCTTCAGGTCTTGAACAGTAGGCACTAAACATTTGTTAAGTGTTTCCCCTCCCAGTTTGGTTTACCAGTCATATGTGGAGGCATAAAGACTCGCTTTTTTGGGTTGCTTTCTGCAGTGCCTTTGTGGAGCACTCTTCTCGTTAACCCTTCGTGGATGGTAGAGAGGGGGGAGAAAGCACAGGGGTGTAAGTCACGTTTTCCACCACCAGTAAAGGCTAGTGTTTGGTAAGACACACCACCCCGCCTCTTTCTGTGGTAGGCGGTGTAAACAAAATTGAGAAACCGAAAGATTTTGTTATGATTGGAATTCTGCCAACATACAGGTCTACAGTATGTCACTTTAGACAAGATGTGTCTGTCATTTTCAGTTTTTAATATCCAAAATAAAGTGTAGGATTATTTGAATGATTATATTCCACTTGCCAGGCTGTAGAACGTTGCCTCTTTAATGTTTATTGACTGCATTCACGTTTTAGCTTTGTTTCTTTTATCTTTCGCACTGTGTTATATGTGGCACTAGGCCATGCCAGCCTCTTGAAAACCTGAACAGGTACCTCAAAGCTTGTTACAGCTTGTAACAAGTTTGAGTTACAAGTTGTAGGAAGCGTTACATTGTTCTTCATTTTGTCTGTGTTTATTTGGTTATTTATTTTGAATTGAGGCTTGAGCAGAGGCCCTGATGTTGTGAGTCTGCGTGTAGGTTGCGTGTGTGAGGGAGAGCGCTGTTGCGCAGAGCAGAAGGTGGGAGTGTGGAAGCGGATTGCTCCAGCTGAGTGTGGGGGGGCGGCGGGGGATTTCTGAGCGTGCTCTGTGGGGACCGGGCCAGGAGGGCCGAGGCGACCGCACACATGCGGTCAGGGCAGCTGATCTGCAGGGCGCACGTGTGCTCACACAGAGGAGAATTCTCCCGCTCTCTGTGGCAGGGAAAAACCGGGGGGTGGGTGGGTTGCAGAGAGTGAGCTCACTGCCTGCTCGGAGTGCTGGGAGAGCCGCGGCGAGGCCAAACTTTTCGTGGAGGCACAGACACTCCGCGGTGGCGCTAATCATTGTTTTGATGTTCTGTGTGTAATTACTGTACAGTCAAACGTGGGAAATCACGGTAAAAACTTAGACAAAAGGCCATGGGACATTTTCTCAGTGTCCACAAAATGGGAACAAGGGGTATTCTTGAGCCATACAGCTCATTTGGAAACTATACTTGACTTCTAATCTCGGTATAAATTCGTGAATCGTTTAGTGTAGTACATACAGTTTTAAGCAAAGACATTTAGACCAGGAAAAAAAAAAACTAAATGTGAACAAACAGGGCAGGAATTTATCTTTTGACTGGGCAATCACTGAACTGCTTAAGCAGCCGATGCACAATGTCAGATAGATAGCGTGTTTGCTTTACCAGCTTGCTACGTTGGTCTGTTCTTGCACAACGATGTAGATGCAAACCAGGACAGCATGTTATGTTGCATTTTACAAACAAAGAACAAAGTTTGAGGCAGTGTTGGAGTCAGGAGTGGTCAGTGCATTCCGCAGAAAGCTATCATCGGTATTGACCGCAGGTCCGGGAATGCCACAGTACTGCAGGTTTCATAAGAATGATGAAAGCAAGCATACATAACCTCCAACTCGGCCTTTGCCCTGTTGCGTTCTCACTGCCAGAATTATAGAAATTAATTTAACCAGCAATAACGTAAAGGGGGGGGGTCAGTAACTAGCCTGGATGCTTTATAGAAATCCAAAGAATCCACCAGCTTCGAATTATGCAGTCGAATACTTTGTAATTGAGTGATTTATTGTCAGTTTTCTAGAAATGTGGCTGTTTTGGTGTGTTGTGTCTCTTGGTGGCCTATTTATAAAAGAACATGCGTAGGGCTTGAGGTGTGAGGGCTTGGTGAGTTGTGACCTGTGAGAGACAGCGCACCGCTTCCCTTTGGCCTACATACAGCAGACTGTCAGCGTCTTTAGGTCTGGGGTGAGGTGATGGGCATTGCGGGCTTTACAACATCCTGCCCGAACGCAGACGGCAGTCTGAGGCCGTCATTGAGAAAGGCTGGAGGCCGCCGCTGCTGCCAGCGTATGGGGAAAAGCTGGAGACCGAGATGAGGAAACGCAGACGCGACCTTTTACCCGATTCCCGAGGTCGCAGTCCCACAGCAGGGGACACGGCCAGGCGTCCCTCCGCGTTATCAGTGAATGACTTCAGACCCGGCGGGTCGAAAGCGCCCCTGTCCGTTTTCGTGGCTTCCCCCGCCGGAGATCGATGGTGATGTAGCAGCTGTTATCTCGAGCGAACAAAACAAAACGCAGACGGTGCGTTTGTGCATTGGTGAACTCACTGTGTGTGACTTACATGCGTAGTAGATTTCCCCAGATCTTCCTGAGCCAAGGCAGAAACAGCTGACGGCAGACTGGCCGGAGTCTCGGCTCAGTCTTTCCCAATCTTGAACTGTTGTTCGGCCGTCAGGTCTGCCAGAGGTGGTGTAAGTCGACACCCGGGCCTTGTCCTGAAATGTGCAGGAGTGAGACATTAACTGTCTGGGGCTAAGGGGACTGGGCCAGGTCAGTGGAAAGCTGCAGCAGAATGTTACCTGATCGATCGCACGTACTAACCCGGATGGGCCTCTGAGCACAGTTAGGGGACTGCGGCTGCATGGAGATTTTTAGATATGCTTCCTCGTAATCATTGTGTGCAGAACTAACTAACTAGAGCAGGCAAACAAGTATTTAACCCTCTGCGGTCGTATCAGAGTGAATATTTGGTGCGTGCTTTGTCAGAGCATTGCACTGTAGCTGGAGGTGAAGGGCCTGTATAGATAGATAGATTAGATAGATTCAACTTTGTTGTCGTTGTGCAGAGTACAGGTACAAAGCCAATGAAATGCAGTTAGCATCTAACCAGAAGTGCAAAAACAAGTATTATTTACAGAAAGTGCAGTTGAGTAATTACTCCAGTATAGGAAATGTTATATTTTACAGTATGTACAGTGTTAACAGATAATAAATATGTATAATATATTATTGTGTTGTACATAGGGGGGTGAAATGGACAGGGTTGGAAAGGGGAGAGTATATATAAGGGTTGTATGTACAGTATTGACAGATATTTACAGATGGTTGTATGTATAATGGGCTCTGGCCTGTTGCGTGAGTGAGGCGTCAAGGTGTTTGTTCAGAGAGGAACAGGTTGGAGAGGCCTGGTGACATAATGCTGCAGGTCACCGAAACCTGGCAGGTTTGCTGATTGTCAGAGTAGTCCTGGCACGCCCCCCATACCCCCCCCCCCCCCTTCCCAGCAACCCAGTGTTAGCTCCGAGCTGCACAGCATCGGTAGGGCTGGCCAGAATCCAGCACGGTTCGGTGTTTCGCTCAGAGGAGCAAGTCTTGGGGCTGATCTGAGACCTGCCTAAGACTCTGTGCTGTTCTGAGTGCTTGTGGAAGCTTGTGGTTTCCACAGTGAAACACCTTAGGTGCCTCTTCTTATCACTGTCACCCAGGCTGAGGAAGCTGACTTCAGAATCAGCATGTTAGTGAGATTTGTGTCATCACAACATCTTCCCGTAATTCTTGAAGTCAGGCTCAGCTTGGATGGTAACGCATCTCAGAGGAGATGCGGCCCTGTTTTCCTGGTCTGTGTGTAAAGAACAAATGTGTCAGTGTAGGCCTATGCTCCACCTCAGTGTGACTGAAAACAATAATAGATGCTTGCATTATTACTGTGCTTGCATGCATGAGTTTCACACGGTCTGGGCAGAACCTGTTTTTACCATGCTGTCAGTTAAAAAGTGTCACACAAAACAATGCTTTATCTCTGCTTTTTAAATTTGCACAATAAAGGAAGTGTGAATGGCTGAATTATTTTTCCTGAGCGCATGCTTAGCTGGCAGGGTAAGGACTTCATTAAGAGAGAGTAAAAGGGGCTAAACAGAGGTGTGTGATTTGTGAATGGGTGCATGCGGGTTTAGTGCAGGCCGTGAGGTGGTTGTGGGGGGGTTGGGGGGGTCCCGAGCGGCTGCAGGAAGGCAGATCCTGGTTCAGTGTGCACATGCATGGTAGGGGTGGATAAGCTTTATCAGCCAGAGACAGACCGGCAGGGCACACTCGGGCTCAACCTTCCTCTCTCTCGAGATCCGCAAGGCCCGGCCCCTTTTCTTAGAAATACGATTACTGGTTAAAAGTGTTGCGTAGCGCTATCTGGGCCCTGTGGTAGACGTAGCTTGCGGTTCCTCCCTCTCCATGTTCGCGGGTTCCGTCTCTTCCCTTTTCTTGTGAAACCTTTTTCTGTTCGGCGTTAACCTCTTGCCTCAGCACTATTGTGCGCTAAATAGCTGTCTATCTCTTCCTTTGTCTCTACTCTGCCTTGCTTCTTGCTGTGGGGCCGGTCGTTTGTAGTGAGTCAAGTTTTGTCAAAACTGTTTGCATAGAAACCGAGGTGGTATGATACTTTCAGTCCAGCAGTTCAGGTGGCGCTCGGTTTACAAAGAGAGATAGGCGGCGTAGACTGACACAAGTCCCCTTCTGAATGTTGTTTTGAGGTTTTGGTAATGGGTTTTAATCAGAGGCGGGTGATCTTACATCTTAAGGTGGAGTCTCTTCAGATACGTGTGGTTCAGAGGTGCGGTCAAGGAGAACGGGGAGGAGGGGAGTGGGATGAAAAGAACACAGATGAGTCAAGGTTACCTGAAACAGGGGAAGGGGAATTTTCGACACGAAACCCCAACTGGTCCTGTCCCGTACAGGCACACACACATCTGGTAAACAGTGTCAAATGGAAACGGCACAAAGAAACAGAAATGACATGATACCACCTGTAACTGAACTGAAAGGAGGCCATTAACTCTATCATACAAATGCACTCTTTTAATACAGAAACCATCCTTGTATTTGTTTAAGCAAATATTTGGACAGACTTATTTTAAGCTATACATTTAGGCTTTACAAACAGCTATACAGAAGCGGAAATAAGGTTGTCAATTTCAAATGCAGCCTTTAACAAAATATCTATCAGGTTGATTTTTCTATACTATCTAACCTATACATTTGTCAGTTAACAGCAACATAGTTTTATCCATCTTTGTACCAGCTTCCACCCAGAAAGTTATTTATATGATGTGTCCTGTCAGCGCTAATCTTCTCAAAGGTTGCGCTGATGCAAAAGCCCAACCTGGAGCTTCCAGAGAAGTGGCAGCACCACTCACACCCTGACTGGCACATCAACTTCCTGTACTTCTGCATGAGTACTTTGGCAGTCACGTATGGCAAGGCTATAACCTGTTAGAGTACCCTGACATGGGTATATGACAGGGGTCAGTGACATAATAGTATTCTAGGCAGCAGTGGAAGATGTGAGGCATAGGTTTAAAAAAAAAAAAAGCATTGGGGTGTGTCACTATATAGAACAGGAAGCAAGGACTGGAAGGAGGAAGCACTCTCCCTTTGGTAGATGGCATTGCTCACATTCTTGGATTAGCAACTCAGATGCAAACCTGCCTGCATAATCTGTGTCATAACAGCGAATGGGGCAGTGAGACTTTCCTCACTGGCTTAACTGGTGCCAGTTTCGAACAGCTGTTGTCTTTTTTTTTTTTTGGATACTTTTTTTTGCCAACATGGGTAACCTGTGATGTGACGCCAGGTTTTTGGTAAACTTGCTTTTGAAGTAGAGGCCGATTCGATTGTAGCTTTGACCTCAGGCGAAGAGAAGAGCTCAGGCTCAGTGACACGCAGAATAGCCAGGGGCCCCAGCCGTCGTATCTGGGCGGAGAATCGCAGAGATGAAAGATTATGGAGATTCGCAGAAGCGGCTGCCGCCTCTCTACTGAGAACCAGAGCGGCGGGAGAGATCCTGAGTCTGCCATGGCTGCCGCTCCGGCTCGGCTCAAGGGCCCCACGTCTCCCGGAGAAAATGAGAATAGAAACCGAGATATCTGACTCCGTTTCCTCTTACCTTATTATGACCTTTAAGGGCGTGCGGTTTTAAAAAGAGCCCTTTGCTCAGGCAGCTTGGATGCTGGACGCGTTGAAATAAATGGATGCCGTCAGGCTTATGTTCCAGCGGACGTGTGACGGTTATCGTTACTTATGAGAGTAAAATGATGGAAGACATTCACTGGAAGTTTGTGGCACTGAGTTTAATGTCAGCAGGTATTTTTTTGAATACCGTCGAAAAGTTTGTAAATCGTTTGAAGAGAATATTTATTATAGTTGCAGACAAAGTAGCTGGCTTTATTTTATAAATTTGCACTATGGTTTGTTCCTTTTCTATTTTTTTCTGACAAAAAAAAACCAAGAAACAAAAACAAAACAAAAAAATGCATATATATTTGCAGGTGTGTGGTCCCAGAGGAATACCATCTCAGTGTATTGCTCATTACATTTAACTGAGCAGTTGAATTATTGCTGTAGTGTAATAATGGAGATTGCCAGTTAATATCAACACATCACTCAATTCTTGGTACACTAACAATAGCAGTTTAAAATAATTTAACTAAATTTTATGGGGTTTTTTTTTTTTTTTTTTACACTCTGCCGCTAAGCTGTTTCGTGACCCCTGCTTTGCTACTTCCTACGGTTGCATGTTGTCCTCAGAGCAGGGTGATACCGCAAAAGAGGAAATTGACTAAGAATTTCTCAGAAGATTTGTGGTGTGCGTCATGTGACTTGCTGGAACTAACAAGCTGCTCATTTGCATATCAGGTTGAGGACGGGGGGAGCGGGGGTGCTGGCCGTGTGGAGAGAGGCCCTCGGAGCCTTGTTTACATCTGCGGTTAGCAGCAGTGACTCAACAGTAGCCGTGCATGCGCTGCCGGAGCCCGCCAAAGCGCCAGGGCATGTAAACGCTGTGAGAGCTGCACCTGCCGTAATTTTAGAAAAGGTGTTACAGCTGCTCTAAAAATGGGAGGCTGGTCATGGTTCATTGAGGCATGATGCTAAAATGGGTTGCGCCCTAACGTGGTGGAGCTTCGTTTTGAATAAGTGCCAAAAAGGTGAATTTGACACGTTTGGAAGATGGCCTGATTCCACCACGGCCCCCGGAAACAGCCTTCGCCAGAGAACCGGAGCAGAAAAAGGAAAAATCAGGCCATTCAGACAAAAAAGAATGTCCTTTTGTTGGCTGATCACTGTTTCCTCACCAGCATTCCACACACTGGGGCAACCGCAGAAACTTTTGAATGAGAGAACCTGTTTAACTTGGCTTATATCTGAGCCTGGAAGACGTAAGATTGCAAGGAGTCTGTGTGGCAGGCTGCCTGGCCCAGCATCCCTGTGCACAGTAGCAGTCCAGCTAGTTTTATCCCAGCAGCACACTGAGGTGAGGCTTTCAAAGGCTGTTTAATAAGTACATGTGGACCATGGTGGAGTTCCCATTCAGAAAAGTACATGGGAAAATGTTCTGATGAAAAAGAAAGTTCACGTAACACAAATGCATGGGCCAAAAACAAAACTGGAAAGATTGAGTTTTCTGCGTCAGTGTGTAGCATAGGAAGCACAATAGCTATGACGCCTCACTGCTAGATTTGCCTGTTAAGAGTTGGGCCTAACAACTCTCTCCATAGCAACAGTAGCAAGCTAGCTACAAATGTTTACACGCATTCTGTAACGGTGTCCAGGTAAAACCCTGTGAGAGTGGAATATTTGACTAATATAACTACCTGGAATAAACTTTAAAAGATCAGTCTGAAAACTGTAAATATTTTGGTAAAATGTTTTGCAGTTGTTTTCTGAATCTGCAGGGTGGAGACTGTGCTCTTAATCAGTAAATCTATTGTTTGCATAGCCTAAAATCTTTGCGGTTCTTCATTCTCTTTCTTCAGACCCAGTATACAAAAACAAAGGTGTAACTTTAAATCTTTAAACACCAGGTCTGCCCCCCATCCCCGCCCATGTGAACAAACAGAAAACATTCACTCGATGGATTCCATTTGTGCAGTAATGTTTTGTCCTTTCTTTAAAACATATTTTTCTGCTTGCAGCCGATCAAGTGTATGGAGACCAAGATATGCATGAAGTGGTCCGAAAGCACTGTATGGACTACTTGGTGAGTCATCTCTCTCCACGGCTTAATCAGAGTGAAAGGCAGTAATGACATTCCAGAACTTGCATCTGATGAAAATTATTCATTTCTCTCTAAAACGCACCAGCATGCGTGTTAAAAGAGGTGCTTCTTTTGCAGATGAAAAATGCAGACTACTTCTCAAATTATGTGACAGAAGACTTCACCACATACATCAACAGGAAGAGGAAAAACAACTGTCACGGGAACCACATTGAGATGCAGGCAATGGCGGAGATGTACAATCGACCAGTGGAAGTTTACCAGTACGGTACAGGTGTGTAGCCCAATGTTGGACTACTGCCACAAGCACCTGAGCGCCAGTGACCGTTAGAGGGGGCTGCCAGGCCCAGATAGGGGAGACGCTTCAAACTGATCACTAAAGACAATAAATGACTCCCACTCTTAGATAGGGGAGTGGTTTCCAAATGTAAAGGATCACTTTATAGTAGGAGGAAAGAATGAAGGAATGGTCTAGTGTGGGAGAATAGGAATTAGTCTCTCCACATTTCTGTATCTTATAGCTGTTGGAGGCTGTTCTTTAGCCTTGCTGTACAAATGACAGCAGTGAAAGTTATACCACTGTTGATGCCAAGAGTATAACTTCCTGTGGTAACTTACATTTGCAAAGCATGCTTAAGCTGCTGCAGTATTATTTTAATCCTAAAAACAAACCTGATGCCACAGCTTTGATATGCAGGCTAAGTCTGCTGATGTTTTCATCGCTGTCAGCATGCCTGATTCCAGTTCGGTTTTTATACACTGTTTTAAAAAAGAGAAATGTGAAACGATATTTAAAGAAATTGTCACTTGATGAAGGTGTTTGTACTGTCTGTACCTGTTTTTGGTACCGAATTGTTGTTCATGAATGTGTATTTACTGTTCCTCCCTCTCCGTCTTAAATGTTCCAGAACCAATCAACACGTTCCATGGTATCCACCAGAACAACGACGAGCCAATCAGAGTCAGCTACCATCGTAACATTCACTACAACTCTGTGGTGAACCCAAACAAAGCCACCATTGGAGTTGGGCTGGGGCTGCCTGCCTTCAAACCAGGGGTGGGTACCTTCAGTGGGAGCTCCTGTAGAAAAAAAACAAGCGGATTACATTGGGGTTTGGTTCCATCTCATCGCTGTTGAGCCCAGACAATCATATATTCATTCAAATTATGGTAGGATATGTTGATAATATACTGTAGTCCGTAGAGCGCAACACAAAGTTCCTGAGGTTCAGTTTCTTGTAAGTATACAGAGGGAATGACTGACCAGTCCTCGTGCTGGTGTGGTGTGGTTAGCAACTCAGTGTGAAAGAAGCTAACCCAACCTCATTAACCCCTGTCCGTTTGATTGAGCTATACCAGTAGAGTGTAATAGCAGGCTGTCTGCACAGCAGCACGTTTCACTTGTCAGCCAGCCAGACCCCTGACACACACACGCACACACACACGCACACAGACATACACACACAAATGCGCACGCACGCAGAGGCACGCACACTCTGACACGGGAGTGCCATTTCGGGGGAAGAGGGCTGCGTTCGCATTGTCATTAGTGGTATGAGCCAGAGCTCCTGTCACAAAATGAAGCCGCTGGAGTAATTTATGTAGCGAGCGTGGCAATCGTCATTCCAGCATCGTTTATGTATCCGTTCCATAAACAGACCAAATATGAAAACGAGACACTGAAGTGAGTAATGCGTGCCTGTGTATGCACAGCAGAGCAGCCCAAACACAGTGTCTGCTCCCAGGGTTTACGCCGAAGGCTGCCTCTGATTATGACGTTTAAAGGGGACGTTTAAACCTGCGCGGTTCAGATGTTTTGTCTATTGTCTGGAGTGTGTGTTTTTCTGGCATGTTCAGAAACAGACCTGAGGCTTTTGAATTGGTGGCTTCAGAACAGAGCCGGTCAGCCCTGTGCCGTTCTGTCACCGAAGCGGCTTTTGGGGGGGGGTTTTGTTTGCAGAGAGGCAGGGTAGAAATTAGGTGGCACTCCTTGGCTCATCAAAGCCCTGAGAGGCTGAAAGCGTGGCCCGGGAGTGTCCTACTTCCAGAATATGCACACATCAAAGGGCCAGGGGGCGGCACTCGGAGAGGGGAAACATTCCACACGTCCCTGACTCTGAGGGCCAGGCTATTAGCAGCACACTGTCCTGTTTGTGCCCGAGGTGCCTAATGATAATACTCTGATGGTCAACATGCAGCACAGCATCCATGTTAAGTGTTCCTCCAGAACAAGAAAACCCCACTGTTGTTCCCTTCTCTGTCTATTTTCTCATCGGGCTGTTATCTTGGAACTCCTCCTTGCCTTAGCGGTCAAATTTGATCCAAAGCCAACTTCTCAGTTGAATGTTTACAAACTTGCTAATGCCTATTGTGCTGTATTGAGAAATTGTTGGGGCTGTTTATAGTGGTGTTGCCAGTTTAAACCATTACACTTGTCTGTTCTCTTTCGCTGTACACGTGTTGCGGTGATCTAAAGATAAAGTCATGTGATTGCGTCCGCACCGTAAACATGGAAACACCTCATACCTGTTTGGTCAAAACAAGTGCAGCTTCACGTCAGCGGGATGAAATCACATTCCTCACAAATGAGTCTGAGTGTCATCTGGCCTCCATTCTTGCCCCTCTCTCTGAAAGTAACAGCGTGTGTGCCGTAGCTGTGGAGTGGGGCCCCTGGGCCAGCACTCTTCTGGTGACAGCCCATTGTGTTTGGGTACGTCACCCCCTCGCCTTTTTCATAAACTGAAAAACAGAATCCCTGCACCATAATTAGCACTGCACCAACATGTTACTGTAGGACTGCACTCAAGCACGTACTCTTAACCTATTTAAACCCCCCCCCCCCCACTTCAATGTTGAACTTAAGCTTCAGCTGCATCCCACTAAGAAATCTCCCCTCTATGCTTTTCGACTAGGGAATAGGAGGAAAAACGACAAAAAAAGTTTGTTAGAACAGTACTTCGCATATGTCAGTTGGAATTTCCTATAAAATATAAAATTAACAAAAAAAACTTGAGAAATGCATCAAGTTGACCAGTGACCAGCTGGCCAAAAATTGTAGTTTTGTTTCTCTTTAATGGTTATGGATTTTATTATACTAATTGGATGTCCTGTATGGTTTTGAAAAATACAAGAGCCTCTGAAATGAAGAGGGAAGACTTGAGGGCATTGAACTCAGCCTTATCACTGACCCTCTCAGCGTTACTACAGCACTGTATTGTAAATGTGCAGGTGAAGTTTATTAAAGTATAAGGCATTCACCTCTTATCGCACGCAAGACCTTGAACAATGAAGACTGTTTCATATGAAAACATTTCCACAATACTCGCATATCGTCCCTCATGCAGTGATAACGTAAACAACAATTTAACACAAATAAGCCGTCACAACCCGGCGGGCACGAAGTTCCCGATAAAAAGAAGGTCCCGGTGAGGCCATTTGGGAACTCTTTGTGCTGGAAAAGCACATCAGATCTTATCGGCAGAAGCCGGGAGCGGGTCCCCATGCAGGACAGCAGTGCTCGCCGCGTACTGTACCGGGGTCAGTCGTGTGGAGCGGCCAGTTTGGCAGGTGAGAGGGGCAGAGGGCCGTGCCGAACAGGGCGTGCGGTCACACTGTTCGGGAGCTCAGGACATGCAGTGTACTGTGAAAGAGGCACGGGAACATGCCACACCAAACGCACCCCGCAGGCACAGACACGGCACACTGCTGTTGCTACAGTCTTCAGCACATGAGAAATGTGTGCCTAATTGTCAGGTACTTTTTTTTTTTCCCAGTTAAGGGACTCCAAAGTTTTTTTCCCTACTCAAAGAAAAGCCTTAGTTATGTTCTCAGATCTACTGTGTTTGTTCTCTTGCTCACTATGATGTGTACAGATTGGAAGTACATGTATTCTTTTGGCTTGTTTGAACTGAATTGATAAACTGTAGTCTCGGGGCCACCCAAGTACAAACTCCAACTTGACCAATCTGTTGCTGATAGTCAGCGTTACATGGTGGATGCTTTGGATTCAGTATTGCGCAATCATTGGTATGCACAGATATGTTCTTTTTAGGGGTCAGCTTTAAATGTGATACATGATTATTTTTGACACAGATCCAGCCAATAGAGTTGACATTTAGGTCTGTTGCTGTTGCTCACCATGATATATTAGTGGCGTTTCAGGGATCAATGTGGAAACAGACATTAATGTAATTGTTTGAATTTACTGTGACCCACACACAACCAGTAATCAACCACTGACAAACCTATTTAACAGTGCCATCTGAACTACTTTCACTACATTTCACTACCAGTAAGCAGTGGATAGCAGGACATGCCACTGCTGCATGAACAGACACAGTGAGGAGGCATTTCATTGTATAGCTGAAATGATTTGTACAGTTGTTTTTTTATACAGCATGAGATATGCACACACTTGGCTGCATGTTTCTTTGGGCAGTGTAGAGCGTTCTGCACGTGACCGTCTCCCTCGCTGTCGCTCTCGCTCCCAGCAGTATGCAGACCAGTCGCTAATGAAGAATGCCATCAAAACCTCAGAGGAGTCGTGGATCGAGCAGCAGATGCTGGAAGACAAGAAGCGGGCCACAGACTGGGAGGCCACCAACGAGGCCATCGAGGAGCAGGTGGCGCGGGAGTCCTACCTCCAGTGGCTTCAGGACCAGGAGAAACAGGCGCGGCAGGTGAGAAGGCGTGGGGGGTCAGCTCCCAAACAGCACAGGGTCACTCCTGTCCAGTGCAATTTTCTCTCAGGATGTTCAGTGTCCACTTCATGGACATATTTACCAGACCCAATCCCCCCCGAGGATTGTTTATAGTATAAATGTAAGTGTATTATTCATGAAATTGTCACATTTTGGAAATTAATGAAGTACCAGTTGGGCTAACCATAGCCATGTCAGAAGAAGCACACCTCTACTATGTACCCATGGCTTAACAGAAATGGTGTTTGACACACAATTGCTGGTATGACATCATGACTTTAGATTTACCTGGGACAAGTAAATCTGAATGAAGAACAATTTAGGAATGTCTCTGATCCGAGTATATCAACGCAAAAGCAGTAATTACCCCTCTGTGTAGAATAAAAGCTTAGATTTATCATTATATGAATTTTATTTTCATTTTCGAAAAAACCATTTCCGAGAAGCTGAAGGTGTGATCAGAAAGGACCCCCTCGGGGGGCCTGAGGTCATTGAACTCGTTCACTACGCTCTCTCACCTTGGCCACAGGTTGTTGTGTGACATTGACGTGCGAAGCCTGCGGCATTCCTATAAGTGGCCGATTTAGCTGAAGGCTGAGCTCGCTCCGGTGACAGCGTTATCCTTTAAGAATATTATGACCTTTTTGTCAAATTTGAATATGTGGAATAGGCTACGCAAATAAATCCTGACCTTTTCAGGGGAGAATATAGGGCGAGCCAGCAGAAAGCAGGATAATGAAAGTGGTCCTGTAATCATGGTCTGACAAGTTGAAACCTGAAAAATCGTTCTCTTGTATTAAAATGAAGAAAATAAGACCTACAGGGGAAATTTAAACTGGAATGACTGAAGGACTGGAGTTTGCCACCCCTTGCATAGCAAAGGAATTCTCGTAGTTTTGTGGAAAACACATGCAGAGAATAAAGGATAAAAATGTGTATGAAGTGATTATTAAAATTATAAAAAGGCAGATTGGAAATAAGCAAGTCAGGGTAGCACATTTACATTTTAAATGTAGGAGTGCTGTAGGTTGCATATTTTTGCAGTTTTCATGCTATGTTGTAGCACAGAAAGGCTCATCATATAAGAAGCAAAAAGATGTTATGTAGTCATTATAAATATGAAGGTTTCACTGTAAGGTGCATTTTTGCCGTATAAAATATTTAATTTTCCCTCCCCTTCCCCAGTTGTGGAATAGGGAAAATAAAAAAACACGAAACACGCAAGATCAAGGTTCCTACCCAGAGAGGGGAATTATTTTAAAATTCGATGTTTTTTCATAACAATTGATTACTTAGGAACGGGGGACTATTATTCTTATTCTGAGTCATTTTATCTTTCTCTTTTTAAGCATTTCGAAATCAGAAGTGGTTTTATTGACTATCAAGGGACCTGGTCTGGTTTCAACATACAGGATTCACGAAAAGAATTATGGATTCCTAAACTGCACACTTAATAACAACTACTTTTGCTCACAAATATATACAGCTGCAGAGAGGCAGCAGTTAGCTACCTGAAAAAAATTATTGAAATAACTCATTTTCCCTCAAGGAATGCTGAAGTTTTTTCCTTTTCCCGTTTCAGGGAATATGATGATTAAGTGATGATGATTAAAAATATAAACAGAAGACCAATGAGAAGATGAACAACAGACTGACAATATGGTGCACTGTATTGCATAATGCTGTGTGGCTATTCTTGCCAGCTGTGCAAATTCAGTGCTAGTAGAGGTCTGACAATAGCCCGATCACACCTAACTGGGCCCCAAACCATTTCCTGCGCAAGTGTTAAGTGTGATGTGCACGTGTGAATACAGAGTGCTCTGCACTGTGTTTACAGTGTGCCTTCATGCTGCATTCAGCTATTACCTTAAACCTTGGGTCTTCTTGTAAATGTAGTCGCAGCCAAGCGCCTAGAAGGGGCCAGTATATGAACCCCTCTTATTTAGAAACCCCTGTGCTTCATTGAGATGTCGTGTGACACCTGTATGTCCCCCCCCGTCTGTCCGTCAGCCCCGGAAGGCCAGTGCCACCTGCAGCTCGGCCACCGCGGCGGCGTCCAGTGGCCTGGAGGAGTGGAGCGCCCGTTCCCCTCGGCAGCGGAGCTCCGCCCCCTCGCCGGAGCACCCGGACCCCCCGCACCCGGACACAGCCACCAAGCCCCCTTCCCCCGCCGGGGCCGGCCTCATGATACCCAAGCCCCCCTCGCCTTGCGCCCCGGGTCAGTCGCCTCAAGAACGCAGGCCACCTTTTAACGGAGCGTTGTGTTTGGGGAGCGCTATTGCATACGCGTCAAACAGAAACACTAGGCATAGCGTAGCATGGCGATAGCTGGAATGTGCGCTGACAGAGCGCACCCACTGATGATGCTCAGTGTAGGGTGGCAGTGTAGCGTAGTGGTTAAGGAGCAGGACTCGTTCGATCCCCCACTGGGGCACTGCTGCTGTACCCTTGGGCATGGTACTTAACCCGTAATTGCCTCAGTAAACATCCAGCTGTATGAACGGATAACACTAAAAAAAAAGCCTGTAACTGATGTAAGTCGCTCTGGGTAAGAGCGTCTGCTAAATGCCAATAATAATAATAATAATAATAATGTGTCCCTCAGGTCCCAGCAGCCAGTCCTGTGTGGGGTCAGACAGAGCCACGTCCTCTTCCCTTGTGTCTCTGTACCCCGCGCTGGAGTACCGTGCTATTATGCAGGAGATGTCACCCACTGCCTTCGGTAAGACAGCTCGTGCACCAGGAGTGGACAGCGACGAGCCACCTCCCCCCCCCCCACCTTTCAGAGCCACGTCTGAAAATGACCATTCTAAGTGCCTGTGATCGTAGCAACCCCTTTGTCTGGTTGTACAGGGAAATGGACGTCTAATTTGAATACGTCTTAGCAGATGCTTAAAATATTTGGCGATTGTCAACAGATTTTAGGGGTTCCGGTGGGCAGGACCTAGTGCAGTGTAATTGGCTTTTGAGAGAGCGTTCCAGTTTGTTTCTGATCAAGATCTGGAAAGCAGGTGATTGGGTGGTTGAAGCACTTATGCAACCAGTAAGACCACTTAATGCAAAAATAGAAGGTTTATGTAGTGAAACTCAAAACAGATGCTTTTTGACTTAAGCAAAAACAACCTGTGTATCAGCCTTCCTAAGCTGTAAACAGTTGCTGTGAGTTACTTTGTGTTATAACTCACTGTGTGCAAATTTAAGGGCAAAGACCAAGCAAACAATTATAGTGTTTAAATATGATTTGAGAAGAGAAACTAAGAAACTCATTTGAAGCCTAGAGGCCTAAGAGCTTCTCATATTGATTGAAGAGAAGGACCACCTTTGCTTTGGTTTGAATATAATGCCTTGCACGTTTGTTTTTTTTTCCTCATTGTAGAATCACAGATTTTCCATTTTTTTTGCTTTTAGGCTTAACAGACTGGGAAGATGATGAGATTCTGGCTTCCGTCTTGGCGGTTTCACAACAAGAGTACCTCGACAGCATGAAAAAGAACGCAATGCACAGAGAGCCTTCACCAGACAGTAGTTGATATTGGGGATGGGGTGTCGCTTAAAAAAAACAACAACTGGGAAGTGACAAAGCAGAAAAAAAAACACATTTTTTCTCAGTCATCATAATATGTTCCAATCTTCTCTTTTACTCCTTCCACCCCTCCAATCTCTGTCTCTCCTAACACATCTATACAGTACCATCATATTCAGACCCTCCATTCCCCCTCCCTTTATACTACCCTTGACACCATTGGACTTATTTAGGTGCATGTTTAAATAAACACAACAAACATCATCATAGAAAATAAAAAAGAAAGAATAAAAATTGTAATAATGTCATACTTATCTTCTTAATGATTAATTAATATAATTTTGTTTTATTTTATTTTCTCTTTTTTGGGATGAAAAAATACTTGTTTTTTCTTGGAATAAAAAAAGAAAACTTTCTGAAGAAAATGCATCTTTTTATTTATTTCTTTTTTTTTTGGTCCATTTGACTTGAGAGATAAAAGAATAAATTGTCGTTTTAATTGTGGGTTTTATCTGCTAAATGGTACTTCAGTGTTGGGATTTTCAAAACAGAAACGTTCCATAACTAAGAGGTAGTATGATATGCTTTTGTTTTAAACTAAACAGATACATTATTCAACCTTATAGCTTGTTTTAACCCGTTGGGTGCATTGCCACCTCAGGGTTCCCGGTATGAATGAGACCCAAACAATAAGTAATGCACATCCTACTAGATCAGCTGTCTGGACCTATTTTGGACGGCTTTCTGTAACGCACATCCCACTAGATCAGCTGTCTGGACCTCTTTCGGTTGGGCTTTCCTTCGTTTTGCTTCACGTCACAGTTAGGAATGATGCGGTCAGTTTTTCATCCATAGCACCGCATGTGCTGGTGCTGCCTTTTGTCCAAACGTTCACCTTTCGGTAGCAGTTATTTAATTCCGTTTGTTACGGTAGCCACGAATGGCGCCTATTTTTGAAAGCCTGGAAGTGTGCGTGCGTACGCGTTTTCTTGCCTTGTGGTAATTTCTCTTTGTAAAACGGAAACTGTGCCCTTAGTGGGAGAGGGATGGGACAGCACCGGTCTCATTCTCAGTGCAACAGCGAAGATGGTAGCTCGCTGGATACCAACCACGATATACATCAGTTTTTCATCCTCCGTCCACACTATC
This sequence comes from Megalops atlanticus, assembly GCA_019176425.1. Taxonomy (NCBI): domain Eukaryota; kingdom Metazoa; phylum Chordata; class Actinopteri; order Elopiformes; family Megalopidae; genus Megalops; species Megalops atlanticus. Next base: position 31,089,370 of record CM032882.1, read on the forward strand.
CACTGCACTTAAAATAATTCTCCTTTTTCTCGAATCCTTTAAAATAGTGTGGAGCCACAACGAGCAATTACCAGCAGTGTCAATAAAACATTAACACTTTGTTGACAGGTTAGATTCAATCGATGTTTTATCTTCTTCAGTTTCTCCAGTTGTGTCATCAAGCTTTCTATAAATGACCTGTTTGTTTACATCAACGATAGCAACGTGGCTGACTTTCAGTTCAGTCATGAAATAATTGACGCATAACGTAACCAGTCGAAACTGATCCAGTTGGGTGCATTAAACTTATTTGAGTGCGAATTTATCGCGGAAAGTCCATACTCGGTGAATGCTAGTTTAGTAAGCAAAAGCAGAAAGGCAGCGAGCGCGCTAAATACAGAAAGAGAAACCGCAGGTCAGAATACCGCCACAGCTGCTCATTTACTGGAACGTTGATAGAGCGGTTAAATTCTGAGAAAAAAGGCGTCTGCGGATGTATGAATATTAAATTATTCAAATCATGCTACCGTATGATTGGAGCTATGTTCAAAATACCAACGGTGATTGGGTTAACGCGTAGGTGTGGGCGTGGTTACAAATGTAAACTTAAAAACAGCAACAAACTTTGAGTTGAACACAGAGGTGCCTCGCAGCACGGATAGGAAAGGCGTGCGTACGAACGCGGCGTTTAACAATTTGCGGTGGGACTTTTTTTTTTACAATAAATATTTCAGCGCTTTGTTGAATAAAATTCAAATTTTGAGCGGACTCGGTATGGACTATTGCTACTTTTGAACAAGAGCTATCGCGGTGATATCACTACTGTTTTTCTTGGACAAGTTTGAGGTTATTTTTTAGCATCCAATTTGAAAATGCTGGACACACGAATGGATGACCTGCACTTGCACCAAGTTAACGACGTCAGAGGGAAAACTGGTGAGGAATAGCAAGCTAACCAACTAGCTATCTTAAACCTGTGCTAACCATGACGCAGTTTCTCTGCGAAAATGGTTGTGTTTATGTTTGGGTAAAGAAATTAGCCAAAAAGCAATTCATTTTTTTTCAGAAAATGCACGATAGACTACATACGCATTGCAGTATACATCTTATCTGACTATCAGTGTTTTTACTCCGCAGCTAAAGAGCCTTTTGAAAAACAGTATCATGTTGGTGCGCTTCTGGGAAGCGGTGGTTTCGGGTCCGTCTTCGCTGGACAGCGCATCGTAGACGGATTGCAGGTAGCTAACAAACCATGCTAAACCACACAATCTAACGCTAGCTGTTCAGTATATCTGGATGGGTAGACTCCAGGTCTTTTAAACTAAATGATTTTAAATTTACGTCTAACGTCTGATTTTTTTCTTCATTTGATAGGTGGCCATTAAAAAAGTTTCCAGTGACAGAGTACAGCAATGGGCACGAGTGGTAGGTGTGATCTTCTTCACTACTACAACTACTGCTTGCTTGTGGCTGTTAATATGCGTGACCGATGGCTAGCTGCGCAGGATAAAAAAGTGTATATTTTATACGTCCCTCAGAATTACCTGGCCTGTCTACAAAACATCCATGCAATAGCTAGATCATTCATAAACAGTAAATAACCCACAACGTGTGTTAAGACCGATCAATTCATCTAAAAAACGCAACGTAGACGTAGCTAGATAACTTTGACATCGTATGTACCCCCACAGTAGCCACAAGTCTGGCGCCTTGCCAGATTGATTTGGGATGACGCTCAACAAAATAAAGAGTGAGATGGAAATTCCGCATCGGGCCTCCCCCTCACAGAAATAGCATTAACTTCGCTATTTTAATAACACTAATCTGTACTCCCCCTACTGGAAACTGAAAACAACAACACCGGCGTGCATTTTCAGTCTAAGCCCGGTGACGTGGCAGTGACGCGTTTCGGGATTTTCAAAACAAACCTGGTGGAAACTCGAGCGTCGGTAATTTCCCTAAGCCCACGCGCCCACCAGTCGCACAAAAACAAACGTGGCTACACAGCATTTAAAGGACAGCGTAGACTACCATGTTATGAACCAATATAGAATAAATCGGCACGTGTTTATTTAATGTTGTTTGGTATGATTCCAGACTGCCGGAGACAGCCGTATTGTACTGTTGAAGTGTGCGCATGAATACCTAAAACGCATTTCCGTCAACACTGTTGGAAAACAGTCAGTCCATTTGAAAAGATATTCAAGCTTGATGTTATCAGACAAAGCAGGCCAGATGACAAGAACACCAGAACTGACCGTGTTTACGTAACCTGTCTGTCACAGCCGGATGAGCCCAGCCCGGTTCCCATGGAGATCGTCCTGCTCCTGCAGCTGGGAGGCGGGTCTTGCTCTGGCCCTGCGCACAAGGGGGTGATCCGGATGCTGGACTGGTTTGAGATCCCTGGCCAGGGTTTTCTGATCGTGTTTGAGAGGCCGCAGCCTTGTCAGGATCTCTTCGACTTCATCACGGAGCGTGGAGCCCTCGAGGAACCTCTGGCTCAAAGGTACGGAATATCTGCCACCACCCCTGGCTCACAACTCACAGCTCAGGCCTGAGTGTGCAGGGATTGAGGGGGAAAAGGGTGCTTTTTCTGCATGTGAGAGAGCAGTAGTGCGTGTGTTGTAGGTGCCGTTAAACAACACTCACGCTCTTGCTGTATGCTTACAGGTTCATGCGGCAGATAGTGGAGGCTCTTCGGTTCTGCCAATCAAGGGGGGTCGTGCACAGAGACGTGAAGGACGAGAACGTGTTGGTGGACACCCGGACGGGAGACGTCAAGATAATCGACTTTGGCTCTGGTGCTCTGCTTAAAGACTCCGTCTACACAGACTTTGAGGGTGAGTGAGATCTCATGTCCAGCAGTCCAGGTTATATGTATTGGATATTAACATGACTTCCAAAGAGTGGGAGGTCGCATCTGTATATTCATGTGTTTACAGATGACTGAGGTGACAGTTGGTTCATGTTCCTTGCCCTCTATGAACCGCGGTAGCTAATATGGTTGATATTGTGCCTGTCCACAGGAACTCGAGTGTACAGTCCCCCAGAATGGGTCCTGCATCAGCGCTATCATGCACGGCCGCTGACCGTCTGGTCCCTGGGGGTGCTACTGTTCGACATGGTGTGTGGGGATATCCCCTTTGAGAGAGACAGGGAGATCGTGGAGGCCAAACCCAGTTTCACTAGGCGCATCTCTAAAGGTGAGCCCCTCACATTTTTTTGGGGTCACTAGAACATAGTGGCACGATAAAGGATTACCTGGTGATTCATTGTGGTTAGTTTGTTGAGTTACTCTACTCTGAACTAGACAGGAAAGTAAATGTAATGGAATTCATTAGAGGAAGAGCAGAAATGAACCTCTCCTTTTTTTTTTTTTTGACAGAATGCCAGTCTCTAATTCGCTGGTGCTTAGCATACCGCCCAGAAGATCGACCATCACTGGAACAGATCTTGCTCCATCCTTGGATGGAAACGACATCAGATGACTGTGGTGACTTGCAAGGAGGAGATGGCATGCCAAGCCAGTCAAGCCTGTAAACTCTGTAAATTTAGGAGTGGTTTAAAGAAACTTCACATGCCTTATTTACTTTTCCTAACTCCAGTCTGCTAGTGCACTGGTTCTCACCCAGGAAACATATTTATGGAGTATTTTATGTTATAGTCAAAAAAAGTGAGCAACAACTACTACAGAAAGCTTTTCAGTGTTTGAACATGGCATGTGCAAAAACTTTAACGCATACACAGTTCTAGCCATGTTGCAATCCTTTGAGAAAGCTTAAAGCAGTTACATTCTAAAAGGAAAACCAGATGGGACCAATACAAGGATTTGCTGGGTTGAAACAGTTGTTGCATTACAAACTGATTACACTGTGGCCACATGCATCATTGTGGACTTTGAATCTTGAATTTCCTATTTATTACTAAGTATTTTATTCTCCTGGGTGGCTTGTCTATTTATTTTAATCTGTAAGGTCAAAGGGCATGTTGAAGTTTCTGACACCCTCTTAGATTGTCTAAGAAATGACAAGTTTGTACTTGAATGCGTCGAGTGCACATGCGTTGCCATGTGGAAACCTGGTTTTACAGGTTGTTGTAAGCAATGGCATTTTGTACCTCAGTTTGAGGGAGCAGTGACTCATATAATTCCATTTCCCCTGATAATGGGAGGAAGTTCACTCACAATATACTACATCAGGATGCCTCCATCTCCAAAGACCTCAAGGGAGCTGCAGTTTGGGACATTAAAACTATAGACTCTGGAGAAAAGGAATTGGCAGCCCTGTGAAACCAGGCAAAGGACTCAGTTCTACAGTTCTACGTCTTAGCCTCACATATGACTGTTCTACTCTAAAATACTGGCACATTTTTTTTTAACTTCCCTGCCTCAGGTAGTATAAGTATCGAGGCCATTTGCAGTGGAATTCAATGCAGAATTTCAACAAACCAGAAGCGAAGCTCGATGCTGATCTGTTATTTAATTCGTTAAAAATAACTCTGGAATGTTGTGCAATGTCTCAACTGTGTTCAGGTGTCAACAATTTTATATTTACACTGAGCAACCTATTCAGTCTTTTTCTCAGGTTAAGTCTTAATGTTTACCTAGAGAGCCAAAAACAACCTCGTCTGCCTCTATTTGAACCAGTTTCAGTAGACCAAGAACACTGTCTGCATTTAGAACCGGCTGGTATACTTTTATTTTATTTATTTGTCTTGTTTTGATGAAATCTGCACCTTTTGGACCAAATGTGTCTTGTTTCTGGACAAAGATTTACTGATTCACTGAAGTCTGCAGCTGTATTGTTTCTGTGGATTTTGTGGGAAGTGGCATCGAGAATTGAACTTAATGCAACACTTGTCAGGATAACATTAATAACAAGTACATAATGGTAATGGGTACTTTAAAATGATGAACATTTGGATGTTCAGTTCTTGACACCTAACGTTTTCAGCCAGTGTTTCGAATAATTTGGTAATACACCATTTAAGATTGTTTTGGAAGGAACCTAAGTATTCCTTTGTTAAGTAGCGGTTCCCCCGGTAATTGTTATAAGTGTCAAATTACTTGTCAATTACTTGTCTACCCCTTTCAATATATAACATTTGGGGAGGAGATGGGGATTGAAGAGCATGATGCTGCAGTACTTACTGTTTTTGCCAATCCTGGTAAATATTCTGGGGTCGGAAGAGTTTTATTTTTTGTAAATACTTATGTATTTGTTTGTTGTGATATGACCATGGTCACATTTTGTTATTTAAATTTGCGGACAATGTTTGTTAAGTGTTAAATATCAAAATTTGAAAACACATGTTTTATTTATTAAGATACAGAAGGTCAAAAAGAGCTGTGTGTTAATAAAAAAAATTCAAAGAAGGATGACTTTTTTGTCATTTATTTACCATTCCATCTCACCTCACCCTAAAACTATATATACCTAGACAGATTTTTTATGAGCTACAGAATCTTTCTGCTAATCAGTACGCATCCATACAGTGGCAAACATCTGGACAAATTTGAGGGTGTCAGTGAAAATGATTTTCCCACTCAATCCTATTCGCTAGCTGTTGTGATGGACTCCCTCCACCATCTGGCATTTCCTGATTTGGTGCCATCATAATATGCTTCTTTGTCGGTAGCAAAGTTTATTAAGCAAAGAATAGCAGTTAACAGGTTTAAACCTTTTACATCGTATTGGGACTTAAAACTATATGTTTTGCATGTACATTTCTACGAGGCTCTGGTCCAGCATTCAGGACAAGGCAGTAATGGTTGGGGCAGCACAGGACAAGTGAACAGTCTGCAACACGACCAGTGGAAGAGGCCTCTTGCCACATTCCTCATGACGAGCTCTAAACATGACTGGAATTAAGTGCAAAATGTGTACGTCTAAGAAATTGTAAATTAATTGAAAAAAAAGGTACATCGCTGTCACTTCACTTCATTCTGCGCGTTAGTAGTGCGACACGTGGCCGTGTGTTTATGTGCTCTTTCCAGACCTTAGCAGGTAAACAGCGCCATCTCGTGGGCTTTATCTGGACAGACAGGCGTCACCTGGTGCACATTTTCATGTTTTGCGCCTTTTCGACAGTGCTGAGCGGATTGCGAACGTGTGCGCGGAACTCACAGCCAAAGTTACAGGTAAATGTGCAAGTGGTGGGTAACAAAGTGATGTTAAGCCAGAGCGAAACTCAGTTTGAAACAACAGCACAGCAAGACACGCCTGCGGAGGAGACAGCGAACGACAGCTGTGCCTGAGCCAGAGCCGAGAGGCGTAATGTAGCCTATGTGTAAGTGGAAATGATAGATGAGCAGCCTAATGCAGATTCATATCCAGGCATATGGTCGAAAATTCAGTTCTAGTAGAATTTTTGTGTGGAGTACTGAATACTTAAAATACTAAATACTGAACTTTTAGAGGCGTCAACATGTCATTAAATTGGACCTCATGAAATAGCATGCTATGGAAGGAAAAGAGAGATGCAACTGTCTTTCACATTATTTGTATACTCTATAACTATGTTTTTTGACGATTTACGCTAACATTTGGACATATTCGTCATTTCTATATTTATATGTAGCAAGATACCTAGTTGTAGCAGTGAGATCCGTGTACCGTTTGTATTGTAGAGTAAGATGGCAAGTCGTTGTCCCGACTGTATAGAAGAAAATGCAGAGAATAAAGCTTCAAAGCATTGTTTTTGTTAGTAGGCTAAATATGGTTGGTGCCATAATGAGGGAAGTGTTTCGTTTTCCCTTTAATTTCATTTTCATTGTGCGTTTACGAGAGTTAAACCAGCAGCTGTTGAGCTTGTCCACTCAACGGCAATTAGAAATGAACCTTTGAATGTGCTGATTCCGAGAAAAGGTATGCACATAGTGATACGGGGGACTCTTTTCACGTCAAAGGATCAAAGGGGAACGTTTTTCTGCACCAACCGTCTCAGAACTTACTGCCATTGTATCAGATTGTCTAAAGTGACAGTAAGTTTATTCTGTGTTTCTGACCAACTGTTTTTTTTTTTACAATATAAATAGGTGTTTTCAAAGAACGAGACCACAAAACATAATAAATGTAATTCTCTTGACAGGAGAAAATAACCATCACAATTTTAGACCCAAACAATCTTCCCTATCTTTAGAATTTAATTTGAAGACTGCAGCTCCACAGTACTTGTGAGAGGTAGAGAAATTACATGATATGCTGTTCAATAAATACTAAAATTATGGGGTTTTGAAGCTTCAATAAAAATTGATTCCTTGGGCCCTTAGACATTGCTAGAGTCAAGGCAAGTCCAAGTCTGAGTTATAGTTTTGAAATTATTGATTTGTAGAGGAAACATCAGAAACAAATAGGCCTGACTTTGTCAATAATAATAATTTGTTTATATCTGTGCAACCAATAAACATTTTCACAAAACAACAGCAACATGCAGTTTCTTTCCATTGGATGTGTCAACAGTAGAGCTTTTACTTGTAATTCGACAAGGGTTGAATATATTGCTCTGGTAACTGGCATCCCTTCATTCCCTTTTTAGACAAAGCCTTGTTGTCTGCCTTTGAACCTATTGCATTTAGGTCCTCAAAATGATTTCCTCCACAAGTTAGTATTCAAAAGGGTGAAGCTGGAGCTGTACCACAGTTGGTTAATTCTTCTGCTTCATTAACAACCATGATTTTAACACTGGCATCATAACGCCCTCACAGTCCCATGGGTAACTGCCCAGATTTAGATCCTTTTTGACATGGTCACTCCATGGAAGCTTATCTATTCATCATCAGCATTGACAGTTTTTTACTTGTTTGCAAATATAGGGAGAGTCACACATTTAAAACATCTGTTTTGGTAGAAAAAAGCTACTTTTTTGGTATGTAAAGCTGTGTTAAAGGTAATCATAACCTCATAAGGGCAATTGTGGTCATTTCCAAAGGTACCTGCCAAAGACAGTAGTGATTAACATGATAACTTGTCATGAATCTGTTGGTTGGGGCCTTAGATTCATGTCTGTCTGAGCAAAGCTAGGCTGTGAAAGAAAACTTAGCCTGTTTTTTTTTATTTTTTGGAAAAATCAAAAATGGTTGAAAGTGTATCATATGCCCATCAACAGACAATGGGTTCATCTTTGCATTTGCAAAATAGATATATTTTCTATGTTTTTGACAAAGATAACAACAGCAGCACAGTGGAGTCCGTCTCACTGTGGCACATTATGGTTTCCTGTATATATATGTACGTACCTAAACAGAGTTTCACTGATTAGATAGTTAGCTAATTGCCTTCACATGTCATCATCACGGGACACTCTGAGGAAGTATCAGGGCAGTCATCCCATGTCTGTGTGTTTGCACTGGAGAGGGGTCTTGGAATTATAAGGCTTAGGTGTCTAGCTCATGCATGACTTGCATGACTTCTTTTAAAACTAGGAAAAAAATGTTAATTGTCATAGATCCTTCCCAGTAATGCTGTGAGTTTCGTTTTAAAGGTGTTTCCTGAAGTGGCATCAAATTGAATTACAAAATGACTGATCCAGCCAGAACACACCATCAATGGTGTACTTGCACAAATGGTGCAGATTTTATTTAATAACATACAGACAGGTGGAATTGAGGGAATGACATATATTTATTCTTGTGTCACTTTAACTTCATTTTCATCTGCCCTGCACTTTGTAAGAGCCTGTAATTCTCAGTGTGAAACTCCACTAGGTGCATAGCCTAAGTTCAAATCAAAATAAATCATTGTACTCTTAGGTATCAGAACTATTTGGTTTGCACTTGGCTTGATTTGCAGAGTGATTCTAATTTAGAGTGATCAGTTTACTAAGTCACAGTGAACTGAAGTGAGTTTCCAGTCATGGAGACAGTGATGGAGAGACATAGTTGAGCCACCAAACAGGAAGAAAGTACTCTAACCCTCTGAGGTTCCTTTTATGACCTGACTTTTTTCATACTTGGATGATCATGTTTTTGACACTGAAACAAGTTCTCATTGGCTCCTGAAGATTAAAGTTAGAATGCTTGTGACACATTATGGGGATACATTGAGTCATATTCCAAATGCAGATCTTTTTCTCCTCTGCAAAAACATTTGCTAATGGGACATACAGTATATGCAAGGTAGACAACTGTTCTTGTAGCAAAAAAGGCTGTTGAGACTTCAAGATTCAGTTGTAAGAGAGGCTACAGGCAGCAGTGCAAATACTTAAGTGCAAATGCAGTGCACTGCATTGTGTGCCAATGGGAGCAAAGATAAATAACTATAATAGCAATGGTGTAACACATATGGTTAGATTTACAACCCACATAATATGTAGGCTAAAGTATTTCAAAATTATTTATGTTATACACACATAATGCTGCGTATATTACTTTGCTCTCATTACTTTTTTTCCCCCACAGTCGTTCTTTCAGCTGAAAAGGACTTAACTGACATATAGCTTAACAGCCATGTTTTGTCATGAATGTTAATAGTTTGTTTAGTACAAATAGAGTGCCCTCTATTTACAACCTTTGACAAACTAACAGAGGGTGGTTCAACAGAAGAGATGGGGCCCTGAACGTTTTATTTATTATCCCAAAAATACATTAACACGCAACAGTTTTGATTCATTGTAAGTGACTTAAATCTCCATAACACATGATGTTCACATTTTTCCTCGCAGACAGGAAAGATGGATAAGACGTGTACTCGAGATCTGATGCTGAACTAATCAAAATGAATCAATATAACGTTTCTCACCTCGGGTACGGCCACCGTAAGAGGTGAAGCTCAGAACCTCAGCACCTCTTGCAACGTGTAACACCTTAAAAAACGTTTAAAAAAAACAGAATATGACAGTGATATATTAGAATTACGTTGTTTGACCACCTCCACCAATAGAATCGCATTTCCTGACCGTATACAATGTATCGGCCAATAAGAAGCGCCGCTTATATGCCCCTAGAGGGGATGGGGAGAAAAAGGGGACTTAATTTAAAGTCTTTGGCGTTGCCGAGCTAGACAAGGAAATGATTGTGCCCAGGCCCACTAGAGACTCTTTCCTGACTTAAACTGAATGCAGCACAGACTGTGTCCTGCGAGATCCGGAATGGCTTAAGAGGGTAGCACAGAACCCGAAAAACAGGACTGTTAACTGATGGTGCAGGTTTGACGGCTGGAGTTGAAAGGGGGGAGTTTTGCTGCAAAGTCCGGAAACTGGGGTAGGAGGGAGGTAGCTAAGCTATAGCTACACCGTTACGTTAATGCCAACATGGCAGCGAGCAGTCAAGGCCCTGTGAATGGAGTCGGGGAGGACAAGACTAGCGTACGCAGGCAAAGTGAAGGTAAGGCGGCGTTAGCCCCTCTCAGTGCAACAAAAAACACTCATGATCAGCGTTATCATGTACTGATCGCTTAGCGAGCCAACGTGTTTTGCTGCCCAGAACACTGGCAAGAAATGCCATAGCTTTGACTTAATAGCTAGCCTGCTAATAGTCACAATATCAGATGGCTCACCTCTATAGCTCGTAGCTAGCAAGGTACCTACAGTCAAGTTGGTATGCTGAATGCTGAAATCGCAGCTTGTGTAAAACAGAGCTGCTACTAGGTAACTAGCGTTACCTAGTTGTACAGCTAGGACAGTTACCAACGCTAGCTTGCTAGCTTGTCAGCGATCTGTCTAGATTGCTAACGAGCTGTTAGCCGTAAAACCGCGTTGGCAAGCTAAATAGCCAGCTCTTATTTGTTATGACAATAATAGTACACGGTGTGATCGACAATGTTGGCGAGAAACGACGCAACATTCATAAATTCTACGTGCATATTTTGTTAGCTTTTTATATAGGCTAGCCTACTGGGCCTATAGCTGGTATATCTATAGGTAGTTGACATCTCTCGTTTGGCTGCTGTCGAGTAGGTAGAGAACTTGAAAGTAGATGGTTGTTGGTTCCGAGTTCAGCATTAAATGTATAATAGGTAAACTGGAAGTTTAAGTCGATCTGGGAAAATGATATAGCCTGACAACAGCAGAAGTTTAGCAGTGAAGACTGGAGATGTTTTTTGACTACTTTAATGTTTGAACAGTCAGATTAGTTGGTATAGTTTAGTACTGTATATAATGAAGGTTGTCATGGATTGCTTTAAAAGACCGTCTTTCCCAAAAGTGTGCGTGATGTTGCGCATGCGAAGGTTGTGACGATGACGTGCCGCGATGAATGGGTTTTCCGACATGCCCAGGGTAAATAGTAGAGATTACTAATACTACAGATCCTGCTCATTTTAAATACACAGGATGTCTTTTATTTGCTGAATGGAGGTTGAAACTGTAGGTTTTTCATTCTGCGGCGTCATCGACTTAGTAAATGAAAGGGTTTTTTTGTTTACAGTATATAGAGTACGTTTGAGGGGGTTATTCAAAGGTGTTTATCTTGGACAATTAGGCACACCCCTCAGCGTAATTAAAATGGGGACACAGGATTGAAATTGAGCAACGTCCAGTTGAAAGGGGCTTGGCTTTCGGTGGTTTTTTGTTACTGATTTTCTAAATAAATTTAATATTCCTAATTACCATATTAGACTTTCTGAAGACTGACTTACTGACCCGTGACAGTGAATCGCTTTATGTTCTGCTGTTTCTGTTCGGTTCTGCTTTGTTCAGTTCTGCTTTCAGCAACTGAGACTAAACACTCCCTCTCCCCTGAAGCAAGGAGCCCACCTTCACCTCGAGGTGGAGCTCAGAGTTTAAAGAATGCCTTCACCATTAATACTGAAAATGAGTAATTGTAAGGTGGTGATTATAGTTGTGGGTGTGTGATGACGTTTAAGAATATGACAAAACAAAGGTCACAGTGGGTGACTGTGATTCCTAGAGCTTAGAATATTATATGTGAACAGTCTTTGCATATTTGGTGGGTTTGTTTTATCATCAGTCTTCTAAGCAGTTACATTTCATTTAGTTGTACTAACCTTTGAGAGAAAGAGCAGCTGTCCCTGTGTATCGAAACAGCAAGAGACATAGTAATCCTGACGGTTAGGCATCTGTGAGGAATGGACTGTGAGTGAAATGGGTTTCCCTGAGCTGAGGAGGCATGTCCTTGTAGAAGTCGAAAGAATGCACAAGATTGCTCTCGCGAGCCACCTTCAAATAGGCTCCAGCTTTCCTTTCCTCCAAAATATGATCAAGTTCATGCCTGAGTGCAAATGCCACTAGATACATGGCAGTGTTCATTCTACATAGATCAGCTAAGCAAAGTGAGAAGTGTGTTGAGACATTGCAGAAGAGCAGAGCTCTGTGCGTGTGTGTCTCCCGGCTGCAGCTAACCGCAAGCTGAAGTACATCAGCCTGGCCGTGCTGGTGGTCCAGAATGCCTCGCTCATCCTCAGCATCCGCTACGTCCGCACGCTGCCCGGCGAGCGCTTCTTCACCACGTCCGCCGTGGTCATGGCGGAGGTGCTCAAAGTCCTCACCTGCCTGCTCATCATTCTCCTCCAGAAGAGAGGTGGGTGTCGGAACCGTCAGCACGGAATGCCAGTTGAAATCTGTTGCGCTCCCCCCGTGACAGTCACCAGCTGGTTTGATTTTTCTCTTCATGTGGAGCTGGTCTGAAAATTTTATCAGTTCTTAAGTGTAATGTTGTCAGTTAATATGGAACCTCAAACAAGTACATGTGGTTGTTCAGACACTATTTTCTTCTGTTCGTTTGTGAAAAGCACATGAAGATAGTAGACAATGTATATTCCATTAACCATAGTAATTGTCTGAACAGAGCCTTTGTCTAGTAAAATGTATATTCTGTGACTTACAATGTACATTCCTGATTCATAAGCAGCCACTTGCAGGAAAGTAGACCGTATGTCCTTTTGTAATGCTACATTATATTCTTTTGTCTACAGCTGATATGGAGTATAAATCAAAGGGTACTTGTTCAGAAGAAAAAAAAAAATTGCAAATGTTTTCTCTCTCACACACACACACACACACACACACACTCACTCACTCACTCATGTACATGCCCACAGAAACCGAGGCCGGCTTTGCTAATGTCTGTGTGCCCTTTTCCTTCTGTCGGCATCCCCTCCACTTCTCTCTCTGTCTGTCTGCCTGTGTGACGCAGGGAGCCTGAGGGCCTTCATCAAGCTGCTTTACGACTCCATTTTCGTCCAGTATTTGGACACCCTGAAGCTTGCTGTTCCATCCCTCATCTACACCCTGCAGAACAACCTCCAGTATGTGGCCATCTCCAACCTGCCTGCCGCCACCTTCCAGGTGAGTTCGAGCAGCCAACCAGCAGCCTGCGTGCTGATCTGCTGAGGACTGGAATCTGTTCTCTCAGGCTGGGACAGGATGAACATAATCTGAGTTGTTTTTTCGAGCTTCTATTGTGTCATTGTTTTTAAAGAGGGTAAAAAGAGGGCTTGTGAAAATTTCATTGGTGATGGGGAAACATTCTGTTTTATAACACGCGGCAGCAGACAAAGAAAGAACAATATTAACAGAAGAAAAAGTTCAAGAGGAAAAGGTCAGAGGTCAGAGCCAGTACGTCAGTAAAAGTAGTTTGGCTCCCTTTTCATTGTTTGATCATTACGGGGACTTTGACCCATCATCTGCTCTCTGCAGGTTCTTCATTTATTACTTTATTTTGTTGGCAGTATGATACTACTGAGATTTGGACTGTTTATTATAGGGCCATTAATGTTAATCAACAAAAGTCAAGCCGTTAAACAAAATGTTTTACTTTAATATTAAACTTTAATATTACATTTTATTACCACATTATTCAATGATTCTACTGTTATTTTTTACTTTGTAAATTATTATCAAGGTGTAACAGAAACCCACAAAAAGAAAGGGCGTTGTGTCCAAATGTTGAAATTCTATCCAGTTTCAAAGTGACAAAGCCTGGAACGGCTGACCTGATTCTTTTTTTCTTGATGTGAGGTGACAGATGGCATTGTGAAGTGATGTTGAGGGGTCTGGGCTTGTAGCCAGAGGGTTGTATGATCAGATCCTGGTTAGGGCATTGCTGTTGTCCCCTTGTGCAAGGTGTTTCGGGTGATTCGCTTCAGCTGTGCATAGACTGGATAGCAAGGCATCAGTCACATGGGTGAGATCTTTGCTAAGTGTATAGATAATGTTATGTAATGTTTCCTTGGTGTTGGATGCTGTTGGCACAGCATGGACTTTAGACCAACTTCACTGTCAGAGCAATGAATCAGTTTCAGTTCAGATCTGGGAGAGAGCATTTTTCTTTATAAACAGTAAAATCCAACTTCTTGGTCCTGTTACAGAAACTTAAACTTGGGCTTCAACTTAACTGTAATATTCTTGCAACTGTCCAAATCTGGAAACGCTTCAGAACATTTGCACATATGAGAAAATAAATGTCTGGGTAAAATCAGACATGTAGCCATGTGTCATGTATGGATCATATATTTCTATAGGGCCAACCAGAACTGTCCCTTTGAGAGTAAAATGGGAGTGCCCATTTGTTGCTAACAACATGCTTCTGTCTCCAGGTGACGTACCAGCTAAAGATCCTGACCACGGCCCTGTTTTCAGTGCTGATGCTGAGGAAGAGCCTGTCCCGGGTGCAGTGGGTCTCCCTGGTGCTCCTGTTTGCAGGGGTGGCCATTGTGCAGGTGGAGCAGGAGGGCAAGCAAAAGGAGACTACGGTCTCCAGCGGCAGTCAGAACTACGCCAAGGGGCTGGTGGCCGTGGTGGTGTCCTGCCTGTCCTCGGGCTTCGCCGGGGTGTACTTTGAGAAGATCCTGAAGGGCAGCTCGGCCTCGGTGTGGATGAGGAACGTGCAGCTGGGCATCTTCGGCACCTTCTTGGGGCTGCTGGGCCTCTGGTGGAACGATGGCCCGGCCATTGCCGAGAAGGGCTTCCTGTTCGGCTACACGCCCATGGTGTGGGGCGTGATCTTCAACCAGGCCTTCGGCGGCCTGCTGGTGGCGGTTGTGGTGAAATACGCGGACAACATCCTCAAGGGTTTCGCCACCTCCTTCTCCATTGTCGTCTCCACCGTCACCTCTGTCTACCTCTTCGGGTTCCACGTGGACCTCCTCTTCACGCTGGGCGCGGGTCTGGTGATCGGAGCCGTCTACATGTACAGCCTGCCCAAAGCAGCCTCCCCTTCCTCCTCCTCCTCCTCCTCCTCCTCCTCTTCCACTGTCTCCTCCTCTTCCTCCGCCCACAGTCGGAGCCATCTGTCCAACAGCGACGCCGACTCGGAGACGGACGCTTTCCTCCCCAAGTCAGTCCTGGTGAAATGAACAACTCTGCCGTCCTCTCCGTCCCTCTCTCCCTCAGAGTCCCACCACCTTTCCCACTGAACTAATTCTAATCCACCTCTTACTTCTCATCACTTTCTGTTGCTTTTTGAAACCTTTCTTTTAAATTCTGAAACTGGTTCTATTTTTTTTTTTCCTAAATATGAAAGGAAAATTTATCAGGAAGGGTACGGCATCTCTGTATCTTAGTTCTGTAGCTACGGCTTTAAAGAAAAAAAAAAGAAAAACAATCCCCAACCCCCTGCCTCTCATCCTCAGAACGCACCTGCTATTCATTCCCTGTTCCCAGGCCATAGTGATGCAGTCTGCAGCCAGCCATTGATATGCCTTTGTTTTCTACCTGAGAGGTGTGCACACAGAGGTTCTCACATTTTTCAAAAGTGAATCAGAGGTTATGCAGTATCTGAGAGGGATATCGGTCAGCATAAATTTGGGATTGGGTAGATGAAATGAACAAAATATCAGCCATGGGGCTTTGTAATGACATCATAATCTGCTCAATGCCTTTTGTATTTTATTTTAAATGCACTGCGCAACAGAGTTTAAACGCACAGCCCACTGCGTCTCTACACATAGCTGAAACAATTGCCTTAATAGTTTGTTTGACATTTTAAACCCCCAAAGTCAAGCAGGTTTGCCCTCCCAGGAACAATAAAGCTTTCTGTTCGAGCCTCTTGGAAAAGCCTTACCAATGCGTACACAAATGCAAATGGCTTTTGCTGCATTACTACAAACCTCATGTTAACATTTGGTTTCATTTACATGAACCTCATTAAAATCTGAAAGCAGGGCTGTTTCTCAGTTGCAGTCTGCAGTTCAGTATTTCTCTGCCTCTCCCCAGAGAAGCCTGGCTGGTCTGATTCCCCCCAGGTGTTTTGAGGAGCAGACACGGCTTAATGTGGGCATGTAAATGTATAGATAACTGGATAGATGGATAGATATTACTAATATATAACATTATTCCTCTTATATATTTGTGGTGAATTTTTATTTTTGTATTTATCTGGTGTTTAGCGATGCTAGAAAATGCACCAAAACCATGAACAATCTTTGTCTGTGGAGTTGCTGATGGGTATTTTCCATAACTTAGCATCTCTGAATCAGGATTTTGAAACTGTTTCCTTGATATTCAAATCACCTCTTTTTCCTTGTATGTGCGCATGGTATACCCAAGAGTTTTGGTAGAGGGCAGCTGTAATGGTAGAGGAAATGCTGTTTTGTTTACCAGTTCAGCAAATAGTGATATGACCACTATAATTCCTAATTGATTATGGAATGTAAGGTAAAACATAAATTCCTGTAGGAATCTAGGAAAATATATACGCTACGTTACAAAAATCAGATTGCATTATTTTGGGGTTATTTTGGGGTTGCTTAATAATATAACAAGGAAAGAATGTCAGAATCAAATTATTGTGGGTATTTTACGTATTCAATGAATTAAGCCAGCATTTACTGAAAACTATCCATTAACACAAAAATATTCTTTGACTTGACTTTGATTGATTTGAAAAGCACCTAAATGACATTTACTGGACTGCAGATAGCAACTAATTACAGTGGGCCTTACTGGAAACGGCACGTTAGCTCGCAGCTATACTTTGTGCCATTTGACCTCAGATGGAAGTCTTTGAGTTGCATCTGGTGCGTTTGTTTCAGTCGGGAGGAAAGATCGGTTCCCTCCACTCTGTTTGCTGACTCCACAAAGCACTGCATTCTGAGGCATTTAAAAAGTGGAAATTCTCCCACTCTGCATCTCTGCAGTGGAAGGGAGAGAGAGAAAGAGGGAGGGAGGGAGGGAGGGAGGCTTGTTTAATATTTGTACGCCTCGGTTTTAGACAGCCTCATTTTAAAATGAGGACAGTGTCGATTTCCTCAAGTCGCATTCCTCCTTGACATAGGGAAATTACTCTCATTCGCTCCGGCTGTCATGAGACGTTCGCTGTCAGAGAACTGCGTAAAATGTCAGGTCTTGAATATTTATGAGTAATCAGGAGAGGAATGTGTTTTGATTAAAGGCGGTTACAGAGAATGATTTCATATCTTTTAACTCGGCACACCTCCTTTGTCTTTGGGCAGAAGAGAGGGCAATATCAGGCAATTGTATAAAAAATGACATTGTTTAGAGGGGTGTATGACTCAGGAAGTCCCATTTTAAAATGGCTGTTACAAATGTAGAAATGCTTAAGTTTTAAATGAGTCTCACTTTTTCTTTTCTTAGGAGGCAGGAAGCCTGAATGCACTGCATATAGGCAGATGTCTTTCAGTACAAAGCAGTCAACTATCTGTAGCATGAATAAAATCTGTGTGGCTGTAATCACTGCAAGATATATTATTTTCTGTACATTTCCTTAAAGCTTCAGCAGGTTACCTCACTGTTCTGATTATAAAATGAGTTATAATTAAGCTTGCCAGGAATTCGATCAATATATATTTTTTTCTTCATGAAGGATAAAATATTTATTTTCAGAATATATTTTTGATGCTGGTGGTTTTGAGGATGACCTCACACAATGAAGGCCTGATGAAGTACGCTTTTAAAAACTACAATAAAGGAAAACCTTGTGCCAAACTGCTAAATTCAGATGAAAATCTATGAAAAGGACTATACATATTCCCTTAATGAAAAAATGAAATCCACAGATAATCACTTTAATCATCCATGTCTAAGTGTGTACATTATGCTGTGGTTAATTGATTTTGTACAAAGAGAAGTTCAAACGCTGCAGCATTTTACAGCCTACAATCAATTGATACACAAAGTGGATTTCATTAAACAAGCCGGCAATAGTTAACTAAAGGATGCTCAATCACAAAATGAGAGTGGAGACCTAGGTGTGTTCAAGCAGCCAAAAAGATGTAACTGAAATGATGTGTGAGTCCTCATGTTTACCATTTCCGTTCAGGATACAGCTCTTTTGCAAGAGCAAATACATTAGCTTTTATAATATCTGTAGATTACATACCTCAGCTCATTCATGAAGAAATCATTATCCATTTATGTGTTTTGGTCATGGTTTACACCCATATATTTAGAATGCCATAATCTAATTTCCATTCTGTGTTTTATAGTTCTGTGGAGTGTTCATCCACTGTTGTCAGTTGGGGTTTGTTAAATCATTGTATCAGCATTCGATAATAAAAATCGAATCTCTGGCAAGCCTAGTTATGATCCACCCATCCAAATGACACTGTGGAGGAGGCAGAAGGGGGGTCCATGGGACCAGTTCTGGAATACCTCTCAGAGGACCAGAGCTAACACATGGTTATGCTGTGCCTTTTCTCAGAATACTTCTATCTGTACAGTACTTGCCAGTGTAAATGACATTATATGAGAATATGCATATAGTATCTAAATAGAATTTCTAAAATGATTTAAAGGTTTAAAATGTGACAGGCTTAAGTGGGTATTTAGGCCTGTTTGTTCTGTACACATGTTTTGTGCATATATTTCTCATATACTCAACTACTGTCCTTAAAGAGAATTTATTATCAACTGTAATTAGAATACGTTCTTATTTTAAAGGTAGAAAGTGTCGTTCATTCACATGTTAAGTGAGAAAATGAGGGTGGATGTGATTAGGTGTGGGAGACCGTGAGCCTTTAGGGGACCACTGCCATTTCCATCCTCAAGGTTCAGAGATGCCATGTGACTTGTAACATGGGTGAGTCCAGGTTCAGATCTAAACTTGCAATGATGTTTTTAAAAAGTTTTTTTTTTTTTTTTAAATTTGGATATGGAGCTACTCGCTTTGCCTTTTAAATAACCTGGTGCTGGGGGCTCCTGAGTGACTCAGCTGGTAAGAGTGTCTGATGTTCAAGTGCAAGGCTGACCCCTACGGCCTGGGTTTGATCCCAGCTGTGACATCAGCGGACAATGACCGAGAGCCAATTGTTGCAGAACAAAATTGGCTTTGTTCTGCCAGGGACGTAGGGGAGGGTAGGTTAGCCAGTGGCTTGTCTGTCCTGTAGCTCATCCCTGCTGGTTGGTCAGGTAAATGCAGTCTGTCTACATAGAGCTGCACATGAAGTGTCCTCCTCTGACTCATATCTGCGCAGGTGTAGGACGAAGTGGTGGCTTATATCACATGATTCAGAGGAGAGCAATTTGTCTCACCCTCCTAGTTTGGGCTGCAGCTACAGGACAGCTTCTATGACACAATTGGGCATTCAAAAACTGGTATGTCCAGTTCTTTCTCCGCGTATTCTCCCAAAGTAAAACAAAAAAAATCATAATAATAATGTTGTCAAGTTAAACATAAGGACTTCAGCCGTGTCCATTTGTAAACCTGTGTCACTTGATCATTAAGCTCAGCTGTTTTTTTTTAATATTACACGGTCAGCCCACAGTAAGATACTGTTGACACTAATTAGCTGCCTCCTGGCAGCTAAAACTCATTTATGTGAAATGTAAAATCTGAAATACAAAGTTATGTTCACTGGTTTGGTTGGAGATGTTTACCACATTACATATCACCTAATGGTTTTTAGACCTCAGCGATCATGCCCTTTTTTTGTTTGTTTGTTTGAAATGGAATGTCAGAGCTTTCATGTAGATTTTTTTTTTTTTTACATTTGTGTCTTAAATGTCTGATTGTTTTTATTGTTGTTGGTGTCATGACAATATGAAAAATTCCAGCTCAGCGGTGCAGTACATGAGGAAGTGCTAGCTAAGGGGTTTATTTGATACACTTAGAGTGTGGAAAGAAGATTCATTTTATCTATAGAGAAAAGTGCTCAAAATTAACTTAAGATGTCGTGTCACAGCACTGCATCCTGGATTCTCTATTTGGAAGTAAGGACCATGGAGTCAAATGTCTGCCATTAAGCTCATGTTAACTGTCCATGTTTCCCCCCAGCTACAGAATTACAACTGTCCAAGGTTGGCAATAAATAGCGTTTGATAGTTATCATCTCAAATTCCCTAATTTGGACAGAAAAGCAGAATCTTGCCAGGAGCCTGCAGATATCCTGAGCCTAAGATTTTTTTTTGGTGTGAACTTATGTACAGTTTATTGACCCACCACCAGACAATATATTGCAAAATATCAATGGCAAAAACATCTGGTAGTCAATCAATCTTCTGCTCAAAAGTAATGTAAATTTTAATTTTTATCGTAATGACTCTTGTGACTTAGTTTCATGGTCCATGAGTATCTTTCTAATACTCTACAATTAAAAGGACTACCATTGAACAAAACTACCCTGGCCTGATTAGATCGAGATGAAGACTTACAGGCATAAAAAGGTTTCTTCTCTGACATGCCTTGAAAATTATTATTATTATTTTGCACAAATGTAATACATATAAATCATGTTTTTGATTATTGTTTTTGAATATTATTCATTGATTTCTCATCTCAAAGAATCGCAGAAATATACAAGTATGGAGGAGCATATATGCCTGTACAGAATACAGTAAATCAATGGCAAATGGATGCCATGTTCTGTACAACCTCTTGTGTTGTGGGGACCAGCAGAGCAAACAGCACCAGGGCTCTCCTGGGCACTGAGCTGTCTTTATGTTTTACTGAACACCTTCACTGGTTTTGCTCACTCTCACCCTAGCTAAGCAGCAGCTCTCTGGCTAAAATGGACCCTGTCTATATCTGTGTCTCGAATTGGGTCCCAAAGAGACATCACACTGCTGAGGTCATGGGTTTCCACGTGTCTCCCTGTCATTTAGAATACCGGCAGGTGCTGGCAGTTTGACAGTTCTGTTGTGCTGGAGTGCTCTTGCGGGGTGCGTTAGCGGTTTTTTGATTGACGCTGATGGCCTTGGTGTTCGCGTGTGTCACTCCCGTGTAACTGCAGCCACGGGGAGCTGGAAATCTGACAAAGGCATCCGGTTGCGTTCTGTTCTCCGTTTTGTTTAATGGTGTGACTTGTTTGCTGTGGAGAGGGCATGCCGGGTTGTGTGGTAACATTTTAGGATGCTCCTGTGCATATTATAAAACAGGGCTTTGTTTTAGCAAAACTGTCACTCATTGAGAGCATGGCAGTGTCATCCCACCAGTAAGGTGCAGCCCTGAGTTTAATGGCAGTCTTTATCTTTATGAATGGGAAGGGGTAGCAGAGGGCACTGTCACTTTTTTTTTTATTTTAAGCAAACTGAATGTGGTCTGTTTCCCTCTGCATCTTCCCTGTTACTGAAGTGGCAGGTGTGTGGAAAAGCTGGGTCACAGACATGTGGATTAAAGGCTTAAACAATCATTTTCAATGGTGAAGATTAGGGTGAAAGTAGTGAGTTTTTTTTGTAATGTTATTATTTTATGTGTTTGCCTCTGTTTGCCAATGTTTGGGAAGTGCTTTACACCATGTTGCATATAAATGGCATCTTTTACACCTGTGTGCTCTTTGTTTGAATCTCACAAAAGTGGCCATTTTGTACCCACAGATAGGATGGTGGTAGAGGTGGAGGATAGTGTCTCCAGCTAATCGGTGGTTTACACACATGTGCATACTATTACATCATTCATTACCAAGCGTATCACTGTACCAAAACGAAGGGTCTAAGGGACATCAGTTCAAAAATAAATGGGTTCACTATATATAAATTGTAAAGAAAACAAATCACTGTATATATCAAAATCACATTACATAAAAGAAACACTATCAGAGTGGGGAAATTAAGGTTGATTTAAAAGTCTCTGCTGTTGAGGAATTTTGTTCTTGTAGGGTCTTTTCAGCCAAGGTCTCCACTAAAAGCAAACCACTGTCTGGTTGGCAGATGTGTTCCCTTTCAAAAACCATTCCTGAACAGCTGAAACTGAATTGATTTTACTCATAGGATTCTGATAGTCTCATATCAGTCAGCCAGAAGGGAATCAGTTTGTCAGGAGAATGTTTTGATTTAGGATTGCATTTACTGGTAACTGATTTTTGCTGATTATTCCCAATGTGCGTGTGTGTATTAACGACCTGCTCCCATATGTCCACCCTAACCACCTAATGCACCGGAGTGCCGAAGGCTATGTCGTTAACCAATGCGTGCGAGAATGTAACCTACCTATGTGTAGCTCTAGTGGTTAGGAAGCAGTCATGCACTCAAAACAACTGGGGGGAAACAAGATTCACCAAAAATGGTGGATTGTTGGGATCTGGCCTCCACAGCACTTGGTGACAGCATGCTGACTGTGTGGATCTGGGGATAAGGACATTACACTCCGTCCCTACCTTTTATGGAAAGATTTGTGTTTTTTCTGGAAATTTTTTTTTTTTTCCTGATGATTTTGTAATAATGGGTTTGTGTTTTCTACAATGTTTGAAAAGTTTGATGTGGGTTTAACTGATTCACAAATTTGATCAAAACTAATGTGAACAAATGAAGTTGGTGTACCACAGAACTATAGCTGCTGTATGTTCTGGAGGTGTTGTATGAATGTTATATCCTGACAAATGCAGAAAAGAAATAAATGTCACCAAATAACGAGCAAGTTACTGTACTTTTAGTAGCTTCTGTATGAGGGATATGATAGGATGGTTTACTCCGTTCACATGAGACTTTGAGGGCATGTTCCTTTAAGTTCATGTTGCACACTATAATAAAGCCTTCACATTTGTATATGAGCTTCAAAGGAATTTTCTATGGCATTATCATATACGTAGTCAAAATATGTGAAGA
Organism: Megalops atlanticus; assembly: GCA_019176425.1. Taxonomy (NCBI): domain Eukaryota; kingdom Metazoa; phylum Chordata; class Actinopteri; order Elopiformes; family Megalopidae; genus Megalops; species Megalops atlanticus. The sequence goes on from CM032882.1 coordinate 31,112,242, forward strand.
GAATTTGAATTTAATATTATTAAATTTAAAAATGTAACTAATTTATATGGTTTATATAGTCATTCATTGTAGGTAGAAATATGAAACTCAGTCTTTTATTTCTGGAAAACCAGCTTTTTGTCATCAGATGGTGTGTTTCCCTTCGCTATTTAAAACATCTGAGTGAAATGTCTGAAGAGAAAGGGGCTTCTCATTTGTGGTTAAATTGTCTCCCATTTAATCTCGGTGATTGCGCATTACTGTTCTGATCATTGCCTAGATTGAGATGTGCAGAAACTCCAGTTGCGCTCTTTTTTTTTTAACAGGAGAGTGTTACTTGGAGTGTGCAAAGATCAATTCTGAGTGTCATCGTTGTTATCTGGAGTATTGATGCTGCTGTCACTGATAGGACCAGCACAGTAAGAGCCATTTCCCAAAAAAATGAACACTGAATACATCCTTGGAGATACTGAAGTGGCATCCAATTTCAACCCCTTTAACTTTGAGAAATGAAATGGCTGTTATTTCTAGAGGACACACTGCTGAGAGTGTGTTTTTGTAATGTCATCTAATAAATAGCCAGCAGAGTTCAAGAATGCTTTTTCTGTGACAGATCTGTAGTTTTAAAAAGTGGATGTGGATTCTTCAGGAGCTGGACTTGGTAACCAGAGAAGGGGCATAATGACTGTTGTCTGCACCTCTGGCACTGCCTGGTATCTGTGCTGTAATACTGTGTGTTCTTCACCTTGAAGAACTGAGAGAAACTGAGAATTTCCAGGGCAGTAGATCTAAGAAATAGTAATTGATTTGATTTCAGCTGTAGTATCATAAATGAGTACGAGAGTAATATATAATGATATATAAATGACAAAGAGGTTTTAATAGAAACTGAAATTTATAAATGCACATTTGTTTATGAAGATCTTCAATCATTTTTTTTTAATGTTTTTAAAAATGTTTTTTTTCCCCCCAAGGTGTGGTATCATTTGTATGTATGTCTGTGTAACATTTTTAAAATACTTTTTCTTCTATATGTGAGTTGTTCTCAGAGGGAATGTTTTATTTTTCTTTTGATTATCCTGCTAAAATTTATTTTTACCTTTAAATAAATGTGTGTGCCTTATAATAGTGAAAAACATACTGCATTCTATGTTATTAAGCCGCCAGAAGAAAAATAATATTAATTATAGTAGATTAAGTTTTATTGCATTACTATTATCTAAATTGTCTGTTTTTTTTTTTTTGGTTAACATTCACTGTGTTCGTTGCTTCATTTGCGGTTATAAGCTGGGAGAAATTTAGACCACACAACAAAAAAAGGAGTGATTTGTATTGTAGGGATTCATGAGAACACACCATTGTAGGTGTGCTCTCAACCTAAGCATAGTAGTGACTGCAGTAAGTAGGTAAAGTGAGGTGTCACTCATTTGTGTATCTAAATTTTTTTACATTAGTCCTCTTTCTATCAATGATCAGTATCAGGTCTCATGCTTAAAATATTTGTGGCAAGAAATAATGATGTAATAATGCCAAAATTATGCTGACCATCTGAGAGATGGATTCATTAAAATAATGAGTATGCAGTGTTTGCTTATTTTGAGGTATGGTTTTTGTAACTGAGGTGCAAGTTTAATATTGGAATTTTCTAATGAAAGGCTGTGATTTTGAATGTTAGAAACCATTAGAAAGGCAGGTACAGTAGCTCTGGAGTTAGAAGTGTGTGTCTTTTTGGTGTCCCTGTTAAATGTGGTGAGGAGACCCCAGCGTCTTCTTACCATGTAATGCATAATACGAAATGCATCGTGAGATTTGAACATTTGCTTGTAATTACTTGTGTAAATGTGCAGTTGTATACATACTCATATTTTTAGTTTTCTGCTTTCTATTTTGATGTAAACACAGGACCATTTTTATTCCAAGTACTGTACCAGTGACTGCTACTGTCAAGTATTGTGAACATTTTAATAACTGACAGGTAAAAGCAGTTTAGTTCTATGGATCTATCGCCTTCAGTGCTTTCAGTGGGTCACAACAGTCCAAACTTTAGAACATTAAGACCTAGAAAGTTTTTTTTTTTTTTTTCCCCCCAATAAAACACTTATTATAATGTGTTGCTCAAAAGGTGACACCAAAGCACAAAGTAGTTATATTGAATCAGGGCCTAAGCCATTTTAATCTCTTGTTATATTTGTTGGTCTTCAGGCTTGAAAACATAAAGACAACATGTGAATTAATTTTATCTTTATGTGATGAAAGCTGTGCTGAAAGCAGGATGCTCCAGGATTTGCTCTGTGCCAGACATGTGCTAGCACAGGAGAGGTGGTTTATGAGAACTTCCCCACACAACCAGTTTGAGTGCACTTCAGCATTTTTCTGAAGCAGCAGGGACTCTGGAAGCCTTGACAGTGCTTACTACTTTAATCTACAGTTTCCACAACTTCAGAATCTATTCCTATCAGGAGCATGTTGTATTGGTGCAAAATGATTAACGAGAGGCTTGGAGGAATCTTTGCATAGAATAGAGTAACGCTTGCTGTCTTGCACTGAATGCCAGTGACTCGTTGTCTAACTCTTGACTTTACCATCACAACACTAACACCCAGCTTTCCCACCCGGTCCAGTCAAACCCGTTACAGCAGTCTCACTCTCTCTGCATGCTGAGATTGGAATGTGAGGTACGACAAAGTGAGTTTCACTGGTGGCGTGTGAGAACCCGTCTCTTTTTTTTTTTTTTTTTTTTGTCTACTCGCTTCATTTCAGCAGAGGTCAGAAGTGCATTGATGTGGCTACATCGGGTGCAGGCCAACATTAAATGAATTATTTGCACTACGTTGAAATAAATGATTATTTGCAAAGCATAACCTTATGCCCGGTGACAGATTGGCATTTTCTTACGCAATGCTTTTGAAAGTGTCTGCTACAAGGATCTTTGTTATGAGACAACTGGCCTGTGTTTTGGATGTCCTTTTAATCTGACCTCAGTGAAATGATTGAGTCGACTGTGAATGTGCGTTAAGGTTTCTGCAGAAGACGTAATGACTTACTGCTGGTTTGTGTTCTGTTCCCTGCTCTGTTTTTAGGCTCCAAGGAAAGGAAAAGGGATGCTAGCACAGTTCGCTCTGCAGCGGCAGAGAGTGCAGGGGTTTCGAGAGTCCAGCATTTCATCACCTGGGATTCCACTCCTATTCTAAAGAAAAGAGTGGGCAAGATCATCTTAAATCACATATGCCTTCAAATGATTGTGAATCTAAGCACAAAGGCACTTGAAATCGTGCAGTGTTTTGGAGTGAGTGTACTATGCAGAAAAAAGGATTGTGTTGTTATGATGTATTAATGAACAGAAATGCTAAAATAGCTCAGTATGATGCAAACTGTTGAAACCTGGTTTTTGTCATGCCAGATGTACTAACCACCTCAAAATTAAGACTGAAAGACTTAGGAACACTTTGTTGTTTACATAAAAAACACTTTTTAAAACCCAGTTGGGAGTAGGGGTACTGGGATATTATGCTGCCTTACTAAACGTAGACACACAATGGTAGATATAATAACACGGTAACATTATGTCTGTGTGTTATAGGAATTTCACCCTTTTTTGCTTCAAATAGGATTGCTTTACATAGGACATTTCTGTTATTTAACTAGTTATTTAACTGGCATGTGTGTTATGCAAATCCAGTATTTATCCATTATTTTGTTGATTTTTTTTATTATTACCTTATCTATAATATGATTTGTTATTATTTCTAAACATCTCCATAGAAGACCTCTTTCAGTGCACTGAGCCTGTGTCAGCTGCCTCTCTAACATGTTTACTTCAGTGTGTCATAAAGGAAGCTGTTTTTGACACATTTCACTCCTAGGATAAGTCTGTATGTTTGTAGTTTTTTGCACATTGTCACAGTTGACTACCTGCCAATGACAACTCCATGGCAAGGAGCCTTCTGGCTAGAACAAAAATGGCCATTGGATGGATTTTCTTTTGTGATTTTAGCCTGTTATATATTATGGAACTGTCGGCTTCTATTTTATAGTATTTTTTTTGTATGGAACGTTGTGGGTTAGTTCCCAGTCGAGTCATACCAAAGGCTTTCAAAGACGGTACATTTCTACCTACACTACCATTGTCTCTCTATATTCAGCACTGCTGACAAAGGCATGTAGCTCCTGGGCCAGTGAACTTGTCTGAGCCTGAATGCTTCCATGTTTATATGCTAAGGCTAATGCAATGAAAATACCAAGGTGGATATCTGACATACTAAAGTATATATTTATACATACGTGCTTCACATGAACTAATAAGTTGATTTTTTTAATGTACGGTCACTAGTCTTAAGAACCCTAATACGGTACAATTTAAAAATATTTATGAATATACACCAAATAAAAGTATATATAATATTTCTAATATGTTATCTCCTTTTATTGTGATTGTGCATGATGTTTAAGTGTGTAGACTGAATTACTGTGTAGAAATGTTTGCATCAAGTTTCACAGTCTGACATGTTGAACATGTTTGCCTTGCCTTATTTGCACACATGCAGTGCTATCCAAAGACTTTGACACATTAATGCTAACAAACTACCAAATTACTTCTTTTTTTACCTGACTCATACATTTTACTACATGTGTGTGACCCCTGTGCAAATATTTAGATTGATGTAGTCACACGTCATAAAACCTGTTATTTCTGCAAGTTGTGCATATGATAAAAACTAAAGCTGCATGATGACACACTTTGATTATCAGGAAAACTGGAATCAAGTCATTGCCATCATTTTAAAATGTAAATTCCCTGTACCAATTTAATGTGCATTTTGATTGTGGAATCATACTCATTGCCATAATGTCATAAAATACTTTATTTCAATTTTATGTGGGGAACATGAACTGGTGTAAATGAGGGGACTCTATTCTTGTAAGTATCTGGACCATGAAAGGTTGTATCCTACTCTTGAGCAAGAGAACACGCAGCACTCAGATTCAACAATCAATCATTTCCTTAAGTCGAGCACCTTTACATATACAGTTGACGCCGTGAACAAATTATCATAGGTTGCCTTACAGAACAGCTAAACACAATTTTACACTTCAGCATGTAGGGCAAAAACACAGTCCAGCAGCATCTCAGTGCCTCCAAAGCACACTCCTCTCCGGTAGGTGGCGGTACTTCACTTTGTCCACGTTCGTTTCACAAAGTTTACACCAACGAAGAGTAACTTGCGTTTCCTGTGTCGCGTGTAAAAGGCTTGAGGTACTTCCGGCCTTTGACAGCTTATCTAAGATCAGATTGCCCACCGCTAAATGTAGCCTCAGCAATTTAGTAGAACAGGTGAATTCTGTTCCTGGATCAGCTACTAATGACAAAAGGTATAGCAGCAGGCTTAAGGGACAACTAAGGCGACATCATGTGAGCTGGCTAGCTAGCACATCCTGCCCTCCCCCCCCTCCCAATACACACACAACAAACTAACGTTTGTGAGTAGGAGCTACTATCTATCGAGGTAAATTCCTTGTAATTGTCAGTAAAAGTGGATAAATGCATGGGCTAACTAGCCAGTTAAAACCCTTGCAAATATGTCTTTTCTCGTGGAGAGTTAAAATTTTGTTTTAAGCTCCATTTACATTAAAAGCCTTCATTTATTTGTTTCTATGGCAATCAGTAACCAGTAGATTGACAAAACATTGTCACCGACCATTAATTGTAGCGCTATGTAGCGCAACCCCCTTTGGGGTTGGGCTATCTGCATGTCATATTATTTTATCACAGTGGTCCGCTTAGTCTCTCAGGCCGCGTTGTCAGAGTTGAAAGTTCAGACAGAGGTGTTGAGATGAGTTGGCCCTCGCAGACAGGAAGTAACGAAATATAGAGGGGACAAAGAAGCATCATTTTGAAATTTTGCAAACCAGCACACAGTTCATTCTGCTGTCTGGTTATCCTGCTGCGTGCATCTGAAGTAAGTGATATTTCATTGCGCTGTTCACCGTTCGCTGCCCATCTTCGCACAAAAATCCGTATGTTTTGCTTGTTGGAGGGGCGTGTTTACTATTTAGCTAGCTCAATAGCTCAACAGCCACTGCAAAGATGCGATGTTAGGGAGTCATTTAATACGGCCAAGCACAGTTTTGCTTAGGAGCTGCCTAGCCATCAGGCTAACAAATATTTTATGTTATGTCGCAGTGTTCGCGATTCTAATGTCGGTAGCTCGATAGCCTCAGAGAACAGTAAACCACTTATCCTGGCTTGCAGCGAAATGTATTTGTCAGTAGCGCAGCTGAACAGTTACAGTGTCAGAAAGATTAAATGCACCAGCTACAGTCTGTGATACAAACAACACGCGATGACACGTTTTTTGGATACAAGCTTTGCATTTTTTTGTCACGAACATATCGTTCCTGTTTTTATTTGGCTGTTTTCGATCAAATATCATAGCGCAGTTGTTTCACGCATGTGACAAGCTAGCTAACGTTACGCTCGGTTACGCGATTGGTCGCGATTGTGAGCGTTAGTGCTGGTACAAGTTATGTAATGCTTTACTCTTCTTGAAAACGTTGTAACTAACACAACTAATACTGAATTTACTCGCATGCAGTATAGATATGTTAAATTAAAATATGACATGAAACGTTGCATTGTTTTCGCTCTTGATCACTACAACCCACGTCAGTAAATCACTTTTTCCTTAAGGAGTCAAAGAACGCAATCCCGGGCGAGGCCTCTGTAGAGGAAGTGCGAGGCACGAGGCAAAATGGGGGATGACACACCCTTTTCCATTTTTGGGAACTAATTGGTCCTACATAATGTTTCAAATAGCTGTTGATCTGTGAATGCTCCTCGACGTAGGGCAAAGGAGGCAGTCAGTTTTGATTATATTTAATATATCTTGCCAGTATTTACTTGCGATTGGCTTCTGGTCACATCAGAATCAGTATAGTCCACTCAGCCAGACACGGTATCTGTGATGTAGTGTCAGATCTTATTTTATCTCGTCTGCAACCAAGCGTGCACTTTGTGCCTGGATCTGAAAAGGCGAGTGCAAATAGCCTGGTATCTGCTGCCTGTGTGCGCCAGCTAGTTAATGGTGGGTATGTAACTGGGCAACAGTGATAATGGTGATCTGTCTGGCAGGTATGTTTGAGGGGTGTTTAAAAAGTGTCTCGTAATTCTTTGTCAGTGTTTCTACTCGGGTGCAAGATCAGACACAATCTGATTAGGAACCCTGTAGATAAGGAGCCCTCCTTGGAGACAGTCTCTCCTATTGTATTGTAGCTGTTCCTAGTAAAATAAGTCTGCTACTGTGAGTTCAAAAAATAAATTAAGTGGTATTTATAGGGATGAAAAAAGCATGCCGCTGCATTCTTACAAAAATGAATAACTGATTGCATCCTTAAAATTGAACTGCAGGTGGGTAGACAGTTAAGTAGGTGCCAAACCTTTGTAAATTTCAGTGCAGACAGTCTTTTAGAATTCCAATTCAGGTATAAAAAGCTGGTCCAGGGATAAGTTGAGTATGGCATCTATTGGTCTTTTTCAGGGTATACAGAATATCTCAGGAAAGTTGCAGTTAAAGGATTATCACAGTCCTGTGACCTCTGCTATTTGCCAAGTAAACATCAATACCTTCATTCACTGAGTGGCTTATCATATCAACTGGTCCACAATAAACAACCCAAAACCCCAGTACCAGGTTCTTTAAGGAATAGCTGACAAGTCAGTATATTAAGATTGCCTGGTTTTCACAAACTTTGTCTTTTCAAGGCTTTTGGCCCTTTTGTGAGATGTTGTGAAAGTGGGAGTTATATTAAAGAGCAGGATGGATGTGTTCTTCCTTTTTTTACCGAGCAGTAGATGGCGCTATTGCACCACTGTTTCAGACCTCTTCCCTAAGTGTCTGTGAGGTGTATGTTGGCGACACACAGATCATGGATCAGGATATGTCCCTGCTTATCTCAATGCCTGCTTAGACATTTTTCCTACACCCTTGTCAGGAAATTATATAACAAATTTTGCCCTGGTGAGCTTATGAGCTAGCTAACCTACATTCTGAGGCTTCGGAGGGTAATTCCCTTGCAGGCACAAATGTCAAGTTCCCACATGGGTATAATGAATCTTCCTTCAGTAAACTTAGTAAAAACGTTTGCCAGCTAACATATACAATGTTTTTGTCCCCTAATGTGGTTAGTACATTTTTTTCACATCAACATTATTATTTATTTTATTTTTATTTTGTTGTCTGTCAGATGGAATTAATTTTAGTAGCTTCAACTTCTCAGTATCTGTATCTTGGTTTTAGGTCTTTTACTGAGATTGCAGTTGATGGAATTTCGTCTTTACATTTTATCACAATGTTGGCTTTAGGACATTTGTAGCAACTTTTTGCAAAAGAGGAAATTTTTATAATTTGTGAAACTGGTTCTGAGACTGTCAGCAAGTTTCAGTAAGTATAAAATGTGTAATACAGGAGTTCTAACACACGGGGTGCTACAGTATTTCAAATGGTAGAATCGAGTTTGACAGTAGACTCCCATTTATTAGCAAGCTCTTGATCTGAAGAATGAGTTGAGATTATTTTGAAATGAGTATATTTTGGTCATTTAACATTATGAGAATGGTAGTGTCTATGCCACTTTGAGAACAGTATATTGACTGGTCTGTTGCTAAGTAACAAAGCCCATTTAAATTCTACTGGAAATGCATTTACTTTCAGGAGTTTTAAAGCAATATGGGAAGCTATTCCTAATAGGATATACAACTAAATACAGCCACACAGAACAGAAATTTAATTAAACCTTCAAAGATCCAAATTAAAAGATGCATTTAATCCCCCCTTTTATGTGTCTGTACTCATGTGTTTAAAGAAAATGACAGTTTGTGATTGGTTGAACCAGTGAACCGTTTGTGATGTGATCAGCAGGGTGCTCCTACTGTGGGTGATGACGAGCTGATGAAGAAGTCTCTTGAGTTACGTAATCAGTTTGAACAGTCTTTTTTTGGAGACTAACCAATCTTGTGTGATAGCAGATCCCACAGTGCTCCCCCAGGATGTGACTATAATCCTTACCCTTCATGTATAATCTTTTGGCACTGTTGATCTGTGCATGTCAGAGGTGGAAAATCCCGGCTTCAGAAAGTAAAAGTCCTGCCACGTATTTGTTCCACCCATGCACTACACCAGCTGAATTTAATTAGCACCACTCTTCAGCCAGGTAGAGGAGCTAATTAGTGAAATCACCGTGTTTAGTGAATGGCTAGAACAATTACATGGTAGGACTTTTACATTCTGAAGCTGGGGTTTTCCACCTCTGGTGCATGTGGAAGAGACCCTGTAGTTTTTCTAGTCTAGTACATAAACTATCCATTGGAAACACTGCTGCTAAGACTTCAGGCTTGTGTTGTCTTTCTGCTCTCAAAAGTACAGGAATAACTTTAAATCTTTTAAAACTCCTGCAAACATGTTTTCAATGGGCAAAATGTTTGTAAAAATAAGATATACTCCTATCACTGATTAAGGTTTGTGTACATACTGTTTTTGTTAATCTTTCAATCAAAATTTTGGAACCTTGGGTTGCCATTAACTGAAAACAGGTTTATTAAATGCCATCTTAGCTAATGTTCATGCCTGCCATACAGACCATCATTGTGGTAACAATGAACCTTTGCTGACTATCACTGAGCTACATTTATTTACTGTTTGAATTGTGTGAATTTTTTAGACTGTAATCATTATTACAGTAATGACATTATTCCGGCTAAATAGATATTTTTGAATGCTTCACTGATAGCCATACTTACTCCTGAGGGGTCTGCTTGAGAGGTTTAAACCTTTAGTACCGTATGTGTTTTGTCAGAGATCTTGCTGCAGAAGTCATTGCACCATACAAGTGAATTATGTCTTCACACATTTTATCGGTGCCCCTCTTGGAAGAGCTTTCTGTCAATGGATAACTGCCCCACGCTGGTTGCCACGGTGAAATGGCTTTCAGAAAGGGTTTCATGATATTGCCAATGTAAAACGTGAGGTAACTGTAAGCCCCCATTAATTTTTCATGGCTGGCTGACTCACTAGTTTTACCTGTGTCCCTTTCTCATGTTGCAATAAGTGACTGGAACTGCAGTTTAGTGCCTGGAACACAGTGGCTGTATGCCACACCCCAAACTGTCACTAGGTGTGTCCCAGAACCCTGATTTCCCACCCTCCTGTGTGCTTGTTCACTCGTTTACTCATCTCTTCGTCAACATGAGTGTATAACGGGAAAGGTTACAAGTTTACAGGTTATTGGAGGTCATAAAAATACCCGCTGTGCACCTGCCAGTGTAGCACATTGATGAGAAACCTCAGAGGAACAGCTTGTAACACACAGAGATTTGCCTCTACGTGGTGGGTAGGGGGTCTGGGAGCCCTGCCAGGGGGTTTTGCAGGGCTGAGTGGTGAGGCAGCCCATATGGGCCTCGCTGAGTTTGGGCCCGGGTGGGGCGGAGCTCTGGGTCGTGACCTGTTGTGTCCCCTCCGACAGGACCACCCGCAGTCGGCATGAGTCTCCAGTGGACGGCCGTGGCCACCTTCCTGTACGCCGAGGTGTTTTTCGTCCTGCTCCTGTGCGTGCCCTTCATCTCCCCGCAGAGGTCAGTCCCCGTACCCGCACCCCGTACCTGCACCCCGCACCCTGTACCCCGTACCCCGCCTCGACTCCACGCGGAGCCAGTGGAGACGAAGGGCCATCAGCAACTCTCTCTCACACACAGCACAGCAGGGCATTACATTACATTGCATTACTGTCATTAAGCAGATGCTCTGGTCCACATAGACTTAGGTTACAATGTTATCCATTTATACAGCTTGATATTTACTGAGGCAATAGTGGGTTAAGTACCTTGCCCAAGGGTACAACAGCAGTGCCCCAGTAGCGAGTCAAACCAGCAACCTTCTGGCTACTAACCCTTCTCCCTACTGCTACACCACCCTGCTGCCCCTATTAGGTTAGGAATGGGTTATTAGGTTATAAGGTTATGCCCCTAGTAGCATTAGGAAGTGAGTGGATCACATGTTGCATCATCACTGAATCATTCAAAGTAATTTGAAATGGAGTCTGAAAACACTGACCGCTGCATGCGTTTCCTCAAGGAGCTGAAATCACATGTCACAATCAGGGCAGTAATACGGGTGCCTGCATGTGAACTGTCAGGACGAAGCTGCGACGTGTAGCGTTGGCTAAAAATACCAGCACATCTTGCTTTGATAGTCAGTATCAGGAATGCGGTGCCCAGCACCAGCTAGGATGTTTATAAACAGCGGGCAGCTGAGGGACATTGTATAAAGTGCACCGACATCAGTCCACCTGGCGCAGTCTGACGCGCCAGGGGTTTAAAACCAGAACGTTCACTGTTGATGCGCTGATGTGCATGTTTGCATGTTTGTCACGGCAACGTGTCCCCTCCCCAGATGGAGCAAGATCTTCAAGTCCCGTCTTGTGAAGGCTATCATGACGTACGGGAACACCTTCTTCATGGTGGCCATGGGGATCCTGGTGTTCCTGCTGATTGGTGAGCGTCCCGTCACTGTGCTGTCGCCCTCCTTGTTAGGCATTTGAAGCACATTATACTACACTGCTGTCATTTAGCAGTCGCTCTTATCCAGAGCTATTTACAATTTTATCCATTTATACAGCTAGATATTTTTTACTGAGGCAGTAGTGGGTTAAGAACCTTCTCCAGGAATGCAACCGCAGTGCCCCAGTGGGGAATTGAACCAGCAACCTTTTGGTTATGAGCCACTGCACCACACAGTTGCCCCACACATGTGCTTGTTAACCTCCTACATTGAGTTGGCCGCAGCAAATAAGGGAAGGGTCCCACAGGCTGCTGCCACGATGTCACAGAGGTGATGTGGGGATCCCAAAGGCCAGCAAGGCCCCGTGTCCCTGTCAGACCCTGCAAGGTGATGGTCATATCTGCCATGTCTCTGCCCCCCGGCCCCCCCCGCAGACGCCTTCAGGGAGGTGCACAAGTACAGCGTGACGGACAAGGTGGACCTGAGCAACAACCCCGTGGCTGTGGAGCACATTCACATGAAGCTGTTCCGCGCACAGAGGAACGAGTACATCGCCGGCTTCGCCCTGCTCCTCTGCCTGTGAGTACCGTCCCGCTACACACCCCCCACACACACACACACACCCCCCTCTGCTGGCCCCTAGCCAGGGCCCTTATATAAGCGCAGGGGCGAGGTCGGGTGCCTGCTATTCGCACATACGAGTAAGACCAGCAGGACTACAGCAGCTTGTGTCACTCAGGGCTCTGGCAGCTGCACTGCCACGCCCAGACCGCAGCCAGGTGTGTGGTATCACTGTGGGGCCTCTCACTGTATATCGCTCCGTCTCTCTTTACTTTCTTGAGAAATCGGCCTTCTGGCCTGCACGCCTCCTTTAGACCTTGTGATCCTTTATCCAGAAGCAATTGTGACACAGCCTGGGTGCCCTCAGAGGGAGCTGTCCCCCCCGGGCCATTGTGTTGTCTGTGGGCTTTTTGCCAAGTGTGAATTTCTAAATGCGTGTCATTGTTAGCACCAGTGTTTCAAAAGTGCTTTTGAATGAGGGGCTGGTGCAGACACACCACAAAATAACTGTCTGAACAGGCCAAGTGTCAGAATTGGCCTAGCAGATGCTTGAAATTTTGCCTGCAATTGAGAAATAGCGTTCCGGTTGAAAGCAATGGTGTCACGGTACGCGGTCCTTGCGGGAATTGGTACCTGTGTCCAGGCAGGGGACGTGTCTAAGTTCCTCCTGTTGTAAACAGTCCCGATGCCAGTGTCACCAGCCTAACAATAGCTGTACTGTGGAGGCTTTGCGTGCCTCCTCTCCCTGTTTGCATCAGTATTCATGCATAAACTCATACTGTGGCTCAGAGACAAACCTTTTCCCGTAGTGATATCAAAATAAATCTCCCTGCTCTAAATAAACCTGGCGGCTTAATGGTCTCCCTCTCACAGCCTGAATATGCTGAATAGCTCTGCTAATCTACTGAGATTTTACAGTAGCTGTGGAAAGAATGGCTTGGGGGGGAGGGGTGGGGGGGTGTCCGCTAGATATTTTCCATTCACAAGTCTCATCAGAGGAGCGAGGTCGGGGGCGGTGACCCGATTGGTGGAGTCCCGGCTGACGTAACGGGAGCCAGGGCTTTTTAAGTATTTTGGGGTGTGTGTCGGGCCCGCATGTTTTCCCCATACAGGGACGCTGTCGTATTCCTCTGAATGGCAGTGTATTAATAGACGGCCATGACTACTACGGCCATGTGTGTCACTGACACGGCCACGCTCGGGGCGCGGGACCTGTCAATCATCCGGACAGCTGCGTGCCTGAGGACCCAGGTGACATGTGACCCGGCAGCTGGTAATGAAAGCTATATTTAGCCCCCTGGGAGGATGTCACTGCCAGCGGACCCTGCAGCCTGGGGGGGGGATGGCTCGGTTTACAGGTTCATGTTAATGTTACCTCACACACCGCGCAGCTCTGTGTCCAACAACTAAATGTCGGGGTGATGACTGGCCCTGACGCCTGAAGTGGGGGGGGGGCAGGGGGCCTGAAAGCCAGGCGAAGCAGCGGAGGAGCAGCGGGGGTGTTGAGAGGATGTGTGAGAACTCGCACCAGGTGTAGTGGAACTGGGAGTTTGTGTGTGTGTGTGTGTGTGTGTGTGTGTGTGTGTGTGTGTGTGTGTGTGTGCTTGTGTAGAGATGTGTTCCAAGTGATAGCCCCGGTGTGTTTTTACGCTGAGACCCGTCCTCTAGGAAACGGGCAGCTGCAGTTGTGTCTTGACCTTACCGCTGTCCACGCTCTGCTGTTCACCTGAATGGCCACAAGGTGTCGCTGCAGAGTCAGCGCTCTCCGTCTTGCCTTCCCAGCAGCTGCTGAGCGGGTTTGATTCTGCCCTGCATCACTGCTGCTGTTACCCACTCATTTTAGCAGCCTCGGTGTGAATTCAGTAGTCACTGGTCCGTGACCTGGCCTGCACCTGCCCTCCCTTCAAAGATGTCTCTCAGGTGTGAATTCATATTCAGAATCAATTACTCAATCAGGCAGAATAAAACTGCAAATGTGTAGAGACACAGTGGCGAGCAGGCATAGTACTGCTATCTGACAAATTGTAGTGGTCATTTGATGAGGATGCCTCTGGCCAGGCACACTGCACATCCCACTGCAGAGGGAGAACCTTAATTTTTTGCAGTCGTGCCGTTAACCTGTTGTGCAAAAAATACTTACCATGCGCCACATTTTGGACCCATATATGCTGATGAAGTGTAATGTGTTTGAGGTGTTGCGTACAGCCTGTAACGTTCGCAGGAATATTGATATCAGAGTGGCATCTGAAACATGAATCTCCTCTGCAAAGTAAACATGTTCCCAGCGTAAACAGACGTCTGATTTATTCCTTATTCGCTGGCAGTGATCACGGGTGCAAAGTGAGAAGGGCGCGTTCTCTGTTCCTGGAAGAGCCCCTCGCCCGTGCCCTCAGAGCGAAGCCGCAAAACCGTACCCCCACTGCACTAACCCTGACTCCATCCCCTGACTCCAACCCTAACCCTGACCCACCTGTCTTCTTGAATGGGATGCAGGGTCCTGGAGGGGGTGATGGTAATGTTGCCAGTGCTGAGCCTTGCTCAGACCCCCTGCAGTATTGGCCGGAATCATCAGTTGCTGGTAAAAATATTTGGCATGGAGGTGGTGCTCTCAGGACCTCTTTCTGCTGATTACCCAGGCTCATCTAATGCTGCAGTTAGACTGCAGGCAGTAATGCTCAGTTCAGGATCGTTGCTCAGATCGTTTTTTCTGTCTTACTGTTCATTTTCGTTTCATATCATCTGTGTAAACGGACCTCCGTCATGAAAGTTCCTGCATATGTGTAGAAACCGCAACAAAAGTCATAACATCTGCTTAGTCATAAAGAATTATGACAACAACGGCAACCTGCCTTGTGCAGAGTGACGAAAAAATCACATGGGTGAAATTAAACACTCCATTTGAGTGTACATGCAGAAGTTGCATGGCTTAATATCTGATTTACAGTGCCTTCAGGGAGTAATCACACCCCAGTGGTTATTTCTCTTTTTGCTGTGTTGCAACATCAAATTTATGTACAATAGAGTGGGATTTTTTTCTGCTCCTTGTGAAGTGACTCAGAAATAAAATTAAATAAATAGTTGGATATCTTCAGAATTATTAAAAAAATAAAAATCTGAAAACTACTTAAATTTGATGTTGCAACACAGCAAAAAGAAAAAATAATCACTTGGGGGTGATTACTTTCTGAAGGCACTGTATGTCCTCATAGTCATGCGGTCTAAATCAGAACTGAAAACTGCAACTTTTCAGTTTTTTTTTTTTTTTTTTTTTGCACTGTTCACAGTGTTCTAAAAACATCTGAACTGGGTCACATATAATGGGGGGAAAATTGGAATTGGGCCACTTAATTGCAGCCTGTGCATAGCCGTAGTGTGTTGTGACATAGCCTTCACAGAATTAGGGTTCAACACACTGTTCTACCTAGTGGATAATGTACACATGAAAAGTCATTGAGTGAGGAGTTGTCTGATCATTTCTGCAGCATGTACCTGCAAGCTGGCTCGGACTCACTCAGGCTGGTCTTCCTACTGCTGCTGCCGGTTCATTAGCATTAGCATTAGCATCATGGAAAGCATGCACTAATCTGTGGTTCTCTCTGTCCCCCCCCCCAGGCTGTTGAGACGCCTGGCCACTCTCCTGTCTCAGCAGGCCACCATGATCGCCTCCAACGAGGCCTTCAAGAAGCAGGCGGAAGGGGCCAGCGATGCGGCCAAGAAGTACATGGAGGAGAACGAGAAGCTCCAGGAGGTGAGGAAACCAGTGGAATATGTGCTCTCTGGAGCTGTGATTACCTGTACTCCTGTGGGGGTTTCCTACTTGAGGGACATATCAGAGTTTCTCTGTGTGTGGAGTCAGTTTGCCAGCAGATGTCATTGCTGCTGCTCAGAAACTATTATCTGAAAAATTTAAGTTTCATTAGATTGAAATGTTAAATTTATGGACCTTTCTGTGCTTTCTACACTTTCTTTAACTTTTGTTAGCCTATAAGTTATAATCCACATCTCTGGTGTGGTTAAAATGGATTGCTTTAGCCTTATGTTGATTCAGTACCAAGTTCTGATTCAGGTTCAGATTCCCATTAAGAACTGATTGCAAAGGTGCACTGTAAGATTTCTGTCAAATCATCAGAGATGTTTTCACCAGCCCACCTGGTTCATGCTGTCAGGTCTGTGTTGCCCACTGGAGGGCAATGCTGTAGCCTGGATCCATTGAAAGTGAAGAATTGGATACAGGAGGGTGATGTTTACAGTGTGAACACTAATGCAGCTCAGATCTGTACAAGGTGATGCCTGAAATATGTAGTGCAGGTATCTATTACATGTGTTCTCGGCCTGCGGCTGTTGATTAAAAACATTCTTTTGTTTTTTAATCAAAATTGGGTTTGATAAATGGGTTAAGTATGGTAATGTCTTGAATGTGTGAAGCGAACATAGCTTTTGGCAGTTCGGTCAAGCCCGTTTTGTCTCTTCATCTCACCATGTTGTCCTGCATGTTTATTGGTGCTCTTGTTTAGGGGAGGTTTGTGGGCCACAGGTTATATTTCTGTTGAACAGGGAGGTGGTGTTATTGGGGAATGAGAGAGTGCTGATGATCTTGATTTTTACCAGCAATATGCAACATCCAAACTTGGAGTGCAGATTTCCTCCACATGGCCAGGTTCAACCTCTGAAAGCCACTCAGGTTGACTGTGCATCCCACAACCCTGGGAGCCGGTCTGTGAGTGAATGCATGTAAGAAATGGGAAACGAAAATGGATGGACCCGGACTTGCCTTATGAGTGAAAACACGACTAGATAACTGAATAGGTTTGACGTTGAATGACAAAGCTGTGTTGCCACCCTATCAAGTGAAGTTAGCCAGGTAGCTAACTGATTTAGCAAGGTAAGATGTGCTTCTAAGAAAAAAAAAGAAAATAAGTCAAGTTCAAAGAAAACAGACAGAATTGGGTCTTTGTTGATGTTTATTGTGCTTAACTAAAGTTACTCATTTACTACTTGTCTGGCTGGTAGTATTCAAAGAACAGTGCAAAATGCCAGCCTGATTAGAAAATGAATATAGAATATAGACATCCACGCTTCTAAGTGTGTCACCATAAACTTGGGAGACATGTCTGCATATGGGTTAAAGTGTGCATACTAGCTTTCATCATGAGTCCTATCAGTTATCACGTAGACCTCGTTTACATGTCATGCACATTGTAAACTGATATGTTAGCAAACTGAATTTCTGAAAGAGTATTGAGCAAATTCCATGTGGATCTGTAAAATGGGTCAAGGAAGAAATGACATTTCGGTGGCTTTTGAGAAAACCAAAGCTAATGTTTTAAATTTCTTACAATTTTGTGGTATGATTGATGCATGCCAGTTGTTGTGGCCCTGCCTCTCAGTGGTGAATATTAAGGACATTTTTGCATTCTGAAAACCGCTACATGACCTGGCACGGCAGCACCATGTGACCAAATGACTAAACCCTGGTGCTGTCACACTTACGGGTCTCTTTTGAATAGATGAATTTGAACAATTTTGGTTATATTAGCTGTAAATGAATACCTGCAATTTTACTGGTGCATTGGCTCCAAGTCATATTGTTTAATTTAGGAAATTCTAATGAATAGTGTTTGAAAAGCTTATACAAACATCCTGCTAAACAAATTTAGGGCCATTCTAACCACAGACTCAGTTAAACATGTAATATTGATATTCAGCAAAATGGGTTCAGACTTTGCAGGCTTCGGGCAGCCATTCCTCTCAAGACGTTCCTTGTTTGCCTTCTATGGGGAAGAAGGATTCTTTTCTACCCAGTTTATTTGGCATTCTGCAAGTCACAATAAACATGGCTGCATCTGCTCAGTCTTCCCTTGGCCACTTGGAGCATCATCTAAGTGAGCTTAGAGGAAATGGTCCTGGGCCAGACCAAGGAATAAGTGGGTGCAGTAAGTGGTACAGAGATCACACACGCACACACAGAGGTACATCTGAGTCTGGGCTGCTGTAAACACCCTTTTTGAGGTCGGTCTGAGTTTGACCAGCTGTGTGCTCCTAAGGGGTTGGAAACATCGGCAATCTTTAATGTATGGCGCCCCCTTGACCCCTCCATCTCTTCCTCCCACTCCTTGCATCGCAACGCCATTATTTACCTTGACTGATGACTGTCCGTATAGGTATTGATCCCCGGCACAATCCGATGCGCCTGCCGACCGGCATGGCCATCAATTCACAGCAGCGCCAATTACCTCCATTTTGAGAATCAGGAGGTGGTTGTGACAGTGTTTCCGAAATCCTCAGCCTTATAGCAAGAAATGCCAGCAGCTGTACCAGAATCTCTATGTGGGAGGTGAAATTGCAGACTTTTCAGTTGTAAATCTTTATTACACCAGATGTTCCCTTTGCCTCTCAACAAAACGTTTAATCATTCATCAAGCAGGCTGTGAAATTTTGACTATTGATCTGTAAGTTGTTTCATACATAATGCACAAAATGGATACATTTGACCATTATTTAAATTTCTGTCGTTGTTTACACAAGCCAAGCCCTGTTCGAGGCCTTGGTTCCTTGGGTCTCGTTTGCCGTTCTTTGTCTTCTAAGTAGGTTAGGTTTCGGTTGGTTACAGAATGGCCGTAAGGAACATCAAAAACACCAACTGACCCAAATACAAAGAGCTTGTTCTTTCCCTTAGGAAAACCATAACCTCGTTCCTCTGTGAAAGGCAGACTGCATTATTCTGGGACGAGTTGATTTTTATGTGGCTCGTTTCAAAGCCGGTGTTCACGTACTCTCTGACATCCTGAAGTCAAGCTGCAAGTTCGTGGAGCGGTGTTGTCTGGTTCGAAATCAAACAGACCTGACCTGACCTCAGTCTCGTTAGGCTATTTTTACATCCTGTATGGATTTTTTGGAGTACCTGATACTGCAGTGCAGCAGCAGGTAGTGATGCAGAGGGGCATTGTGGGAATGGGATGAAGAGGCTGGTCAATCAAACTCTTGGGCTGACCGGCACCGTCAGGACACTTAAACAATCAAGTCATGAAGTCTACATTGAGGAAAATCTCTGCATATACTGACCAAACAGTATCCCCTTTATGATGTCAGATGTCTGCTAAAGGCGATGTGAAGACTATTTGTGGTACCGTTAGTTGTTGCTTTAGTGTCAAATTCCAGTTTCGACAGCAAGAAGGCTGGGGACTGTCTTGCAGACTTCCAGTTTAGGTTCCCCATGTTGGAGTGGCCGTATGTGCACATGGTGTTAGAGACAGTAGATGGGGGAAAGGTGTGATCGGAGACTTTACATCCTACGACAGTAACAGCAATACATCCTCTAATATGATGTATTGCAGAGAGATTCCTGACATCATAAGGAGATGCTGACAGAGTACTGGAATAATGTAGTGACCTCATTATGTCACCTGAATTTATAGCACGCACTTGCAGATAATGTATCCATTACATTACATTTGTTTAGCAGACGCTCTTATCCAGAACAACAATAGAACATAGAGCAACAGTGTCAGACCAGGCTAACAACACTCCCAAACCAGTGAGTGTGAGCATAACACTATTTGAGCCCTACCACAAGTTAATATGTGCAATCTGACAGAAGCCAAGTATACTATGATACAACAGTCCCTAGAACACAGAATCCAAAATACACATACAACCAATACTACACTTAAAATAAATATCAAATATTAGAGGTATCAGGTATTAGGGGGAAGGGATCCATCACATCATATCATAAAACTATTGTTTTGGATGGCTCGAACTAGCTCAGCTAAGTAGTTTTTATGTTTCTGTGTCCCAGTATAACATCAGAGGTTTGCTGTTTTCCCCCTGCACTGATGTGTGAGGTAGTTACCCGTCTTAGTAAGCACCACAGATGGTTTCCCATCATT
This sequence comes from Megalops atlanticus, assembly GCA_019176425.1. NCBI lineage: Eukaryota > Metazoa > Chordata > Actinopteri > Elopiformes > Megalopidae > Megalops > Megalops atlanticus. Next base: position 31,132,220 of record CM032882.1, read on the forward strand.
TCATTTCTTGGAATATATTACAGCAACCCAAGGCACTGTAATTGTGTTAGCTTACTATGCTCACATTCTAGATTTTGTTCCGTTGTTTGTGTCTGTAGTAGGCAACAGCAAAGAAAACAGTGTTACAGTAGGCCTACACAACTTCGTGAGTGATGCAAAATTTGGTTTTGAGGTCAATTTCTGATCTCTTCAAAGCCTGCTCCAAAATAAAGCCAAATGGAGGAGCCAAATTCCTCCATTAAAAAAAAAAAAAAAAAAAAAAAAAAACCTGGAAACAATTTTGAATTCCTTGAAACACATTTTGTAATTTATGTCCACCCTACTCTTGGCAACACAGTGTTTTCACTGTTCTGGCCTGCTGTCTCTCATGCTTATACACTGACATGCTCCTAGCAACAACACTGCCCCCACTGCACTGAGGGGTTCATGGCAGGTGAACGTTCACGCCGCCAGCCGCCAAAGGTCCCTCTGTTCAGTCACTCTGTAATGGTCACACGCCTGAATTAAGAAGTAACATACAGTGAAGTACAGCTAGTATAAAAACATGAAGTAGAACAAGCAATGCGTTGCAGTGTCATCCAGCTGCTCTGTGTTAATGGGAAACAGCTGCATTTCTTACTCATTTGCTCCTTTACAAAAACACTAATTGGGATGTGGAAAACATCTCTAGTTTTCCTGTGCTCCACTACTTTTATGTTATTATCGACAGTAGTGCAATGATAGACCTCGTGTAGCAATTGCAGGCTGGATCATTGCTAGTCTGTGAAAGCTTCTGGTTGTTAAATTGCCTGTTTGCAGTGGTATCTCATTGCCTCTTTAGCATGAGCTTCTGAGTCATGGTTCACATGTGTGTCTGTGGGCTGAACACAATGAGCTGTCTGTTCACTCAAGTATGGGGAGCCAGGACTGATAGCCTTATGACAGTTTGCTTCCCCATTTGCTTGCTCAGCAAGTCATGTTGCAATTGCATACGTTGTCATTTGAAGCACAGCTTTTTCAGTGTTTATAAAATCTGTGCTCCCTCTAAATGCCATCAAAATGAAGTGAAAATCACATGACTTGGCAGTGTATGGCACAGATGTGTGATATAGGTATATGAAGGAGTTCAGGATGAGAAATTTTGATTTTAAATGTGCTACTGTAGCCATGTGATTTTTGTATCAATAATATTAGTTGTAATCTAGTGCTTTTTCCATGATGCTTTCTATTTAAAAAAAAAGTTACAATAGGCTTATTGTATAAATGCTAATTCAAAAAGGCTGGAAGTACATATAGATTAGTGCATTGTGCAAAGATTGGCATTAGAATTGAAATATAATGAAGTTTCATAGTCTAGCACCATCTTAGAAAGTGTTTTAAAAAGTAGCTAACATGGCTCAGCTATATGGCTGCATGCAGGGTCACATATGATGACCTACCTGTTGAGGCTCAAAAGATATGAGTTTCTGTTCAGACTTACCATTACTGTGTGCATTATACAGCTCTGCGTGGCATCCTTGCATGTAGCTGGTGCATGTTCCTAGCATGCAAAGGTGAAGTGCAGTATAGATACTGCTCAGTTGTCATAGATGAGATAGTGTAAAACATGGGGATGGCAAAGTCCAGACAGATATGGAGCAGGTGATACCAGGTGAAGTTCACAGATGATGCTGTCTCTTCTCTGTCTGTGTGCAGAAGTGCGGGACTGGGTATGCAGTGTTAGGATAAGGCTGGCTCCCACACTGGTTGGGGCATCATCTTTGTAAAAAGCTTTTGTCTTAAGACTGTTAGCAAGAGCTCCTCGTACCCGCATACATCTGTTTCCATCTGTGGGCACAAGCTACATGTCTAATGCAAATCTGCAGTGGCATCAGTCTGTCTTCTGCAGTAGAGTTGATTCTGCATGCTACATTCGATTTATCCTGTCCTGCATGAATAAAGTAGAATTATGTTTTTTATTTCCCCCACCTTCGCCCAGCATCTGCATGTAACTGCATCAGTCAAAAACATAATGAAACTGATGGATTCAGTTCTGCTGTCAGGAATTACAGCAAGGTTTGCGGGTCTGTGCTGTCAAAGTAGAAGTAGGATTAGTGGTGAATTTCTGTTTAGCTGAGAGTGTAACATTTATTTTTTGACTAATGAAGGTTGTTGCAGAGGAACAGCTTTATGAGAATAAATTGAAAGCAAGGAATCAAGGTCTGATCCTTTTTTACAGTTAGACACATTTAGACACTACTACTGTTACAATGTCAAATTATCGATAGAAATAAAATTAATCATTTCACTTAAAAAAGACCACAGGGAAAGGTGAAGGTCCATCTTTGAGTAGCGTCTCTGACAGTAGATGAACCCTATTCATGTTTATTTGCCATTTACTTTATTTACATGACTTATCATAGATTCAACACAATTTAAATAGCATTTATCACAAAAACCTTTGGAGACATTTTCAGCTTGTGTTTGCACTCAGTGGTGTATGGGATTATGCAGCACATAAGCAGTGAACTGGTGGGAGGCTGGGTGACTAAGGTTAATGTGACATGAAGCCACCAAATTTCCCCTCACACCCGCCTGTCTCGCAGGTGTGTCCTGAATGTCTCACACTGCCTCTGGATGTGGTTTCGACACCGGACGAGGAGGCTGGCTGTACAGTAGATATTTGCATGGTCATATCTGTGGATGGTGGCGTTTCTAGTGACTGTGTGGAGACGGAGGAGAGGGTTGTGATGGAAGGTGGTGAGGACTGAGGTGGTCGTGGGAGGAGAAAGGATTGTGAAAAATGAGAATGCTGGTTCTTTGGTGGCTTTGGGTGTGGATTCTGAACAATCAACCGTGGGCTGACAAAAAAAACTCACCAGAATGTACAACACGTGTGATTCTGAGAGTTTGGTCTACATTCTATGATTTGTGGCTTTTAGGAAGAATGGTTCAGATTAGGTTTGTGCTAAACAGCTGGTGGAAGCCACTATGGCTTAGTCAGACACGCCACTATGGCTTAGTCAGACATGCCAGGTCCTTTCAGCATCAAAGTGGATTCACAGGAACAGCAATTGAAAGAATTCAGTTCAGCATAGAGGCCACTTTGTATGTTTCTTGATAAAGCTGTGTGTGTACAACCCAAGATGCACTGAGAACACAGACTATACACTTGAATGTTTGTACATGAACGAGAGGAGAAACCATTTAGAATCACAGAGGGCTCTGACCGGTACCGGTTCTGTCCTGACAGAAACTGAGGGAGGCTGGGATCGAGGTTCCCGAAATGGGCAAGAAGACCGGACCAGGAGTGGAGGAGGAGAACAAGGCCCTCAAGGCTGAGATGATGAAGCTGAAGGACGAGCTGGAGGCCACCAAGAAAAGTGAGCATTTACATTACATTACATTATTGTCATTTAGCAGTTGCTCTTATCCAGAACAGCTTACATAGTTTACATTTTTTAACATACCCATTTGTACAGCTGGATACTTACTGAGGCAGCTGTGGGTTAAGTATCTTGCCCAAGGGTACAACAGCAGCGCACTGGAAGGGAATTGAACCGGCAGCCTTTTGGTTAGAAGTCCTGCTCCTTACCACTATTCTACACTGTTGCCCATTTTCCTTCCTATAACTTGCCCATTTGAAGATAATCTTGGACAAATGGGCAGAAATGTGCTTTAAATTATTACATTTTAAAACAATACAACATTAGCCTACTACAGAGCTAAAATGAACCTTAGAGGTTTTCGGCAATACCTGCCATCATCTGTTCCCTGGAAATGTGTGAAAAGCAGAGAGCGAGCTCTTGCTTTGCTGTGGCAGTGGCAGCCTACTGGCCTCTGTACAAACGCTCTTCGGAGACATCACTGAGGGAACCGTCGACATGTGCTTTCCAAATGCCTCTCCAGCTATTAAATCCAATTCAGCATTTTCCTTTCATCTGAAAACCCGTGAGTGCACTGAGTTCTGGTTGGATACTGTAACTGTTATTGTACAATATTGTATTGTATGATTTTTAAACCAAACCATATGTTTCTGTGGCTTGTTGTCTGCAGTGGTCTACACATGGACTAAACGCACTGCGAAAATGAGCCCTGGCCTTGCGTATTATGTGATAAACATAGAGAACTGTCAACATCTGAGATAATCATTAGATTAAAACTCGGCAACCTAAGTGTCATGTGAGGACAGTTGACAGTATAAAATATTATGTAGAACATTATGTGCTGTAAAAGCACAGATTAAAACAACAAAAAAACTTGGATGACATCCAGTTAGTAAATTCATCATTTTGTTTTTTTTTGGTCAATGTCATAGTTGCATTCTCTTGAGGGTCAGCCAGTGGTACTCCAGCTGTAATGCTCTCCCTGGATCTGACTGCACACCTGAGCCAGTGTTCCAGGGCTTCTCTGAGTGCATCTGGTGACACTACTTGAACATGTTTATTAACATGCTATAGCTATGTAATGAACAGGATTATTCCTGGTGAGCTCCAGGTGCGTGTGTACGCGTGTGTGCATGCGTGTGTGCCCACGTGTGTGTGTTTTCGTGTGTGTGTGTGTGTGTGTGCGTGTGTGCGTGTGTGCGTGTGCTGCTGTTCCTCCTCCCTCTAACTGTGTGTGTGTGCGAGTATGATTGTGTGTGCGCGTGTGTGTGCGCGTGTGTGTGCGCGTGTGTGTGCGCGTGTGCGTGTGCGTGTGCGTGTGCACGCGTGTGTGCTGCTGTTCCTTCTCTCCCCTAACTGTGTGTGTGCATGTGTCCAGCCCTGCAGAAGTCGAACAGTGACGTGCGGGCCATGAAGAAGCAGGCTGAGAACCTGACCGTGGAGTATGACCGACTGCTGGAGGAGCACGCCAAGCTGCAGGTCAGTACTGCCCGTCGCTGTACTGTTCGGCCATTTTGACTGTCGCCAGTAATTTAAGAGGTGATTGTTTTCCCAGCTTGATCCTCTTCAGGTAAGTTGTCTGAGTTGTCTGGCCGTGCAGTTTATATCAGATGTATGTCTGCATTGTTGGTCCTCGTAATTGATTTAGATGAGACCTCTCTGACGGTATGCACCTGCAGGTGATACTTCAGTGAAGGCTTACATATGGAGATCAAGTGCTGTCAGAGCACTTTGCAAGCAGGCACAAAAGTGTGAGCCATTTTGTTGGCTTACCCAGATTGCCACATTAAGATTTAGAATTGACAGGTGGATTCCTCTGTTCTTTTATTGGTCAAACACTGCGTAATATGAGCTAGAAGTAGTTTGGCACTTTTAGGATTCCATAATGATAAAAAAAGTCCTTCTTTGAAAGAGTTGAACAGTCATACTTTAAGTCTGGACTCGACTTGCAAGTAAAGCTAACAGCGTGATCCGAAAGAAGAATTTAAAAATGATGATGATCGTTTGTATTACTTAATGTACATCACAGGATGAACCAAGAAGAACTTTCAGAAATCACAAATGCAGCAGAATCCTTGGAGCTTTTAAGGGTCTACTAACAACTCGAAGTTCAGAATTTAAGAACATTTATGGTAGATGTCTACATCAGTCTGCAGCGCTGGTGGATGTTAGACTAAATGCTAAAGGTTACTCTGTGTTCATCTGTGGAAGTTGAAAGTGGAGGGGAGGGTTCAGGGATTCAACAGCTTTACAGTATGGCGCGACAGACGACTGAACAGATGATGCTGGCTTTGAACTTTGAACATAAACCTGATTACATGCGATTCCAATGTTGAGTCACTGAATGACTCAAAGTACTGAAGCAGTTAAAATGTGGTGAATGCTGACTAGCAGGTGAGTTATGATGCCTGTACTTACAGACAAAATAGAGTCTGCCACAGTCCTGTTCATCAGGACTGCCACATGGTGGTGCAGATTAGAGGCCTTGATTGGAGGCCTTGATGGGAAGTCTTCCATAGCTGTTTTTTATTTTTATTTATTTAAATAATTTTGGCTCTCTTTCCTTACGCTGTTAGTGAGCCCTAAATGGCATGGAATTCTTCAAGGGCCTCAGGCCTTTTACTCCCTCAAGTCTAAATGTTAATATGCATGTTTGAGATGTTAACAATTTTGCCTGTAATTTGCATAAGGGCTCATGTTCAAGCATGGATTCTATTCACATTCTTTGTGTAGATTACTGCGTGTTGGTGTTTGGGTTTTTTTTCCCTCACGTCAAGTCCAGTAAGCCCACTTTCTTGCCCGGATTTTGGTTGTTTGTTCTCAAGTGTAATCCTACGGCCACTCGATCAACACCAAAACGACAGACCGTGCCATTTACTGTGGGACATTACGAACGTATTTACGATTGAGTTCGTTTAAAGCATTTTCTCAGAATAGACCTTGGGTAAATAACCATGCCCGATTTGAGCTGACCACCTGTAGGTTTTGGATGTGTGGGTAGGTGTCCAATTTCCAGCACTCAGCACGTATGGCAGCTCTGTGTGAGACGCTTGTGTGTCTGTCTGGCATAACTCAGGGCAGCTTGAGCAGTTGTGGCCTTTTAGCTGTGTGCCCACGTGTTCAAGCGTGGTCCCTCCCCCCCCCTTCAGACAGCTGTTCTGGTATCAGGCCTTTATTTTTCTCCTGGAGGGGGAGCGAGATGGGGGGGGGTTCACGCCTTCTCTGTGCATGGAGGAACTTAACTGCCACAGCCCTCGGCAGTGTGGTGTGGTGGGCAGCAGTGTGGCGTAGTGGTAAGGAACAGGGCTCGTAACCGAAAGGTTGCTGGTTCAATTCCCCGCTGGGGCACTGCTGCTGAACCCTTAGGCAAGGTACTTGACCCAGAATTGCCTCAGTAAATGTCCAGCTCTATTAAATGATAACGTAAAAATTGTAACCTATGTAAACTCGCTCTAGACAAGAGTTTCTTCTAAATGACAATTAGGCAGTGTAATATCCACAGCAACTCTGACTGCACCTTACAGTCTGCTGGTCCCGCGTTGGATGAACGCTGCACACAGGCAAGGAAACAAGACCCCCGTGACAAATGAAGTCATTCATGAGTCATTCATGAGACATTCATTCACGAAGGCTGTCTTGAGGTTGCAGTGTTTGGCAAGTTAAATGCCTCTGGGGGGGTTAGGCATTTATTTATTACCTTACTGTATCTTGGCCCTGACTCAATCCATATGTGGAAATTTGTCAAGTCTCTCTGGATGAGAAACTTCTCCTGCTTTTTTTTATATTTCCTAGACGCCCTGGATTCCAAAAGAAGGAAAGTATATAGTGACGGGGAATTCAGTCTCTTAACCCCGGCCCGTGCGGCCTAAACTGATTTACCCTTAGTCTCTCCTTGGATGCACTTTGTAGGAGGTAAATGTTCACTCTGCTGGTCCCTTTTTGATTTTTCCTGTTTTATTAGAAATGCAGATGATGTCTGCTGACAGTCAGTCATGTGTCTGTGGCTTCCGGTGGGCGCTCTGTGGATAGCAGTGTTGCGGAGGTGTAAGTGGATCTGGATAGGAGCTTCTTCTGAATAACAGTAATGTAATGCAATGTTTCAGGGCGGTGCACTGCCCTTAAACTCATCGTTTGTGGTTAGTAAATGATGGGAAAGTAAGCGAGACAGGTTGAGCACCTGTTCACACTTGATATGATAACCCGTCTTTCATCTGTTAAGAGAGGTTGTACCTCTAGAAGTAAAGTCGCACACATTTTTGGGAACTGGTGTAAAAGTGGCGTGAGTCTGACTACGCCTTAGTGGTCTCCTGAAGTCCAGCCAGTTTTTTTTTCCCCTTCTTTATTTATGTCATGCATAAGGGTCACAAGCTGTTCAGCAGGGCTTCATAATCTCAGTCCTGGGGAGCCCTGAGTAATTCGTTGGAATAATTTGAGATATGACTTCAGGTGCTTCAATGATTTTGTCTTTGGAAATGATTTCAACGGAATGCATACTTTCCTCTGTAATTTTCCCTTTTTTCCTGAAACTGTCATTTCCCCAAACACTGGTGGTTATTTTGGTTTCAGCCAGCTGGTCTCTCCATTTTCAGCTGTAAGGACCCCAGTGAGCTTTAGCCTGTCAGTCAGTCAGTCAGTCAGTTAGTCAGATTTACTCAGCAGAGCCACCTTTTCCAGACTTTGCAGGTAGCAGCTCATTACATGCAGGAAACTGCTGCTTTTCATTCCCAGTCCTGCTCCATACTCAGGGATCCCTGGGACTGGCTCTGAGAAGCGAAGGTTTGTAGCCTTTAGCAGGGAGAGGGAAAAGCTGAGAAGATATGTAAATTACGCAAAAGGGCTGTGGAACTAACGCAAACGTATGGTGTTTCCTGCAGGCGAGTCTGGATGACGGACCACGAGAGAAGAAGACGGACTGAGCGGATGTGCTGTACTCGCTGACCACCCCCACCCCCCGACCACCCGCCCGACCACACCGCCGGTCCCTGCTGATCGCCCACCGCCATGTACCCCGCAGTGACACCTGCTTCGTCTGGATCCTGAACGTATAGGCCCATTCCAAACGAGTGCCTTGGGAAGCCGTCCGCTTCCCCTCGGCTCCAAACACACGTGAATCATTCGATGGAATGTAAAAGTGCACATGTTAATGACATTTTCATTTTTCCAGACTCAGAAAGCACCAAATTTACCGAATACTTTGTTAACCTTCAGTCCAACATTTGGTAAAACCCAACGGAAAGTTCCAAAAAAATCTGTGTAGTTGATCCCTTTCTTCCTCTTTTCCTCTTTGTGGTTTTAAAGAGAAGGAAAGGGAAAGCACTCTGTGTCTGCTTTGAAATCTGAGGATGTTCTCCTGCAGTACACTGACCAATTAACGCTAGGCTAGTTCTTTCTTTTTTTTGTGGTGCAGAAACCTTTTGTGTCCTGTCATTATTATGATTTTCACTGAGAGTGGGACCATAACGAACTCACCTAGACTGGGACCATGATGGCTGGAATGCTGTAGTCCAGCTTTCACTGAATATCCGATGGCTGAAGCTAATGCTATTGGAAACAGTTATGTTTGCTCTCCTGGGAAAGAATGCTTTGTAGATACCTGTGGTCTTCTGGTTCGTTAGTGGTGCCTGAGCAGGTTAAGACAGGCACTAATTTCTATGAGTGAATCATCACTTTGCCGCCGTCATGGTATCTATCAGTGTAAAAATATGTTACAGTCCATGTGCAGCAGAGCGATCTGTAGTGAAACATGGACTTAGTGCTTACAGATGAGCTGTGTTCAGATCGTAGCAGATCCCACTGCTTCGTGTCCGTTAGGGAGAGCTGAATATCTGTTTGTCAGTTTTTACGTTTTGGTTTGGACAGTTTTTTTCCACACTGAATTTTTTTCTCATTTGTATTCTTTTTGAGGGCTCTGTTGCCTTACTTACTGTAAACGTATATCCTGGCTGTGAACGATTTCTTTATTACTTTGTAGTATTTACATTGATGGTTGGAAAATGGCCCTTCGCAAAGCATGAAACCCAGTTGTGGCTATGACGCTGATTGATTCTGTAATGATTGGCTGATTTTAACTGGATGCAGCTCTTCATTCCAGAGTGCAGTGCTGTAATCAGTTCAGATCATTTAACCCCTTTGGCACCGGGTTGTCCGGTACACTTGCACGAGAGCATGATGTACACAGAAATGTCCCTGGTGTGGGATGCAGTTAATCGTTAATGAAATGATTGGCTCTTCTGGTTAATCCTGGGTTTGATGCTGCCTAAAGCCTTTCCTCCTCATCACACTGTTCTCTTTACTGCAGTGAAATCTATGTCTCTCCTTTTTTTTGATTCCCTGTTTTATAGGACCTGACTGTTGTACTCTGATACCAAGTGAGTTTCATGCTTGTGTTTTTACTGGTCACGTCTGATTTGAAAGTCCCTGAGCCTGCATATTCTAATATGGGGCTTGGCATACTGTAAGAATTGAATCACAGCACCGAGGCAAGGAAACCCAATGCGATTCCTTCCTCAGTGACTGACATTAAATTTCAAAACAGTAGATGGTCCAGCAGGCACACTAGTTTTGAAATGTAATCAAACCAGTTGTACATTATAAGTTGTACAAAGCGCATGTGGTTTCTGAGGTTTTGCTATCGAAAACATCATAAAATGCACCTGCTGATATTAAAACTGAGACTAGTGTAGTTATTCATTTGTGGAATATTTTGTTGAAAAGAACTGAATTCATAAGGATGAACGCTTTTCACGAAGGCCATTTGAAAATTTCCACCTTTCTGGGCTGTGCTTATGGCGGTCCTTGCCTGAAGCCAGTCTCCTTGCAGAAACAACCACAAAGCACGCCCTTGAAATCTGATTGGTTAATACCTTCAGGCGGTGTCACAAGAGCAAACTGTTGTGTAACAAAGAGAACTGAAGGGAGAGGCTTTGTGGAGGGGGCTGTTTGGTGCTGGAGAAGCTACTCTGCAGGGCTGCAGCAGTGAAGAGTGCAAAGTAATACTCTGTGAATAAGGGGGGCTCTGTCTCCATTTAGATCTAATCTGAACATGAGGCAGTGTAAGTATATCTGCTGGAGCAGTTACCTAAGGACTGTGGGACTTGTCACTTTGTAAATAGTCCTGCTGCCTTTCAGCGGGCAGGCTTGGCCCTGGCTGGGCTCCTTCAGTTCTGAGCAGGAATTGCATCATGAATTGTGGCACCTGGTAAAAATAGTCAGTTGTAGAAAAAGGATACCAGTGTCAGCTTCTCTGCCTCGCTACTGCCCTACCCTAGGACCTTCTGAGTCTCGGAATAAAATTCCACAACTGGGTATTGGTAAACAGCAACTACCTGGTGTCTGGCTGGGTTTGGATGTACAGGTTTTTTTGTGCGTTTAAAAATAACTGATGATGGCTTTAAAGGCCAGAAATCCCTGTAGCTAATGAAGAGCTGGCTGGTTTAAACAAGACACATTTGATTCCATAAGTGAGACCAGGTGCGAGCTTTCTGAGCCTTGCTTCAGGAGAAATAGCTTTTTTTAGTGTCCCTGGCCTTGCTTCTGTGGTTGTGTCAGTCATATCTGGTCAAAGGAATAGAAGGTCCTGCTGGTGCTGAGGATAGCATCTGACCATCATCATTGCTCATGTTCATTCACATCAGCAAAGGATCCATCTGCAGTCCAGGGACTTCAAAAGTATTAAAAGTATTTCTTCTGACAGATGGGCTTGTTCCAATAATGTGTTCGTGTTTAAGGGTGTTCAGTCAAGGTCAAATTCCAGTCTGGAAAGGCGTTTTTGTTGTTCCTTTCTTTGTGGGTATAAGGGGCTGACTTATCTTTGCTGTCTCTTGTCTGTCTGCATGCATTGTTAGCAGAGGGGCTAGTCCAGGCCTCTGGCACAAGTTTGTAATAAGTAAATAAATAAGTGAATGAAACTGTAAGTGTCTTGTCATAACTGATCTCCCCTGTCTTCAGTTTCATATTCTCTGCCATGGTTGTGAAACTGTGATACAATGAAAGCACATCATCTTTCTGTTTTTATTGAACTTAAGAATTGAAGAATGTGGGTGTGATGTTTTCAGAAGAGTGTTGTAGGAGTGTATCTTTATATTTTAAGCATGTTTATCAAACATATAGATAAGACTTCAAATATGTTGGACGGCTCTTCAAAAAAAAAAAAAATTATAATAGTGATACATTTTTACAAATTAATGATGTATCAATACACCAGTAATCCATTTATCATTGCATTTTTAATGTGTATTAATTCTCTTAATTTGACCACAAGAAATATTGCTATTGAGCAGAATGCAGTGTGCATTGTTAATCTGTGAGTCCTTCCTGTCCTCGAATCTGGTCCAATCCAGTATTAACGCAAGCCTATGGACCGAAAACACCCCTGAGTATGTTCATGCCAACAAATCAAAACTCTTTAACGTTACTCTGTGTCATCAGTATTTACAGGCGTATGATGCAATAAATGTAATTCTGTTCTAGGTTTTCTGGAATTCTTACTTGGATTTCAGATAGGAGAAATCCTGTCAACCCTTCCACTGCCTGAATCACCATGTGTGGATTGCAAATGCACTGTCACTAAAAGAGCAGCTTCTTTCGTGCATTGATCGCCTACCATCTGTGAGTGACAGGTTTGGGAGCCAATTTCATTTCAACTCAAATTCACTTCATGAATTGAAAATCCTCAGTCATTTTCAGTAAAGATTTTTCAGTTCATGAGGTTCCCACCTGACTGCTACAGTCTGCTACCGAACAACATCTGGTGGTCCTGTCAAATTGCGGTGCAAAATCACTATCCAAAACTTTGTCCGCCGTTGTCCCCCAATGGTGGAATGAACTTCGACACTTCATCCATTCTGCCTGTACAGGATTCTGTTGAATAATACCACCTAAAGGAATTTCTCATGTCTCAAAACTATTTCCTATTAAACTATATAATAAAAAAAATTAATCCAATGGTTTAATGCACTCATTATCTCTACCCAGCTTGTACCTTGTCTGGCCAACCATTGAAACTTGGTCATGCAGCACTTCTAATATTGTTTACTCCTTATGGCTTCTTGCTTAAGTTGTACTCTACCGCACTTGTAAGTCACTTTGGATAAAAGTGTCTGCCAAATGAATAAATGTAAATGTAAATGTGAATTTCTTGTTGAATGTAGATTCCCACACTCGAATACTGAGGAAAATACATTGATGAAGATCTCTGTACTTGAAAATAGAGGTAAATCTGTGTAGAGCTACTGTAAGCACTATACAGTCTACACAATAGGGTCTCCCTTATTGCATCTCATCCTGGTGTCAATCAATTTGTAGCAAAGATCTCTGTGTTTTCTCTGATCACAACCAGGGCCTGGATGGATACTTGCAGTCTTTAAAAGGACTGGGAGTGTCAGATTATTGTTCCAGCCAAGTCACTATAATAATTTGAATTATGGAGGTCATTGACAGAAGAGCTGAAATCTGCTATGTTTATCCACTGTATGGCTGTTTAAAAGGATTTGTTTGTATGTGTGGAAATCTCTTTACCAGGTGCCACATGAGCCAAGGCCCAGTGCCTTCAACTGCACGCGCCTTCATACAGGCCTTTCCCTGAGCATGTAGCTGAGATTAACTTCACGTGAATTCCCTGCCTCGAAGATGTTGCGTAAGATGAGAATGTTCTCACAAAAGCTGCACAGTGTCCTGGGGGATGTAGTGGGAAAAAGGCAATCCTAGTGTCTGTTTGGGTGAGTGGGTGGGTCGCAAAGGGGGGTTGGGGGTGGAGGTGGGGCTGTGATTCCATCCCAAGGCATCCAGGGTGGTACCATGAGAAAATCAACCCAACGGAAAATCAACCAGAGTATGGGTCATCGACTTAGCATGTGCTTGGTAAATCCAACTGCACACTCCCTGAAGTTTGTTTTCAATTACATGCTGACATTTCTCCAGGAAATTGAATTTGACAACCCATGAGATGTGCATGTTGAATGACAGTTGTCAGGTAAACTACAGTAAGGGCAGCCAGAGGTTTCAAGCTAAGGGCCTACAGAAGGTGACTCACAAATTCAAGTGAATGATTACAGCCGGAGTTGGAACAAGGAGCCCATTTGCCTTGAAGACCTGGGCTGATGTAGGGGTTTGATGTTCTCCCTGTACCTCCTGTAATCAGTACTGCTTGATTGAAATAATTTAGAAATTTTTTTCAGGAGGATTTAGCCAATCTGCCATCCAGGCTGTGGTGCATTATGTTGTTTACATGCAACTGAAAGTATTCTGGCAACTACTCAGAGACTGAGGTTGCCACTCCTTCTCAAGGCTGAATCATCGGCTGTTCCTCTAAATAAACCCTCTCACTGCTCTGGTTTTGCAAAGCCCTACTGTGTTGCTGTTGATGTGTAAGCCTCATTGATGTAAATGATATGAATACATACAAATAAATCCCAAAAGTAAAGTAGCCACAGAATCCAAAGTTGAAAATACGAAAATCAACACAAACTCGAAATGATTGCTTCTCTATAAAAAGTAAAGTATATAATAGTGGTAAAATAGCACATGTAAAATTAATGTAAAATGTTTTTTATCAGCCTAAACTTAGATTTGATGTATACATAAATTTAAAGTAAATTTGAACCACACTGTACAAGGACTTAGAACAGAGCTATAAATAGGGTATGATTTCAGTAATGACTCCCTTAGCACATGTTCAGATGAATACTAAGAAAAAATTTTTGGCTGGAAATCCGTACATATGGAGGTGTATTAAAAGGAAATGTATCTGTAGACTGGCCTGGCTTCAGTGTTTGTGGTTTCTGTGAAGTTCCCTGATGTTAACGTGAGCGAAAAATGATTCCTTGATTCAAGTGAAGTGATTATTCAGTCCACCAATTAGGAAACTGATTTAAAGTGCTGATTCACTGTTTCGCCTACCTTAGTAGGTAAGCTGTCTAATCCAAAAAATGCTTTTCTTCATCAATTTTACTTCTATGTTTGTGCATCATTGCATGTAAGTTGATGAAATAAAATATTTCTGATAGACTGGAGTCATTTTTATTGCAGCATTGCAGACAGTCATTTGTTTAAGTATTTGAGGGCAGAATGATAAATTTCGTTTGTCTTTCATTTTTCATTAGTAACGCCAAAGTCAACTTGTTTAAAGTCAAAAGTAAACTGTGGCCAAGTTTAAAACCAGCCCTTGCCCTTCTTAGCCAAAGCTGCTCTGCACTCACCTTACTTTCCTTGCCTCTGAGAAGGTGAAAGTTCATGTGATCGGCCTGCTGGCAGTATCGTTTGTGGCGGCGGCTCGGTACACGCCAGCCCTCTGTGTCATTCAGACCCAGGGTCTCATGCCATGCCTGTGTTTCCCCATGACTCTGTCTCTCCACGGGCCCGCTGCCAGAGGAGCCCGGGGTGGGGGGCGTAAGAAGAAGGGAAGGGAGCTGGGGCGGGGGGCAGCTGTTCCACTGAGATACTGTACAGGATTCAGACTCCCGACAGAAATAGACGTGACCTGCCGGGAGGGCACTGGCTAAACATAGCCGGCCAACATTAGCCTGCCAGAGAGCTGCCTTAATATGGCAGCTGCACTTCACTGACAAACTGAGCATTTGCCATCAAAACCGGTTTGAGCCGCCATCACAAACCCGTCGGCTCCCAGGACACCCCCCTAGAAGCGTGCACTGATTCTAGAATGTAGTGGTGACTTACTGTGGTTCACAAAAGTCAACATAAAACAGAGATGATATACGCATAAATCCCCCAAAAAAATAATAGGAAGGGAGACATAACAAAACAACAGTTGCTAAAAACAAGTCAGTTTGGATGTGGTGGAGCGCAAACATTTTGGTGTCCAAGCAAGTGGCGTGCACGTGTCCATCTTGATTCCTTTCAAGTGAGTCATAATAAGACCACTTCATCTTTTTCACACAGGAATGCGTGGTTTGAATTGTGAACACATTTTGCACCAGGAATTTTAAACAAATAACTCAATGGCAGAGGCCCAATATCTTGGGTGCAGGAGTCACAGTTCATCAATCATCCAAGCTGACATGAAATTGGATGACCCCTCGTCTTCATTTAAATAAACGTCTGCTTCAAACTCATCAGCTGGGCATTTTTTATTGTTATAATAGTAGTGATAAAATCTGGGCTTATAATAATACATCCTGATGGCTCAAATGAAGTCTCAGAGTGCTGGTACTACTGTTCCTCCCTTTTTGATAGATACTACTGAGTGTTTGTATACTTGCATATAGATATAGAACTTAATTTAGAGGTGACAAGGACAGCAGTTCTCTTAATATACAACATCAACCAATCATGTTCCGTTATTCATGCCTGCTGTGGTGTTTATGTGTGAGATGCATATATACATGGTCGGGGGGTTGTCAGCATGTCCACATCTGGTATGTAGTGTGTTCACTTCAAATATGCTATTATAAATGTTGCAAACAGTGATGACAGGTTTCAGTAACGTACCAGATTAATTTCAGAAACGGCACATCACAGAGCACATTCAGTGACACACATTATTGTTTGAGTGTTTTTATTGCCATTTGTTACTCTGATTTTAATGGATTTTTGGGACACAGTCACAGTGGTGTTAAGCATGAAGCCCTTGGTACATAGTGAAGGATAAGATCAATGGAACACCATAATAATACAGTTATCATTGTTACTCTTTAATACTACCAAATATGATGAATGGAAGACTGGAGTTATTAGATGTCTCACAAGGTGGAACAACATATTGGAGCACAATGATATAACAGTGTTAATTATGAACTGATTATGAAGTTGACAGTGCTAATGTGTCGTTTCTCGACAGTATCCCTGTCCTACGCGCTTTGCCAGAAGCTTGTATGTCTGTTTCTGGCTTCCTGCTCTGCATCTTTGTCTGTGAACTGATAGCTTTATGGGGTGCAATATACTTCACATCACTCTGGGAGACTGTCAGTAATATGCATTGGGAGTTGAGTGATGTCATAGACATTGTCTAAAAGTATTCCACTGAGGGACTTTCTGCTCATTGACTTGTGTATATATACTGTGTTTTGCATAGTTTGTTACAGTTTGCAAAAAAGCACTACATTATTAATAGCTTTGCTTGATTTCACCACAGAGTATGTTATGTACAGCTATAGCACATGCATGTTTATATACTATGCAGAAATTGATTTTTTTTTTCTTGATCCTATGGCAGAGGCATTCTTTTGTTAGCGTTGTCTTCCAGACTGGCAAAGAGTCAATGAGAATGGGAGATTTAAACACATTCTCATTCAGTAACCATTAATGCAAGTATATGTCAAAAGCTATCTGAAACAAGATTTAAAAAGTACAAAGTACTGTATGCACAGAGAGGAATATCCTTGTACATGTATTTTTGCTATTATACATGTATACAGGTGCAGCAAAACTTCACTGATGAGTGATTGTTGTGATTAATGCTGTGTGTAAATTAAAACTTTCACTTGTACTTAAGAGCTCTCCTTTAGCATGAAACTTTATGTTTATTTACAGCTTCTTAAGTGTAATAAAACAGATTTTTTAAAAATGATTTTAGTCAGGGGTGAAGAACCCATCTTGAATCCCATATTATTTGTTTCACAGTTAAAATATCTGTTCAAACTCATCAATGTTTGACAGTTCAAGGTAGGCTACACAATTGTGCATGTCATAATTGCTATTCAGTACAGCAGGCCGGGAAAAGCCTTAGCGGGAAGGATACTGTCGAGAACTATTTGGCAGAGCACCACAGAATGACACAATACATATGCTTTTGGTTATTTACATTATAGTTTAGGCTTCTCTACATAATGATAATTACATGTTATTAATACACCTGCTGACCAACCCAGGCTATTATTGGTTTGGACTACAAGGGCAATGAATGTAAAAATATACATAATAATAAAAAACACACCTTAAACATATTGTACCTTCTCTTTAGTATGAACCTTACCTTGTCATTGTGAGCTACCGCTAATCATCAAACTCCTCTGAGTGGCACTTAAGTTGTGTTATTCTCACAGCTGCAGTAACAGTAACGAAGGCAGTCAGAAACTCTACCCTAAGGTACTCGTGAGGGAATGTTTATCCTGCCCTCTCCCTTTTATAATAAGGAACCAACAATTTACAATTACTACAAAACTTGACCCTTTTACTGTGGCTAAAGGCTTTGAAATACTGTACAGTAAAGGGGGTGGGAATATTTTTTTCTGGTAAATTGAAGAAAATGTGGATGGCAGTGAAAACTATGCTTTTCCCTGTAACTGGCTCCTCATTTGCACAGCACCTGTTGCATTCATTCACCAAACAAAATGTGTGCATTGAGAATGGACCACATTCTGCCAGACAAAAAAGTTTTCTTTTAAACCCAACACATGCTGGAATAATCCCTTAGAGATAATACAGTTTAAGAAAAGTGTTTCATGTGCAATAATGCATTCTTGTTTTTTTTATCTCTTATTACAAATGTTCTTGTATGGTGCAGAGGAAAAAAACTGTAAAGAGATTTTTCTGACAAATAATAAAAAATAAAAACAGCTCTGGGTGGTCTCAGGACAACTTAAATACACACTAATAATCTAGTAACCCATCACATCTTAGCACTTAAGTCATTTAAAAAGTCCATGGTTTACAGTGTGCTATCCCTCACTTTATTCCCTTCTTCCCATAATGCATTGTAGCACATTGCATGACGCATTTTCTAATTTTCATCAAAATTACATACTGCATCAAACCTTTTTTCAGTATAACACACACAGACATTTATATACGGTATATATATATTTATATTTATATGTGTATAAGTGAAATAAAAGCCATCACAAAATAAATCTCTGATTTATTTTACAATAAGTAAAAGAAAATTTGTATTCTAACACGATTTAAAAGTGCTAGCGCGATTATTTTACAACAATGTGCAAATGTAGTCGGTAGCATTTATGTTATTCTGATCTATTACATTCTAACTTTATTTCTTATGTTACAATGATCTATGTGTTTCCTAGGTTACTGTGAATGGCAGAAATCCCACAGGCAATAGTGAGGGCAGCTCTCTGGGGGACCTGTAAAGTATTTGGCTCTTTGTTTTTGTTTTTTATTTTTTTTTTTTTGGACAAATGGGCTCCGTTTAAGACGAACAACAAAAGGCAAAGTTTGGCATCAACTTCCCTCAATGATCCAGCATAATATAGTGTTTTATCAGGAGAATAGATCAGAAGCAGATACATCAGCTGTACCTACCAATCAGCCCCAGGCACTGGCTAAGAGCAATGCAGGTGGCACTGGCTACATTTAGAGCGGAACGTTACACCTCTCTGTCCTTCTCTTCTTTCAACAGCACTGTATACTGCGTACCTCTAAGTGTATCATAGTGTACTAAACAGAAAGCCAGCAGCAAACCATGAGAATATTACTTACAATATTTATGTCTGATGCTTGAAGCATGGTGTGGATGTTGACTGATCAAAGCCTTTATTGTGCATTCCCTCAAATCAAACCAGACAGGCACAGCTTCCAACTGGGAGAATCCAGTGTGTATTTGCATGTGAAATGTTATTCTTTCATTCTATGGCTTTTCAGTTCAGACCAACTGCCTTAAAGCTGCACTGCTTGTTTTCTGATGGAAAGACATTAGTGTCTGTCTGTCACACAGTGGAGATTCTGACCTGATCTAGGCAGATAAAATATGCTTTTTTATGGCAACAAAATGACCATTCTCTGGATGAGATAGGATATCCTGCTCAATTTGGCACAGATATGGAACGTTATGTCATTATGTCTACAAGAATGCTTCAGGGCATACTGAAGACATACTGAATAAAACTCAAGTTTATACATCAAGGAAGTGCCTGTGACATAAATTTGGCAACTATGATATCATTGCTTCACGGTCCAACAAAAGCCAGCAGATACTGCATCAAGTTTCATAGTGTACACCCTCACATGAATGAATAAATCAAGGAGACCAATTCTTGATAAAAGGAAAATTATGTATTATAAATTATTTGATTAATTTTACATCTGTTTGTGTTGGCCAGTCCATTGGATATTAAATGCAAATGAGGATCGGTAGATTCTATTATGTAGGTTAGTGGTGATGCGTGTATTGAAATTTGCTGCATAAATGTTTGTACTTGATTCTGTACTCTCTTACCCCCATCTAAAGTTTTCTACTCAAGTAGGTAGTCTGTTAATCAAATATATTGGATATTTATTGGATCAAATACTGGATTAAAAATCTGTATGTTATTTACTGAAATCTGCAGTTGCATTAAAGGACACATGTTGAAATTGCTTTTAATGAATGTATTATTCTTGATTATACATTAATAGTATTATTAATATCTAAATAGTAATATTTACATTTTTTCCACTGCTGGGGTCAAAGAAAGTCACATGTTTCAAGACTTCCATATGCAGAATACCTTTGATAAATTTGATAAGTTTGATTCAGATTCTAAACGTCCCTTTGATTAACAGACTAGGATGTGCACGTAATCTTTTGAGAATCAGGAGCAAGGCATGATGGGGGGGAAGTGTCTCTTCTTCATGTAGGGCAGGTGAGTCCACGCACACATCTGAGCGCTGCAGGTAGCCTGGTAACGCGCGAACGCTTGAGGAAGGTCACGCCCGACCGTGCGCGGTTGCCTGTGGGAGTTCTGCCGTGGTCAGTGAGGCGGTGCGCAGCTTGGTTAGTTTGGCTCTGCTCTGATAGGGGGGATGCAGGAGGGGAAACCCCGGCACCTGGCAACCAGCTCACACCGTACCTTCCACCTCCTAAGACAAGCTAGCATCATGCTGAGGGGGCGCTTGTGTTTATCGGATGTGTCGGGGAGGTTAACCCTCAAGGAAATTTTAGCCCGCATTCCCAAAAGTAATGGATATGCAGGGTACTGTTTCCAGGGGGATTCAATGATTTCTGTATGCCTAGAGCATTTTTCTTGTTTGTGGAGATACAGAGGTAATGGTGTATGTTGATTTTTGCCTAATATGACTAAAATAGCATACTAATCATCAGCGTACATGCACTGTTTGTGATTGTGGTGGCAGTAGGGTAGGCTCGTAGAGATGCCCACCCATTGGTGATGAGGTCATAGTCAGGCACAGCTTTCAGCCAGCTTGTCTTGGGAAAGTGGTTGTACCCTTTCCCTGTGTCTACATGACACTCTCAAAGATGATGACCTTGTTGTCTTCAGTGCCTGGGGTGAGAGAGGCCAGACTCTTGATATCAGCATCAGGGGCCATGTATTCAAGGTGATGGGCTCCCCAAACTGGTTTGGTCAGGTTGTCCCAACGCTGTGAGGAAAAAGGAAAAAAAAACAATATTCATAATGCATGAGCCCATGGAGTTATGCTAAAGATACAATCAGGATCGCCAAACCACGCTAATCTCACATCTTCATCAGGCATGCTGTGAGTGTGGACTGTTTGAAAAAAAAAAAAAAACTCTTTCCAATGTTGCGAAACAGCAGTAAATTCTGTTTTTTATAGCATTTACTGGTGTTATATACTTGACTTGGAATGAGCGACTATACAGAAAATTACTATAGTAGTATGCCACTAATGTAAAAATAATGCATTGTTCAGTTAGTGGTTCACATTTTCCCATGACTATCTCTGGTATAGCCCAGAGATACCCCATATTTGCTCATGTGTAGATCTCCAGAATAATGTAATACACACCACTACATATGCATTATGACAGCATGATTCCAAATATAAAACGGCACTGTACAAAAAGAGGAACAACGGCATGTCCCTGTCAGCCACCGTGACTGCTAAATCAATGACTTCTCAACGCCTGCGTTTATAATTAATCACTGGTGGTGGATGTTCTTCTCCAGATCAGTAAGCTTCGGAGGTATTGTGAATGTGGTAGGCCGGTGGAGGAAGTGATCACAGACCTCTCTGAAGGTCCCCTTGGCCCTGAAGAGCTTGTAGATCAGGCTGACAGGGATGCAGAGCATGGAGGAGAGAGCCAGGCACCAGCCAATCACCTCACCCCACCATGGGTACACGTACACATTGTTGTAGGTTAGAGGCTTGTAGTTCAGAAGGTGAAATAGGAAGATACCCTTTGGAAGCAAAAAAACATATGGATATTTTTTCATTGAAACTTCAGATCAGGGTCAAATCTAGCAGACTGAAAACATTTTAATATCAGAATATGAGAGTATCGTCAGAGGATATCTTTTCTTCTTATAAGACCAAAATGAGTGGATTGTTTGATTTTAATCTGTTAGTTCTGGTTATGAAGGTTTTCTTTTTACACTGAATATTAACTTTGTTGAGGAAATGCAAACGTGAGAAACATTTAAATGTGTTTATAATGAAACTCTAAGGTATAAGTTGTCACAAATAAAAAGTAGCTGAACATTCTGACCAAGATAATTCAAGGCTTCAGCATTGCAGCCTTTGTTCTTTAAGCAACACATTATGGACTGAGAGAAGCTTTTATTTAAAGTTTACAAGTGTTAAAAAATAATGTTATACTGTACACACAACCCTCTGCTTGAGACAGCAGAACATCAAACATTAATGCCCACTGCTTACCATGCAAACACATGGAGTAATTAATGACCAGCACCACTTCATCCAAGGGAAAGGCCGGTAACCGATCATACGAGCGACGTCATCCATGAACCTGTCAGCACCTGTTCACACAGAGCAACGACATTTCAGTTCAAGCCATTCAGGAGCTGGGCTTTACTCAAGCATCAATAATACATTAATGACTTGCCCCCATCTTACCAGTCAATCCTGAAACCTAATTCAAACATCCTTTTCAACAGCACAGCACACAGCACCTTGTTGAATTCATACAACCCACGACAAAGACACAACCTGTTTAAAATGCAGTGAATTGTAAGTAGAGCACACAGAAAGTAAACCACCAGGCCACTGAAGACACCATGGAAACAGTTCTAAATATACTACCAAACTGAATGAAGAACAGAGTTACATGACAAATGAAAAGGACTGCATTTATTTTTGGGGAAAATAAATTCAGCTCAGGTGTCATAAATCAGTCTGTAGACATTGGAGACAAGGTCACAGACACTGACGAGCTGAGTTTTAGTAACCTCTGCTGTTAGCCTTATCCATTCTAATATTGGATCTGATGAAAAGCTGAAAAATTCTTGTTATTACATACTTATGCTTAACTGTGACAGCTTTCTGCATATCTACATATGAATGTATAATAGTGAGGACTTTCAAATAATAGAAATGATAAAGAGTACACCCTGGCCAGTATGTAATTTTCTCATCATTCTTGCTGCAGGTTGTCAAACCAGGAGCTATGAGCCATGAAAATGTATGAAACTGTTTTCATGATGGAATTTCAATAGTTTAGACGACACGCGGTTGGCCTCTCGGGAAATATTTATGAGACACTAGAAAGCCTGACTTGATTTAAATGTCATTTCATATGCAAATCTGAATTTGCACTCTCCTGAACTGTCGTGCAGCAAATGCATTTCTTACTCCTAAGTCAAATTTGGTTGGATTGCTAGATGTAGCAGAACTGAGGGAAAGTCAAATTTGGTTTGATTGGTGGATGTAGGAGAACTGAGAGAACGTAAAATTTGGTTGGATTGCTGGATGTAGCAGAACTGAGGGAAAGTCCGATTTAGTTGGATTGCAAGATGTAGCAGAACTGAGTGAAAGTCATGTTTGGTTGGATTGCTGGGTGTAGCAGAACTAAGCAGAAGTCAAGTTTGGTTGGATTGCTGGATGTAGCAGAACTGAGGAAAAGTCAAGTTTGGTTGGATCGTTGTATGTAGCAGAACTGAGGGGCTGTTTCTAGACTCACCGTAAACCCAGGCGACCACCACACATTCCCAGAATGTCTGCCACAGTAGGGTCATGCCACTGGCTGAATAGTAGTCAAAGAGCTGGAAGACGTACATCCCTCCCTGTACAAACACATAACGGGCAGGTCACAGCTAGTCCGTTTTATCGGTGCAGAACAACCCGGACAGACGCCAGGCGGGCTGGTAGCCCAGGACAAAGGCAGCACTGTAAGCGTCTGCTTCTGTAACCACAAACGATAAACACATAACTCAAGCAGACCCTATGATGTCATGCCTAATTCTGTGTTCTTAGTCAAATGACCTACAACGATTTTCACAACATGTTATGTAAGTGGCAAAACTGTGTTACATTCTGAATAGAAGTGATGTCAACTGCGACGGACTACGCCCTTTGCTAGACAAGTAACATCATCAAGCACATAATTAGTGTCACAAAAATACACCTATATGTGCATTGTGTTGTTTGTGTGTCTTTAAATTCTACATGTCTTTTTTTTTTCAGAAGGAGCAATAAATACAAAAAAAGGAATCCCTCAGTCCTTTCAGAATCTTATTGGTTGCTGTCCCTCTGCAAAGGAAGTCTTACCTGTGTAACCATGGAGAGGTCAATTATAAAGCATAACAGACAGCAGATCGCCACGGCAATTTCCCGCCGGTAGCGCATGTAATACTTTCCAGGAAAAAGGTCCAGGATCCCTGTTACAAAACCTTCAACCCCCACAAACTGCAGAAGAGAGGAACAGAGGAGAGGGGGAGGGGGTGACGTCAGACTTTCGCTGCTGAAAATTCAGACACTGGTGAAAGAGAGGTCAAGCGATGCTGCGGGCAGAGTACTTCAGCAAAAATGATGGGATTGCTGGATGCTCGGACGGACCTGACTGTCGAGTCCCAGGAGCAGAAGCATGAAGAAGAAGAGAGCTGCCCAGAGAGGGGCCACGGGCATCAGAGACACGGCTTTCGGGTAAGCGATGAACGCCAAGCCGGGACCTGCGGGAGAGCGAGACGGAGGTCAGAGGGCCGACGCCACAGCTCGGGGCGGGGGTGGGGGAGGGGGCCCCCTCGACACAGACACACTTACACACATACATACTGCACAGATAGAGAGAGAGAGAAACACAGGGAAGGCACCTGAGGGAGGCGCTATCGTGCAGAAGATGAGGTGACAGCGAGAGGGCTCTGTGCTTTAATGCTCGTTTTGCTTGTTTTGGTGCCGGCTGTCTGTTTGTGCATCTCATCCACGCGGGATTCAGGCAGGTTAGTTAGTTATAGTTAAAAAGGCTCACATGGCCCTATCGTGTGTTTTGAACGACTGTCGCTGTAGTGCGTGATGCTCATGACTTATTCAGTGCTGTGTCGTTTTGGTCTCTGCATTTTGGATTGTCAGTGATGTACATGAAGCTCAAGCTATTATCCATCAAACCTCTAAATTATTAATAAGTATCATCACATAATTTTCAGCTGATACAATTGTTTGGAGTTTCCAAAATGTACAACATCGAACAAACGGTGCAACCTACCCAGCTACATATTTGCTGTGTAAAGTTGTTTAAGGATGACCAAGTTTAAACTGTGCAGGTTTAAACTTGTTTAGGCTTCTGTTACTATTTCTGCTGGTATGGTGTACATGAAACTGTGGTTTGCCAGGAAATAAGGGATTACCAAATTGCCATGTTATCAGGAAATCATCAAAGATTTTATCCTCTAGTTCTTGAAAATATGCAGGTTTGGAGCGGGTCCAGGTTTTGTTATGACATGTAACTTTCCTTACGGTTACAGAGAGATAAAGTGATAAAGTAATTCTGTGACCCACAGGTAAGCGGCCTCTATTCAAATTATGTGCAACGACCTTTGGACATAACTTTGAGCAGTAAATTCGGTTTTCTATCTGAACTACTACTATCGGCTAACCGACGTTCAATTCATTATTTCACTGTCAGAACAGTTTATAAACAGTTTAGATCTGCCAATGTAAGATTCACATTCAAGTTCAAGTGGAAATAAAACCAAAAAGTAGCATACATTACAACAAAAAATTAAACCTGCCATAAATGTGTAATTAACTGGTATAAGCATGAACAAGGCTAAAGGCTTCATAATTAGCCCTAAGAGCATAATGAGAAGGAGTGAGTACACAATGTATGCATTTTCATCAATTTCCCATTCCGAATAAGAAGAGAACTGCAATCAGCACAAAGATGACCTATTGCTACGGCCAAGTCAATAAGACATGTTAACGCCAGGTGATTAAAAATGAGGAGTCTTTGGGTGAACTGTACATTTGTGCATGAATCACTGCGCTTAATGCATTGACCAAAGATGGGCCAATCAGATGAGGGGAAACCGTTAGACCCCCTCGTGCAGTTTAAAAAGGAACGTGGTGGGGGGATCAATTGCATACCCACTCGGTCCCATAACCCTCTTTGTCAGGCTAAATCCGCCCTGCACTGCATTGTGGGGACATGTGCAATACCTCCCTGCCGTGTGCATGCAGTTTTAAACAGATCATTTTGTTAGTTCCTAAAGTGTTATTTGTTTTTACATCTTCAGGTTTTTTAGTATGGTTAGGCTTGAACGTTTGAGCCTGTTCCTGTCCGCTTGTACTTTTTTTTTTCGCCCGACTATTTGTAAGCGCCTGTCCACTGGTCTCCCTGCGGGGCCCGTAATGGCGGGACTCTCGGACTGGGCTGTATTAAGGTGTGAATGCTGTCATTAGATAACAGAAGTTTACCTGCTGCAGCAGTCAGCTCCAGGACCGCTCTTGAAAGCGAGATGTGCACATCTCAAGAGGCAAAATTCCTGGTTAAATAATCCTTAAATTAATATTTAAATAAATTAAAAATATAGATATATAGAGATATAAATAAATAAATAGATATCACAAGTCAGGCATAAAATAGGATTGAAGAACACAAAGGAAAACCCTGTTAAAAGGATAAGACAATTTATGAAGTTACAGGGGGATTTTCCTTTCTTTTGCATTGATTTTACAACTCTGAAATGGAAAAAAATGAAAGTCTTTCTACTTAAATGAAAGAAAAGAACAATTTGGCCATTAACAGTTTTGTAAATATAAATTGTGAAACTAAAAATAAATGAAATACCCTGATGTAGCACTCAAATATCTAAAAAAGGTCAATGACTAGGCCAGGTTTCCGATCTTGCCATTTGCAACCATTCACACATACACCTGAATACCCACGTAATCTCCACATACACACACACACACACACACACACACACACACACACACACACACACACGCACGCACACACGCACATGCACTTACACATGCAGATGCACAAAACATCTCCCACACCCACATCCACACCCACACACACACACACACACACACACACACACACACACACACACACACACATTTCCCCCATGGAATCATTATACAGTGCAATTTGCAAAAAACATCTGTGCTTCATGTTTTCAATCCCAATTTTAAAAAATGTGAAAATAAATACTTTGCAATGCTGACAGAGGGCACTCAGCACCTGAAACAGTGAGCTAATCCAAATTGTTACTGTCCTGAACTGACTGGTTCTTCGTCTGGAGCCAGCATTATACTGCAGTGACTCACAGAGATCCTGAGCAGGCCGCAAAGCACACTTCATTACAGAACTTTAATTAAGCCACATTCTTTACTGAGATTGATGATGGGAGTCAGTATAGCTGGTAGAAATTCAGTGTGTCTCTTTCATCCTCAAACTCTTTTCTTTCTTCCTTTTTTGCTTCAGCTTCTGTTCACTGTTACTGTTGGGCTCTGCATGAGCTCGGAGAGACACATGTCTGCTGTCATGAATATCATTTTGATCGACCTGCTCTTCACTTCATGGGAGAATTTGTCAAATGTTCAAAATGCTAGGACAGATTGGCTATAGAGACAATATATCATGGACCTGCCAGCAAAATTCAGCCAAAATTGATGTCTTTGCAAATCACAGCTTCACCATCAAATGGCAATAATTTACCTTAAACCTCCTTAAACCTAAACTTACACTTCCCTCAGGATTTGCTGACCATGATAAGGAGGCAGTAAATTCAAATCTCATGCAATGTCTGGGCGATAATGTGAAAATTATGCATCCTCCACACTATACCCATGCTATAACACAAAGCTTAACAGAAGAAGACCAGCTGTACAGAAGATAAAGCCTCTAGTTACACAGTCTACTAGTCAGAGGACATGAGCCATTTGTACTGTTTTGGTTTGCTTTTTATCTGTTGGGAAGCAGTTCTGTGATGCAATCTGATTTTCCCCCAATTTTGTCCCGGGTCCAGTGAAACCCTTAAAACTCAGGTTTTATCCAAAGCCTCAAATGTACGACATAACTCAGATCATGCACTGAACTTGTAATGTAACCAGCGAAGCCAATACTTTAACTGTTAAAATTGCTCTGAAACAGTCAATCATTTCATCAAGAGGCCTGAGAATCTGCTCTCCCACTACATGACACATAATGACCAGCAAACAGAAAACACGACAACAAGCTTTTAGGATGGTATATAGAGCATGTACAAGTCTAAAAAACATTTTCATTGTGAAGAATCCAGGAGTAGTATATTTCAGTTGTTTTCAGAGAAGCCTCTGATAATACTTCAATAAGATATCAGGAAAGAACTGATGTGAGATGTGAGGAGATCAACATTTGTTTTTACAGTAAAACGGAGTATAACTATTTCAGGCAGGGAACTAACTGTGTTTCTGGATACCCGTGACTGTCGCTGTTAACTGATTGTCTCCACTCCCAGCCCCCTAAAGCCAAGAACTGTGATAATCCGATGGTAACGTACGACAGTCTATTTAAATGCACCCAGCCTGTAACTGCTGTGCTTGCTTCCCCCCCCAGCCCAGCTCCCACCTGCTTTTTGGCCTCACCCCACAGGGAAGCAGCAGCTGCTCTGTGGCCAGCTCTTGGGTGCTGAGTATCGGTGCCTTTCCTCCTAGCTGTGGCACATGCTGATTGGTGGACACTAAATGTTACACTAATACTTACAGGCTGGCTTGAATGTGTGAAAGTCACCGCAAAGTGCTTTTCAGAATCAATGATCCGGTCTGAAATCATGGTGGTGGAAAACACAGGTGCACCAACTTGAACCTGACCCAACTCAATCAACCAATATGAACAAAAAGTGCAGACGTTTGTGCTAAATTGGATATATGTACAGTGCAATTTCATCCAGAGCAAACCGGTTTGGAGTACATACGTGTTTGTGTTGGCCAATGGGCAGTCCAGACATGTCAGCATCACTGACATATCCTCCATTTTCAGCCACAGATGAAATTTAGCCAATTTTCTATATAAGTTGATACAATTATTTGATTAGTCTGCTATAAAATCTGATATGCTTTGATTCTATATCAGAGTTTATTGGAGACTAAAGCAGACATTGTTAACACACAAACCGTGTACTTGTTTGTACTTGTATACCAGCACTATTCCTCTGCTAACAAGGGTGATTGAAATAAGTGTGCAAAACATTTCTATCATTTCTTCTGGGTAGGCCATGAATGGACAAATTCTTCCGGCTGACTGAGTGAATCTCCCTGTTAACCTAACATGACAACAAATAGCCTCAATAGACTGTTCTCAAAAGAAGGATCACTTATATTCCCCTGATAACATCAGCTCACATCATCTGAAAATAACAAATGTGTGCATAAAGTGAATGAAACCCTAATGCTGAAAAGATTCCAAATGATTATTTACAGTTTAGATATTCCTGAGTGCCTCAGTGTACAACACAACTGTAGCCATGTTTCAAGTGTGATATTCAGTAAAGCGTGTTTTTTATGTTCTGTCCTGTGACAGACCAGTGGCCCAGTTCTGTGTCTGCTGCTTTCAGCAGTATGGGTGGGTTTAAAAAAAACAACATTCTTGTCTTTAGCATAGCCCCACTGAGATGCACACTAAAATTCCCTTAACTGTACCCAGCTGTATTGCAGTATGTGTGAGGATTTGCTTGAAGCTAGTCTCGTTTCAATATTTTGAATTATAGTCAAGAATTGTATTTAAGAGTTTAGATTATGTATACCTTAGTTTTTGATATTATACACCATTTCTTTACACCATTTTTTCACCATTAAATCAATGCATGAGAATAAAAGCAGAAAAACTCCAGACAAACTTTTATCTGTCATATTTCATCTGTGTGAGTCTCCTGTTGCCATATCTCTCTCTCTCTCTCTCTACGGTGTCTGGGGTCATTCTTAATTACGTATTTGTGGGGAAAGATAGGAGGGTTAGGTAGGTGGATCACTAAAGTGAGATTCCAAACAACTCTAACATGTTGCCTTTAAACCACTGCCAAACATGCCCAATCCAGTCTTGTGAATATGTTTACAGAAGAGTACTACTTATATAAAAAGAAAGATTAAGTTAAGCATGGAATTTGGATTAACGTAGTTAACTTTTCAAAGTACCTTTTCAAAGGTAAAAAAAAAAACAGATCCAACATTCAAGTGGTCAACTATCTGTTGTAAATGCTCTAATACTGTTTTTAAAATTATGTCCTCAAGCATGATGTTAAACCTGTGCTGTTTTCTAACCACCAGGATCAGTTCTGTAAAATTGAATGACACATATTGAGTTTTCTGTACTTTCTGACATTGATACCATTACCTAGCAAGATAAATCTAAGAAAAGTTCATTTTCACTGCTCACTGCTTAATAATTCTAATTATTAATGTCCACTAACAAGCTCATTGAGATGAAAGAGATCAGCAGATTGGTGCAGTGCTTGCTCTTAACAGGTAACTGTGAATAACTACCCACTAGCTGGGTTGTATACGTACAATTATTTCAGTGACTGAGTTGTGTGTTTACACTGATAGTTAGTTGTTGTACCTTGACTAGCACTACGGGAGTTGATAGACTTCTTGTTAACCCTTTTTGCTTTACTGACTCATAGTTGTAGTTCTTGTTTCTGGCATTTTTCTGGTCTGTAAACAAATGCAGGTGGTAGTGCTGCATAGTGTAGAATCTTGTGATATCTCACCAATCATATCTGTAATCTTTCTTTTATCGTTTTTCTACATGCTCACACTCTGTGAAGGAGTCCAAAATGTATCATTCAAACAGCTCTGTCAGCATCTGTCATCAAGTAATACAAATTAATTTAATACTGTGTGTCTAATATTGAAACAGTTTTAGGACTCAGCATATGACAGATAGTGGGCTACTTCAATGTTGGATTGTGTTTGGAGAATGTTACTCCTACTAGTAACAGAATGCAAACTGTTTTACACAAACTATATGGCAAGATGCAATTTTGCTTAAACCAATTGGATGGTCCACCATGTCAATGGATTGCCATTATTTTGGTACTCTTGTGTAAGCAGAAGTCAAGCAAACTCTGCTCGCTTTAAGAGAGAAAAGTGCACATCCTAAATGATTAAAAACTAACAGTACCATCACACACCATTTTGAATGCATTGGAAATAGCCACATAATGAAGCCCAAGGTCCAGACTGAATACAGCTCTCAGCTGCTCACTGCAAAGACATTACAAAGTCCCTCACCGATGGTGTATTCACTTGATGATTGGGTTTGTAATGTTATTTGCAAACGTTATTTGCAATGTGAAAGTCCTCATTTCTAACTGGAGCAATTATGTAGTAGACATGCAAGAAGACTGCATCCAGTCATGCAATTCATCCAGTACATGTCCATAATACAGAATCTACTGGGTCCTTGCCTGTAGTATGCATTCACTGTATATGCCACACAGTCTTGCTAGACAAGAGTGCAGTGTGATGTATTAGCATATTCTGTATCTGTTCCTGTTAGTGACAAATTTCTCATGCTAACACTCAAATGCAACATCACAAAACCCCTCCCTCCCCACTCACTCTTTCTCCCTCTCTCTCTCTTTCTCTCTCTCTCACTCTCTCTCTTTCACACACACGCATACACATAGACACACACTCCCTCTCCTGTACACTGAAGTCTAAAATCTAAAAAAGTACAGTGACTGCACAAACCTTTAACAGCCTCTATGATACATTTAAGTCACTGTGAAATTGCCTACATCTGTATGTAAAGATGGGAACTAAGAATTTACATGTTTGATACCCTCTGAGCTTCATCAATAATCTGAAATTTCATGGTCTTGACATTCTGACACACACACACACATTCAATCTCTCAAACAGTACTGTCAAAGCAAGAATTTTAACCTTCTTGAAAGTAATACCACTACAAACAGCATCAACAGAGTCATTATAAACAATAAAAAATAATACTCATGTACACATACATAAATATGGAAATACTTTTCACTTTTTCTCGATATGAGAATTGATATAATTGAAAGATATTGTCCTCTTAGGTGTTATAACTCGTTTCAACATCTAAAAGACAAAAAATTAAAATCACTGCATGCAAGTGAATCATTTTCAGAGTGGGTACATCTCAGTCTGAATTGCTCATACAAAATATACTGTAATACAATATACATTTATACATATTTTGATGCATGCACATTCAAAATAAACTGGTCAGAAGTAACAGTTCTTGTCAGCTTGTGTCATTTCTAGTTGCCTGCTATATTGCCTTGTGGCAAACATCCAAGTAAGGCGTTTTTTGATATGTTATTCATCAAAGTTCATGTCATAAATAATGGACCATACCCGGGACTGGGCAGACATGAAATGAGCACTCAGTTACATGGAGCAGAAAAAACAGAATTTTGCCTAAATTATTGAAAGGAAGCATTGAGTCTGCTCTCTTCAGTTGTGGTAGGCTTTGGCCTCCAGAAAAACATAGTAGACAAAATGCTGTTACCAGCTTTCTGTTAATGCCCACTTTATGATAGCTAAAATTAAGCCTAGAGTAACAATAAGTAACACAGGAGCAAACCTCTAAGTTGTTTGCTTTTATTGTATTCAACAGCATTTTGTATTTGACAGGAAGTACATGCTGTGAATAAAGTAAATGTACTTCCTGTACGTATAATACACTAGGCTTGTAAATGATTAACCCGTATTTTTTCAGCGGAAAGTCATATCTTTTTTGCTTTGATTTTAGGCAATTCCATGTAATGGGGACTTTCCAAAATGTAATACTCTGTTTTGGTGGAAATATGATACCTTTCCACTTCAACAAATCCCTGGTCATACAGTGAGCCTGGCTATACACAACAGCTGACAGCCTGTGGTTAGTGTAAAGAGAAGAGCTCATACGTTACCTGATTCGGCCACTTTGGAGATATCCACTCCCTGCTCTGACGCCATGAACCCCAGGATAGAGAAAACCACAAAGCCAGCAAAGAAGCTGGTGCCGCTGTTGATCAGAGCCAACATAAATGCATCCCTGAGGAGGAGTGAGGGGGAGATGATGTGAGAAATGGGGCCAAAGACAGAGCAGAAAACATTAGGAGTGAGTGACACCGGGAGGCGGCAGTGTAGCATAGTGGTAAGGCACAAGGCTCGTAACCAGAAGGTTGCTGGTTTTATTCCCTGCTCGGACACGGCCGTTGTACCCTTGGGCAAGGTACTTAACCCCCAATTGCCTCCAAGAAATATCCAGATGTATAAATGGATAAAACTGTAACCTGTGTAAGACAACATAAGAGGGTCTGCTAAATGGCCTTGATGACAGTAAAAGACAGGGCTCAGAGAAGTAAAGTTTAAATACTTGTGCCACAACATACTTTCTTGTACATTGTGAATAACACACAGCATGCAAGTATGTACTTGATATAAGCTGTTTTGCATAAACAGTTGTGGAGAAAATCCGTCTTCCTCGTTTTCCTAAATTCATCAGATTTACTTAATAAAGGTACTTACTTGTAGCAGTCGTTGTTGAATCTGTTATAGCTGCCGAGGGCAGTGAGTGCACCAAGACCAATAGCATAAGAGAAGAAAATCTGGGTGCCAGCATCAATCCACACCTGAACCAAAGGGACAGAAAACTGTTAACATTGAGGGTTAACCTCTACTGACTGACACTATTAAAGCTGTTGATTGATATTGTTAATATCATTATTATTTATATTAATAGTGTTAACATTGAGGGTTAAACTCCACTGATTGATGTCAAGCTACATGCACTACTCCAGAATAAAAAAAAGTTTAGAGTTATGTTAGCATAGAAATTATAGGTAGATTTAAACATCACTAAGATTAAATACTGGAGAAAGACATGTTTACTCATTAAGAGCACCCACCAGTATCAGTGAATGGTGAATGCTTTTAACACCCCCAGTTCTTACAGGTGAGCCCGCCGTGTTCATTGTTGTGCATGCATGTCGGTATCTTTCGACGCTTGAATAGAAAGCCCTATTTGAGATGCTATCAGCGCTACTTTCAATCGTTTTCCCAGGGACTGTTTGTTGAACGTACCTGTGCCTCGCCGAGCTTAGACCAGTTGGGCTTGATGTAGTACATGATCCCGTCGTAGGCACCAGGTAGAGTCACACCCCTCACTAACAGGATTATCAGAACGACGTAGGGGAACGTGGCCGTGAAATACACAATCTGATGGGAGAGAAAAGAGAGGGGGGCCATAGGTATTACACCTCTAATCCAACGGCAGGGAGTCAATCAATCATTTTTACAATCAAGATAGTCAGAAACTGCTATACATATACCATAGTGCATTTTCCAGAGGGAACCACAAAAACTTCAAAACCCAGGCCAACTGGGGAAAAAAATGGAAAATTATTCCCTGACCCTGGAAAATGGTGGTCAAGAGACTCCTGGAAAATAATAATAAAAAAGACATTGGCAAAACACATAAGGCACTGGTTCATCTCAACGGTTCATCAGAACAGTTCTTTTTCACAGCCAGTGAGATGGACAGGGGATGGAAATATTGGCCTTGGGTGGGTTGTGAGTGGGGCCCTCCTAGAAACATTTGATTTATTGTTGTGAAACATTTGCTAAGTATAGCCTTTTTACATTGAAAGCTGCTTTAGAATTTTTTTTTTTCATTCCGGGAAGTAGTGTGTGTGTGAGCAGGTAAGTGTGTATGTACAGTATGTGTGTGTCGGTGTGTGGGTGGAAAGGCAAATTATTTGAAATGAAGTCATACAGTACATTCAATATAGCCATGTGTGCCTGCTTTGTTTAAATGAAAAAGAACTACATACAGTGAAAGGAACTAGTAAGAACAATATGAAGCTAAGAATTATGGCTTAAGACCTGCCACTTGATACACAAATATATCTACTAAGCATTCAACCCAAGGGCAATATACATAGTCACATGCTTAGGCCTGTCATATGCAATTTTAATTACTTATTATGTTTTTGTAACACCTGTGATAATCTTCCAGGTACTCACATACTAAGGTGGAGGTTATCTAATCTGTATACATGTTTCAAAAGAATTGAACCTTGCACCTTTGTAATCTGGACCATTATGATAAGACATCAAATGAAATCCAATCTGTCTGATTTTTATAGCTGCCTATTTTACTGTGTTGGTGCTCTGTAAATGCGGATGTGGGTGATAAATCTTAGATATAAACATCAATCTGGCCTAAATGCATATTTAAATGTGAGCTGCCTATTTTTTCTACATCTGCTTACTTGAAGATGCAAAGGCCATATAATTATAATTGAAATTCACATGTCTGTGCTGTCGAATAGTAGATACCCCCAGTCTGGCAATCTGCTCTATAAGATGGCCTCATTCCAATACATGGTTTCAACAGAAGGATTGCAGGGATCTACATATGTGCAAATTTGCAATACAACTGAAGATGCTGTTTGATTAAATACATTAACTTGCAGGTAAAAAGAAGGAAAGAGCTTGTCAGCCCTTTCTGAAGTTCCCTGACTGTGTGTTTGTGTAAAAATAAGACCACATGACATGATACCATCTTTTAGATTCTTGGAGTGCACAGAACTGATTTCCCTCGTAGGCCTGTACAACATGATTTACGGCAGACACTAAGGGCAAAGGGTTCTGAAACTGCAGGAGAGAATATGAAGCACCGCTACTCGGCTTTCATTCAGCTGCATGTTTCATTTCCATTTAAAACTATTTATAAGACATGTCCAGCTAGCATCTACCGTTCGGATAATTTCCAGTATTAATATTGCATCACTGGTCATTTCATCTGTACCAGAACAGATTGTTATATTATCAGATGCTGTACTTTTGTGAATTAGTCAGATGGCCCTTGGTCAGTATGGCACACAGCCTACTATCCTGAAGTAGAGCTGTACTCTCTAACTTCTGTCACTGTAGGTTGGCCTCCTCTACACCTGTGACATTCTGGCCTTTATGCACAACTCTGGTCATCGTATCTTTTCGCTTTCATGTCTCCCGTACAGGTAACACTCCGCCGTCCTCATTTCTCTCTCTTCCCTCTCCTTTATTCTAACATCCTCTTGTTGGGT
Source organism: Megalops atlanticus (assembly GCA_019176425.1). Classification (NCBI taxonomy): domain Eukaryota; kingdom Metazoa; phylum Chordata; class Actinopteri; order Elopiformes; family Megalopidae; genus Megalops; species Megalops atlanticus. Next base: position 31,167,711 of record CM032882.1, read on the forward strand.
AATACCTTCCGCTCACCTGCCGCTGCCTGTCTCCTCCACAGCTGATGCTCTTCATATAGCAGATCAAAGTGAAAAGCGTGTGGTGGTTTACTGGGGGTTACAGGTAAGCAGCCCACAGTGTGAATCACTCCGATTCACTGACAGGACTGTACAGGTATGACCAGGTATGAAGGTTTCAGAGGAAACTACAGCATGTCTAGCGCAACTCTTTGTATTGGCTATTGTATTTGTTTAAATACAGCTCTCGTATACACTAGAAAATGCTGATAAAATGTTATTCAGAGTGTAGCACTAAGGCCATCCTAAGGCAATAAGTGACTTAGGCCTAAGAAGCATTTGCGGCTCTAAAAAGATGTTATGCTGACCTTTCTCAAGTTGCATTCATGGGATCATGTGCTCTGTAGTATCTGTTTTCAGAACAAGCATTTGGAAGTGCAGTCCAATGTTCCTGGTTTGTAATGTATCTTGATTTGTTATAAATTACAGTGCTATTCTAGGGTCAGTCAACTGTAGTACTCCTTTTTAAGGGACAGCTTACAGAGGGATACGAGGATTCCAGTCTTTGGAACTGGCTGCGATTGGCCGCCGTTGAGATTTTTTTTTTCTGCAAGTAAGTGGGGACTTTTTTCCGTTTACAGTGAAATGTTTTTCAAATCATTTTAAGTAACAGCAAATGCTTAACTAATATTTTACACACAGTATAAAAACCAACAGTTTGATGGACACTGAGCTTTGCTGTGGTGGACGATGGCGCAGTACAGCACAGCAACCAGGACACTGTGCCACAGGAAATGCCATATTTCAGAACTGCCTGACACACAGTGACCCCATGGCACTTATCACAAAGACTAGGGGCATCCCTGGTGTCCTGGCCAAATTCATAATCAGGCCCTATTAACCCAGCCATTTTTAAAATCCTGCAGTTTAATTGGCTAAATTAAATCCCTCCCTGTCCACCTCATCTTCTTTGTGCTGAGCAATCTGGCACAAAATGGTCATCCTATATGACCTAAGTGGATGCTATATATAGGTGCTATATAAATCCAACCCATTTTCTTTACAAATAACCAAAACAAAATAAATATATGTAAATAATAAATGCATTACTAAGGCATTAGAGAGGCAGTGAAGCATGAGATTAAATGTCTGCCAAGTCCAGAAAAATGTCAGGGATTGATGACTTCCAAAGCCAGGTTTTTGCAAGGGCACAAATTAAAATCATGATCCAAACTCATCTGAATTATTTCCCTCGAGTGTCATAAAGCCCCTATTGTGCGGCGATATAAACAGCCACAACTGAGCCATTCAGGTCAGTGAACTGAAACGTCTGGACTTGTCCACTCTTGTTCTGCGTGCTACAAAATCGCAGGTAATGACAGAGTAGTTCCGTTGGATCATTTATGTGCAGTAATGATTAGTCCAGCTGACTGAGCTTACAGGGTTTACAGAATTTACAGTACAAACATGGCATGATGAGAGCACTGTGCATTCCTGAGGGAAACCACTCGTGTCTCTGTTCCCCTCATATACAGCTGGTGTTTTGTCCAAAATTTACACTACATTTATGTAATTTCAGACAGTTTTACTCGCATTTGTGTATTTACCACACCACTTACTGCTGATTCCTGAATTCATAATGTGTCAGTTAGGAAAGCACATGATTAACGTAGTCAAAGTCAAGGCCTAACCACTCAGAAGGAGAACTGAACAGCCCCTGCGGTTACCTCAGACTGCTGACTTAAGCAAAGGTTTTCACCTCTGCTGAGGACACCAGCATTAAAATACCAGGAGTGATTCATGTTGACCTTCATATCATAGCTAAACATTAGAGATTAAGATTGTACAGACAGAAAAAAACAGACAGAAAGACGGGTATTCCTCTCTTTACATGGAAGAGTGCAGTTAAAAGCAAGGGATAATCAGATACAATGCTATAAATACTATTGAGATGTAATTTCATTTTAATTATGATCTTATATGATTCCTGATTCGAGCTTCTTCTTTAGATAACTGTCATTAGGGTTAGAATAAAGCCAAGGGCTTGCAGCTTTTGAAAAACACTGATATCTCATATCTCAGTTCTGGCTTTAAGGTGACCCCGCCTCCCTAGCAGAAAAGGGGCAGCTGCCTTCCCTACGAGCCTGCTGTCACGTTTCACTGCAGTCCACCTCTCCCAGCCAGCCAATCAGAGCGCGGCACAGTGACAGGGATACTTTGTAATACTTTGCAGCCACACCCCCTCTGGAACTGACGTTTCCATGGCTACCCTCTGCCTCCATGCCAGGCTGCGCTGCCGGTGTGGAATGAAGGTGCAATGTGAATCACACAAGGTTATATTAGTCACATTGCTTTCTCCTTCTCCTCTCCAGAGAGCCCGTGCAAAGAAAAAAATAAAAAGAGTAAAATGGAAACCTGTTCGGATTTACGTCTACCAGGCCTCCGGAATATTCCACCCCTTCAATCACACATCGATGTAAACCTCACGGAATGCTCTTGTACTTAAATAACTGCTGAGCGCCTCGGTATTGATCGATGATGGCACAAGAGGACAATGCCCTACAGCGTCTGACGGAGTGTGACTCCCCGAACGGCCGGGACGTCTGAGGCATCCTGCCCTGATATGACATCCTGCCTCCACATGCTACGCTTGGCATCGGTACGTGCTCACAGCTTCCGCACAGTAACAGCCTCCGGTCTGGCGGTCTGCACCTGCTAGGCATGGAGTCCACAATTCTAAAAGGTCACCCGCAGCGCTGACCACAACACCTGAGTGAAAATGCTCCTCTTTTAAGAGCTGCAAGAGGTCTGCTTAGTGTCGGTTTCCACAGAACGAGCACGCCACGACGGTTGTGCCGTTCTCATCTCATCTCCAGTTTGCACTTTGCCACGGAGCTGTGCCGCTGCCTTCCTCTGTTTGTGCATTTGAAGCATTGCAGTGGTGTGATTTAGCCTGACGAAAAGGCGACAGATCCAACGGCAAGATCAGCGTTTCACTCAATGGCCGAGAGCAGCTGATCCAGAGGATGAGCACCTGAGAGGAAGAGCACTGATCGGTGGTGGGGGGCTGGGCAGCGAGCAGGGTCCGTAACGTAAGAGATGCGCAGGTACAGAGGGGGCCACGCACGACCTGGACGAAGCACATGTGACTCCAGGCGGCTTTTACCTTTCGGCCAGCGTGCCTAAGACCGGGATGAGCCTCTGTAAGCCCTAATGCCAGATGGGGGATGCGTTACCTTGCCGGTCGACTTCACTCCCTTCCACACGCAGAAGTACACCATGAGCCACGTGGCCAGCAGACAAAGCATCAGCTCCCAGTTTATGACTCCGGGCTGGTCGAGGCCGTCCGAGATGTTCAGGACCTTATTCCTGTGGGAGGGAAGGATTGACGTATTAAAAGAAAGTATGCGGGGTATATTTTTTAGATTTGGACAAAAAAAATGCTTGTCTCACAAATACTGCTATACATAGTACATTAGTCATTCTATTTATGGATTTTTTCCTATGTGAAACTCTTTATGTGAAACTTGTGCTTGATATCTCTTTCCGGGTTTAATGACCCCCCAGTTGCAATAATTTTCTAGCAGCCTATTATCTTGACATAGAGCTAAACTAAAATCTTCTTTCTGCTTGTGCTTGTGTGGCTCATAATATATCTCTAATACAAGCAAATATCTACATTCAGACTTATTTCAACTGAATTTATTTGGCCCTAACCAGACTTGCACTATCGTTATATAATTTTGCATAAGGATAAATCTGTACACTGTGTCCTGTGTAAGCAGTTCTACCAACCCCCATACCACACACTGAATTTTAAGCAAGCACTCAGGTCCCATCCCACTCACGAATGCTCAGCGCTCCCACAGCTAATGTAACAGACTCAATTAAGGGAGCTCAGTTAAGAAACTGCACGGCATCCTCTCGTGCCATACCAAACCACACACACTTCAATACATCAGAGCTGTACCATAGGAGGTTGGTGCTCATGTTAATAACTGTCATACATCCCAATAGAACCAAGTGACCATCTCATCATAGACCATTTTAATAAGGGCTATAGAGCCCGCAAGGGGCGGGGGAGGAGTGTGTGAGACAGAAAAGGGGCAGAAAAGAGACACGCGCTCTGTCATTAAGCCTTTAAGCTAACCAAGGTTTTTAATGTTGTTGTGGCCAACCAATCAGCATTAGGCTTCTAAAGGTGTTTCACCAGTACATCTGTATTTAGCCAGCAAAGGCTGACACTTCATCAGAAGTTGGAGATTACATCCTGACTTTTAAATTTTTAATAATTAGATTTTTACACATTTCTTTTTCAAGGGGAATGTTTTACTCCATAATACACTCATGGATGATGTGTGAAACAATATTCTGTGTTGTAAGATCTGGCAAAAACAGTTACATCCAGGCTGGCAGAAGCTTCTCAAACCGGATTGGCAACGGTATATTTCAAGTCTGCACCTGTTTCGAAATAACCAAACTTTGTGGTTGCATGCACTTGGCTTGGTTCCGCTAAACTCCACAGTCCTGTTTGGCATGAATGGCGTGAACGATGTGAAAGGCGCGTAGGAGTAACAACTCACTCCCAGAACTCGATGATGGGGGAACGCCCTTCTGCCAGCTCCTCACAGGTGAGGTTGCCGAAGCTGGAGTTGCCGATGGTGCCGTTCTGGCAGTCGTCGTGCCGGAAGATCTCGATGCAGCTTTCGGTATTCCAGGAGTTGTTGCATGTGGCCCAGGGCAGGGTGGCGTTGAAGGACTTTATGAAGTAATAGAAGCCCCAGGCCAGAACCATGATGTAGTAAGTGTTGCAGAAGAACACTATCACCATCGAGGCGTATCCCAGTCCTGCAAGATCCAGGCAGCAATGAAACGATTAGAACAAAGTGTTCTTTAAGAATCTGTTCTTAATATACATACAGTTTTCTGAATATATATTTGAATTCTGTTCAGAACGGGCAGTGGGATTTGTTATCTTTTGCATGTATCTGGAAATAAATTTCAACTACAAAAGCCAGTGGGTAATAACAGACACTGTCATAACCACCTAAATCGAGCGGCCACGAGACTGATTTCTGTGCCATGAGTCACTCTTTCTTTCCTGAATTGAACATGCAGTCAGCATCATTTGATACCGAGTACGAACTTAACAAAAATAGACAAATAGTAGAAAAGCAGCTAATCTTTTGAATAAAAATGTGTACATTTTATATAACTTTTTACAATAAAAATAAAGAATCATCAAAATGCAGCATGGATGAAAAACTTATGTATGTAAAATTTCATATTTTTGCATATTGACACAATGCATTTACAAACTATAAACACAAACAGAAAGCAATCTAAAGGCATGTCTTACGGCAAGTTAGGGAAGAAGGTCTCATTGCACTATATTCCTGACACAAGCCTTGCTCACTTTAGTTCAATTTACTGCAGTCTATTTTAATCACCAGTATTGGATTGAAGTCATTAATGCAGATTCAATTAATTTGGTTTCTGGGGTGTTTTTGCCGTCCTGCCCCACACAGTTCAAACTGTGTCATTTTATTATTTTCTCCTGCTAGACATTTTCCCTGTTTAAAGGGGACATTGTGGCTTTCCATAGTCCTAGATTTGGCACAGATCTGTAGGAGATTGTTTTTTATTGGAAATACAACATGATAATGGAAGGCTGTGTGATTGAGCTGCCAAAGGACGACAGCCAAATTAGTTTTGCATTGACATTAACTAACGTTAGTATAGATTGCATTTGTCTACATTGACACCAGGGTCACTACCTTAATGGCCAGTTCAGTTGTGGCAAATTTTTCATTACCCCAAATTTTGGTGCAACAGACCACTGGATGGATGTCTCCAGTGTCATGAGGATAGCACTCTAGTTCTTTGCCCAATCCAAGGTTACTTGACCATTAAACAAAACATACCACTGAAGTATGATACGGCAAGAATTAAACAGGAAACACAAATCACATGACCTGTTAGCCCTTGTTAATTTAGCCCATTTTCCCTCCTTTGGTTACCTTTTATTTACAGCTTATTTAGGTTCATCCAGGTAGTTTTGCATAGAAAATGACATTTGCCAAATTATTGGCTTTCTCTGAGAGGATTTAAAAATAGTATCTTTATGAATGAATATAGTAATGCAATACTTTCAGATATCCTATGATACTGTCAGAGCTTTACACAGCCAGACTGTCCTATATTAATCAGGTCTGAGCTGTATTTTGCTGTGGTGCATAAATTCAGCTTCCAATATTAATAACATAATGGAAACATAAAGGGCGCATTACCAAACTCATTACCTAATGTGGAAAAGGATGTCCAAACAATTACAGAAAACCATGCCGCCAACTGTGCATATTTGTATAATTTGATTAGCACAAATTGTGTGTTAAACGATAGGTAACATTCCATTCTGTACAATTTCCTTTTGTAAAATTAAATTCCCCTCTCGGTTACTCAATTGTACTGTATGCTGTCCCTTTATTGCTGAGTTCTATTTGATTATACTTAATTACTCCATTAAACTCTACTCTAATGGCATACATTCTGATTGTAAGACAGCAGCAAGGCAGATCTGGATAACGTATGCCGTTTATATGGGCACATAGATTCCTTAGGGAAGACTGCTGTTCATGATGTCATAATTGGTGAGAGAATCTTCTCATGACATTACATTTAATGTAACAAATCAGAAAACAGTTATATCACCCTTAAAATAATACCAGGCATACACCTCAGTACTTCCTACAGGAGTGATTAAGGTAAAATTTTTGGCTAATTTTGTTATGAATCTGGCACATTGATAACAAGCTACCTCCATATGTCTTATGCCATACATTGAATGTTAGGACAGTGGTTGTTAAGGACCAAAGTGACAGCAAAAGGGATAAACCGAATGAGGAAAAGAAGACTGCTGCCATTCGTTACATAACTGCGAACTAGGAACGAAAGCAAAACTCATGACAGCATAATGTGGTCAAATGAAAACTCGATATCTGGACCTAGCTGACTGAAGCAGTTGGAGACCAGATTCATTTTTGCTCATCAGTCTAAAAAAACAATGTAATTCTCACTATGTTTTTATGTTTTTATACAATCAAAGGACAAGTTCTTTCTGTTGGGCAACATAAAAATGTTGAATGTTTGTGAAAGCCCGGGAAGCTAAAGTGAGTGAAACAATCCACTAAAGCAGCTGTGACATGATTGTGCCCATCAGCCCTCAGTTCCAAGGTTCAGCGAAACCCTGAATGGCCTCTCCTCGTGGACATCTTCATGGCTGTGAGGATGCCCAAACCACCCTTATACCACCAGTTTACATTCCCTCTCAAAATCTGTTTACATCAAATAACCTAGCCCACATGTAACTGAGAGCTTTATTTGTGTTTTCATTGTGCAGACATTTTGACGTCACATTATGCTGACACTCAAATATTAAAATGTAATGCTTTATGTATTCATACATATATGCATGTAAATATTTATAATGTTATTACGTGATTTTTATTATGTACATGTATGTATTTATGTAACCTCAAAAAATTGTCTTTAACAAAATTGTAACTGTATTTATGTGGTCTTTACAGGACCCCCTCTATGTGTTGAGTAGGTGCAGACTCACTGAGGAACTCAAATATGCTAAAAGACCAAGCAAAGAGGACGGTACAGTGGTACCATAGCCAGAATCTGTATAATTTACATCTTATTCCTCTGACAATTCTGGAAGTGTTTCATGTCAGACACTGTGTTTACCCTGTAATGTTCCATCAGGGTTTAGACTATTATTAAGTGTTTCTCTGCCATGCAATGCACCTATAGGAGAGTGAAGTAAATGTCTTCACATGAATAAATCATTATATCCATGCTGCTGTAAAGCCACATTACCACACAAAGGTAATTCAGCATTTATTATTTAAAATTTTAAAAAGTGAAGACTGTTTCCCGAGTGATGTTTGATATTACCTTCCACTATGTGTTCAGCAAATTTAGATTATTTCTGTGTCTCATGAACAGATTAATACAGACAGCCTAGCATTACACAAGACCCGAGCTGAGAAATATCTTTCAATCTGGTCTGATCTGGTTTTGAAGTGGAGCCTTGAGGGTCGGTGCGGGGGAGAGAATGTACCTTTAAATAGCGGTGCGATGTTCCACACATTGATGCTTCCAGCCTTCATGAACTGTCCCAGTGCAATCTCCAGGAAGAAGATGGGGATTCCCCCCACAAACACAATCAGCATGTAAGGAATGAGGAACACTCCTGGAACACAACAGAACAGAGATAGGAATCAATGCAAGTCTGGAGTCGACCTGAATGTTGTTGCAATGCAATTGTGTAGGTGCAGTGCTGTGCAAGACAGAACCCAATATTAAAAAATCAATGAAGAGCAGGATAAAAATATCTAAGCAAGACCAGAATACCATGAACAGTTAACACTTATATAACATGTAAGCCAGTGTCATCATAGATAGAATGTTGTGTTTTTCATGGTAGAGGAGATCATGGAGATATATCAGTCTTGTTTGGAAATATTAGTTCCCCTTAAGCCAAGGTGACATTATTTGCAATTTCCTGTGTAGAGGTAAACATCTTTCCTCAGTATGTAGGGACAATTACCACTGACCTTGAGCAACGGCACTATTTTTATTAAAGTACTTTGGATTCCTTATTATAAAATGATCTAGTCTGATATACAATTTACATTTCAAGCGCAAACTGTGCATCCCTGCTCCCCAAAAACATCTATATGTAGAGGAGAGAAAGAAGCTCTCTGAACAGCGGAAAGCCTCTTTGCTTTCTGACTGGGGCCGAGATTCTGTTATGTAAAACATGCATGTCTAACGCACTCCTCCTCAGAAGGCGCCGAGAGCTCTTACATCCTTATTAGCACTCAATGTAACTGCTGTGCTTGTCGGCTGACATCACATGGGCTGCGAGGAAGCATGGCAAGCCATCACGGGCAATAACGGCATGGCTCAGGGGCTTCTGGCTGACAGCAGAGGCTGGCGGCTTAGGCCGGCAAAGGAGTCAGGGGAAGGGGGAGGGGGAGGGGACGATGGGCGGGACTGGGGGGCGGGACTTCGCAGTGATAGCCAGCACCAGTCTTAATGCAGATTATCCAGCGAACAATGCGGCGGGGCTGAATGAAGTCGGGGCTGACGTCACCCCCAGCCATAGGCTGACAAAGATGGCCTACGAGAGCAAAGAGACCGAGCTATAGAGAGCGCCTTCTGTTGCGTAACCCCAGACTCTGCAGGCAGCAGTGGGCATCTAACCCCTCTCCAGCTGAGGGGGAAAAAAAAAGCATGGACGCACAGAGGCAAGGCAGTCCTTAGTAAGGAGGCCAGGGCTGGAAATTACAGCTGAATTTTTGTACAATTGAATAACAATGGTGTGCTAGAGTATGAAAGCAGGGTAGCAACAAGCTTCCTAACCTTGAGGATGCCTTGCAGAAGGAGTGGTACAGTTTTTTTTTTTTTTTCCCCTGAAGCGTGGCAGGCTGTAAACGCTCCAGCAACTGGAACGAAGACAAAACTCATGCTTCTGACGCTGTACTCATGTGATGACTCTACGTGAGCATGAGTTTCTCTCTATCACTGTATGTGCCAAAAACAAAACAATGGAAATTCTCAGTGGATCGGTTGGGGTACAGTGTATCTTGATCAACAGAGTGTATGCTTAAAGGTTCAAAATGCAATATATTAATATGTCTAACCACACAACATCCCATAACACTCCAATTTCTCAATGATAGAATACAATGCACAATTTATTAATTGTCTAATATATAACATATATGCCAGCTTAACAAAAAAGGCCACAAGACTCTGGGGAAAACCAGTATTTACATCCCTGTAATTCCATATATACATTTCCACTTCTCAAGCATGTTATCAGATATATAGATATATTTTCATTCAACAGCAGCAATGAAGTTTACATCCAGGAACTCAGTAAAAAGTTCTGACTCAGTTCAAAAACTGTGACGGAGACAAGTCCTGTGAGAAGTGGTTGGCGAGAGTATAATTGAGTAGTCTGTTCTTTGCTCTCACTCCAGGCAAACTCATTGTTAGGACACTAAAAGCATTGCAATTTGACTGTTTTGCCAATTTTACAGTGCTGGGGATATCTGCACAAAGAGGTCTCTGTGGCTGAAGTAGATGGAGCCTTTGGGAGTAAAACTGAACCGAGTTCACCGATAAATCTCAAACAAAACACTGCATTTGGAGGACACGTAATAGTAACTGACGTAAAGTGCACCACCTGTGCAGAAATCTGACATGAGCGCAGTGATCCTTTTAATTACTGACCTACAATGGAAAGCGACAGAGATTGAAATGTAATTCCATTCAGTGCGAGAGAGACCGCAGCCAGCGTACCCCACGCGCATGAATGAAGCCCTCGCGATCTGCGGCGCGCGCGGCTCGCTCTGGAAGTTACTGCTTATGTGCCCACTGCGAGAGTCGCAATGGCCGCACACACGCGCGATATGTGCTGCCGCTCGGTATGAAAACCAAGGTTAATTTACGAACAAAGAACGCGCCGGAGCCATTGCTGCAGATGACATCAGAGAGAGCGTGACTGCCAGCAACGGGGCCGAGGGGGAAGTGAGACTCGCCGAGCAGCGTGATCGTGAGTCAGGCATTGCAGAGGCTGCACCGCGACGCTCTGAAAGAAGCGCAGACAGGCGAGAAGCCGCTACTGTCAGGCCGCGAATTGGATCTCTGCTCAACCTTGTAATTAAACAGCTACCGGAGAGCGCAGAGGCAGATCGCCCCTGCGTTTTCGCCAGTACCTCACAGATCACTGCTTCACGCTCAGAGCTAATCAACTACCTGCTGCGTCCCCCTGCTAATGGCGTTCCCCACTGCGGTAATTCACTTAGCAGTGCTGAAAGCTGTAATGAAGTGATGGTACAGGATTTATCACGGAGGGTCGTAGTAAACATGCAGACCTCTGTTTTACATGTCGGACATGAGTAAGATTATTCTGCGCTCATTTTTATTCCGCAGGAGTCATTCGTGAACTGGCATGAGCGTAAAATTTTGATATGGATAATGGCGAGGACCTGAAAGGTCACTAAGCGGCTTTTCAAAATGATACAAGGTTTTCAATAAAAGCACGTGATGGCTTTATAAAGTACTTCTGTTCTCTGTTAGGAACCGAAAGTCGTCCTCATTAACCATTGCACAAAAACCTCTACCCCACCTTTCTACATTTATGCACATTT